>CM035840.1:442464770-443078381 GCA_020510985.1 Pholidichthys leucotaenia
GCCTTCGTCGTCAGCCTCCGTCGGTCTATGACCATGGAAGAAATCATAACGTCTACTCTGCTGGAACCAATACAAAATAAGCAACGCCTGTGGCCGAACATGCCGATCCACGAATGGCACTCCCTGTCACACAGGTTGCATTTGTGGATGGTCTCCATGCTGCTGGGTCTGTGGGGCTCTTCCTGTGTCCTTTTTTGATCCGTTCCAGCAGCCATTCTTCACCCAGCCTTAAAAAAAAAACAGCTCACGAACTTCTCTGCTTCAATTGGCTCACTGCATTCAAAGCGTTGGGAGGCGGGTCCTCCTTCCTAGGTTTTCATTCATTGGTTCTTCAAGGTTTCAGAAACCCAATTCAAAGCTCTTATTAGTCGAATGAGAGGTCAATCAGATGAACTAATCTGTTCGCGGCTGTGTCTGCAGCTTTTTTTTCAGTGGCGCTTGGACGCCAACACCAACTACATCACCACCATCAGGACCATGCGTCCGAGAGCGCACGAGGACGCACAAGTGCGCCCTCCTGCGCCCTAGGACGCAGAGACTTGACCGCCCGCGGTACAACGGAGTGCAAGAGGTTAAGCATGAAATTTATTGTCACATTCAGGATAACTCTGTAGGTTATTTTTTAATAATTACTCTTTCTGAACCATCTCAGTAACATGGCAGCCCTGCAAACGCAGCCTGTGGACGAAGCGGAAGACAGTGGAAGGATGGCATCCTGTTGACTCTGAAGCCTACACCAGATGTCCCACCGAGAAGAGCAAACCAGGGTCTTCATTGTGGCAGCCCATCCAGATTCATCAGCATCACTAGGGACTCTGCTCAGCCTAGCTTAACTTGTATAAAGTTAAAGTTTTATTTGTTCAGTTGAAATGTTTTGAATTCAGTGTTCTGTTTTGTTCATGATACTATTTTGTAAATGGTTCCCCAAAACACTGCAACAAATAAAATTAAGGAAATAAAACTTGATTTGATGACTTACTGTACCGGAGTGGTGGCCTTGTTGGTAGATCATCTACCGGAAGGTTGTGGGTTCAAATCCCGGCTGGGTCATATCAAAGACCATATAAAAATGGTACTTTCTGCCTTCTAGCTTGGTGCTCAGCATAATAGAATGGGGAAACGAAAGTTAACCCACAGAGTTAACAGAGGACTGACCCCACCCCACTCCCACTGTAGCTTACAGTAGCTGTGTGGCCTAGGGTCAGTGAAACAGAGATAGGCACTGCCTCATCTATGGAAGGGATTAACTTAATTGATGACTTGCTGTACAAGCAAAACTGTATGAACAAAGTATTAACTTAAAACAATCATTTACAGATTCAAAGATTTTTGTCAATACTTCTATATGTACAGGACATAAAGGAGAACTAAAAAGCAGTTTCTCTCTTAGTGGTGTGTGCAATATAAGTAAAGAAGGAATAAGGATGAAAAACAGCAGTCTATGTACAGTAATGCTACCCATAGTGCAAATAAAGATAAAAGATAAAACCCAGAAAAAAAGTGCAGCCATAATGCCCATAATTGCAAGTTCAATGTGGTAGTGTAGATGCAGACAGTGACGCATAATTAAACAACTAATTTTTCAAGTAATGTAAAAAGTCTGGCCATGCTCTCCTGTGCCCTCCTGTCCTCTGCCTCCCTTTGTATCTCCATGTCCTCCCTAATCAAATCGATCAGTTCTCATCTTTGTCTTTCTTTCTTTTTTTTTTTTTTTTGCTGTCACTACTGGCTGTCTCTCTCCCCATCATCATCAGCAGCAGCATGATGTTCTTGGCCACCCACTGCAGAGCTTGACCCTGGTGTGTCCTCAGGAATGGAGGCAATTAAGATAGGGGGACTGATTGAAGGCCACTGTCCTAAGACCTCATCCATGTCGGCAAACCAGGGCCAAATTTCTGCAGTGGATTTGCCACGGACTCCCTCTCCAGAAGCTGGATACTTGCAGCTCTAAAACAGGAAATCATTCATGATAGCAAAGAAAATATAAGTAAAGAAATGAGATAATCAGAATCATTCATATACAGTAAATACTTTAACTTGAAATAACATTTCCATACTTTGTAGCTTTTCTTTAGATTGTCCCATTTTTAGGGGGGCTTGTAAGGGGGTGACCTGGAGTCTAAATGGGTTAGGACGTGCTGGGGTAGAATGCAGAAATGAGCACCTACATTTCCACTAAAATACCCCACTCATAGCACAGCGTCTCTCCAATAGCCTCTCTTTTTTTTTTTTCCAATGTGTTTTTATTGAAATCAGTTTCAGAAATTACACACAAGTTAGCATAATATTTCTTGAAACAAAAAAAAATAAAGATACACTTATTTAGCACATATACATATATGTATATAGGATCGAATAGTGCATCAACAAGTACTTCACACTTAAGCACCAGATTTTTTTTTTTTTTTATAATATCCCCTCAAACAACCCCCCCCCCCCCCCCCCCCAGCTCACAAGATCAGTAGAGGAAGTACCTCAACAGGCATATAATTTGAAACAAATATGCATAATAAAGTAGGGGAAAAAAATAACAAAAATATATATATATAACAAGGCACATGCTGACATACTTAGATGGGTAAGACTTTTAGATTAGAAAAGTAAGATATAAAACATTGCCATTTCTGGTAAAACCTTTCTGTGCATCCTTATAGTGTATTTAATTTTCTCAAGTTTTAGAAAAAACATCATGTCCTTGAGCCATAGGGAAATTGAGGGATATCTGACAGATTTCCAGTGCAGCAGTAAAGTACGCCTTGCTATTAAGGATGTAAAGGCCACAATATCCCTTTGTACCAAATTCAAAACTACAGAGGAATCAGGAATCCCAAATATGGCAATAAATGGAGAAGGCAGCAGAGTCACTTGAAGAACCCTGGAGATAATTGTAAAGTAACTAGACCAAAAACTGTATAATTCCGGACAAAGAAAAAACATATGGCCAAGGTGGCAGGGAGATCCCTTACATTTATCACAACTACCATCAACTTCTGGGTAAATCTCAGAGAGTCTCAGTTTTGAGTAGTGGACTCTATATATTACCTTAAACTGAATCAAGCTAAGACGAGCACATGAGGAAGACGTTCTAATTCTGTTAATGGCATCCTCCCAAAGCTCATCAGTCATCTGTATACCCAATTCTTTCTCCCACAAATTTTTTATTTTGACACTTGATTCATCGTTTAATGTTAAAATGGAATTATAAAGCTTGGATATCAACCCTTTATGTTGTGGACCATGTGAAACTATACTTTCCCAGGGCTGCTCAGGAGGGATAGAAGGAAAGTTAGAGAAACACTTAGAAACAAAATTACGTATTTGAAAATAACGAAACAAATGGGTGCCGGGTAAGTTATAATTGAAAGATAAATTGGTAAAACTATCAAAAAGCCCAGATGTATATAAATTCCTTATATGCTCAATACCTCTGTCATGCCAGTCTGAGAATGACGAATCTGAGAGAGATGGAGGAAACAAATGATTTTTAGTTAAAGGACATAGAGAGGAGGCAGCTACAAAACCAAAGCGCCGCCTAAACTGAAACCATATTTTTAATGTGTTGAGAACCACTTGACTGTCCGTATACAAAGAGGGTTTTTGTAGGCAAAGAAGAAAAAATTAATGCAGGTATTGACGACCCCTGACAGGATGATAATTCCATTCTACACCATGGGGAGCGAAAAGACTTTAACCAATAGCAGATTTTATGTATATGTGCCGCCCAATAATAAGACTGGAAATCAGGTAATGCAAGTCCCCCGCTAAGTCTACATCTTTGCAATAATTTTTTACGCACTCTAGGTGGTTTACCATTCCAGATAAAGCCACAAATTATCTTATCCAGAGAATCAAAAAAGCTTTTAGGCAGAAAAAGAGGAATTGACTGAAATAAAAAAAGGAATTTTGGTAAGATATTCATCTTGACAACATTAATCCTACCCAAGAGTGACAGAGGGAGATTTCGCCAATGCTGGACGTCAGAGGTTATTTTGGCAATAAGGGGAGAAAAATTGGCTGAAGCTAGGGTAGAGAAAGAGCGTGTCACATTTATACCAAGATACTTGAATCCTGCGGGACTAAGTTTGAAGGGTATGTCAGACTGCTGAAGATCACAGGCAGTCGTATTGATAGGAAAGCATTCGCTTTTTTCCAAATTCAATTTATAACCGGAAAAGGAACTGAAATTATTTAAAATACTCAAGACATTGGGGATAGAACTAACTGGATTTGACACAAATAACAACAAATCATCCGCATATAACGACAACTTGTGTTCAGTTCCATTTCGGAAAATCCCTCTAAATAAATTGGAAGACCGCAACGCAATGGACAGAGGCTCAATGGCAATAGTGAAGAGCAAGGGCGATAATGGACAGCCTTGCCGTGTGCCACGTCCAAGAGAAAAGTAATCAGAAAACATATCATTAGTTTGAACCCTTGCCTTCGGGGATGTATAGAGGAGACGAATCCAAGAAACAAATTTCTCATTGAATCCAAATTTCCTCAAAACCGCAAACAAATATTCCCACTCTACCCTGTCTAACGCTTTTTCAGCGTCTAGCGATATGACTATTTCTGATGAATCAGATGACTGTTTTGCATAAATTATATTGAAGAGAGTGCGTATATTAAAAAATAATTGTCGTCCCTTAACAAAACCGTTCTGTTCTTCAGATATAATCAAAGGGAGAACCTTCTCCAGTCGGGAAGAAATTACTTTGGCTAACACTTTCACGTCAGCATTAAGCAATGATAGTGGTCTATAAGAGCTACATAGAGTTGGGTCTTTGTCCTTTTTATGAAGTAAAACAATCGAAGCTTGTGTTAGAGTTGGAGGAAGAATACCTCGTTCTAATGATTCATTAAAGGTAGCTAAAAGTAAAGGTGCTAATTTTTCCATAAATCTTTTATAAAATTCAATGGGAAACCCATCAGGGCCAGGTGCTTTGTTTGATTGCATTGCTTCAATTGAGTTAATTATTTCAACAAGGCCGAGTGGGGAATCCAGGCTTTTTGCAGTGTCTGAGTCAATTACAGGATTCGAGAGGTCATGAAGAAATAAGTTCATGTTATGTGAATCTGTTGGGAACTCCGACGTATATAATGAGGAATAAAATGTTTTAAATGTGGCATTGATTTCATTAGGATCTGTCGTGATTATATGTTGACTATTCTGAATACTACTTATAATCCGAGAATTAGCTTGACGGCGTAGCTGATGTGCCAACAGACGGCTTGCTTTGTCGCCATATTCATAATGAGTTCCACGATTTTGTAGTAATAGCCGTTCAGCTTCTTGGGTTGAAATTAGATCAAGTTCTGACTGTACCTCTATGCGCTGTTTAAATAATTCTGGTGTAGGATTTAAGGCATAACTTTGATCAATATTACTAATAGCTAAAGTAAGTTCAGAAAACTTGGTGTGACGTCTCTTATTAGAAAGAGCAGAGTAGTAAATGATTTGTCCTCTAAGGTAGGATTTAAGAGTCTCCCATAATAATGAATATGAAGTAGAATCATTTTTATTAAACAACAAAAACTCATCAATCGAATTGGAAATAAAATCACAAAACTCTTTATCTGCTAAAAGAAGAGAATTAAACCTCCATGAAGGAAGACTACGTTTATAGGCACCCAACTGAATATCTAATAATAATGGTGCATGATCAGATATTATTATACTTAAATAATCAGAGGAAACTACACAGGAATTTAAAGTACAGTCAATAAAAAAGTAATCAATCCTGGAGTAAGAATGATGCACCTTGGAAAAAGAGAATTTTTTACTGGTTGGATTGCGGAATCTCCAAGGATCGACAAAGCCATTCTGTGTCATGAAATCAGAAAATGTTTGAGACATTAAAGACTTATTTAGATTACGGGGATTAGATCGATCTAATAATGGATCAAAGACACAATTTAAATCGCCCCCTAAGATTAACAAATGTGAATTCAAAAATGGTAAGCTACTTAGTAATTTGTTTGCAAATTCAACATTGTCAACATTAGGGGCATATACATTGACTAACAGAACCTTTTTCTGCATCAAAGTACCGGCAACTATCACATATCTGCCGTTTTTATCAGCTATAATGTTAGTGGCTGAGAATTGTACATTTTTATTAATAAGAATAGCAACCCCCCTTGATTTAGAATTAAACTCTGAATGAAAAACTTGGCTCACCCATGAGCAGTGCAACCGATGATGATCTTTTATCCGAAGATGGGTCACCTGCAGAAACACTATTGAGGATTTTAAATGTTTTAAGTGATTAAAAACTTTTGATCTTTTAACAGGATGACCCATACCCTTAATATTCCAGCTAATGAATCGCAAAGATGCGCCTAGTAAAGCTGTACCATGGCCTATATTGGTACTAGCCATTTACATGTACCAAAAAAAAAAACCATCACAAGAACTATTGCTGTGAGCTGAGGTAAAACACCACCCACCCAAAAGAACCCCCAAAACAAATACACCCAAAGTCTCCATGTAACAAAAAAACACACCCAAAAACCAATGGAGACAGCAGTGTCACACACAAAGAAAAGTTGTTCTCAGTTAAATAGGAACAACTCGGAGGCAAAGCCGAGCAGAGAGAGAAAAAAAAAAATACCAGTGGAAAACATGTCTCCTGCCAACTTCCAGAAATTGAATTATAATATGTGCAATGATTAAATTACATGCTGTTTTATACCAGTATTGTAATCTGAACAATAAAGTAAGAAAAAGTAATGATAATATTAATCTCAACAATACACTAAGAGATTCTGATGAACACTCCCAAAATAAAGCAAATAAGCGCAAATGTCCAGGTAACAGCAACAAGTCTAGAGTCCGAGCATATATAAGGATTATAATGAAAGGTTCACAGCTCACCCAGAAATCAGAGTCTTGACGTATTCCTTCGCGTCTTCCGGCGAAGTAAACTTCTTTTCAGTCCCCTGGTAGGAAATGCGTAGCTGCGCCGGGTGGAGAAGTCCGTATTTGACTCCATCAATGCCACGGAGTAGCTGCTTAACCTCGTTGAATGCAGCCCGAGCCCGTGCAATCTTGACGGTGTAGTCCGGAAAGACCGACAAAGTCATACCTCCGACTTTAATCCGCTGGAGCTCTCGCGCACGCCGTAATATATCAACACAGTCACTGTGGTAGTGAAGCCTGCACACAATGGCTCGTGGTCGCTCACCCGGTTTAGGTTTAGGCTGAAGAGTACGATGAGACCGATCCACTAGTGGTTCCTTATCCAAAGAAAAAGCATTTTTCAGCAACGCAGCCACAGCTGTAGGAGAAAAAGAGTCTGGACCCTCTTCAACGCCAATAATCCTTATGTTATTGCGTCGCGATCTTGATTCTAGATCTTCACATTTGTCTTCAAGCACAGCAACCTTAGCATTGAGGCGCTCAACACTTGTTTTCATGTCAGTCATGTCATCCGTATAACCTGTCAGCGTTTCTTCCATGTCCCCCATAGTGCACGTTAGCTTAGCCAACTTAGCATCAATAGCAGCATTGACGCTCGCTAACTGTGATTTCACAGACTGTAACTCAACCTTAAGAGGTGCCAAAGCGTCTCCGATAATCTCTTGTAGCTCCTTCTTAATAATACCAGCGATGTCTTCTTTTAGGGAGGAAAGCAGCTCAAATTTCAAAGCTTCAGCATTCAAAACAGGGGCTGGATCAACAGGTTGAGCTAGCGGCTCAGAAGTCGGGGCCTGTGAACAAGGCTTCAGGTGCGTCTGAATAGTGCGGGTTTTTCCTTTCCCCGACATTGCAAAACAATTCAAAAGTATCACTTAAGATACACAGCGAAAAAGAGCCAAGAAAAAACACTGGGTTTTTGGAAAACTGCACAACTGAATAACAATATTTTACGAAGTTGGCAGGAGCCACCAAAACTGCGTCCTACTCCATTGACCGCACAACAGCGCCCCCTCCAATAGCCTCTCTTAACCAAATCCTACTATCTGGCTTCTCGTGCCGACCCTGTTTTTACTAAATGGCTAAGTGGCTGCACGGTGGCGCAGTGGTTAGCACTGCGGCAGCACACTTTACCCTTGGCCGGGGGATTGTGGGGATCGTGGGTTCGATCCCAGCCCCCGACCAACAGTGATCTGTGTGGAGTTTGCATGTTCTCCCCGTGTTGCGTGGGTTTACTCCGGGATTTCTCCGGTTTCCTCCCACATGCCAAAAACATGCAGGTTAGGTTAATTGGAGACTCTAAAGTGGCCCTAGGTAAAGACATGCATGTTAGGTTAATTGGCTGTTCTAAATTGTCCCTAGATATCTGTTTCCTATAGGCCCTTAGAATAGAGGGTTAGTATTAATGAAAGCGCTTTGAGTGGTCTTTGTGACTAGAAAAGCGCTATATAAGTGCAGGTTAGTTAGTTAGTTAGTAGTAAATGACAGAGGGTGACTGCAAGTCTCTGGTGCTATAACCAGGTTGTTCCAGCTAGGTGGGGTTTGGTAGACTTGGGTGTCAGTCCACCTAGGAGAAGGACCACTCTGATTTCAAATCCAGGCAGGTGGTGCCCATTAGCCTTGGCCGGCAAACCACCGAGGAGAAGGTAAACTCTGATTCCAAACCTCCGCTACCTTGCGGCTATACCTGATCACAGGAAAGGCTTCAGGAGTAAACCTCAAGGACAAATCTGGAGTGGGGCCCTAAGACGGTTGGCAGATGCTCAGCACTACTTTCCGGCAACTCCTGCAGTGGAACTGGTCCCAAACTGTATTGGATCATCCTTTCCCTTGGACTCAGCCAGTGACACCGAGATGGGGGACACTGATTTATGGGCAGCCCAGTGTCTCCATAATACCCCGCCCAGGCTTTTTAGAGCAAACTGGAGAGGCCACTCCAGCGGCGTTGCAAGATGCCGGCACAACACAGGACGAGGCAGTTACCGGTTATAAGCTCCAACCAACTGGCGTAGGGAGGAGCACCAGGGGTCTCGTCCAACGGTGGAAGAAGCCTTCGCAGCTTCACTGGGCAGCTACCGCCCGCCTCAAGCTGGGCAGCCCCCAGCCAGTAAGATGCCGCCCCGCCATGGCTTGCCTGCTCTACTGGGTGTGTAGAGCTTAGGGGTTTCTCCCGACAAGCAAGCGTCAATCTGTACCAGGCAGTCAAATGGAGAAACCTACGAAGACTCCAGCTCTTCGATTTGCAAGCTGGAACGTTCGCACCATGTGCCCCAGACTTGCAGCTGATCTTCAACAAATGGACAACTCCCGCAAGACCACCATCATCAATAAGGAACTGGCATGAGTTAACATCGATGTTGCCTGCCTTCAGGAAACCCGCCTGCCCGACAGCAGCTCTCTTAGAGAATCAGACTACACCTTTTATTGGCAGGCCCTGTCCCAGGATGAGTCCAGGCAGCATGGTGTAGATTTTGCAGTGAGGAACTCGCTGATCGCCACCACAGAAACCCCTACAAGAGGGTCCCAAAGAATCCTCACCCTCTGTATGAAGACATCATCTGGCTTTGTGAACATCCTTTCTGTGTATGTCCCAACCCACACGTCTACCACAGAAGCCAAAGATCAGTTCTACGAGGCTCTAGAGGAAGTGCTATCTAGATTCCCCCGCTCTGAAGGCTTATTTTTGCTAGGCGACTTCAACACTCGCGTCGGCGCAGACTGGCAAGCGTGACCATCCTATCTTGGCCACTCTGGCATAGGTAGGATGAACAAGAGCGGACAGAGGCTGATGGAATTCTGTTGTCATCACGGCCTCTGCATTACAAACTCCTACTTCAAGTGTAAAGAGCTGCGGAAAGTGTCTTGGAGACACCCCCGGTCCCATCACTGGCACCAGGTAGATCTTGTCATCACCAGAAGAGTGGACCTCAGCAGTGTTCTTCACACGAGAAGCTATCACAGCGCTGACTGTGATACAGATCATTCCCTTGTTGCCAGTAAGGTCAGACTGAAGCCAAGGAAGATCCACCATGCCAAGACTAAGGGTCACCCCCGCATCAACACGTGCGGAACTTCTGATCCGATCAAGGCTCAGACCTTCGCTGACAGCTTTCAAAGGAAACCTGAAGCTCACCTCCAGCTCGATATCCCAGGTGACATGGAAGCCAAATGGAACCACTTTCGCGATGCCATCTACAACTCAGCCATGATCGCATTCGGAAAGAAAGAACGTAAGAATGCTGACTGGTTCAAGGCTCACTGGGACAAAATGCAGCCAGTCACACAGGCGAAAAGAAAAGCACTGCTGGCTCAAAAGCAAAACCCTTGCCCTGGCACACGCGACACCCTTCAAGCAGCAAGGAGCAAGGCCCAGCAGATTGCCCGCCGTTGTGCCAATGAGTACTGGCAGAACCTGTGCACCAACATCCAGGTAGCTGCCGATTGCGGATATGCCAAAGGAATGTATGAGGGCATCAAAACAGCTATCGGCCCCACAAGCATCAAAACAGCACCGCTCAAAACTAAGACAGGCGAAGCCATCACCGACAAGAGCAAGCAACTCCAGCAGTGGCTTGAGCATTATCTTGAATTGTACCTGACCCAGAACATCGTGACAGACGTTGCCCTTGACGCCTTGCCTGGCCTACCAGTCATGGAGAAGCTTGACAAAATGCCCACACTGGAAGAGCTCAGCAAAGCCATAGACTGCCTCGCTTGCGGCAAGGCTCCAGGGAAAGACGGTATCCCCCCAGAAGTTCTGAAACATGGGAAAACAGCCATCTTACAACCACTATATGATCTCCTCTGCCTTTGCTGGGAGCAAGGTCACATTCATCAAGATATGAGAGATGCCAACATAGTCACGCTGTACAAGAACAAAGGCGACCGCAGTGATTGTAACAATTACCGCGGTATCTCTCTTCTGAGCACAGTTGGCAAAGTTTTCGCTTGGGTCACCCTGTTCCCCCTGCAGAGCCTCGCTTCGCAAGTCTATCCTGAGTCCCAGTGTGGTTTCAGAGCCGGAAGGTCCACAGTGGATATGATCTTCTCCCTCCATCAGCTGCAGGAGAAGTGTCAAGAGCAGCAGTTCCTTGCGTTCGTGGACCTGACCAAGGCTTTTGACTTAATAAGTCGAAGCGGGCTCGTCTAGATCCTGCAAAAGATAGGTTGTCCCCCAAAGCTCCTTGCAATCATCTCCTTCCACATGGGCATGCATAGTACCATTTGCTTTGATGGAGCCACCTCAGATGCCTTTCCAATCAGCAGTGGAGTGAAGCAGGGTTGTGTTCTAGCACCGACTCTCTTTGAGATTTTTTTCTCAATGCTCCTCCACTACACCTCCTCAACATCGCAAGACTTCGTGCTAAAACCAAAGTCTGCGAGGTCCTCATACATGAGCTGCTGTTTGCAGACGATGCTGCTCTAGCATCGCACAGCGAGGAGGACCTGCAGCACCTGGTCGACAAACTGTCCCACGCCTGCAAGGAGTTTGGGCTCATGATCAGCCTCAAGAAAACCAATATCATGGCGCAAGATGCTGTCTCCTCTCCTGTCTTTACCATTGGCAATACACAGCTGGAGATTGTGGACACCTTCACCTACCTAGAGTCCACTGTTTCAAACACGCTCTTGCTGGACACTGAGATCAGCTCCAGAACCGCCAAAGCAGCTGCTGTTATGGCCAAACTCAACAAGCGTGTGTAGAACAACAATCTGCTGAGTTTGAAGACCAAGCTTCTAGTCTACCAAGCTTGCGTCCTGTCCACTCTCCTATATGGCAGTGAGTCCTGGACAGCCTATGCCAGGCAGGAGAAGCGGTTAAATGGGTTCCACCTCCGCTGTCTTCAGCGTCTTATGCACATCAAGTGGCAGGACATAGTCCTCAACACTGAGGTCCTTGAGCGCTCTGACTTGCTATGCATCCCTGTATTTCTCAGCCAGAGACGACTCCAGTGGCTCGGCCACGTGCACCGCATGGAGCCTGACCACCTGCCGAGAGAAATCCTTTATGGAGAACTGCGGGTGGGCGTCCGCCATGTGGGCCGACTGCTGTTGCATTTTAAAGATGTCTGCAAACGCAATATGCGGTGTGCGCAGCTCAACACCAATAACTGGGAGGTTATTGCAAAAGATCGAGCCACCTAGTGCCACAGTGTCAAAGAGGGTGTTCTCAAGATGGAAGCAAACATGAGAGTCCAGATGTCGACGAAGCGTGCAGCGAGGAAAGAACGTGCAGCATCAGCATGTGTACCATCAATCTTCATCTGCGCCAACAGCTCCAAAAACTGCCACTCAAGGATTGGGCTTTCCAGGCACTGCTCCAACCCTTGACGCGCTAACCATCGTCTCTTCGAGACGACGATGCCAGAGAGAGAAGGAGGTGACCTGTCCCTCCAGGCCCATCTCCTCCAGAATTGCCTTGATGACATTATAAAAAGGAAAGAGAAAAACTCATTAGTCGTGGAATCAATAATAGTAGGTGGAATAAAAAAGTAAACCAAATTAAAAGTCTTATTTTAAACTAGTATCAGACAGGTAAAAAATTAACATCACCACCAGAAAATATTTGATTTTTTTTTTTTTTTTAGCTATGTGGGTGCCTATGATAAGTTCTAAATTGGACTTAATTTTATTGCAAATCAGGCCAATGGATATAAAAACCCAGGATTCTTACCAAGCCACACTTGCTGAGTGCTTTGCACCTGTGAAAAGGGCTTATTTGGCAGCTCTGTTGGATTAATTTCTCAGTTTGATCCTTGCTCCCTAAAAAAATAATGCACCAATGCCTGGCCGCAGCCGGGGAGGCTGCCGGTGCAGACCAGCAGCCACACCCCCGCCAACCCACCCCAGAGCAGCTGCGGCCACAGAAGCAGGTCACCGCCACCAAGGCCTGCCCAAAGCGAACAATCAATGGACCCACCGCAAGAGCCCAGAGATGCCACCCGACATGCAAAGCATCACACAAATCCGACCCACCACCACGATCACTACTCATCATCATTAAATCATTAAATCACCCATTATTGTCATTCAACCATACAACCAATCATGTACAGTAGAACGAAATTGTGCTTTATCCTATCTACAGTGTCAATCACACACACCCCATGTGTAGAATCAGAGGGCCGCTGCCATAGATTTCCCTCTTCCATTCCATTATTGCTGAGCACCAAGCTGGACGGCAGGAAGTTCCGCTTTTATATGGTTTTCGGCATGAACCGGCCGGGATCATGCCGAACATCATTCGGCATGATCGTTCATACATCATTCCCTCACTCTCACTTGCACACTCACTCACTCTCTCTCTCACTCCCTGCACCTATTCACTCACTTTTAGCACCTTGGGATGATGACAGCATGATGGGCCCCAGATCACCAGTCAGGCCCCAGGCCCCCAGCAGAAGGAGAGCAGTGTTATGTCTGAATAAGTACCTTATGGAATGATGAGGCCAGGTGAATGGGCGAACTCAGCTTTATTGAGGCTCAAGCCAGAACGGACACACAACAGCCACCAGGCAGAGGGCACCAGTCAAAGAGACCATATCATGGATGCCCTCTGCTATTTATAAGGTGGTGCAGTGGTGGAACAGGAAGTGGCTGCCACTACACCGCACTTCACAGTCAGGGGCGGACTTAGTCCATTTGGAGCCTAAGGCAAAAAACAGAAATGGGGCCCTACTTTTTCTTTGTTCTACATTTTTGACTTTTTTGGGTATGGCTTAAATTTTTGTTATTGATTTTAAAATTGTAATGGGTAGACACTATATAAGCACTAGCTTCAGCCTACACCCTTTTAGTTGTTCTTATGTGTCCTACATATTTTTAGTTGTTTTGATTGTATGTTCATTACCGAATAAATTCACATTCATTCATTCATTCTCTCAATCAGGCCTTACTGACATCCTACCTGAAACTTATTGTCCTCAGAAGTCTTCAGATGATATCATTCAGGTATCAGGAATTACATCTGTAGAAAAACACATTAGTTTAAAGTGACACTATATGAGAAAAAAGGCCAAAGTTACAAGAAAAATTGCAGATTACTTAGTCAAAATTTTGTGGCAAATGCCATTCAGAAAAATACTGATGAAAATGTACATGGAAAAAAATAAAAGAATAATTGCTTTGGTTTTTGAAAAAAATGTCTCCAATCCAACTGCAATGATATTTGTGTGTCTGTGGGTGGGTCGGTGGGGTCGGGGGGAGTTAAAGTCCTCGGACGGTGACATTTTTTTATTGAACCAATAAACTGATTGTATGAAAATATTCCATTCTGGCCATTCCCGTGATTTAATATGTGTCACCAGCCTCCATAAATGACTTTATTTGGTAATAGCCCATCTTTCACTTAGTGATGCTGCAGTACCGCCATCTGTCGATAGGGGCAGGCAGCAGTGACGTCAGCTCAGGAAGAAGTGAGGGTGATATTGCCTGCCTGTGCTGTGAGCCTCATCAGAGAAACATTCCCATCGGATCACTACAAGGGATTTTGCCTACCAAGATTAGATTTGTGAAAAATGATATTTAAATAAAGTTTTGTAAAATCATATATTGAGTTTATTAATGTTCATGTCAATTTTATAATTCTAATATTTCAGCATTCATCAAAGTTGCATGTCATATACATTTGAATAATTTTTCTACCATTTTATGGTATAAAATTCGGGTTCAATTCGGCACTCAATGTGGTGGGAACTCTGGCTTGTACATAGTGCCAGTGCTCCCATAAGTGGGTTGGATCAACCAAGGTTTTGTTGAACAAAGTATTCATCAGATCATCCACATATTCTGAAAAAAAATATATTCAATAAAAATTAGACATCCATTTGACTACAGTATGAAATACAAATTTGACCCAAATTAACATAATTTGATAAAAGCTATGAAATGTGAAAGTTGAATGAAGACCAACCCTCCACCCACTGTAAATATCATATACAAGCCTAGAAAATGATACTAATATTTCTTATACTCCCCGAAAGTTGGATTAACTTTCTTTGCTTGCAGTGTATATCCGCCTTTTTTGAATTTTGGGTACCTGATGATGAAGACAATATAAGCAATATAAGCTGCGGCTTCAGCCATCACCCATTTCGGATAACTTACATGGAATTGTATAGTAGGAGGAGTCTTTGTCTAATTTGACCTTGTTGTTATATTATACAGTTTCTTTTAACCTGTACTGTACTATCCAAAATAAATTCATTCATTCATTCATTCATTAAGACCGGCTCACCATCACGATTCTGTGCCTGCTTGCGGCCTGCATTTTCATTAAAGTGCATTGCAGCTAACAAAGTCTGTAATTAGAATATTATCACAATGATTTATTTTTGGACATATAAGTGATCTGTCTATCAGCAGAAACTCTATGTACTTGGCACTGTTATTATAATTGCATTTCATATTTTTGGTCACATATTGCATCTCCTCACCTTGTCAACATTCCAAGGAATGAGAAGTGTACACTCTTTGGTGCAAAATGAATAATCAGACTGTGGAAAGCCTCCACATTTGAAGTTTGCTGCCCTGGACTCAGCTTTCGCACATCCCTGAGGACCCGTGTTTTGTTGATCATATCAACAACTTTTTCACAGCCCTTTGTCCCTGAAATAAATAAATTGTAGGTGTGAGATATGTGACCAAAAATGATGAAAATCAATGGGATAATAATTTTTATACACTAACGTTCAAAAGTTTGGGGTCACTTAGAAATTTCCTTATTTTTGAAAGAAAAGCACTGTTTTTTTCAATGAAGATAACTTTAAACTAATCAGAAATACACTCTAATATCTAATATACATTGCTAATGTGGCAAATGACTATTCTAGCTGCAAATGTCTGGTTTTTGGTGCAATATCTACATAGGTGTATAGAGGCCCATTTCCAGCAACTATCACTCCAGTGTTCTAATGGTACAATGTGTTTGCTCATTGCGTCAGAAGGCTAATGGATGATTAGAAAACCCTTGTGCAATCATGTTAGCACAGCTGAAAACAGTTTAGCTGGTTAGAGAAGCTATAAAACTGACCTTCCTTTGAGCAGGTTGAGTATCTGGAAAAAATTATTATTTCAAATACAAATCATTATTTCTAACCTTGTCAATGTCTTGACTATATTTTCTATTCATTTTACAACTCATGGTGGTAAATAAGTGTGACTTTTCATGGAAAACACAAAATAATTGTCTGGGTGACCCCAAACTTTTGAACGATAGTGTATATATATAATACATGCACTGTTGTTTCATTGTGTGAAACTGTTTTTTGTGTTAGGTTGCAGTCTCTCAGGAGCTGCGGGATCGTATGTAGTGCTCGCATCTTTGTATTTGTACTACGCAGGTGTGCGCGCAGCTGAAGCCGCTAATGAGCGGCGAGTCGTGACACAAATTGCATCTTATTCTCGAAATCGCTGTCAACGAAATGTCTACTGCACATGTTGGGTGAGTTACCAACATCATTCCAATTTTTTCGCGTTTTCTGAACGAATTTCACCCATGCGGTTCTGATTTTCCCAAGGACGGGAAATTCAAAAAACACTCACCGCATGCTCCGCTGGTATAACGTCGCACCCGTAGACAACACAACGCCAAACCATAATTAATTCAATTCCTGAAATCCTAATCTTAATAAATAATCTATTTGTAATCCACAAGTACTCCGAGAAATATCCGTATTCGCCGATTTTAAAACGTAAACAACAAACAATGTCCGCCGAGCGTGTGCGTGTCTCTCCCTGTGATGATGTCACACAGTCAGTGGCCATCTTAGCCGCTGATCGCTCGGCTGAGTCAGACAGCTCTCAAGGACAGCGTACTTCAAGAGCGCATTGTCACCTTATGCGACATTTGTTGACACCAAAACATGTGCGGTTCAAATTAGCTCGTCTCACATAAAAATTTAAGATATGATTTAGCGATATTGAATTTTCGTCCGACCGACGCCTTTAACAGTTTGCACATTTGCAGCTCAAGTAACTTAAAATAGGGAGGACGGGTGGACTACCGTCCTGCCCACACGGCAAGGTGGATTATTCTGCTACCTACTCAAATAAATCAAAGTCCATTAATAAACTAAAATCATTGCCGTGTTCCTAAACTACTAAAAAAACCACAAACATATTCTACTGCATGCATAAACATATGAACATCATAACTATTTAATAAAATTTACAACACTGTCCTTTGGGTAGAAAAGGGTAGAACCGGCTTGGGGGGCCCAAGGCAGCCCCTTAGCAGATGCGCCACTGGAAACAGCAGGCCCCCAGGATAGTGACTGATCTCCCGGATGAAAGCGCCTCTCCTCATCACCACTGACTGCCGCTCTCGTCCAGCCCCGCCACCAGAAGCCTCTTCCCGGACACGCTGCAGCTCGTTGGCATGCCTCACCGAGCCGTCCGACAGCTGGAAATAAGCTGCGCCCAGCTTAGCCACTATGTGCAGGTGTCCCTGGTGTTTCACTGGCTGCCATCTGGCCTGTATTCGCCATGGACGTTCCTCTCCTTGAGCCCAGACCAAGTCCATAACTCTAAAAGGGGCTCTGCTTGGCCTGAAATGGTGCTGTTTGGCATGTAGTTTCTCCATGCCTGTCGGTGTGGCCCCGTCCTCTTCTAAAGCCATTGTAGCGGTCCCCATCGTAGCTGCAGATCCTCCAGCCCTCTGCGGACAAGCTCCGGAGGAATCTGTGGCTAGCACATCGGCGTCACTCGCCGACGCAGGCACCTCGCCACCACACTTGGTACCCCCTTCTACCATTCCCCAAGCACCAGCACTGAGACCCTCCTGTGTCGAACCCGAGTGAGACTGGTTCTGCTTGACCGCCGTGGTGTCTGTTAGTTTTTTGTTCCACATGATGTCCTCCTCCACCACTGGAACTGGGGGGTTCCACTAGCTACAACCAGACCATTCTTCCCCAGCATCGTCTTTGGTGGCGAAACCCAGTCCATAAAACAAGTCACAGCCCATGATGTTGTTGCCTCAGGCTGTTACGTGGAACGTGAAGTCAGCCATCATCGCAGACTTGCACCGGACTATTAACTCTACCGTTCCAACTGTGCACAGCCTGCGACCTCCATAACCATAAAGCGGCACTGGGTTACCTCTTATCCTGTAGTGGGGAAAAAATTTCTTCACCGTGGCCCATTCAACAACGACCCCTCCACCCCCATGTTGAGCAGTAGCGACACCTTCACGCCATCCAGTGTCACTATGCAGAACGTGTACCCACTGATACTCGGGGACACCGTGTGGATAGTTATCGGGGGCGGGTGGAATGATTTCTTCCGTGGGCTGTCTGGCTCAGATACACGGCACACTCTAGCATAATGGTTCAAGCGTCCACACTTGCTACAACGCTTCCCTCTAGCCGGGCATTCTTTAGCCTTATTTTGGTGTTTCATGGACCCACAATCCATGCAACGGGGTTTTCCCAGGGCAGACCTTCGGCTGGTAGCGTTGGCTTCTGCAGTGTCATTGTCCACGCTATCCTCGCTATCCGGGTCCGCTACTAATGCCGCAGCGGAAGGCTCCAGCTGCTGTTGTGACTGGCGCCAATTTAGCTCCGAGGCTAGCTTGTCTGCGGTCTCCATTTGGAAAGCTAGCTCGACAGCCCTGGGAAACGTTAAGTCACTTGGCGCCATGAGTAGCCTAGCTCATAAAGCGGCGCTGTTCATGTGCTCCGCCAGTCACATAGCATTTCTTCCTCCAGTGGCCCAAAACAACACTCGCTAGCTAGCTGCCTCAAGTTGGCAGCAAACTGGTGGACAGGCTCACCCATACGTTGATGTTGCTGCCAGAACCAAATCCTTTGGACAGTCACGCTATCCGGGGTGTGAAAATGGCTTGCTAGCAACTCAACGATGTCCTCAAATGAGTCCGAAGCCCCGAGTGTGCGCAGGATACACTAGCCCTCAATCCCTAAATTGTGTACAAGGATTGCACGTGCTCTTAATTTATTTAGGCTGAGCGCGATGATATAATTCTGGAAGGCCACAAACCATCTTGGCCAAGGCACAGGTGGCTCGCCCGGGAGCTCCAGGAAGGTGCAAAGTGGTGCGATACGCGCTTCCATAGTTTGTCCTCGTCGCCAAAATGTTACGTCTGAATAAGTAGCTTATGGAATGATGAGGCCAGGTGAATGGGCGACCTCAGCTTTATTGAGGCTTAAGCCAGAATGGACACACAATAGCCACCAAGGCAGAGGACACTGGTCAAAGAGACCGTATCATGGATGCCCTCTGCTATTTATAGGGCGGTGCAGTGGCGGAACAAGAAGTGGCCACCACTACACTGCACTTCACAATAAGGGTGTAAAACCCCAACACCACAGGTAGCAGGGGTGGAGGAAGACCCCCACCCCCAAGCGCAAATCATGATGGGTGAGTGCTATTTGTGTGGTGTCATTGGGTGCAGGTGTGTGAACTACCAAAGTGCAGTTAAAAATAGGGGGGATAGTGTGATAGGGCATTGTTACCCATTGCTATCGGCGGAAGAGCTCCCATTCCCCCAAGCCCTCAGTGTCTACAGGGCAATTAAAATTGAGGTGAGGGTGGCCCCACGGCACAGTAGTAGACAAAGGGATCCTCTTCACCAACACCGTACAACACACTCCCACCCCAAAACCCTAAGTGTATCCAATAAGATGTATGATCCACTCAAAACTGGGGGGGAGATAAGATTGGGAATTGGGGCGGTCCCAGAGAGCCCCCCCCCCCATCACCACCACCACCACCAGAAGCCAGCTCCCAAACTGGCTCTGGAAGCAATTCACCACCCCAGATCCCATCCCAGGGGGAGGGGCATCAGGCTGTGAAACCCAGGACCTGCCAATGTCGTACCCCAGCACTCACCAGTACCACAGGTGCGATGGGGCAGTCACACTCACTCTCACGCATCTTGTACACACCCTGTATGCATGTACATAAACATATATAATAATACAGCAATCCACATGTCAAATGATATCCCAAAGTGCCCCCCACAAGCCCACTCACCATCCCCCCCAGCCAGACATCGCCGGTGGTAGGTTACACCTTCAGCCACAGATGCCCCGGGGCAAACCGACAGAAACCCAGCAGCCAACCCACAGCAAAGTACCCCCCCCCCCGACCGCCACTGAACACCCGCACACACCCATACCTGGCGCCATGGACACTGGAGGCAGTGTGGGCAAAGCGCCCAACCCCGGGATCCAACGGTAGGATGGCCAGGAAGAGCGGAAACCGAACCGCTATCCCCCAGGCTGCAAGATGGCCCGCCCCACCCCACATTGCCCAGTGAGGACTTCCCCTCACATACACACTCTCCACAACCATGCGTCCACCCACAAATACTTTCCCCCACACACACACACACACACCCTCACGTGTACACACATACAGCGGGGAAAATAAGTATTGAACACATCAATATTTTTCTCATTAAGCATATTTCTGATGGAGCCATTGACCTGAGATTTTCACCAGATATCAGTAACAACCCAAGTAATCCATACATACAAAGAAATCAAGGCAACTGTGTTCACAAAACAAGTTATATTTAATAAAGTGGAATGACACAAGGAATAAGTATTGAACACAAAGAAAAAGAGGTGCAAAAAGGCATGGGAAGCCAAGAAACACATTCCATCAGAATTTAAGAAGCCATCCCATCCCCCATCAGTGCAAATCAATTTCAGCTGGTTAAGTCCTGACTGATATCCTTGAAAAACGATTGTCACACCACAATCTGATATTCACAAAGAACTCACAATGGGAAGAAGCAAAGAGCTCTCTCTAGACCTTCGCAAACTTATTGTTGCAAAACATAATGATGGCATTGGTTACAGATGCATTTCTAAACTGCTGAATGTTCCAGTGAGCACTGTTGGAGCCATCATTCAGAAGTGGAAAGCACTGTCATGATCCAGAGCACAGGTGAGGCCGTGCTCAGTTTGTAGTTCTAGTTTAGTCTTTTTCTGTTTGTTTCCTTGGTTATTATGGTCTGCTGTATTCTTAGTCTTGCCCCTATTGTCCTGTCTATTATGTCATTTTGTATTTATAGTATTATTTACATCTTGGGGTTGTGTTATCTTATTCTTGTTTTATTATGTTGTTTCCGGTCTGTGCTTTTGTTTTTGACAGTGCTGTGCAGCTTCTGGCTGTCAAACTGTTTTGCGGGCTACACAGCTGTCATTTGTTGTTTTGATTATTTCCTTGTTCATGTACCCTCACCTGCCATTCTTGAGCCATTATCCCATGTATCTATGTTAAGGGCATGACAACGTCTTCCCATTGTCCGTGTCCCCACTGTTGACCTCCTCAGAGGAGTCAGCTTTTCCCTGAGTGAAGGTATTTTGCACGGAGGTGAATGGGTGAGCTTCATTCAGGTAATATTTCTCTTTCCTCATCCCAGCTGCGAGCCCAGTTTCCTTTCGGGTGTGACTCTGGATGGTTTGTATCTCCTTTTCCCTGGCGTTCCTACATGCCTTAACCTGTGTCCCAGGTTATTCCGTTGACCTGTTGATGTGTAACCCCATTCTCCTCCTGCGCTCTCATTATCTCTTTGTTTGTAGCGTAGTGTTACATGTGATGTTTGTGTTTACTTTAATAAATGTTGCAAACTCACAAATGGCATTTGGTGTCTTGTGCTGCCCGTGAAATGGGCATTTTATGACAGAAGGACAGGAACAGTGTGTAACACCAACCTGTGTGGGTTTTGCATTTTCTTTTTTCCCATAATTATTTTCCCCCTACTGAGATGTCAGCAGGCAGAAGACAGTGTCCACGGAGCTTGGGGTTGGAGCTCTGCACTGCACTCTGGGAGATAGATGGACATATTGCCGACGCCCATCAATCTTCCACCCCTAAAGATGCTTTGTGGTGTTTGGGTCTTGTGGAGGCAACTGTGCAGCATCATCCTCTGCTCGTGCTGCATGCTGAGGGAAGGGGGAGGATTTTCCTAGTGAAAGACCTGCAGTGGGAGTATCGTGGGAAGGTCAAGAATCCTGTCAGTGAACTGAGGTCGGCGCCAACTAGAGAGCGTTCCCGGACTTCAGTGCCATCGGCTCCTCACCAGGCCCCAGCTCCAGCCCCCACTCTGTTAGCTTCACAGCCACTCCGCGGGAGGAGGTCCAGCAAATCATCCACACAGACGCCTGTGCTGACGAATGAGCATCCCCGGACTCCGGTCTCCTGCCCGCCTCCGCCTCCTGGCCAGGTGATCTCCACAGCCTCCGCCTTCCCAGCAGTCTCCTCCTCGCCACTCTGGAGAACTGCAGCAGCAGCCTCCTCACCATTTTTGAACTGCCCCCCCCCCACCGGCTGCCCCGTCAGTCTCTTCGTTTTTGTCTGCCGCTGCTGTCCCTTTCTCCTCCATAGCGTCACCTCCCACTGCTGAGTGATGGGCCATCAGCATGTCTGCAGGGTCGTTTCCTCAATTTTCTACATTGGTGCCCATGCCCGCTGCAGCCATGAAGAGGAATTCACCTGGGTCTTCAGCAGCAGTTACCATCACGCCCCGGGAAATAAGCCAAGTACATTTTCATCCTCAAACACTTTTAGATGAAATGCCTTGTCTTATTCCCAGTGATGAGGCTCAGCAACAACAGCCCAATTTAGTTGAGTCCTCACCGCCTGCTGCTGTTATATTTCCCTCACCTCCTTCTCCCGTGTCCTCTTCTGTGTATCCTGTTGCTCCCCGGTTCTGGGATGGCATCGCCAGATGACAGAGGAGCCTGCGGTCCTGAAGGATTCCATTCCAGGCCCGCAGCCATGTCTTGGACAGGAGAAAAGCACCCCCAGTGCCCTGAAGACTGAGCCGACAAGGGAGTGTCCCCTGGCTTCAGCTGCACGGGTCTTTGCAGCAGCGGTGAGGCAGCCTCCAGCACCAGCCGCCATGCCAGGAAGTTCACCAGTGTCAATTGCTACGTCTGGAGGCCATTCAGCAGCAGATACCAACACGCCATGGGAATTAAGGTAAGTATCCTTTCATTCTATTATATTTGAAGATGAAATGCCTTGCCTTATTCCCAGTGGTGAGGCTCAGCATTTGCAGCCCACACTAGCTGAGTCCCTCACTGCCTGCTGCTGCCACCGGTTCCTCACCTGCCCTCTCCCATGTCTCCTCCTGTGTCTCCTGAGTGTCCGCCAGTCCTGGGATGGAGCCACTGAATGCCAGAGGAGCCTGCGACCCTGGAAGGTCCCGTTCCAGCCCCGTAGTCACACCCTGGATGGGAGGAGGAATGCGTACCCGCGCCCTGAAACTTGAGCCGACAGGAGAGTGTTCCCTGGTTTCAGCCAGCACGGGAGCTGGCATCTTTAGTAAGGCAACCTCCAGCTTTAGCAGCCACGCCTGAGCTCCACCTGCGTCAGGTCACCACACCTGGAGGTTCTTGGGCTGCATCCACATATCACGCCTGCCGCTGGAGTCATAGCAGCAAAGTTGCTGGAGTCCTTGGTGGCGGTGGATCTCAAGTCCAGGAAAGTACTCTGTTTTGTTCCAACACCTGCAGATCTAGAGAAATCTTGTCTGGCTCATGGTGAGGGGAACC
Source organism: Pholidichthys leucotaenia (assembly GCA_020510985.1). Lineage (NCBI taxonomy): Eukaryota > Metazoa > Chordata > Actinopteri > Cichliformes > Pholidichthyidae > Pholidichthys > Pholidichthys leucotaenia. The sequence goes on from CM035840.1 coordinate 442,488,219, forward strand.
AGCTGCAGATGTCCTCTGCTCCTGAATTCTCCTCACCGAGCTCCACCACTGCCGATAACTATGTTCTGGTGTTTTTCTCTTCCTCCTCGTCTGAGGTGGCCGAGCCAGGGTGAGAGTGTCAGATGAATGGAGTCGAGACATCCCAGCCAGAGTTGTCGGAGTCCTGGATGGCGGTGGAGCTCGAGCTAAGACAAGTTCTCTTCTTTGTCTTCACATTACATGTATTAGAGAAATCTTGCTTAGCTCTTGGTGAAGAGAACCAGTTGCAGCTGTTGGCTGTTCCTGAATTCTCCTTGCTGGGCTCCACTACTGCCAGTGGTAGTAACCTGGTGTACATTTTTTCTCCCCTGCTCAAGTCCTTGTCTGGGTCCGCTGATGGTCCTCCTCTATTGTCACCACGGATCCTCTACACTCGCCAGAGGTCCCTGTGGGTCCTTCCTCTCCACCAGAGGTCTCCGTGGGTCCTTCCTCTCCGCCAGAGGTCTCCGTGGGTCCTTCCTCTCTGCCAGAGGTCTCCGTGGGTCCTTCCTCTCTGCCAGAGGTCTCTCCGTGGGTCCTTCCTCTCCGCCAGAGGTCTCCGTGGGTCCTTCCCCTCTGCCAGAGGTCTCCGTGGGCCCTTCTTCTCTGCCAGAGGTCACCGTGGACCCTTCCTCTCCGCCAGAGGTCTCCGTAGATGTGTTGCCTTGGTCTGGGACCGCCGTGGGTGCTTCGCCTCTGTCTGAGGCCGCTGTGGGTGCTTCACCTCCACCCGAGGTCGCCATGGGTGCTTCGCCTCCACCCAAGGCCATTGAGGGTCCCCTGCTGTCGCCCGAGGGCATGGAGGGTCCTCTGCTGTTGCCTGAAATCGTTGTGGGTTCTCCACCTTCGCCTGAGGTCCCTGCAGAGCAGCCTTTCCCCTCATCCGGTCCATTTGCTGGTCAGCCACCTTGGTCAGCCATCCATTTGCTTGGCCCCCTCGCTAGTCAGCTGCTATCCCTGTCTGAGGTTGTGGCTGGCCAGCGGTTCTCTTCAGGGGTCAGCGCTCTTCTGCTACGAGTCCACTTGACCCATGCCTCAGACCCTGTAGCCTACAGGGAGCAAGTGTTCCAGTTGCCGCCTCTGGGAGGGGGCATGTTGTGTTCTACGGTCCGTTGGTTCAGGGATGCTGGGAGGCCACCTGACAGGTTCCAACCTTTGTTTGGATGCCTTAAAGACTCTGGGAGGTGACCCAATACCTTCAAACTTGTGACCAGGTGGTCTTTGCACTCTAGCAGACCACCCGAACTGTCTCAACTTTCTTTTTGTTTCTTTAGTATTCTATTACCACCTGTTGTACAGTGTTGTGGGTCATGAGTTTTTTCTTTTTTTCTGGTTTGGTTTGGTCCCTCCGTGCCTGGGTTCCCCCTCTTCCTGCCCGGGGTGGGTTTTTTTCTTGATGGGGGGGGATCTCTTTTGTGGGTGGGTCCTCTTTCCTTTTTGATGTTGCCCTGGGGTATCTGGGATCCAACACCTTGGGGGGGGGGCACTGTCATGATCCTGATCATGGGTGGGGGCCATGCTCAGTTTCCAGTTCTAGTCTTTTTCTGTTTGTTTGTTTCCTTGGTTATTATGGTCTGCTGTATTCTTAGTCTCACCCTTATTGTCGTGTCCATTGTGTCATTTTGAATTTATAGTATTATTTACATCTTGGGGTTGTGTTATCTTATTCTTGTTTTATTATTTTGTTTCTGGTCTGTGCTTTTGTTTTGACAGTGCTGTGCAGCTTCTGGCTGTCAAAACTGTTTCACGGGCTGCACAGCTGTCACTTGTTGTTTTGATTATTTCCTTGTTCACGTACCCACACCTGCCATTCATTGAGCCATTATCCCATGTATCTATTTAAGGGCACGACAACGTCTTCCCGTTGTCATGTCCTACTGTTGTCTTCCTCAGAGGAGTCGGCTTTTCCCTGAGTGAAGGTATTTTGCGTGGAGGTGAATGGGTGAGCTCCATCCAGGTAATATTTCTCTTTCCTCTTCCCAGCCATGAGCCCCGTTTCCTTTCAGTTGTGACTCCGGCTGGTTGTATCTCCTTTTCCCCCGGTGTTCCAACATGCCTTAACCTGTGTCCCAGGTTATTCCGTCCACCTGTTGATGTGTTCCCCATTCTCCTCCTGCAATGCCATGATCTCTTTGTATGTAGTGTAGTGTTACATGTGATGTTTGTGTTTACTTTAATTAATGTTACAAACTCACAGATGGCATTTGTGTCTCGTGCTGCCTGTGAAATGGGTGTTTTGTGACAAGAACATCATTTTACCATAAACTGGCCATGACCAGGAGCTCCTCACAAGATTTTTGACAGAAGAGTCATCCAAGAGCCAAAGACTACTCCTGGAGAGCTCCAGAAAGACCTGGCGTTAGCAGGTACTGCTTTTTCAAAGAAAACAATAATGCACTCAACCAACATGGGCTCTATGCCCACTCACCTTCTAAGACTCCATTGCTGAAGAAAAAGCATGTTCAAGGTCATTCAAAGTTTTCTGCACAACATTTGGGCAAACCAGTAAAATACTGGGAGAATATTGGCTGGTCAGATGAGACCAAAATTGAACTTTTTGGATGTCACAACCCACAGCATGTTTGGAGAAGAAGTGGCACTGCACACCTCATCATGGTGTGGGGTGTTTTTTTAGCACATGGTACAGACAGACTTCATATAATTCAAGGAAAGATGAATGGAAAAATGTACAGACATCCTTGATAAGAATCTGTTGCCATCTGCCAAAGATGAAACGAGGGTGAATATTTCAGCAAGACAATGACCCCAAACACACAGCCAAGGAAACTCTCAGATTGCTCCAGAGAAGGAAAATAAAGCTGCGAGAATGGCCTAGTCAGTCACCTGACCTAAATCCAATTGAAAATCTATGAAACAAACTGAAGATCAGAGTTCATAGAAGACACTCACGGAACCTTCATGATTTAAATACAGTTTGTGTGGAAAAATGGGCTAAAATCACTCCTGAGCAATGCCTGTCAGTTTCTTCATACAGGAGGCATCTGGAAGCTGTTATTACCAACAAAGGCTTTTCAACTAAATATTAAATAAATTTCACCAACCACGTTCAGTACTTATTCCTTGTGTCATTCCACTTTATTAAATATAACTTGTTTTGCGAACACAGTTGCCTTGATTTCTTTTGTATGTATGGATTACTTGGGTTGTTACTGATATCTGGTAAAAATCTCAGGTCAATGGCTCCATCAGAAATATGTTTATTGAGAAAAATGTTGACGTGTTCAATACTTATTTTCCCCACTGTACATACCATCACATATGTCCACCTACACCCACACACACCCTCACATATTTACACAAGACACACATACCCACACGTTTTCACATACATGCGCACACATCCATATCCACAACCACACATAGCACACATATACAGGGATGAGAATGGAGTTTGGGAAAAAAAGAGGAAACTAAGCCAGGGGTCTTGGGGGACGCAGGCCCCCAAGCCGGATCCAAGGCGCCGGATCCAACGCCCCCTCAGAAGCTAACGAAATCTGGTGTTTTAGAATGCTCAAATGTGGTCTTACTGTATATTTAAAGTTAGAAGTAAGTACAAATGCATTTATAGTTTACCTTTTTAATCTGCTGCTGCATCACATGTGTAAATTTATGGTATCTGAATGGTATGTTGATGTAATAATACTAAATTATATTTTACTACTATTTAATATGTTTAGAACTGACACAGAATTACATTTACATAGTTCTAGAACAGACAAAATAATTTAACCAAGTAAAATAAATTATAAATATTAACAAAATTCCATCACCAAGTCCATCACCCATTTATTAAAATATACCGACATTCTGCAAACATTTTGATTTATTAATGTGTGCATTTGTTAGTGTTACTAGGAATATAAAAAAGTTGCATATTAGTATATTTTAATATTTGAAAGATAATCTAAGAAAGTAAGTAAAACCTAAAAGATGTTTAATATTTTTATGCAATGACCATAAAGAAATTATGTTTACTAATAAAAGCAAAGATATCTTAGGAAAGGCAACCCATCACCACCCATGACAAAAAAAACTTACACATACATTATGTAACTAACTCCTCCTAGTGAAACAAAAAATGATAAACTATATTCAAAATTCTTAGATTGCATTTCAAATTGTGTGAAAATATGTAATAACATTTATCTATTAACAATCGATAATCAGCATTCAAATGCAATTAGTGTTTCAAAACAGGCATGACATCACAACTTACACATGCTATTTCATAACAAATTCATTACGAGAAAATTCTCAAGTACATTACTTATAACGAGAAAAAAAATCTTACCTCGGAATGTGTCTTCCGATCACTATTTGCTGTTATCGGGGCCGATTGTGATGAACTTTGATTGACTGGCATCTGAATTTGACCGTGTCCATCGATTGTTTTGAATGCAGCCCCAAGCGAGTAGTTCGATCTCCTTGTAGCCACAATTTTGAGATGTTTCTGTTTTGAACGGTGTTCAACTAAGGCAACACAACCACGAGATCCATAACTCAAGAAATTGTTGCAATAAACACACTGGGCTTTCCCTGGTACTTCGCATTTCGCTATGAAGTCGGCGATTTTTTCAACCACAACTTCGGTATTTTTACTGATTTTTACAGTCATTGACACAGATTTTTCGAGCCATTCCCAACAAAACTAGTTCCTTATCCCTTTGTCGATTTCTAAAATTCTTGCTTTGTTGTCTTTTGTGAGTTTTAGGTTCACCATTTTCACGAAATCGGGAAAACTCGGTTGATTGAATTGATTGAACTGTCCGCCATTTGCATTTCGCTCCACGTGTTGGGTATGACAAAGGAAATCTAACAAAATCGCCGATTGGTTGCTTCAATAAGTATCAGCCAATCAGTGGCCTTGTTACATTACATTACTGATTTCGCTGGGTAGCGTGTTCTGCGCGGTGGATTTTAGCAGCCAATCGAAAATACGACTCGCCGCTCATAACACACCTCACCCCCCCCCTAAAATTTTCTCCTCAAATTTAGACGATTCACGAGAATGACCCTAGACATGATCAAATCCGCGGAGGATTCTCATCCCTGCATAAACACGCGAACACCCACACACGCAGGCTCCAGAGGATAGGGGGCGACATTTCTGGTTGAAATTGAATGTTGCTTTTATTATGGAGCCAAGCTGTTGGTATTCAAGAAATCTTATATCACTGATATTATACTATGACACCAGTTCCTGGAATTGGATAAAGTTTCCACCTCAAATAAGAAGTTCTAAGTTTTTTATTCCTTCCTCATACCATAGTGGAAAGTTTAGCATCCTTTTTTGCTGTAGGATATCAGAATTATTCCAAATGGGCATGAGTTTACAAGAGACAAGTGAAGACCCCATTATTTTTAAAAAATTTCCACCAGACTGTTGGAGAGGAGCTAATGTTAATGCTGTTAAAACAGTTATGGTGCTTGATACAGGGGCTCATGAAACGTAGGTCAGAGATATTTAGCGACCCACAGAGAACCTGTTCAACATCTAACCATGGGTTTCCTGTCATGATTCAGTGCAAGTGAGGCTCAAACGCAGAGCTGCCAGAACAAACACTCAGACTGTTGTAAAAGTTCATCAGTTTATTTTAAGAATAAACACTAACACACAACTTTAAATAAAGGAGCACAACTGAGGGAAACACAACACAAAAACGCACACTTAAATAGACATTTAACTGGAGCCCGCTGGAGCACCCATAGCCTACAGGAAAAGAGCAGACAGAGATAATTAGGGACAGAATCTCCCGAAGGGGAGAATAATAATGGGAAAGCACTTTTAACCTGTGAGCAGAGGAGTCCGGCAGGGAACTCCTACGTGGACCAGGGGAACAGGGGGAAGACGGTGACCTGGGTGGACGTCCGGCATACTTCTTGGTCAGGTGAGCGTGATCAGCTCTGGAGGACACACCGAGGGGTGGCAGCAACCTAACGAGTCAGCGATGGGTTCTCCACACGCTGGCTGTTAAATATGCTGGGTCATCAGGACACAGCAGGTGTGTAATCACGCAGGTGTATCTGATCCTCCAGAGCCGAGAAGACAGGAACAGGAGGGGAGGGGGTGCACACTCGCCTGATCATCACAGTACCCCCTCCTCAAGGGGTACATCCTGGAATCCCACTGGGCTTGTGTGGATGGACCCAATGGAATGCCCGCACCATCCATTTGTCCAGGATGTAGAACCCCGGGGACCTCTCCTCCGGACCGTACCCCTTCCAGTCAACGAGGTAATGGCACCCATGACCCCGTCAACGGACATCCAAGATCTTCTCCACTGCGTATGTGGTCTGGCTGTCGATGACCTGGGGGGGCAGTGGGGGATCTGGAGGAGGGCAGAGAGGACCGGCGGAGAGCGGCTTAATGCGGGAGACATGAAATGTCAGGTGGATCCGCATTGAAGGTGGCAGGCCCAACCGAACAGTGAGATTACTGATCAGCCACTTGATGGTCAACAGGCCCAGATAGTGGAGGGATAACTTCCGCGACTCCGTTTTGAGTGGGATCTGTTCGGCAGACAGCCAAACCTTCTGTCCCACCGTGTACTTCAGCACCAGCGCACGTCTGAGGCTAGAGTATTGTTGGTTGCGCTCTGCAGAGTGGAGGAGAGCAGCTCTTGTGGCCCTCCACAAATGGCGGCACCAGCCCGCATGGGCCTCCTTGGATGGGACAGTGAGGCCCCTCTCCACCATGGGCAGCAGAGGCAGTGTGTAACCCAACGAGGCCTCGAACGGTGTGAGCCCAGTAGAGGAAGAGACAGCAGAATTGTGTGAATACTCCACCCAGGTCAGGTGGGAATTCCAGGTAGAGGGATTGTGGGATGCTACGCACCTTAAGGTGGCCTCCAGAGACTGAATAGCACTCTCGGCCTGACTGTTGCTCTGCGGATGGTATCCAGATGTCAGTCTGGCAGTAGCACCCAAAATGCGGCAGAACGCCTTCCACACCTAGGATGTAAATTACGGACCCCGGTCTGAGACAATGTCCAATGGAATCCCATGTAGCTGGATGGCATGCTGTATCACCAGGTCGGCTGTCTCCGTGGCAGATGGAAGTTTGCAGAGAGGGACCAGATGGATGGCCCTGGAGAACCGGTCGATGATGGTGAGGATCACCATGTTGCCCTGGGACAGAAGGAGGCCCGTAACAAAGTCCAAAGCCATGTGTGACCATGGACGACTCGGCACCAGGAGGGGATGGAGGAGGCCAGCTGGAGGAGAAGAGTCCGATTTGTTCGTGGTGCAGATGTGACAGGCCTTGACGAACTCCCGCACATCCCTCCCGAGTGTGGGCCACCAAAATGCTCTCCTAAGCAGCTCAATTGTCCTGGAGATGCCGGGATGCCAGTACCAGCTTAATGGCCAATAGTTTGCGGTCCCCAACATCGTAATTCCTCTTGGCTGGCATTAGCCGCCGGGACAAATACATGCACAGGCGGAGGTTCTAGTCGGAGCTGGAGCGCTGGGAGAGGACAGCGCCCACCCCCGAATCAGAAGCATCCACCTCGACCACGAACTGTGCCAAAGGATCCACCTGCACCAGGACACGCGCGTTGGTGAAGAGGCCTTTCAGGGTCACAAAAGCTCGTTCAGCGGCCTCAGGCCACTCGAACAGGCTTTTGGTCAACATCAACTGCATAAGTGGTTGTGCCACCTTACTATAGTCACAGATAAATCGGGGGTAGAAGTTGGCAAAGCCCAGGAAGCGTTAGAGGTCCTTCCTGGACTGGGAGGTTAGCCAGTCTACTACTGCCTTGATTTTCCGCATCGGCCTTTAACACGCCCTCGGTGATGATGAACCCCAGGAACAAAGTTCAGCGAGTGGAAAATTCGCACTTCTCCGCTTTCACAAAAAGCTGATTCTCCAGCAAGCACTGCAGGATGGGACGAACGTGTGCTACATGCTCCTCCAGCGTGCATGAAAAAAATCAAAATATCGTCCAGAAACACAAAAACAAACTGGTTCACCATGTCCCGTAACACATCATGAATTAACCGCTGGAAGACGGCAGGGGCATTAGTCAGCCCGAATGGCATGACCAAATATTCAAAATGGCCCAGAGGTGTTTTAAATGCCGTCTTCCACTTGTCTCCTTCACAAATACGGACCAAGTGGTACACATTACAAAGGTTGAGCTTGGTGAAAAAATGCGCCCATTGGAGTAGCTCAAACACTGAGTTAAGAAGGGGCAGTGGATATTTATCCTTACGGGTAATCATGTTAAGGTCACGGTAATCAATGCATGGCCGCAATGTCCCGTCCTTTTTTCCTACAAAAAAGAACCCAGCACCGAGAGGGGCGGACGATGGACGAATAATGCCGGCGCTGAGGGAGTCTTTTATGTAGGTCTCCATCGCCTCCCTCTCCAGCCCAGATAAACTGTACAGCCGGCTGAATGGCAGCCACACGCCCGGGAGGAGGTGGATAGCGCAGTCATAGGCCCGATGAGGTGGTAAGGAAAGGGCCCTGGACTTGCTAAAGACCTCCCTTAAGTCATGATAGACCTTGGGCATGGAGCTGAGATCCGCCGGCTCAGCCGGAGGGGAGATCGGGAGCAAGGGCAAGCATGCGGCTGCTCAGAGACACGATGACAGACAGAAAGGGCTCCAGGATGAAATGGAGCCCTGACTCCAGTTTATAATTGGATTGTGAATGCGGAGCCACGGATACCCCAGAATCATGGCGGTGGTGGATTGAGGCAGAACATAAAACTTAACAGTCTCGCGGTGATTACCCGACAAAATGACCAAAATGGGCTTGGTTTGTTCGGTGACCACCGTGATGCTGCTGCCTGAAACCGCCGAGACACTTAAGGGTGTTGGAACATTCCTGGTGGGTATCTGAAATTTTCTTATAATGGCCTGTTGAATGAAATTCTGCTCTGCTCCTGAATCAATCAGAGTGGGGGGTTTAAATTCGGCCCCCAGTACCTGAATGAGGGCCGGGAGTTCAAAACAGTTAGGGGAATTTTGTGAAGACCCTCGCACCAGACCCCCCACAGTGACTGATGGGCAGGGTCTCTCGGGCCAAATTGGGCATTTCGAGATTGCGTGGCCAGGAACCCCGCAATAAATACACTCCACCACCCTCTTGTGACGCCGATGTTCCCTCGGAGTCAGATGGACCCTGCTGAGGTCCATCGGCTCCGGTACCAACACCGGCAGAACAGCATCAGAGGCTGGGGGATGGGGGGGGGGACTGGCCGTGGAGTGAACGGGGAAGCAGCGGCCTTCTGCTCCCTTGCACACTCCCTAAACCAGTTATCCAGGGCCACTGCCTGCACAATCATCTCATTCAGAGAGGAGGGGGATGCGCAGATAGCCAGCTCGTCGTGGAGGTGCGTATCCAGACTCCAGAGGAAGGCGCTGCATAGGGCAGCGTCATTCCATCCGGAGTCGGCCACAGCGACCTGGAACTCGACAGAGAAATTGGCCACAGACCAGTCTCCCTGTCGAAGTCCCATCAGTTGGCTAACTATGTTCACCTCACTCTCCGTATGGTCGAATGCCTCGGAGAATTCCCGTACAAACCGTTCGTATGTGTATAGGGGACCATCCGGGCTGCTCAAGATGGACTGTGCCCACTAAACGCCCGGTCTTGCAGCAACAAGGTCATGAAATGGACCTCAATGGAATCATCCCTATACTCATCTTCCACCTGCTGAAAATAAAGCCTGCAGTGTAGCAGAAACCCTCTGCATCCCCCCACCTTTCTGCCATGGGGGGCAGGCAAAGGAACAGAAATGTTCCTGCGGATGGCAGACACTGCAGGAGCAGCAGGTGCAGGCAGAGACACCGCACCAGGAAGCCGACCTAAGTGTTCGGTCATGGTGGCCAGTTGTTGGGTAACGGTTTTGAACTGGTCAAAAAGAAACTTGACCCGGTGTTCCGTGGCCTCCAAGTGCCAGAGTGCTAACTGTTTGCCCAGCTGAGCGCTCGCTGAGCCTCAATCTTGGCTGGATTGTTCTGTCATGATTCAGTGCAAGTGAGGCTCAAACGCAGAGCTGCCAGAACAAGCACTCAGACTCTGTTGTAAAAGTTCACCAGTTTATTGTAAAAATAAAACTAACACACAACTTTAAATAAAGGAGCACAGCTGAGGAAAACGCAACACAAAAACACACACTTAAATAGACATTAAACTGGAGCCCACTGGAGCGCACGTAGCCTATGGGAAAAGAGCAGGCAGAGATAATTAGGGACAGAATCTATCTATCTATCTATCTATCTAAGAATAATAATGAGAAAGCACTCTTAACCTGTGAGCAGAGGAGTCCGGCAGGGAACTCCTACATGGAGCGGGGAAGAGGGGGAAGACGGTGACCTGGGTGGACATCCGGAGTTCTTCTTGGCCAGGCAAGCGTGATCAGCTCCGGAGGACACACCAAGGGGTGGCAGCAACCTAACGGTCCAGTGATGGGTTCTCCACACGCTGGTCATCAGGACGCAGCAGATGTGTAATCACGCAGGTGTATCTTGTTGTGGAAAAAAATTATTTCTCCACTTTCCTGGGTCCTGAAGAAATAAACATCAGAGATCTGCGAGTTTGGAGAGCCTTTTATTCCTGCATGCAGGGGAGAGAAAAAAAAAACAAAACGCTGAAGTGTGTGTGTGTGTCTCCCAGCGAGGCCCTTCTCTCTGCCCCAAGGTAACAAGACAGATGCCTTTATACAGTTATCAAAGCGTTCACAACACTGCCTTATATGGAGGTGGAGATCTTAGCTGTGCTGGGTGTTGCATGGGCATAAGTCTGTCTCAATAATTATACAGCAAACATGATGTAAAGGCATACATACAGCCACTAGACCCGTTTATCAGCTAATTTGATGAGAACAAACATCATATACACAGAAGTACCAGTACATTTTTATATGTATAAATGAATTTCCATGTCATTTCCCCTCGTCTGATCATATATAAGATAAGATAAGATAAGATAAGCCTTTATTAGTCCCACAATGGGGAAATTCCAGGATTGCAACAGCACAGGGATAGCAACACTCAGAGCAATAATTTAGAAGATAAGAAAATAAGAGCAGTGAATATACATATGTATACATAAATATATATACACAGTGCGGAGCATTGTAGCTAGATGGAATAAACAGCATAACCGTCTATCTATGTAGTTACCCTACATGGTATGACTATGTACCCATACATATTGTCACCCTCCGTAGCGACTGATATTTTCCTAGTTGTATACTGGAGGGGACCATTTGTGTAAGTCTGTTGCATCTTTTGCATTCAATACTATTAGGTCGTCACGTTTTTTGCTATCTCTGCGAGCAGCCCTGCTTAGGTTATACAGTCTGACAGCTGTAGGTAGGAAGGACCTGTGAAACCTCTCGGTCGCGCACCTAGGATGATGTAGTCTACTGCTAAATGAGCTCCTCAGTGCGTTCAGTATGTCCTGCATAGGGTGGGACTCGGACTCCAGCAGAGATGACAGTTTAGCCACCATCCTTCTCTCTCCTATCTTCTCCACTGGGTCAAGGCGTTGCCCCAGGACAGAGCTAGCTTTCTTGATTAGTTTGTTCAGTCTCTTTCTATCGGCTGCTGTAATGCCGTTGCCCCACCAGACCACTCCAAAAGTGATGGCTGATGCCACCACCAAATCGTAGAATGTCTTCAAGAGCACCCCTTGTACACCAAAAGGCCTGAGCCTCCTCAGTAGGAACAGCCTGCGTTGTCCCTTCTTGTAGAGTGTGTCAGTATTGTGTGACCAGTCTAGTTTATTGTTCAGATGAACACCCAGGTACTTGTAGGATGTCACCATCTCAATGTCTGTTCCCTGTATGTTTACTGGTGCTGTGAGGGGTTGTCCTTGCCTGCGGCAGTCCACCACCAGCTCCTTAGTTTTCCTCACGTTGATCTGGAGGCAGTTCCGATGGCACCAGTCCACGAAGTCCTGGATAAGTCCTCTGTACTCAGCTTCATCTCCGTTGGAGATGAGGCCAACGATCGCAGAGTCGTCAGAGAATTTCTGTAGATGGTAGTGTGTTGTGTTGTGTGAGAAGTCCGCAGTATAAAGGGTGAACAGGAAGGGAGCCAGGGGCCTCCGTGCTACCGATGATCGTGTCGGACACACAATCCCAGGTTCTCACAAACTATGGCCAGTTAGTGAGGTAGTCCAGGATCCATGATGACAGGCGCTGGTCCACCCCTGCGCACAGCAGCTTGTCCTTCAGGATCATCGGTTGGATGGTGTTGAAAGCACTGGAGAAGTCAAAGAACATGATCCTCACCGCATTCCCGGGCTTCTCCAGGTGGGACAGGGGACAGTGAAGGAGGAAGATCACTGCATCCTCCACCCCAATGCCATGCTGGTAGGCGAACTGGAGTGGATCCATCGCCGGTCCCACCAGGGGGCGGAGGTGAGCAAGGAGCAGTCTCTCCAGGGTCTTCATCATGTGAGACGTCAGGGCCACTGGCCTGTAGCTGTTCGGGTCTCTGGGGTGGGAAGTCTTTGGTACAGGTACCACACAAGATGTTTTCCACAACTGTGATACCCTCCCCAGCTTCAGGCTCAGGTTGAAGATGTGCTCCACAATCCCACACAGCTGGTCTGCGCAGGACTTGAGGAGCTTCGCACTGATGCCGTCCAGTCCCGAGGCCTTCCTCGCCTTGATTTTCCTCAGCTCCATCCTCACCTGGGTCTTAGTGAGGGTCAGGTTGGGGGGCTGTGTGCTGGGAGTTGGGGGGTGTTGATGGACTGGGGTGTGGACAACAGGTCTCGATGACTTTAGAGGCAGCAGTGGTTGTTGTGCAGTCGGGGGGGAGGGCGGTTGGTCAAACCTATAAAAAACAGGTTCAGATTGTTCGCCCACTCCCTGCCCCCCATGGCCTGGGAGGAGGTATTCTGGAGCCTAGAGATGGTTTTAAAGTTTCTCCAGACCCCGCCGATGTCGCTCTGTTGCAGCTTGTCCTCCATCTTCTTCCTGAAGCTGTCCTTGCCTTCTCTGATCTTCCTCCTCAGCTCCCTCTGTACAGACTTCAGCATCTCCCTGTTCCCCGAACTGAAGATCCTCTTCTTCTCTCTCAGAAGTGTATTAATCTCAGGGTTGATCCAGGGTTTGTTGTTTGAGCAACACCGTATGGTCTTGGTGGTTACGGTGTTGTCCACACAGAAGTTGATGTAGTCCGTCATGGTGTGAGTGAGACCATCGATGTCCTCACCATGTGGATTGCAGTGCTGCTCCCAGGCAGTGGTTTCAAAACAGTCCTTTAGAGCGTCCATTGCCTCCTCAGACCATAACTTCACCGTGCGCATGACTGGAGGTTGTCTGTGTACTAGGGGTTTGTACACCGGCAGGAGATGAACCAAGTTGTGATCCGATCTCCCGAGTGGGGGGAGTGGTGATGAGGTGTACGCCTCCTTAGTGTTTGCATAGAATAAGTCCAGTGTTTTATTGTCTCTAGTGTGGCATATGACATACTGGGTGAACGTGGGCAGAATGGGGGACAGTGAAATATGGTTGAAATCACCGGAGATGAGGAGAAGAGCATCTGGGTGTTCTGTCAGCAGCCTGCCAGTTACTGAGTGAATGGCGTCACGTGCTGTCCCCGCGTTCGCCGTCGGATTTGCATAAATAACAACGCAGATCACGTGTGAGTATTCCCTCAGGAGATAGGTAGGCCGCATGCTAACAGCTAGCAACTCAATGTCTTTGTTGCAGTGTTGTTGTTTAACCGTGGTATGTCCCGGTCTGAACCAGCTGTTATTGACATACATATTGGGGCGGCAGTGGCTCAGGGGGTAGAGCAGGTCGTCTAATAACCTGATGGTTGGCGGTTCGAATCCCGCACTCCCCAGATATCCTGCCGTTCTGTCCCTGGGCAAGACACTTCACCCGCATTGCCTCCAGTGCCCATAACACTGGGTATGAATGTGTATAAATGTTCGGTGGTGGCCGGAGAGGCCGTTGGCGCGGATTGGCAGCCACGTTTCCGTCAGCCTGCCCCAGGGCAGCTGTGGCTACAGTAGTAACTTGCCACTACCATTGTCTGTCTGGAGTGAATGAATAATGTATCTACTTGTAAAGCGTCTTTGAGTGTCTATGATAAAGCGCTATATAAATCTGATGCATTATTATTATTATTATTATTATTATAGATAGATAGTTTATTTCGAACACAAAAATATACCAAATACAAGCAAATGGCAAATGCAATAAAGTAACATTATACACTGTTCGAAAGGGAGAAGGAAGAAGTGAACACTTATTAATTCCATCTCCTCTTTTCCATAGATACACCCATGTGAATTTTATACAAATTACCACCTTTAAGACCCCAAGTAAACAATTTACTGTATTTTTTACAAATCAACATTAACACCCATCCATTCTAACATACAATGATGTCCATACAACAAAACCAGCCTCAAACAACACAGATATACACAGTGCTGTCCTACCCACCATTCCATAGTGTCCCATAATATCCCAGAGTGAACATAATGAATCGTACATATAACTACTACCCTTCTAACATATACCCTTTCAGCAAATGATGCTTATACCTCTTTTTGAATTGATTTCTGTTTGTACATAGTTTCAGTTCCGGCTCTAGACTGTTCCACAAATCCACCCCACAGACAGATATGCACATACTTTTCTTGGTAGTACGTATCTTGGGTTTTGTAAAGTTTAAGTGTCCCCTCAAATTATGATCATTGTCTCTTTTTTTAAATATTTTTTGTATATTAGTTGGTAGTTGATTATTAATTGCCCTGTACATTACTTGTGCTGTCTTAAATTTAACTAAATCGATGAACTTTATGACATGTGACTTTAAGAACAACGAATTGGTATGGTCTCTATATCCTGCATTGTTTATTATCACTCCTCTGCCCCTTGCCTTCCCACTGTCTGGTGTGCAGTCTGCCCGTATTGTGTGGAAACCCTCCAGTTCGATGTTAGCATCTGTTGCTAGTTCTGTTAGCCACGTCTCAGTAAACAACATCATGCTAATCTCTCTGAAGACGCTCTGGTAACGAGCCATAGCCACTAGCTCATCTGTCTTATTGAGGAGCGATCGTACATTCCCCATAATAACGGATGGAAGGACGGGTCTGTACCTTATGTTTCTCGCCCGCCGTCTTGCTCCAGCATGGCATCCACGTCGTTTCTGTCTTATTTCACCAGGTATGTCGAAGTCTTGCGTTAGCATCTTGGTCCAGTTAAGTGCTAACAGCTGGTCTCTGCTGTAACGTATCCTGCTAAAAACAGTGGCTCCGTCTGCCAGCTCAGGAGACATTTGGGTGGACAAGGTGTCGCCGGATCAGAAAGATTAGCAAGAGAAGCCAGATAGTAAATAGAAATAGGAAGAAATTGATCCGCTGTTGCAAAAAGGCAGCCTACTCGTGTGGTGCCGGAAGTACGTATGTATATATGATCACATACAGTTAGGCCCAGAAATATTTGGACAGTGACACAAGTTTTGTTATTTTAGCTGTTTACAAAAACATATTCAGGATACAATTATATAATCAATATGGGCTTAAAGTGCAGACTCTCAGCTGTAATTTGAGAGTATTCACATCCAAACTGGAGCAAGGGTTTAGGAATTACAGCTCTTTAATACGTAACCGCCTCTTTTTCAAGGGACCAAAAGTAATTGGACAATTGACTCAGAAGGCTGCAAAAAAAAAAAAATAACAAGGCTGCATGGGCTCTTTCTTCATTAACCCATCATCAATTAAGCAGTTAAAAGGTCTCGAGTTGATTCCAGGTGTAGCGTTTGCATTTGGAAGCTGTTGCTGTGAACACACAACATGTGGTCAAAGGAGCTCTCAATGGAGGTGAAACAGACCATTCTGAGGCTGAAAAAAAAGAAGAAATCCATCAGAGAGATAGCAGAAATGTTAGGAGTGGCCAAATCAACAGTTTGGTACATTCTGAGAAAAAAAGAGTGCACTGGTGAGCTTGGGAACTCAAAAAGGCCTGGACATCCACGGAAGACAACAGTGGTGGATGATCACAGAATCCTTTCCATGGTGAAGAACAACCCCTTCACAACATCCACTCAAGTGAAGAACACTCAGTATCTAAGTCTACCATAAAGGGAAGGCTTCATGAGAGTAAATACAAAGGATTCACCACAAGGTGCAAACCATTAATCAGCCTCAAAAATAGAAAGGCCAGAATTGACTTTGCCAAAAAACACCTGAAGAAGCCAGCCCAGTTCTGGAACAGCATTCTTTGGACAGATGAGACTAAGATCAACCTGTACCAGAATGATGGGAAGAAGAAAGTTTGGAGAAAAATTGGAACAGCTCATGATCCAAAGCACACCACATCTTCTGTAAAACATGGTGGAGGCAGTGTGATGACATGGGCATGCATGGCTTCCAAAGGCACTGGGTCACTTGTGTTTATTGATGATGTGACAAAAGACAGAAGCAGCCAGATGAATTCTGAAGTGTATAGGGATATACTTTCTACTCAGATTCAGCCAAATGCAGCAAAGTTGATTGGACGGCGCTTCATAGTACAGATGGACAATGACCCAAAACATACTGCAAAAGCAACCCAGGAGTTTTTTAAAGCAAAGAAGTGGAATATTTTGCAATGGCCGAGTCAATCACCAGATCTCAACCCAATCGAGCATGCATTTCACTTGCTCAAGACAAAACTTAAGGCAGAAAGACCCACAAACAAGCAACAACTGAAGACAGCTGCAGTAAAGGCCTGGCAAAGCATCACAAAGGAGGAAACCCAGTGTTTGGTGTTGTCCATGGGTTCCAGACTTCAGGCAGTCATTGCCTGCAAAGGATTCTCAACAAAATATTGAAAAGTAACATTTTACTTAGGGTTATGTTTATTTGTCCAATTACTTTTGAGCCCCTGAAATGAGGAGTGTTTGTATAAAAATAGTTACAATTCCTACATGTTTAATCATATAGTTTTGTTCAACCCCTTGAATTAAACCTTAAAGTCTGCACTTCAATTCCGTTGTAGTTTTTTTTCCCACAATATCTTTATTGAACCTTTTTTTTAAACAAACATGACACAAACAATCAAACACTAACACTAAAGTACTACAAAAAAAAAAAATGCACTAAAAACACCAACAACCACCAACAAAATCAAGTCTTCAACAATGCTCCTCTGTTTAGTCTAGAGTCTAGACAATCCATTACATAAGTATACATATTATGTTCACCAGTTTGGAATTTACAAGGTCCACACACATCATTCACCTTCTTCTTCAAGAGTTATGTTTAAATTTTTTACATGATCAATAAAAGGTCTCCATATATTCTCAAACACAATTTCCTTTGATTTCAGTATATATGTTATTCTTTCTAATGGAAGGTTTGTTAACATCTGTCTTAACCACTGAGTCACATCTGGTCTATGAGTCTTTTTCCACAGTAGTGCAATACATTTTTTGGCATTAAGCAAACTGAGGTCTATGAATGTTCTTTCACTTTTATTAAAGTTATGTTTTTTCTGGGTACAGACCCAACAAAAACAGTTTAGGATTCAATATGATTTGTTTTGAGATTATTTTTTCAATTGTTACCCTCACCTCTTCCCAAAACATTCTTATTATTCTACATTCCCATACACAATGAAATAGGGTTCCTTTACTTTCCATGCATTTTGTGCATGTATCTGGTATATTTTTGTTATATCTATTTAACTCCTCCGGTGTAACATACATCCGCATTAACCATTTGAAATGTATCAATTTAAGACGTACATTTATTGATTTGGTTTGGGCTTCTGTACAAGCCAATTCCCATTGTTCCTCTGAAATTTCAATTTGCAGATCTTCTTTCCAGTAGTTTAATCTTTTCTGTGAATTTTCACTTGAGGATAGTGTCAATGAGTTATAAAACTCTGAAATAATACCCTTTCTTTTACTATCTTTCATCAACATTTTTTCCAAGGATGAATAAATAGGTCGAGTGAGAGCTTTATTTATTTATTTTTTTTTTTTTTTCTCCTCTCGGCGCCACACCAGTCGGCTGCCTTTTGCAACAGCGGCTCGATTCCGAGTTTTTTTTTTCCCTTCCTCTCTCTTTTGATCACTTTTTTTTTTCACCCCACTTATATCACGGACACACAGATCATCCCAAATGTCTCCTGAGCCGGTGGACGGAGCCACTGTTTATAGCAGGATACGATATAACAGGGAAGAGCTGCTAGCATTTAACCGCCACCCGGTCCCACTGGAAAAACTCGACATACCGAGAGAACTGAGGCGAAAACGCCGCGGCTGCCGGGCTGGAGTAAGGCGGAGGACAAAAAATATAAGGTACAGACCCTCCCTTCCATCTGTTGTCATGGGAAATGTACGGTCGATACTGGGAAAGTTAGATGAGCTAGCGGCTATCTCCCGTTATGATAGCACTTACCGGGAGTGCTCTCTCCTTTTGTTTACTGAGACGTGGCTAACTGAACTAGCAGCAGATGCTAACATTGAGCTGGAGGGTTTTCACACGATACGAGCTGACCGAACACCAGAGAGTGGCAAAACTAGGGGCGGTGGAGTGATCATGTATGTTAACAACAACTGGTGCAGACCGGGACATATCACTGTTAAACAACGACACTGCAGCAAAGACATTGAGTTGCTAGCTGTTAGCATGAGGCCTACATATCTCCCGAGAGAACACTCACACGTGATCTGCATTGTTGTTTATGCAAATCCGACGGCGAACGCTGGGACAGCGCGTGACGTCATCCATTCAGTAACCAGCAGGCTGCAGACAGAACACCCAGATGCTCTTCTCCTCATCTCAGGCGATTTCAACCACGTTTCACTGTCTCCCATTCTGCCCACTTTCACCCAGTATGTCACATGCCACACTAGAGACAATAAAACACTGGATTTGTTCTACGCAAACACTAAGGAGGCGTACACCTCATCACAACTCCCCCCACTTGGGAGATCGGATCACAACTTGGTTCATCTCCGACCGGTGTACAAACCCCTAGTGCACAGACAACCTCCGGCCATGCACACTGTGGAGTTATGGTCTGACGAGACAATGGACACTCTAAAGGACTGTTTTGAAGCCACTGCCTGGAAGCAGCTCTGCGATCCACATGGTGAGGACATCGATGGCCTCATTCACACCTTCACGGGCTACCTCAGCTTCTGTGTGGACAAATCCGTTCCCACCAAGACCATACGGCGTCACTCAAACAACAAACCCTGGATCAACCCTGAGATAAAAACACTTCTGAGAGAGAAGAAGAGGATCTTCAGGTCGGGGAACAGGGAGATGCTGAAGTCCGTACAAAGGGAGCTGAGGAGAAAGATCAGAGAAGGCAAGGACAGCTTCAGGAAGAAGATGGAGGACAAGCTGCAACAGAGCGACATCAGCGGGGTCTGGAGAAACCTCAAAACCATCTCGGGGCTCCAGAATACCTCCCCCCAGGCCACGGGGGGCAGGGAGTGGGCGAACAACCTGAATCTGTTTTTCAATAGATTTGACCAACTGCCCTCCCCCCTGTCTGCACAACAACCACTGCTGCCTCTAAGAAATCAAGTCCTGCTACCCACTCCCCACTCCACCGACACCCCCCCCACTCCCAACACACAGCCCCCCATCCTGACCCTGACCAAGACCCAGGTGAGGACGGAGCTGAGGAAGATCAAGGCGAGGAAGGCGTCGGGACCAGACGGCATCAGCGCAAAGCTCCTCAAGTCCTGTGCAGACCAGCTGTGTGGGATTGTGACGTATATCTTCAACATGAGCCTGAAACTGGGGAGGGTACCACAGCTGTGGAAAACATCTTGTGTGGTACCTGTACCAAAAACTTCCCACCCCAAAGACCTGAACAGCTTCAGACCGGTGGCCTTGACGTCCCACTTGATGAAGACCCTGGAGAGACTGCTCCTTGCTCATCTCCGCCCCCTGGTGGAACCAGCGATGGATCCACTCCAGTTCGCCTACCAGCATGGCATTGGGGTGGAGGATGCGGTGATCTTCCTCCTTCACCGTTCTCTGTCCCACCTGGAGAAGCCCGGGAATATGGTGGGGATCATGTTCTTTGACTTCTCCAGTGCTTTCAACACCATCCAACCGATGATCCTGAAGGACAAGCTGCTGCGCGCAGGGGTGGACCAGCACCTGTCATCATGGATCCTGGACTACCTCACGAACCGGCCTCAGTTTGTGAGAACCCGGGACTGTGTTTCCGACACGATCATCAGTAGCACGGGGGCCCCCCAGGGAACGGTGCTGGCTCCCTTCTTGTTCACTCTTTATACTGCGGACTTCTCACACAACACAACACATTGCCATCTACAGAAGTTCTCTGATGACTCTGCGATCGTTGGTCTCATCTCCAGCGGAGATGAAGCTGAGTACAGAGGGCTTATCCAGGACTTTGTGGACTGGTGCCATCGGAACTGCCTCCAGATCAACGCGAGGAAAACTAAGGAGCTGGTGGTGGACTGCCGCAGGCATGGGCAGCCCCTCACAGCACCAGTAAATATACAGGGAACAGACATCGAGATGGTGACATCCTACAAGTACCTGGGTATTCATCTGAACAATAAACTAGACTGGTCACACAATACTGACGCACTCTACAAGAAGGGACAGCGCAGGCTGTTCCTGCTGAGGAGACTCAGGTCTTTTGGTGTACAAGGGGCGCTGCTGAAGTCATTCTATGACACGGTGGTGGCATCAGCCATCACTTTTGGAGTGGTCTGCTGGGGCAGTGGCATTACTGCAGCCGATAGGAAGAGACTGAACAAACTGATTAAGAAAGCTAGCTCTGTCCTGGGGCAACGCCTTGATCCGATGGAGGAGATAGGAGAGAGAAGGACGGTGGCTAAACTGTCATCTCTGCTGGAGTCCGAGTTCCACCCTATGCAGGACATACTGGATGCACTGAGGAGCTCATTTAGCAGCAGACTACATCATCCCAGGTGCACAACCGAGAGGTTTCGTAGGTCCTTCCTACCAACGGCTGTCAGACTGTACAACCTAAGCAGGGCTGCTCGCAGAGATAGCAAAAAGACGTAACAAACTAATAGTTTTTTTGAATGCAAAAGATGCAATAGACTTACACAATGGTCCTCTCCGGCATACAACTAGGAACATACCGGTCGCTATGGAGGGTGAGAATATGTATGGGCACATAATCATACCATGTAGGATAACTAAATAGACGGTTATGCTGTTTCATCCCACCTAGCAACAATGCTCTGCACTGTGTGTGTTTATATATTTACATATTTATTCCATCTAGCTACAATGCTCTGCACTGGGTGTGTTTATATTTATATATCTATATATTTATTCCATCTAGCTACAATGCTCCGCACTGTGTTTTTATATATCTACATATTATTCCATCTAGCTACATTGCTCCGCACTGTGTGTGTTTATATACTTGCATATTTATTCCACCTAGCTGCAATGCTCCATACTGTGGGTGTTTATATATTTACATATTTATTCCATCTAGCTACAATGCTCTGCACTGTGTGTTCATATATTCATATATTTATTCCATCCAGCTACAATGCTCTGCACTGTGTGTCTGTGTGTGTGTGTGTGTGTGTGTATATATATATTTTATAGTAATATGTACATATGTATATTAGCTGCTCTTGCTTGCTTGTTTTTTCTTGCCTTCTGATTGTTGCTCTGAGTGTTGCTATCCCTGTGCTGTTGCAATCCTGGAATTTCCCCGTTGTGGGACTAATAAAGGCTTATCTTATCTTATCTTATCTTATCTTATTTTGATTTGATCGAATAAAGTTTCTAAGTTGAAGATATTTAAAAAAATGTGTTCTATTAAGATTAAATTTGACCCTCAGCTCTTCAAAAGACATTATGTTATCTGCACATGGCAAATATAAATCTTGAATCTTTTGAATCCCTTTTAAATTCCATACTTTAAATACAGCGTCCGCTCTTCCTGGTTTAAAATATTGATTACCCCATATTGGG
Organism: Pholidichthys leucotaenia; assembly: GCA_020510985.1. Classification (NCBI taxonomy): domain Eukaryota; kingdom Metazoa; phylum Chordata; class Actinopteri; order Cichliformes; family Pholidichthyidae; genus Pholidichthys; species Pholidichthys leucotaenia. The sequence goes on from CM035840.1 coordinate 442,510,192, forward strand.
CTAAATGGTGACAATAACTGTGGTTCTTTTAAATAATTTTTAGCTTCACACCATATTTTGATCATATGCTTTACAAATGGATTTTTAACTTGTTTTTGTAATTTTTTTTCCGAATCTGAGTATATGAATATGGGAAGAGGTAAAGATAAATTGTATGATTCCATTTCAGTCCAGTGAGGGAGATCATTTAATGAAAAATAATATGTCATAGACCTCAGTTGTGCCGACCAATAATACAACATAAAATTTGGACATTTCAGACCTCCACGATCAAATGGTAAATATAATAAAGACAGACGTAATCTAGCCCTCCTGTTGTTTCATATAAATTCCACTAACTTTTTTTAAATTCTTGAGAATAAATCTAAAGGTGGTGGTAAGGGAATGTATTGAAATAAAAGTATTTTAGGTAAAATATTACTTTTAAGTATATTGATTCTCCCGATCATCGACATTGGTAGTGACATCCATCTCTGAACTGACTCGATATCTGTCATTAAGGCTTCATAGTTGACACTGGCGACTGATTCTAGCTTAGGCACAATTTGGATTCCTAAATATTTAAACTGATTTACAACGTTGAATTGATTTACCTCAGGGTCTGGGTAATTTCTCTGGGTCTCATTTAGCATTAATATTGAAGATTTAGTTTTATTTATTTTATATCCTGATATTTCCCCAAAATTCTTTATTAAATTCAACAAGGTCGGAATTGATTTTTTTAGATTCGACATAAACAAAATTATGTCATCGGCGTACAGGGAGATTTTATGTTCTGTTGGTCCAACTTTAATTCCATATATTTGTGAATGTAAACGTATCGCCATCGCTAAAGGTTCAATTGCCATAGTAAACAGTAAAGGTGAAAGTGGACAGCCTTGTCGACATCCTCTATTGATTTTTATTGATTTTGAAATATTGTTATTTGTTAGGATTTCTGCTGTAGCATTATTGTATATTATCTGAACCCATTTTATGAAATTATTTCCAAGTCCAAACCTTTGTAAGACTTCAAAAAGAAAGGGCCATTCGACTCTATCAAAGGCCTTTTCGGCGTCCAGTGATAGGAGAGCTGTATCCGGTGCTTCTTTATTAAAATAAATAATATTAAATAGTCTTCTTACATTATGGAAGCCTTGTCTTCCCTTTATAAAGCCATTCTGATCTCAATTAATAATATTTGGTAAAATTTCTTGTATTCGTCTTGCTAAAATTTTACAGATTATCTTAAGGTCGGCATTTAATAGGCTTATTGGTCTCATATTTTCACATTTATTAGAGGGCTTACCTGGTTTTGGCAGCAGTATAATTAAGGCATTATTTATGTATGATGGTAAATTATTATTTTGAAATGCTTCTAAAACCATTTCCAAAAAAGGTTTTATTAATTTATTCTTAAATTTTTTATAAAGGTCAACTGGAAGACCATCTGGTCCTGCACTTTTTCCTGATTTCATATTATCAATGGCTAGCCCAACTTCTTCTTGACTAATTTTAGACTCCAATATCTCCCTGTTTTCATTTGGAATACACGGTATAGATAGTTCGTTCAAAAACCCATTTAGTTTTGTTAAATCAGATTCATTTTTGGTATCATATAATTTTTCATAGTAATCTCTAAAGGCTCTGTTAATTTCTAAAGGATCTATAACTACCTGTCCATTATTTATAATACTGGTAATTGGTGTTTTAATTTCTAATTGTTTAATCTGCCATGCCAATAATTTTCCTGATTTTTCACCTTGTTCATAAAAAGATTGTTTCAATCTTAGAAGACTCGAGGCAGCTCTATTCGCTGATTTTTTGTCGTATTCAGCTCTCAAAATCAGTAATTCATTCTCCAACCTTGGATCACTTCCTGCATACACTTTTTCCTGAAGATTTTTTATTTTATGTTCCAATTGGGCTCTCTCCTCTCGAGTCTTCTTAGATTTTGAACCTGTATAACTAATATGTCCCCTAATAAAAGCTTTGAAAGCCTCCCACTTTACACATGCTGATGTTTGTGTAGTATTGATATCAAAGAACTCATCTATCTGTTTTTCTATGTACTTGACAAATTCCTCATCCTGAAGCCATTTATGCTGAAATTGCCATCTACCTGATTCCTTTGTCAATTTCTTATCTACATATACTATACAGCAGGGTGCATGATCAGAGATCACGATGTTATCATAAAAGCAGTTTTGAATCTTGGACCTTAATTCTGTGGAAATCAAAAAATAATCAATACGTGAGAATGTCTTGTAGGTACTGGAATAACAAGAGTAGGCTTTGACTTGTGGTTTCATTTCTCTCCATATATCTAGCAATCTCAATTCTTTCATAAAATGATTAATGGTCATCCTACATCCATTGTGCGTACAGTCCAGTCCTGTTGATCTATCTATACCGGGATTCAATGTACAATTAAAATCCCCTGCTATTATATGTTGCCCTGTAAGTGATGATAAGATAAGAAATAAATTAGCAAAGAACTTTTGATCATCTATATTGGGACCATATAGGTTCACCAAATTTATATTTTCTAATAGCAAAGATCCTTGAATGATTACATATCTTCCAAATTTGTCTCCAATTACATTTTTCACTTGAAAAGGGACTGATTTATGTATGAGAGTCATAACTCCCCTGGCTCGGGATGAAAATGATGAAGTGAAAACACTTCCTTGCCATCTACTCCTAATTCTTTTTACATCCTCCTCTATTAGATGAGTTTCTTGTAAAAACACAATTTTTGAACCCATGTCTTTTATTTTATTCATAACTTGTTTAAGTTTTTTTAAATTTTGTAGACCTCTGCAATTCCATGAAGTTAAATTAAGATTAACGCTTTGGTTTATGATCAATAGGGAGTTTGGGATTACCTTGCAGTGTAAACATGCTCATACAGAGAAGCAAAAAAATGAGTGGTTGAACATTCATCCTACAAACTACACACAAACAAATTCCCCCTTCCCACACTTGTGGCAAACCCCCCAAAATCAAAAGAAAAATTCCGTCTCCCGATATAGCCATCGACTGCTCCACATCCACGAGGATCAGCCAAAGCCACTCCTTCTTCATCCTCCCAATCACCCTAACTCTACTGCTTTTAATGATGTAACATTAACTCTCCTCTGTAGTTTTCCAACTTAACTCCAAAATTTTTAGCAACTTTGTACATCATAGTTTTTTTTTTTTTTTTTAATTATATAATGCAATCTATATTTTGTAAACTTGCTATTTGCTTCAAGTCAGTCAGATGCCTGTGCAAATGCTTAATTATTCTACCTTATATTTTGTTCATGCTTAGCTCCCACCAGTCTCTTCTTCTTGGATCTTCTTGATAAACTCCTGCGCCTCCTCTGGGGTCTTGAAGATGTGGGTTCTGCCCCCATACGTGGTCAGCAGTCTCGCAGGATAGATTACACCATGACGAATCCCAAGGTTGCGCAGCTCCTTACGTACGGGATCATACTGCTTCCTCAATTGTTGGATTCCTGTGGCCCAATCTGGGTAGAACCGCACCTGCTGGTCCTGGTGTTTAATCTCTCCTTTAGCTCGTGCTGCGTTGAAGATCTTCATCCTGTCTCTGTTGCTGACAAACTTCATAATTAAGGTCCTCGGTGGTCCCTTATCTCTCCGTGGGCCAATACGATGCGCGCCCTCCAAAACCACCGCCGGCCGCAGCTCCGCACTGCCCAGCGCCTCCGGAATCCACTTTTCCAGAAAGGAACACGGGTCCCGACCTTCGGATTCTTCCGGTAGACCCACCAGCCTCAAGTTGTTCTGTCTCGACCGGGATTCCAAATCCAGAATGTTTTCTTCCAGACATTTATTTTTTTTTCTCCAAAGTGTGCACCTTTAATTGGAGACAATTGACTTCATCTTCAGCACTGGAAATACGAAGCTCCATCTGCGCCATTCGTTCCACACAGTCACCCAATTCCTTTCTCATTCCTTCCAACGCTGCCATAATCCCATCAAATCTAGAGGAAAAGTCCGCTGTCATTGAGCTCATAGCCGCCAGCAACGCACCTGTGTCGCTTCCCGCAGCTCGCCGCGCCGTTGTTAGCTTCCTTCGCCATATTTGGTGCTTTCTCTGCTGCGTCACAGACCTGAAAGTCCGTTAATTTGGACTGTTTCTGCGGCTCGCTTTTTCCTCTGCTTGGTTTTCCAGCCTTAGGCTTCACCGACATATCCTCGCTCAAACGCTGGGATACGTTCTGTCCCAAATGAGAGAGTTATTTGCCGATTTTTTTTCTCCAGAAGCAGAGCAGAGTGAGACGTGTCCTTCTTACGTGGCAGCCATAACCGGAAGTGATTCCGTTGTAGTTGTTTCATTTCAAATCCAATGTGGTGGCATGCAGAGCCCAAATCATGAAGATTGTGTCACTGTCCAAATATTTCTGGGCTTAACTGTATATACAAGAATGTCAATATAAAGCACCCGCCATTGTATCCTGTTATACGGTTTTAGCAACAGCATCATAAACATTAACATGTGAAAGTAGCTGTGTGTAAGTGAACACAAGGAGCTGTTTTTGTGAGCACAGGCACTCAGGATCAAGACAAGGTAAAAAAAAAAAAAAAAAGGGCCAAATTTAGGGGAAATCTAAAATCTATTTACAAGACGTGTTTACAAGTTCATCAGGGGAATATAAGGAGTTGGGGAGCTGGGATAGGTCTAGGAGAACAGATTAGGATCAGGTTCAGATGTGGGTAGGGAGGAGTAATGCAACATGTTGACAGCAAACATTTGTGAAACCATTTTTCGCACTAATGGGACAAGACAGCATAAACAGAACAATAATAGTAGTAAAATCACCAAAAGCAGACCCCCCAATGCGCCATAGCCAGGCATGCCATCCTCCCCCGTAAGCCAAGACCACCAATCCCACTCAGTGGATGGGGTCACGTCTTGTTGCAATTGTTGTGCAAGTAGGTCATTCAGGTGTGCTACAACATGTGTCACATTGTCACTCTCATCGGGTATGTATGTACAACATTCTTGACTTATTATGTGACATGCCCCACCCTGTGCTGCCAGAGTCATATCTAAGGCTAATCTGAAGGACCACATTACGCATAGCTCTCATTTCTGCTGACATTGCTGAAAACCCTATTTCTGTCAATGCTGTGAAGTTTTCTAAATCAATGGCTAATCTGTCGATGTTATGTGCATTATTTATTGTTCCCCAAGAAGGAACTAGTGCTCCCAGGATTTTTATTCCTGGGTGCATTCTAATTCTACCTGTCTGTGTTTCCCTTCTTTGATGGTTATGTTAGTGTGGTGGGAAGTAATGTGAATATGAGTGATGGGCGTGATAAGTGAGATTAGTCATGATATGCCTGGTTGGAATCAGCTTTTCCATATTACATATACCACACCATCCCAGCGGTAAATACTGATAAACCTGTGACCCACACACCCAAACATGGGCTGTGAGGCTACCATACCCATCTAAACTAGGGAAAAACAATTGAGGGTTATCAGAACATTGGCTTTTATCCTGATGTCCACATGTTGCCCTGGGTAGGGTGAGGTTTGATGTTGTGAAAAATGGCACCCTCAGTGTGTTTAAACATGGGGTACCAGTCACGTGGAAACCACAGGTAGCATTAAGAGTGGTCTGACATCGTTGTGTAGTGCCCAAGCATGTAGACCCATTGTAATAACACTTGAGGTGAAAACATACTGGGCCTGTTAAAAGTGTGGGGTTGGTAGTGAATACAGGCTTCTGAGCTTTCTTGTTTATGCAGGTTACATTGTGGACCCTGACTTGGCGGAAAGCGAAATCTGTTACACTGACATTTAATCACTTACGCTATTCTGTTGTGCTCCTCGCAAGTTCAACAGTGAACCCCTTATCACATTCAGTGTCATTGTGGTGCACTTCTTCAATTGCAGTCTGCGCTAACAATGCCCCCATCATTTCTGATCTGTTTAAAGGATAAGGAATTATACGCACAGAGTGAGTAACATGATGTGGTAGGTATGTGCAGACATAACAAGACCCTGTCACATTTGCTTTTCTGACTGACAGACACACTACCTGATTCCATGCATTGTTGTCATATGTGTCACTGGAATAGTTATCAAAGTTATCCTCCGGGTGACTTGCCTTGCCTCTTGTCCGGAAAGGAGTGACTGGTGGGGTGGAACAGTGCATTAGTAGGTACGTACATGATTACCCCACTCAGGAAAGTGATAAGAAAGCACACCCACACTGTGTCCGTTTTGGTCCAAAACTGACAGCACCGCTGGCATCTTCGGCGGCGTTCCTCTTCAGCAGCCTGACGCTGCTCTGAGTATCAGTTGTTCGTCATATCAGTATCAGTATAAGTGTGTATGTATGCTGTATGTTTCTGCTGAGCAGCATTCGGCATGCACTCAGGTTGTTTGTGACGGCTGTCAGGTGCAGTGTTATGCAATCTTCTGTCTTCACACGGCTCAGCTTCTTCTCTTCCTAATCTACAACGTAGGGTGGTGATTGTGGCTAATCACTTACTTCTGCTTCTCGTCCTTGTCTGGTCTAGGTTCTTCTGGCTTGCCCGCTGGAACCTTTCTGCAGTGTGTTGCATGGATCCACATTGCCCTTTCTGTGATCGTCACAGCCGTGAATGTTGTCAGCAGGACTTGATAGGGGCCCAACCACTGTTTGCTGTGCCAGTTCTTTCTTTTGAAGTATTTGATCACCACCCAATCGCCAGGCTTTATGTCGTGGAGAACACCCTCAGCAGGTTTGGGCAGCGCAGCCTTCACCCATTGAGAGATGTTTTGCAATTGGCAGGACAGAGCAGAACAATAAGCAAACATTGCATTTTCAAAATGTGATGTGGTTAGTGGGGGTGCAGGTCTCTTTTCCATGGAGAAACCTAAGGTTGGGGGACGAGCAAACAGGATTTCAAATGGAGATATATTATGTTTCTTTCTAACTTGCATGCACATGCACGAGTGCTAATGGGAGGCACTTTGTCCAACGCAGGCCAGTTTCATCTCCAAGTTTTGCCAGTTTGTTTTTTTAGAGTGCCATTTTCACGCTCAATAGCACCACCAGACTGCGGGTGGTAGGCACAGTGTTTTCTCAGGTCAAAACCCAGTGTCAGGCTCAAATCAGATAGCACTTCATTTATAAAATGTCAACCATTATCACTGGAGATTTTCTCAGGTGTTCCCCATCTGGGAATAATTTCTGACAACAATGCCCTAGCTACGACTGTGCTAGTGGCATGTTTGGTTGGAAAGGCTTCTACCCATTTGGGCCACATGTCGACCATTACCAAACAGTACTTTTTACCCTCTGCTGGTGATAGTTCAATGAAATCCATCATCAGGTGCTGGAAAGGACCTGTAGGAGCTGGATGAGCAGCTGGAATCTGTTTGGAGAGCCTGTGAGCATTATTAGTAGCACAGATTAGACATTTCTTGCAAAAATTTTCAGCATAGACAGTGAAACCAGTGGTAAACCAGTTAGCATGAAGTGGCTGTATCATCCCTTCTTTTGACACATGATCTCTTCCATGTGTCAACTTAGAGAAATGATGAAAGAAGTGAGCTGGGAGGCAAGGGAGGGCATTTGGGCCTCTCCAGACACCAGCCTGGTCTTTGTAGCATCCTTTCTTTGTCCACTTCTGGCATTCCTGTGGGGCGGAAAAAGACTGCATGGACAGAAAGGAATCAATGGATGAAGGGAGGGGACATGGGGGGCAAACAAACAGCAGTAAGCAACAGAGCTGCAGCTTTTGCGGAAGCATCTGCACGAGCATTTCCTTTTGAGATCAGATCTGAAGATGAAGTGTGAGCAGCACATTTGGATACTGCCACAGAGGAGGGAAGAATAGCTTCAAGAAGCCTGGAGACATAAACAGAATTTTTTACAGGTGTGCCTGCAGATGTGAGGAAATTGCATTCACGCCAAAGGGTGCCAAAGTCATGGATAACACCAAAGGCATAGTTAGAGTCAGCATAAATGGTGACAGATTTACCAGAGGCATACGTGCATGCCTCCACCAATGCAACAAGTTCAGCAGCCTGAGTGGGGAGATGTGATGGCAAAGAGCCAGACAGCAGTGTGCAGTGGTCATCACAGACTGCCCAACCGACTTTATTATGGCCCACAGACTGGTCAACAGAAGCGGAGCCATCAACATAGAGAACAAGGTCAGGATTAGGCAAGGGTGTGTCCAAAAGATCTTGTCTCAGAGAGGTGAGTAGTTGGACCAGTAAAAGGCAATCATGATCACAATCACTGTCCTCCTCACAAGAGGGGATAGAAAGATGTGAGGCCGAGTTCACTGACTGAGCACAATGTTTAATGGTGAGATTTGGTGACTCAAGGAGAGTGGAGTGATACTGTATCTGAGCCACCTGGCATGAGAGAGATGGGAAGACTTTTGCTCTATTAGGAGGAGAGCAACTGCATGAGGAAAGTGGAGAGTAGAGGACTACATCACGTGATGCTTCCACGGCTCTTTCTGCTGCAGCCACAGCACGGAGGCAAAGTGGAAGGCCTGCAGCAACAGAGTCAAGTTTGCATGAATAGTATGCAACAGGCTGAAGTTTGTCTCCATGAGGCTGCAGGAGAACAGAGATCATGCATCCAGACTTTTCATCAACATACTAAACAAAAGGTTTAGAGGGGTCAGGGAGAGAGAGAGAGTGGGAGGAGATAGGAGAGCCTTCTTCATGTTTTCAAAGGAGTCATTAGCAGCAATCAGGTTTAGAGGAGTCAGGGAGAGAGAGAGAGTGGGAGGAGATAGGAGAGCCTTCTTTATGTTTTCAAAGGAGTCATTAGCAGCAGGTGTCCACTCAAGTGGAAAGTGTGAGGGACCCCTTGATGGAATGATATCACGCATTGGTCTTTCAATGCATGAGAAATCAGGAATGAAAGAGTGGCAATATGAGGCCATGCCAAGAAAAGAAAGGAGCTCCTTTTTGGTTTTTGGTGTTGTCCATGTGGCAAATTGCATCCACATGTTTGGGAGAGAGCGATTTGCCCTGAGCAGAGATGTGGTGGCCCAGGAATGTGACCACTGGTTTACAGAATTGCAATTTGGGTTTGGAAGCTTTGCGGCCTTCTGCAGCTAGGTGACACAAAAGCTTCAGTGAGTCAGATTGGCATTGTGACTTAGTCGGCGTGCACAGTAAAAGGTCATCAACATATTGGATCAAAACAGAACCTTCTGTCAGCTGAAGAGAACTCAGGGAGTCTTTGAGGGCTGCATTGTAAATAGTTGGGCTTTCACAGTAGCCTTGGGCTAATCTGATGAAAGTGTAGAGGGCCCCCTTGAATTGGAATGTGAACCAAAACTGTGAGTCTTTATGGACTGGGACACTGAAAAATGCATTGGACAAGTCCACTACTGTAAAACAGGTGGAGTTTGGTGGAATTTGGCTCAAAATGGTGTGAGGGTTAGGAACCACAGGTGTGCGCTGAACAACTGCAGCATTCATTGCCTGGAGATCCTGAACAAACCGCCATTAAACAGGTTGACCCTTGTCTCTGATCTTTTTCACAGGAAAAACTGGGGTGCACACTGGTGAATCAGGAGCTGGGACAACAATACCTTCTTTCAGGAGAGACTCAAAAACTGGGGTGATGCCATCATGTGCTTCAGGTCTCAGTGGGAACTGCAAGCATTTGGGTCTGAAACCAGATTTGGGAGTTATTACCACAGGAGGGCAGTTTTTATTAGCCCAACATCATACTTGTGTGCAGCCCACAGGGATGGTGGAACATGTGATAGTGTGGAGTCAGAGTCCTCCAACTGAGTGGGTTGAGTGACAGGACTGTACTGCCTGTTCTCATCTAGCGTCTGTATAAAGTGTTCACAAGGGAGTGAAATTGTGTATTCTGCATGAAATATCTGCAGAGATGGTCAGAACGAAATGGCAGTCAGGCCCAAATGGGAGAGTGGGTTTGACGGTTTCCAATCATCAGCATGAAACGTGGCCAGAGCTCGTGGACCCATGTCACGCCATGCTGAAGATGCGGTTTTTGTAAGTGAAATGTGTGGGTGGCTGCCATGAACTGAGAACAAACTGTGCATAGCAGGTGTGAGATTGATCAACAAGAAGCTGAAATCAGCACTCCAAATAATATGGGAGTTTTGCAATGGTGTGGGTTTAGTTTGCAGCCACCTGCTCTCATAGTGTGTATCAGGGCCCTGTAAAAGCTGTGATGTGCAGTGTGTTCTGTGCTGAGGCATGAAAACAGTGGAATTTGGGAATAAGGCCCTCCCTAGTTCTACAAGATCAGAGCGCTGTTTCTCATCTAACAATGTCCATTCATAAATGTACAGTGATGTTGGGGTTTTGCAAAACTCAAGTCAGGGGTCTCTATCTTTGTCCCGTGTGATGTGCAGGTAACTGAGAGAGATAAGCTGCACATTAGGTCTCTACCTAGCAGATTAGAGGGGCAGTGTGGAGAGAAGAGGAAGTTGTGAGTGAAGTCATGACCGTCCACTGCACATAGCAGTGGCTCAGTGAAAAATTCAGGTGTGAAACCTTCACTTGCCACTTGTGATGTAAGTGAGCGGGAGGTGAGAGGGGGCTTTAGGCCTGATGATGATGACAAAACTGAGTTAGTTGCCCCAGAACCTACTATAAAATCTATCAATTTCCCTGAAACCTTAATGCAGGGGTGTCAAACTCATTCCATGGAGGGCCAAGACCCTGCAGGTTTTACTTCCACCCAGTCTCTTCAGCAGGTGTTTTCACTGATCAGCAATCAGTAGGAAGAAACTCAGAGAAATCACCTGTTGAAGACACTGGGTGGAAGTAAAACCTGCAGGGTCTTGGCCCTCCATGGAATGAGTTTGACACCTGTGCCTTAATGGGTAGGATAGGCAAGTCCTTAAAGTGTGAGGTTGAATATGATGCAAGAGTCAGGTCAGTATCAGTGTGGGGTTGTGAGTGTGTATGTGTGGCTGGAGCAGATTTTTTGTTAGCAAGCAGATGTGCGGCGTCTGCTGGGGAAAGGAGAGGGACAGAAGGAGAGGGAGCCATCCCAGGCTTATCTGACCACCGTCACTCTGTAGAGGGAGGGAGTGGTTGTGGTATTTCTTGCTGTTGTTGCTGCCACTGGCGGCGCCCTCCACGCTGAAACCCTCCTCTGCCTCTGCCCCTCATTTGTTTGGGCTTCACAGGGCAGTCTCTCACCCAGTGACCTCCTTGTTTGCAATAATTGCAAGTTGACAGTAATGGGCACTGTTTAACCCAATGTCCATCTTCTCCACAGTAATGGCATTGATTGGGACCTGCTGCAGGATCTGGTGGAGTTGGGCCTGGCACCCATTTGGCCATTGTGAGGAGGGCCTTTTCCAAATTGTCCTCCTTGGCCTTTGACTTCTTCTTGTTTGTGGCAGCTTGGCGTTGATGGTGGTGCTCCGCATGTCGGAGGATCTCAGCAGATTTGTGTGTCTGCCATCCAATGCATGTCTGTTTGACATCAGCAGCCAGAGAGGGTAGGAGGCCACTCACAAACCACATGCTGAGGTGAGTGAAATAAGGCCCCTCATTTTCCATGAAGTTTTCAGGTTTGGGAATACCCCCTTCCCTCTTAAAAACCTTTCTCAGGCGATGAAAGTAGTCACCAGGTGTCTCATCGTCTTTCTGCTTGCACGCTGACACCTTGGAGAGATCAGCTTGATGCGCACACTTTGCTTTTATTGCATCAACCAAGGTGATATGTCTGGACATCGTGATATGTCTGGTTGTTTGTCGCGTTGAAATCCAGTGTCGTCACTTGCGTGGACTTCTCCAACTCTGGCATGAGTTTGGCCATGTTGGCAGGTGTACACTTCTGTGCCATAATTCTCCACAGTTCTGGGAACGTGGGGCAATATGTTTCACAGAAGGCTTGTAGCTGGATGCAGAAGTAGTCAGGATCAGTCTCCAGTTGAGGCAGAGTGGAGGCGAAGTTGGGTATGTCTTCCGGAGCCCAGGGCCTGAAGACCAAAGCCAGACCGTCCGTGCCCATTACTTCCACCATTGGAACAGCGACAGGTAGTGTGTTATACACTTGTCCGTGCCTCGTAGTGGATGGGCTGAGAGGAGTGAATGAGTCTGAGCCCATCGTCCCTGGGAGAAGGGACGTCCCACTTGATGGGGAGGCTGGCGGTGTTGGTTCTGGCGCAGGTTGTTGTAACGGTCATGGAGGTGGACAATCATCCTCGGGCAGATAACAATACTTGGACACGGTCAGTGCTGGATACAGCGAGGAAGAAGGATCAGAAGGGGTGGGGGGTGGTAGACAGTCACCCTTGTACGGAGGAGGAAAAGAGGCCCCAGCAGAGTGCAAAAATTGTTGTTGTGCATGATGTTCCCTATCTTTCTTTGCCTGTTCATTTTTCTGTCTGCCTATCTCCTGTTTATCTCTTTGTTTCTTTGCTTCCATCAGCCACATTTCTGCCGCACCCTTCTCTAACTGTTACTGCGTCGGGACCCTCCAGATCTTTGGGAGTCTCCTTTGATTTAGAAGCCCCCATCACTGGTTACAGATTTGACTACCGGGCCTCCTCACATGTGTCCAGACAAACCAAAATGTTATAATCCCAACCCCGCTATTCACGGGTGCTGGATATAACCAGACAATTAGTCCTGCTGCAAGGATTAACTTGCCGGACTGTACAAAGGTGATTCTGCCACAGGAAATATCCTGCCAGACCATGCAGATATAGGCCACTGAAAGATGAAATAAATGGCTAATTTAACTAACAAAAATGCCTTTCACAAAATAGTAATATGTATATATACGTATATTCAAAATTCACTTACAGGATTTTGGAGGCTAGTGGAGTGGGTTCTTCGGGATAATGCGTCACCTGCTTTGCCACCACCGTGTCCCCATCGCCAATCTCGGCGGAAAGGACAGAACTCTATTCGGGGTGATCAATCCACGTCGACATCGAAGATCAGTGATCGATTATCCCACCTTCTGACACCACTGTTGTGGAAAAAAATTATTTGTCCACTTTCCTGGGTCCTGAAGAAATAAACATCAGAGATCTGCGAGTTTGGAGAGCCTTTTATTCCTGCATGCAGGGGAGAGAAAAAAAAACAAAACGCTGAAGTGTGTGTGTGTGTCTCCCAGCGAGGCCCTTCTCTCTGCCCCAAGGTAACAAGACAGATGCCTTTATACAGTTATAAAAGCATTCACAATACTGCCTTATATGGTAGTGGAGATCTTAGCTGTGCTGGGTGTTGCATGGGCATAAGTCTGTCTCAATAATTATACAGCAAACATGATGTAAATACATACAGCCACTAGACCTGTTTATCAGCTAATTTGATGAGAACAAACATCATATACACGGAAGTACTGGTACATTTTCATATGTATAGATGAATTTCCATGTCAATCTGATCTTCCGGAGCTAAGAAGACAGGAACAGGAGGGGAGGGAGAACACGCTCGCCTGATCATCACATTTGCTAGTGGGGCTGATTTTGTCCAGTTAGAAACAAACTGCAGTTTATTGGCTAAGAAGTAATTTTAAAAATTTGGTAAATGCACTCTTTTGCTTTTTGAAGTTTTTAAACTGACCTGTGATGGTTTATCCTTCCATAAAAAAATTATTTATATTTGGGTCTAGAGACTTAAACCAGGCCATAGATGGTTGGGTAGGAATCATTGAAAACAGATAATTGGTTTGAGGAAGAACCATCATTTTAACAGCTGCAACTCTTCCCATTAGTGATATAGGTAATGTCCTCCAGTGCGTAAGTTCGTCTTGTATCGTTTTTAGAAGGGAAGTGTAATTTAGTCGCAGTAACTGAGAGCATGGAGGAAATACTTATTCCTAAATATTTAATATTACCTGATTGTATAGGAATAGTGGCTATATTTGAAAAAAATTTATAGTTTATAGGTAAGATTGTGGATTTACCCCAGTTAATAGAGTAATCTGATAGTGATGAAAATGTATCAATGAGTGCCACTGTCTGAAGAAGAGATCTTTGTGAGTTTTCAAGGAAAATCAATACATCATCAGCATAAAGAATTATCTTGCGTTTTGTTTCTCCGGTTTGGATACCTCTATCAACATTTTTGTCATGATTGGCCCCTACAGGGCAGAGAGACAGACCCACGCACTGGACTGCAGTAGTGACATTTATTCAAAAACAAGAAACAGAAAATTCAAAACTGTGCAGGGTACACAAAAATACAAATGAAAGGTAACTTACAAAAAGGCACTCCAGAGCCGGAATCGCTCTGCGAGTGCCGAGGAGAAGAAATAACTTACAGAGAGACACTCCAGAACCAGAATCGCTCTGCAAGTGCCGAGGAGAAGACTGGGAAGGATCAAACAATAAGTCGTTCAGTTATCCAGTCAGTAATTCAGTCAAGACTGCTGCAATGAGAAAGTGAGCTGGCAGTGCTCACTGGCAGTGCTTAAATACATGAAAACAAATGAGCAGCAGGTGTGGGCAGCTGAGAGAGCAGGTGACCTAATAATTCAACTACTCACAGCTGAGATGGCTGGGGAACAGAATGAGTAGCTGGTGGGAGTGTCTGGGAAGGAGGAAGGGTGCTTATATCACCAAACCAAAAATAAACGCAGAAACAGACAAAATAATCCTAACAGACATAAAATACTCAGATATAAATTGAGAGTCTGAGCTCTGTGAGAACACTGAGCTCAGACTCATGACAGAGCCCCCCCCCTTTAAGGGGTGGACCCCAGACACCCTAAGGTAACACCCAAGAGGAAACCCTCCCCCCAAAAGAAGCGGTACAGCAATGAACCACCCCGGGCAGGAGGTGGGGGAAACAGGTAGGAGGGACCAAAAATATGGAGCCCACTCGGGACCCACACTCACGCTACGCCAGGCCCCTGGGCCCCCTAGGCCAAAGAACTAAGCAGCTCGGGTGGCCAGCCAAAGTCCCAAGTCAGACAGATGGCAAGGTAGTATGAGTCAGGTGGCCTGCCGGAGAATATGGGCCACCTAACCCAGTGGCTCAGTCTATCAGGTGGCTGGCCAGAGTTCTTAAGCCACCAAGACCGGAGGGGTGACCCAGGAGGTGGTTCCCCCAGGGGGAGACCCGATGAAGGGAAGAAGGGCTGAAGGAGGGGGGCCACGACAGTGTCTGGTGGCGGAGGAGGACCCATGACAGCATCTGGCAGTGGAGGGGGAACCATGACATGTCGGGTAGAGGAGGGGAGGCCTTGACACCCTCGGGCTGGCCGGCAACACCCCCAGTGGTTCCAGACTGAGACACAGTTGCACCCACGGGGGTCCCGGACTGGGACATAGCTGCACCCGTGGTGGCTCTGGAATGGAGTGTAGCAGCACCCGCGGTGGCTCCAGGCTGGAGCATAACAGCACCCGCGGTGGGCCTGGACTGGGCCAATGCTGCATCCTCGGTGGGCTCGGACTGGGCCAACGCTGCACCCTCGGTGGACCTGGACTGGGCCAGTGCTGCACCCATGGTGGACCCCGGGCTGAGGCGTAGCACCTGTGGCGGGCCCATACTGGAGCGCAGCACCCATGTTGGATTTAGGCTCGGGTGCAGCACCCACGAGGGTCCCCGACCGGGACACAGCACCCATGGAGACTCGGACTGAGGAGAAGGAACCCAGACAACGACCCCAGGCAGAGGGGGAGCAGCACCCACGGAGATCCCAGGCTGGGAGAGAGCACCCGGGATGACCTCCACTGCGGGGGAAGCTGGACCCATGGTGACCTCAGGCGGCGAGCCTGGACCCACGGAGACATCTGGCTGTGCTGGAACATTCCTGGTAACCCTGGGAGAAAGCTCAGACAAAACACACAGAGAAGCAGGATCAGGGTCACTGGCAGCAGCGGAGCCCGGCGAGGCAAGCTCAGGTGCAGCAGGTGGCTGCACCCGACTCTCCTCACCAAGAGCCAAGCAAGATTTCTCCAAAACTGAGACAAGAAAAACAAAGGACAGCACTTCAAATCAAATCAAACTTTATTGTCATATTGCTGTACATACAACTGTAGAGCAGGCAAGATGAAATTGCGTTTCTCTCGGCATCCATATAAATAGAAGCAGCATGATTTAAGACACACTCCCACATAGCTTCACCCCCCACCCCCCATCCATTCACACATCCCTGAGACATACTTGGGGGGAAAAAAACTAACTAACTATAATATACAAATAATATACAAAATGTCCGTAGGTGCAGTAGTGTGTATGAGAGATTCCGGGTCAACTGTTCAGCATCCTGACAGCTTGTGGAAGGAAGCTGTTGATCAGTCTGGTGGTTCTGCCTCTGATGCTCCGGAATCGTTTACCAGATGGAAGAAGTTCAAAGTGTTTATGCAGAGGGTGAGAACGGTCCTTGACAATGTTCAGTGTCCTGCTCCTACAACGGTTCTGAAAAAGTTCTTGGACAGAGGGGAGGGAGACTCCAATTACCCTCTCAGCCCCCTTGACTATCCTCTGCAGGGCTTTTTTGTCTGACATACTGCAGCTGGAGTACCATGTAGCAATGCAGTATGTCAGAACACTCTCCACCACACCTCTGTAGAAGGTCCTGAGGATGCAGATGGGGAGAGAGGCCTGTTTGAGTTTCCTCAAGAAGTGCAGTCTCTGCTAAGCCTGCTTCCTGATCCCCAAGGAATTCTTGCTCCAGGTCAGGTCCTGCGAGATCTGCACTCCGAGGAACTTGATGTTCTCCACTCTCTCCACTAAACGGCCGCCGATGCTGAGGGGGACGTGCTCAGGCTGTGACCGCAGGAAGTCGATAATCATCTCCTTCGTTTTGTCCGTCTTGCCTGAGCTCAAGCTCCACCACCGTCCAAGGCTCCGTCGATACAGATGACAACGACGACGACGACATCTCTGGCCCGGTCCTTTGGAGGTCCAGCTCTGACTCTAACTCTGCTGCGGTGGCCTCCGCAGCAGGCATGATACTGGATGCAGTCTTGGTGCCCCCAGGCAGAGTGACCCACGCTGGTGACTCATCCAGCGTGGCAGCTGGGGTTCAGCTCACCATTGGCACTGGAACTTGGTCCTCCAGGGCCACAGGCTCCTCCTGCATCCAGCGGCTCAATCCCGGGGTCCGTGGATGACACAGAGAGGGCTGGTGAGCAATTGATATCTTCAGCAGGTGGTGAGAGCGCAGGGGACTGCATACCCTGAGCCTCCCTACCAGGAATCAGGCAAGACATGTCATTATAAACTGAAGAGGAATAAAATGACACTCGCCTGTTTTCCCAGTGATCGAGGTTGCCTGCTGCAGCTGGTGTAATGTCAGCCCTCTCCGTGGCTACAGTGGAGATGGGCCCCTCGAAGGATTGTGGAGGAGCCATCCCTGTCATCACAGAGATGGACAGAGCCAGGGAAAAATGGATGACCTCTCGGCAACAGGAGAGGATGGTGAAGTGGAGCGAAGAACTGCAGCTGCAGGCCAGGAAAAAGCTGAAGGTCCAGCCGGAAAAGAGAGGGAGGAAGGCTGAACTGCTGAGGGAGTGTTCTTAGGGATGTGATTTGGGGTTGGGGAAATTATCTGAAAATTCAGCAGGGGGTCTGGAGGACACAGTCCCCCAGTGGGGACCGGGGCAGAGCCCCGGTAGGGGGGCAAGGGGGTCGAAGCCCCCCGAAGCTCCTGGGTTTTTATGATTTTTAAGTACCAGAACTGTGCTTAAATGACATAAAACAAACAGCTGAATGCCACTTATTA
Organism: Pholidichthys leucotaenia; assembly: GCA_020510985.1. Lineage (NCBI taxonomy): Eukaryota > Metazoa > Chordata > Actinopteri > Cichliformes > Pholidichthyidae > Pholidichthys > Pholidichthys leucotaenia. The sequence continues at coordinate 442,527,834 of CM035840.1, forward strand.
CTGTATAATATTGACTTATGTTCCAAGAAGATAGCATTCCTAAACTAGAAAAGCACTCGGAGAGCGCAGACCTCCGCCAAGCGCCACAGTTCCCCCCATACAGTGTTTGTGTGTACGTTTTCAGATTCCTTGACCATGAAAACATATGACTAGCAATTGGATTCACAATGATAGGATTAGTGGTTGAGTAGTTATTCACAAAAATCGCATTGTCCGTAATGGCGGTTTAGCGCCACAGTTCCCCCCATACAGTGTTTGTGTGTACGTTTTCAGATTCCTTGACCATGAAAACATATGACTAGCAATTGGATTCACAATGATAGGATTAGTGGTTCAGTAGTTATTGACGAAAATGGCATTTTCCGTAATGGCGGTTTTCTTCTCGACGGTGATCCGGATCACCACCAAAATGTAATCAGCTGTAGGATACCCCATTTCTGACAATCTGTGAAAATTTCATGAAAATCCGTCCATAACTTTTTGAGTTATCTTGCTAACAAACAAACAAACAAACAAACAGACAAACCAACGCCGATGATCACATAACCTCCTTGGCGGAGGTAAATATTCCAACAAGCATTATCCATCACATGCTTTAACACTTGATCAAATCAAAATCAGTTAATTTCATCTATTCCATAATAGAAATAAAATTCATTCATACCATTACTTTTTATAATTTCAGCATTCATTTCAGATCACCAGTTTCAATCTCCATTGAGTCTTGAGCAGTTCATTTTGCACAATCACTGATGTAGCCAAGTCTTAGAAATATTCAAAAGTGATGAGTCAATGTCCACTGTGCACTGTCAATTTCAAACTGTTTGGAATCATAAAAGTAATCTAACTAAAATGTTTTGCTATTTTTTTTCTCCTCAACATCAATGTCAGGGCGCTGCAGGAGTTTTGGGGGATGGCTAACTTTAATAACCGTTTCCTCCCCCGCGCAGCTCAGCTCATACAGCCGTTGTACGCCGCACTCTAGAAACGGAAACTGGCTGACAGAGTCGACTGGACTCCTGAGCGGGAGCAGGCGTTCTGATGTTAAAACAGCTCTGGCGAACGCTGCACTACTGGCGCACCCAGACCCGGCGGCTCGGATAGCGCTCACTACCGATGCCTCGGACATGGGCATGGCGGCCGTCGTGGAGCAATGCGTTGCCGGTTCTTGGCAGCAGCTCACCTTTTTTTAGCAGGTCTTTGCACGACAGTGAGCATAAATACAGCGTGTTCGACAGAGAGTTAATGGCTCTCCACCTGGCCATACGCCACTTCCAGTTCTGCCTGAAAGGGCGCACCTTCACTGCGTTTGTGGACCACAAGCCGCTAACGTACTTAACGTACTTTATCTTCCTGGAAGATAAAAAAAAAAGCGGAATTCCACAAATTAGCGGAAAAATCACATCCCTAGGTTCTGCTTCGGTGTCAGGGAAATGGCTGTTGGAGAGGTAGGAGAATTTCTCCAGCGGTCCGGAGCAGGACGACATTGTTGTCGTGGAGTTGATGGAACAGGAACGGGTGCCGGAGACTGCTGTGGAGTTGAAACAACAGACGCCCGGGAGCGCCTCCCCTTCGGCGCAAGCCCAGGCTTCTCCGGAGAATTTCTCACCATCCCACCATTCTCGCATTGCAGCGCTGCCACCAGAGAAATCCTCTCCTTTCCCTCAGTGTGCTCCATAAGCTGAGGGCACCAACGAGCAGCTGTCTCCGCGAGCCCCAGATACCACAATGCGTCCTTAGGAGCACAACTGCTGTGCACTGCAGAGATTAGCCCTTCCATCTCCATAAAAACTTGGCAGCTCTCCCACCCCAGGCGCATCGGGTAGCCCCGTCCACCTGCTGAACCCATGATAGCTCCGATGAACAGGTGAGCAAAAAACACAAAAGGACAAAAATACACTACTGCAGCAGCTGGGTCTTATTCCTGGCGGCAGTCTTCTGTCATAATTGCCCCCCTCCGGGGCAGAGAGACAAACCTGCACACTGGACTGCAGTAGTGACATTTATTCAAAAACAACAAACAGGAAATTCAAAACTGTGCAGGGTACACAAAAATACAAATGAAAGGTAACTTACAAAAAGGCACTCCAGAACCAGAATCACTCTGCAAGTGCTGAGGAGAAAACTGGGAAGAATCAAACAATAAGTCAATCAGTTATCCAGTCACTAATTCAATCAAAGCTGCCATAATGAGAAAGTGAGCTGGCAGTGCTTAAATACATGAAAACAAATGAGCAGCAGGTACGGGCAGCTGAGCGAGCAGGTGACCTAATAATTCGACTACTCACAGCTGAGATGGCTGGGGAAGAGAGTGAGTAGCTGGTGGGAGTGTCTGGGAAGGAGGAAGGGCACTTATGTCACCAAACCAAAAATAAACACAGAAACAGACAAAATAATCCTAACAAACATAAAATACTCAGACATAAATTGAGAGTCTGAGCTCAGACTCATGACAATTTTGTTGTATGGCTGCTGCTCATGGTTCAGTAAAGATGGTAAAAAGTGAGGGAGAGAGTGGACAACCCTGCCTGGTGCCTGTCTGAAGATTAAAGCTTCGAGAAGTTTGATAATTTGTTCTGACAGATGCAACTGGACAGCTACGTATATACTGTTTTAATCCAGTTTATAAAAGATGAACCAAACCTGAACTTATGTAACACTTTAAAAAGAAATTTCCAGTTGACACAGTCGAAGGCTTTCTCTACATCCAGAGATAAAATTGTGGTTTCTAAGTTATTAATCTTACAGTAGTCTATTAAATTAAATAACCTGCGCGTATTATTAGCCAAGTGCCTACCCTTGATGAAACCTGTTTGATCCAGGTGTATAATACACAGGGTTATCCTTTCTAGACTTCTGGCGAGAGCTTTGTAAATTATTTTAAGATAAACATTCATAAGTGAAATGGGACGGTAGCTGGATGGAAGTGTAGGTTCTATTTGGGGGTTAAGGAGCAGGATAATGCAAGCCAGGTTCATATTTGGAGGGGATTACATGATCTTCTTTAATTTGATTCATCATTCTAAAGAAAGTAGGTGCCATCACATGCCAGAATTTTTTATAGAATTCTCCTGGAAAACCATCTGGTCCTCGAGCTTTATTATTTGGGATGTGCTTATGTGTCTCCTGGAGTTCGGACATTAGAAGAGGTGAGTCCAGAGCTGCAAGGTTTCTTTATTGTAATTTAATATGCACGGTTGCACATAAAAAATGAAATTACACTCTCCCAGCATAGCACAGTACCACAATGTGCATAGAAACTAAGTTTAAAAACAACAGCATAAATAAAATACCAATTAAAACATTATGGTCAGACCACGTTTAGTAGAGGGATGTGTGTGTGTGTGTGTGTGTAAGCATGATGGGGGGAAAGCAGTTGGCAGGGGAACAGGGCACAGTCCATTTATAATCCTGACTGTTTGTGGGGAAAAAACTGTTCAACATTCTGGCTGGCCTGGCCTGGAGACACCTGTACCTCTTTCCTGAGGGCAGAAGAGAAAAACTGTGGGAAGGGTGGTAGCAGTCTTTAACGATGTTGACAGCCCTGTTAGCACAGCGTCTGTTGTAAATCGACTCCAAGGAGAGGAGGGGACATCATTATTTAATCATGGTAAAATAATATTGTCCAGAAATTCATTTATCTCTTGAGTCAGATGGATTAATCTGAGATGAATAGTTTTCATAAAACTTTCTAAAGGAGTTATTTCTTCAGGGTCATGGGTGATATTTCCAGTCGTATCCTTAATAGAGTGGATAGTTGTTTTTTCTTTATTCAGTTGAAGCTCATTAAAAAGGTATCTCCTGGATGTATTACCATGTTCAAACTTCTCTAGACATAGTCTTTGTATTAAAAACCGTGTCCATTTCTTTGTAATTTCTTTTAGTTCCAGCTTTAATTTTCTCAGATTGTTGAGTGCCTGTTCCTGTGGAGAAAGGACACAGGTTAACAACAGTAATTTAATTTTCTGTTCTAACTTCAATACCATCCATCCATCCATCCATCCATCTTCTACCGCTTTTCCGGAGGTCCGGGTCGCGGAGGCAGCAGTTCAAGCAGAGAAGCCCAGACTTCCCTCTCCCCAGCCACCTGCTCCAGCTCTTCAGAGGGGATACCAAGGCGTTCCCAGACTAGCTGGGAGACATAGTCTCTCCACCGAGTCCTGGGTCTGCCCCGGGGTCTCCTCCCAGTGGGACGTGCCTGAAACACCTCAAGTGGGAGGCGTCCAGGAGGCATCCTAATCAGATGCCCATACCACCTCAACTGACTCCTTTCAATGTGGAGGAGCAGCGGTTCTACTCTGAGCCTCTCCCGGATGACTGAGCTCCTCACCCTATCTCTGAGGGTGAGTCCAGCAATCCTACGGAGAAAGCTCATTTCAGCCGCTTGTATCCGCGATCTCGTTCTTTCGGTCATTACCCAAAGCTCGTGACCATAGGTGAGAGTAGGAACGTAGATTGACTGGTAAATCGACAGCTTTGCCTTAGAACTAAGCTCCCTCTTCACCACAACAGACCGGTACAACGTCCGCATCACTGCAGATGCTGCTCCAATCCGTCTGTCGATCTCTCGCTCCATTTTCCCCTCACTCGTGAACAAGACCCCAAGATACTTAAACTCCTCCACTTGGGGCAGGAGCCTGTCCCCAACCCGGAGAGGACAATCCACCTTTTTCCGGCTGAGGACCATGGACTCGGACTTGGAGGTGCTGATTCTCATCCCAGCCGCTTCACACTCAGCGGCAAACCGTCCCAGCAAGAGCTGTAGGTCATTGCTGGATGAAGCCAACAGGACAACATCATCTGCAAACAACAGAGATGAGATCCTGTGGTCACCAAGCATGACACCCTCCATTCCCTGGCTGCGCCTAGAAATCCTGTCCATAAAAATTATGAACAGGACCGGTGACAAAGGGCAGCCCTGGCGGAGTCCAACTCTCACTGGGAATGACTCCGACCGAGTGTTGGCAATGCGAACTAAACTCTCACAACGGTCGTACAGAGACCGAATAGCTCGTAACAACAAGCCCGATACCCCATACTCCCGAAGCACCCCCCACAAAAATCCACGAGGGACGCGGTCAAATGCCTTCTACAAGTCCACAAAACACATGTAAACTGGTTGGGCAAACTCCCACGAACCCTCAAGAATTCTCGAGAGGGTAAAGAGCTGGTCCGATGTGCCACGGCCAGGACGAAAACCACATTGCTCCTCCTGAATCCGAGGTTCGACCAACGGCCGGACTCTCCTCTCCAGTACCTTGGCATAGACCTTCCCAGGGAGGCTGAGGAGTGTGATCCCTCTAAAGTTGGAGCACACCCTCCGGTCCCCTTTTTTGAAGAGAGGAACCACCACCCCGGTTTGCCATGCCAAAGGCACTGCCCCCGACCTCCACGCAATGTTGCAGAGGCGTGTCAACCATGACAACCCAACAACATCCAGGGCCTTGAGGTACTCGGGGCGAATCTCGTCCACCCCCGGGGCCCGGCCACCAAGGAGATTTTTAACCACCTTGGCGACCTCAGCCCCTGTGATAGGCGAGTCATCCCCCTCGTCCACAAACCCTGCTTCCTCTGTGGAAGGCGTATCAGTGGGATTGAGGAGATCCTCGAAGTATTCCTTCCACCGCCCGACGATATCCCCAGTTGAAGTCAACAGTGTCCCATCCGCACCATACACAGTGTGGACGGGGAGCTGCTTTCCCCTCCTGAGCCGCCGAACAGTTTGCCAGAATCTCTTTGAAGCCGACCGAAAGTCTTGTTCCATGGCCTCACCGAACTCCTCCCATACCCGGGTTTTTGCTTCAGCAACCACCCGAGCTGCACTCCGCTTGGCCTGCCGGTACACCTCAGCTGCTTCGGGAGTCCCACAAGCCAACCAAGCTTGATAGGACTCCTTCTTCAGCTTAATGGCCCCCCTCACCACTGGTGTCCACCACTTGGTTCGGGGGTTGCCACCACGAGATGCACCGACCACCTTGCGGCCGCAGCTCTGGGCTGCCGCTTCAACAACAGAGGTGGAGAACATGGCCCATTCAGACTCCATGTCTCCAGACTCCCTCGGAATGTGGTTGAAGTTCTTCCGGAGGTGGGAGTTGAAGACCTCCCGGACAGGGGCCTCAGCCAGACGCTCCCAGCACACCCTCACTATACGTTTGGGTCTACCAGGTCTGAATGGCTTCCTCCCCTGCCATCGGATCCAACTCGCCACCAGGTGGTGATCAGTTGACAGCTCTGCACCTCTCTTTACTCGGGTGTCCAAGACATACGGTCGCAGGTCTGATGATACGATAACAAAATCGATCATCGACCTGCGGCCTAGGGTGTCCTGGTGCCAGGTGCACATATGGACACCCTTATGCTTGAACATGGTGTTCGTTATAGACAGACTGTGGTTAGCACAGAAGTCCAATAACTGAACACCACTCGGGTTCAGATCGGGCAGGCCGTTCCTCCCAATCACCCCCCTCCAGGTTTCACTGTCGTTGCCCACGTGCGCATTGAAGTCCCCCAGTAGGACAATGGAGTCTCCAGGAGGAGCACCCTCCAGCACCCCAGTCACAGACTCCAAAAAGGGTGGGTACTCTGAAACATCATTTGGTGCATAGGCACAAATGATGGTCAGGACCCGTTTCCCAACCCGAAGGCGCAGGGAAGCAACCCTTTCGTCCACCGGGGAAAACTCCAATATAGAGGCAGCAAGGTGGGGCGATACAAGAATACCTACCCCTGCTCGTCGCCTCTCGCCCGGGGCAACTCCAGAAAAGGCCAAGCTCCAGCCCCTCTCCAGGAGACTGGTTCCGGAACCGGAGCTGTGTGTTGAGGTGAGGCCGACTATATCTAGCCGGCCTCTAAACTTCAATACCAGTGCTTTTTTTTTTATTCTTATACGAACAGTAAGAGATTATTTTACCTCGCATGACCACTTGTGCTGCATCACAGAGAATTGGAGTCCAATTCCCAAGTTTTAGGGAGGAGCGCCAGTCTTTTCTCTCTCTTCCCTTTCCGCCCCTTGGTCACACACCATGGACTACATTTTTTTCCCTCTTTGGTTACACACCATGGACTACATTTCCCACAAGTCATGTGACTTTGTCCTTTTGTCATGTGACTTCCTTGTAGGTTATTTATTGGCCAGAGACATTTCCTGCTGCAGTCTTACAACTGACCATGGTGTTGAGATGAACACTGAAACGTCTTGAATTTTAGTTTTTAGTCCAGTGTTTTTAAAAAAAAAACTCCATTTTGAAAGTTTTCCTCCATTTATTGTTAACATTTTTTTTGTTCTCTGTTTTACCCTCTCTTTTATTCCATTCATCTATCTTCTACCACTTTTCCGGAGGTACGGGTTGCAGAGGCAGCAGTTCAAGCAAAGAAGCCCAGACTTCCTTCTCCAGCTCTTCAGAGAGGATACCAAGACGTTCCCAGGCACGCTGGGAGATGTAGTCTCTCCAGTGAGTCCTGGGTCTGCTCCAGGTTCTCCTCCCAATGGTACGTGTCCAAAACACCTCAATTGGGAGGTGTCCAGGAGGCATCCTGGTCAGATGCCTAAACCACCTCAACTGGCTCCTTTCGATGTGGAGGAGCAGTAGATCTACTCTGAACCTCTCCAGGATGACTGACCTCCTCACCCTGTCTCTAAGGGTGAGTCCAGCAATCCTACGAAGAAAGCTCATTTCAGCTGCTTGTATCGGCAATCTCATTCTTTCAATCATTACCCAAAGCTCATGACCAGAGGTGAGGGTAGGAACATAGATTGACCGGTAAATCGACAGCTTTGCCTTTGAGCTTAGCTCCCTCTTCACCACAACGGACCAGTACAACGTCCGCATCACTGCAGATGCTGCTCCGATCCATCTGTCAACCTCTCGCTCCATTCTCCCCTCACTCATGAATAAGACCCCGAGATACTTAAACTCCTCTATTTGGGGCAGAAGTTTGTCCCCGAGGTGTGCTGGCAATGGAGTAGGTGTGTGCGTTGCTGGCTCCTGCTATATTTTTTTTCCTTTACTTTTTAAACCCTACTTTGCTGTAAGCTGTTAATGTTTTGGACATTTAATACATGCAGAATCTGTTTTGAAATATGTCCAAAACAAGAAAGCAGATTGAAAAGGAGGCAGCAGGGAACAATATTAACACCAGCTTAGCTGAGGATGCTAGTATCAGCCTTAACCCTGCACTTGTTGCCTTGCTAGAGCAACACAGAATGTCCATAGCTGCTGACTTCAAAGCTTCATTTGAACTTATTAATGGTAAGCTGGACAAAATTCAAGCAGATGTGGCGAACCAGGAGCAACGCATTGGCGACCTTGAAAACAACGCGGAGGACGTCAGCCAGCGCCTAGCGGCGCTTGAAGTTACATGCGAGTCAATACAGGAGGAGAACAAACTTTTGAAAAACAAACTTTCTGACCTGGAGGGAAGAAGCAGGAGGCTGAATATTCGTCTGGTGGGTCTGCCGGAGTCCTTTGATGTGGGTCCACGGCCATCTGAATTTTTTTCTCGGCTGTTGGTGGACGTCTTTGGCGCACAAACTTTGCCATCTCCCCCAGAGCTGGATAGAGCCCACCGCAGCCCCATGTCCAAGCCGGGTCCGAATGGGAAGCCGCGCACTGTCATTATTTGTTTCCACCGGTTTCGGACCAAAGACTTGGTGATGAGAGAAGCGCGGAGACGCCGTGGGACTTTGGAATATCGTGGGCATAAACTTCAGTTCTACGAGGATTATAACGCCGACGTTCAGAAGCAACGAGCCGAATATAAGGAGGTTATGTCCGAGTTGTACAAGAGAGGTTTTCGTCCTTCTCTTCTTTTCCCCGCCAGGCTCCGGATAACTCTTCCAGACGGCAAAAACCAGTGGCTGGCGTCCGTCTCAGAGGCCACCCGCTTCATGCAAACTATGGAGAGAAACCAGCAATTTTCGCTTTGAACTGGACATTTCTGGGTTGACCAGCTGCCGCGCTGGGCTGCTTGTTACTTCATTGAAGCTGCACTGACTGGACATTGATGCATTTTCAGATGTTTAAAAACAAGGTAAAATTGGCTCCCTATACGTTATTGTTTACTTAATTCTTTTTTTTAATTTTATCTTATTTATTTATTTTTTTTTTTAGGGTAAAACGTTCATATTATGCAGGATTGAAGCCAGTTGTATGGGAGCATTCTGTTAGGATGAAAATAGAGCAGGAGATGGAGCAGTTGCTGTTTTTTTGCAACCGGCTGGAGTGTTGTTATAGGTTTGGTTGTTGGATTTTTTTTATTTATTTATTTTTTTTTAATTTTTATTTTTTTATTTATTTTTTTTTGTTTTGTTTTTTTTGTTATGGTTTTATTTACACCCCCCTTACCCCTTCCTTTTTTTTTTTTTTACCCGTACCTCACTTTACTCTTCTTTGGGCTACACAACATAATATATAAATTTTACTCTTTGAATGAATAGTAATCTTACTTTGGTAAGCTGGAATGTGAAGGGGTTGAACCATCCAATTAAACGAAAGAGAGTCATGTCACGTCTAAAGCAATTTAAGCCTGGGGTATTGTTTTTGCAGGAAACCCATTTGCAGGATTCCGACCACTTGCGTTTGTCAAAATGTTGGTCAGGACAATTTTTTCATTCAAATTTTAAAGCTAAGGCCAGGGGCGCTGCTATTCTTATTGATCGAAATATCCCATTTATTCCCTCTAATGTTGTATCAGATAAAAATGGACGATTTGTAATAGTATCAGGTAAACTTGGTGATAAACATGTCACTTTGGCTAATCTGTATGCACCGAATTTTGATGATGTGCACTTTTTTCGCAACCTTTTTTCGCAACTTCTAGATTTAAATACTCATTCTCTAATTCTTGGGGGTGACTTTAATTTGTATATGGATCCGATCTTAGATCGCTCATCTTCAAAACCTGCTAGTCTTAATAAATCTGCAACTTATGTTAAGTCTTTTCTTGAGGAATATAGCCTTACAGATCCTTGGCGTTTTTTACATCCTAACGGCAGGGACTATTCTTTTTTCTCTCACGTACATCATACTTATACCAGAATAGATTATTTTTTTGTTGACAATTTATTAATTAATAACCTTTGCTCTTGCAGTTATGATAGCATCTCGGTTTCTGATCATGCCCCTCTTGTACTTAAAATGATCCTCCATGGATGTGACTCCATGAGAAAGCATTGGAGATTGGATCCATTATTACTTACAGATGAAAAATTGGTTGCGAATATTTCTTCTAAAATTAATTTTTTTTTTAAAGAAAATAAAACTCCTGGTATGTCAAATAAAACGATATGGGAGGCCATGAAGGCATTTCTTAGGGGGGAATTTATTTCATTGGCAGCATTTAAAAGACGATCCTTAATACAGGAACAGAAGGTTATTTTAGATCAAATCCTGGACATTGACAGACAATATGCTCAATCTCCATCACCCGCTCTGTACAAGGAACGTATGACATTACAAACTAAATTTAATTTACTTTCTACTCGACAAATTGAAGGTTGTTTAATAAGGAACAAGAGTGAATTTTATGAACATGGCGAAAAAACCAGTAAACTTCTAGCTAATCAACTACGTGGTATTAGAGCTAAGCAAATTATTACTGGAGTTAGGACAGATAAAGGAGAGGTGACATCTGACCAACAAGCGATTAATGATATTTTCAGGTCATTTTATTCCAAATTATATACCTCAGAATATACAACAAACTTAAAGGGTTTGGAAATTTTTTTTGATTCTATTGATATTCCTTTGATTTCTTCAGAATCTCGGCAAATTTTAGAAGCTCCCATCACAAAAGAAGAAATTCAGCTGGCAATATCATCCATGCAATCAGGAAAATCTCCAGGACCTGATGGGTTTTCCGCTGATTTTTTCAAAAAATTCTCTGATGACCTCGCCCCTTTCCTTTGTCAAGTTTTTACAGAGTCGCTTGACTCTGGTACACTTCCTCCTTCATGCTATCAGGCCTGTATCACTGTGTTGCTTAAAAAGGATAAGGATCCTGTTGATTGTGCTTCTTACAGGCCTATTTCCTTGTTAAATACCGATGTTAAAATTTTGTCAAAGTTGTTAGCTTCAAGGTTGGAAAAGATTCTTCCTTTTATAATTTCACAGGACCAAACCGGTTTCATTAAAAATCGCCATTCTTTTTTTAACTTGCGGCGGTTGTTTAATATTATTTATACTCCTCACCACAACATACCTGAATGTCTTATTAGTTTGGACGCTGAAAAGGCATTCGATAGGGTTGAGTGGGAGTATTTGTTTTTTACTTTGGAGAGGTTCGGTTTTGGTCCTTCCTTCTGTTCCTGGATTAAACTTCTCTATGCTAGTCCTTTAGCTTCAGTGTTAACTAATTGTCGCTATTCTGACTATTTTAGACTTTACCGTGGTACGAGGCAAGGCTGTCCTTTGAGCCCGTTGCTCTTTGCCTTGGCAGTTGAGCCGTTAGCTATTGCAATCCGTGGGAGCCGGGACTTTCTAGGCATTCGTAGGGGTGGCATTGAGCATAGGGTTTCACTCTATGCTGATGATCTTTTATTATTTCTCTCCAACCCACTTACTTCATTACCCGCTATACTTAATATTTTGGATAGTTTTAGTAGGTTTTCTGGTTATAAAATTAATCTTAATAAGAGTGAATTGTTTCTGATTAATGAAAAGATTCAAGTTCAGGATTTTGAACATTTTCCTTTCAAGGTTGTTATTGATCATTTTAATTATCTTGGGATATGTGTCACTAAACAATTTAATTACTTGTTTAAAAATAATTTTCTCCCCTTACTTGACCAGTGCAAGTTAATACTTTCCAAATGGTCCCCATTATCCTTGTCCTTAATTGGTAGAATCAATTCTGTAAAAATTATGTTACTTCCAAAGTTTTTATATTTGTTTCAATGTCTCCCCATTTTTATTCCTAAATCCTTTTTTAAGTTTTTGGACTCTCTGATTACCTCATTTATTTGGAATGGTAAACATCCGAGATTGAGGAAAGTTTTTCTTCAAAGACCCAAATCAGTAGGTGGCATGGCTCTGCCTAACTTTCAATATTACTACTGGGCAGCAAATATTAGGTGCATGTTATATTGGAAACATTTTTATCTGGAACCCAAATCACCTATTTGGATCCTTATGGAGTCACATGTGGACAATCAAACTTCCCTACCGGCAATTTTAGGTTCACCACTTCCCCTTGCTTTGTCTACACTGGGTAATAATAAAGTAGTTCGTCAGTCTCTTAGAATTTGGTCTCAATTCAGGAAAAATTTCGGTCTTCAGTTTTTTTCCATTAGAAGTCCAATTGCTGCAAATCATTTATTTACCCCATCAACTATTGATAGTGCATTTCATATATGGCACAGAAAAGGTTTAAAATCTTTTGCGGATTTATATTTTGATGGTCAATTTGCAAGTTTTTCTCAACTTTCCACCAAATTCGACATCACTTCTACACACTTTTTCCGCTTCCTCCAGGTCAGACATTATGTGCAAACCATGACAAAACAATTCCCTCAAAAACCTTCTGATAATCCTCTAGATGATTTTTTATTAGTTAAACCAACTTCTAAGGGGGTAATGTCAGTTTTATATAATTTAATTTCAAATTTACAATCTTCTTCTCTGGCCGCTATCAAATTGAACTGGGAACAAGATCTTAATTTTACTTTTACTGATGAACTGTGGGACTCTATTCTTGGCCAGGTTCACACTGTATCAATGTGTGCTCGTCACGCTCTTATTCAATTTAAGATTGTACACCGGATGCACCTGTCCAAGGTTAAGTTAGCACGCATTTACTCGGATATAGACCCAACTTGTGAAAAGTGTGGTAGCGCTCCTGGCACTTTGCTTCACATGTATTGGTCCTGCCCTGCATTGATGAATTTTTGGCATTTTGTTTTTATCACTATGTCTGAAGTCCTGCAATATCAAATTAAACCTGATCCATTATGCGCCATTTTTGGTGTGGCTCCAGAACTTGTCTTGCCAAGTTCCAAATTAAAAGTATTCAAATTTTCATTATTATTGGCCAGACGTGCTGTATTACTGAAGTGGAAAGATTCTTCGCCCCCTTCACATTTACAGTGGATAAAAGATATAATGTCCTGTTTGGATTTAGAAAAAATCAGATATACAGTCTGTGGCTCTGAAAACAAATTCTATAAATTATGGCGCCCGTTTCTTGATTTCTTTGAAAGACCCACGATTATAGTTTCTGAGTAGCTCATATCCCCTTTACCCCAACCCCACTTCACACACATAATTTTTCTTTGTATTTTTTTTTTTTTTTTTATTGTTTATTTAAAGGTTTTTGTGCTTTGAAGCATTTACATTTGTTGGTTTTAAGTTCTAGTTTTTTACTGTTTGGTTGAAACAAAAATGAAAATTTCTAATACTTTGTATTGTATTGATACTTCAATTAATAATAATAAAAAGACCTTTGAAAGAAAGAAGTTTGTCCCCAACTCAGAGAAGACAATCCACCTTTTTCCGGGTGAGGACTGTGGACTCGGAGGTGCTGATTCTCATCCCAGCCACTTCACACTCGGCGGCATACCGTCCCAGTAAGACCTGTAGGTCATTGCTGGATGAAGCCAACAGGACAACATCATCTGCAAACAACAGAGATGAGATCCTGTGGTCAAGAAGCATGACACCCTCCATTCCCTGGCTGCACCGAGAAATCCTGTCCATAAAAATTATGTACAGGATCAGTGACAAAGGGCAGCCCTGGCGGAGTCCAACTCTCACTGGAAATGAGTCCGACCGAGTGTTAGCAATATGAACCAAACTCTCACAACGGTCATATAGAGACCAGATAGCTCGTAACAACCCCATACTCCCAAAGCACCCCCCACAAAAAAACACGAGGGACACAGTCAAATGCATTCTCCAAGTCCAGAAAACATATGTAAAGTGGTTGGGCAAACTCCCACAAACCCTCGAGGATTCTCGAGAGTGTAAAGAGCTGGTCCAATGCGCCACGGCCAGGACGAAAACCACATTGCTCCCCCTGAATCCGAGGTTCGACCAACGGTCGGACTCTCCTCTCCAGTACCTTGGCATAGACCTGCCCAGGGAGGCTGAGGAGTGTGATCCCTCTAAAGTTGAAGCACACCCTCTGGTCCCCTTTCTTGAAGAGAGGAACCACCAGCCCAGTTTGCCATGCCAAAGGCACTGTCCCAGACCTCCAAGCAATGTTGCAGAGGAGCATCAACCACGACAGCCCTACAACATCCAGGGCTTTGAGGTACTCAGGGCGAATCTCGTCCACTCATGGGGCCCAACCACCAAGGAGCTTTTTAACCACCTTGGCAACCTCAGCCTCTGTGATGGGCGAGTCGTCCCCCCTTGTCCACAAGCCCTGCTTCCTCTGTGGAAGGCATTCCTTCCACCGCCGGACAATATCCCCAGTTGAAGTCAGCAGCGCCCCACCCGCACCATACACAGTGTGGACAGGGAGCTGTTTCCCCCTCCTGAGCTGCCGGACAGCTTGCCAGAATCTCTTAAAGGCTGACCAAAAATCTTGTTCCATGGCCTCACCGAACTCCTCCCACACCCGAGTTTTTGCATCAGCAAACCCCCGAGCTGCACTCCGCTTGGCCTGCAGGTGGCGGTCGAAGGCAGAGACCTTGGCAGTCTGATCCCAGGCTTCCTAAACTGGCTTTTGGGACGTGGAATGTCACCTTATTCCCTTAGCAATAAAGCTACTAAATGCTTCTTAAGGTTAAATGTCACACATAGGTTTTTTTTTTTTTTTTTTAAACATATATTATTTATCATGCAGGTTTGGGAGGGGGGGTTGTTTGTTTTTTTATCATGACTGTTCTTTCATTTTTTTTCGTAACCCCCAATCTTATTGTTGTATTTTTTATAGTACTATTTATTATAGCACTAATGGTTGGTTAGATGTGACCTTTAGTTTCTTCCTGTATTGTCTATCATCTCTTGTGTTTGCACAACTTGGTGCATCAATGTACAAGTTGCTTTTTAAATCAATTGCCCCTTGAGGGATAAATAAAGTTGTTTGAACTTTGAACTTTGAACTTCTCTGGTGGGGAAGGAGCCTGAGCTGGTGCATGAGGTTGAGAGATACCGGCTAGATATAGTCGGCCTCACCTCAACACACAGCTCTGGTTCTGGAACCAGTCTCCTGGAGAGGGGCTGGAGCTTGGCCTACTCTGGAGTTGCCCCGGGTGAGAGGCAGCGAGCAGGGATGGGTATTCTTGTGTCCCCCACCTTGCTGCCTCTATATTGGAGATTTCCCCAGTGGATGAAAGGGTTGTTTCTCTGTGCCTTCGGGTTGGAAAACGGGTCCTGACCATCATTTGTGCCTATGCACCAAATGATGGTTCAGAGTACCCACCCTTTTTGGAGTCTCTGACTGGGGTGCTGAAGGGTGCTCCTCTTGGAGACTCCATTGTCCTACTGGAGGACTTCAATGCACATATGGGCAATGAGTGAAACTTGGAGAGGGGTAATTATGAGGAACAGCCTGCCCTACCTGAACCCGAGTGGTGTTCAGTTATTGGACTTCTGTGCTAACCAGTTTGTCCATCATGAATATCATGTTCAAGCATAAGGGTGTCCATATGTGCACCTGGCACCAGGACACCCTAGGTCACAGGTCAATGATTGATTTTATTTTGTCATCAGACCAGCGACCATATGTCGTGGAAACTCGGGTAAAGAGAGGCACGGAGCTGTCAACTGATCACCACCTGGTGGTGAGTTGGATCCGATGGCAAGGGAGGATGCCATTCAGACTTGGTAGACCCAAACGTATAGTGAGGGTGTGCTGGGAATGTCTGGCTGAGGCCTCTGTCCTCCCACCTCTGGAAGAACTTTGACCACATTTCGAGGGAGTCTGGAACTCCTGTGGACTCTGAATGGGCCATGTTCTCCACCTCCATTGTTGAAGCGGCTACCCAGAGCAGTGGCCGCAAGGTTGTCGGTGCATCTTCTATTCTTTTCCAAAAGCTTCCTATGGACTAGTGCTGTGAATTAGCATGTACTGCTAAAACACTTAAGCACAGTATCTGGTTTGTCCAATACATTTGTCTGTCCATATCAAATAAAATAAAATCACATCAATTGTTTTCACATTGGTTTTGCTGCTTAGTTTTGCAGAGGAAGGACAAGGTGAAACTCATTAAAAACTCAGAAAAAACTGCAAGCTCTAACATTCCTCACTCGCAAATGGTCACAGTGAGCTGCATATGTGCCCGGAAACTCCCACCAGAGGGAAATACCGAGCAATTCACCAATATTGGGTGAATAAATGTCATCTTTTTGCCCATCTGTTTTCTTCCTCTGTCACTAAACAGCAAAAGCTCCTGTTTGTCTTGATTGTCATTGTATTCACGTACCTCCCTCGCTTCCGCCAATTAAAATGTCTGCCATCGTGCTCTTCTTTTGTGTTTGGATTGCAGCTGTTCGAATCAGTTTGGTGGCTCTTGGCTGCTGCTGACAGTATGAACATGTGACCTGCAGATTATTTTCACTGCACATGTGTGTACTCCAAAACTACTGGATGGATTTGGATGAAATTTTTACCAGAGGTGGCCCTTGGGCTAGAGAGGAACCCCTAACATTCTGTTGATGATCCCAAAACCCATACCTCCGCCAAGGCTCTGGCATCGAGGCATCAGCACCTTGGTACTTTCATCGTCTCAGCTTTAGACTCCGGACTGGCACAGTGAATGCTCAGCACCAAGTGGAATCACATGGGCTTCCAAATAATAAGACAATAATTTCAACATGGATGCATAAAGCTGTTTCAGAGGGCCACTTTATGCATCCAGATATAGTGTATGATCATTTCTCTTCCTCCTTCACCAATTGTGTACTCAGATCCTGCTGAAAGCAGATAAACATCCGCAGCCGCTGGTATTTTTTTCAGCCCTGCTGTCAAAACAGGTGACAGTGATGGTTAGATGTTTTCTAACTGGCTGAAAGTGTTCGTTGTTAATAAAATTGGGAGTTGTAATTTCGTAGTCTCACATTGTGATATTTTAACATGAGCTTATTATTTCAGATGCTGTTTGAGAAAAATACAACCGCCAAAGTGGCTGGTGGGAGTGGCTGTCTTACCAGCCACTGCTAAACTCTAGCCCTGGTCCCAATCACCTTCTTCCATCTTGTCTGTTTGCATGCACACATTTGCTGTCTCGGTTAATAAAATGAACACACATTCAGCCATTATTTTTCTGTTAAATTCTATATTATCTGAGGACAATTAAATACAAACTATCCACATAAGACATCAAATTCATATGGACAAACAGTAGAATTTTTCACTGCCTATAGAAAAAAAATGTGCATGGACCATAACGAGTTGTTAGCTTGTTAAGCGCATTAGTCATATTCCATCATCCTCTTCCTTCTAAAATAACTGACTGGGCATAATCCATAAGTAATGCATGGCTTAAAGGTCTGATTACACAGTTTTGACTTCATCTAATTTTGCAACACATAATTTCAATATGACGAAATAGGTTGGTCTGTGCAGTTCTAAGTCAAACAAGCTTTTTTTTTTTTTTTTTTTTTTTACACGAATATCCAACGTTTTCATGAGTGCAACGTCACAAATTGCATCAGTGGCTGGAAACACCCCCCCCCCCCGGTCATGTTGTGACGTCAGTGACAGAACACAGTGCTTGGCTGCCCATTGTACACGCAGGATGGAAGCGGTAGAAAACATCAACGATAGTTCCAGCACATGTAGTCTGGAATTAGTTTGTGTTGTCCAATCTTCAGATGATTATAGTTCAGAAGAATGGGATGACAATAAAGAATCTGGGGGCATCTGACCTTATAAGTTTGAGCCGTGCCAAGCGGGCATCATGCCTAGCGAGTCAGACTCAGAGTGACGGTGGTGAGGAAACACATGCCCGCCGCAGCAGCAGCAGCAGCAAACACACAGCAGGGGAACACCGAGTGGTATGCTTTTGTTACAGATATTGCAACAAATTATTTGTTCATAAATGTAATTGATTTAAACCCGATTTTTCAATAAAATCATAGCAGTCTATTCTCTATGACTCAGGCATCGGGTTTATTATGTATTATCTTTTGAGTTCTTGTTGTTTTATGTTTTGTACATGTGGTTTATGTGCTGTTTTGACCCACTTTCAGGTGGGCACTGTCCAAGATTCGCTGGTCCGACCACGCGCCCTCTCTCTTTGACAGTCAGCTGTTTATGTTTTGTGTGCATCGTCTGCCATGTTGTCAGCCAGCCAGTATTGCCAACACTATCACGACGTGTTAGCCACTCCACACAGCCATGGTTCTGTTGCGCCCCTTGAAGCGATGTTGGCCCTGGGGTGCAACCGTGGTTAACACGTCTCCTCTCCATGTTCGCTGGGCGATGTCAGCCCCGAATGCCAACTGTGTTTGTTTATTTTTGTAAGTTTTCACCTTTTTGGGAACTTTTGTCATCAGTCTTATGTTCAATACATGTGTTGTGGTGAATCCTGCGCATAAATCCATTCATCCTTCCCCTCCTCATGCGCTCCTTGTCATGATCCTCTGTGCACTCTTACGCAGGGCACGGAGAGGGAGGATGAAATAA
Organism: Pholidichthys leucotaenia; assembly: GCA_020510985.1. Taxonomy (NCBI): domain Eukaryota; kingdom Metazoa; phylum Chordata; class Actinopteri; order Cichliformes; family Pholidichthyidae; genus Pholidichthys; species Pholidichthys leucotaenia. The sequence continues at coordinate 442,546,404 of CM035840.1, forward strand.
CGAGGGTTTACGTGTAGGGTTCACCACAACACATTTAATGCAGAACAACAGACAATTCCCAAACAGGTGAAGATGTACAAAAAACACAAACACACTTACTGATGGCGTTCGGGGGCCGGCATTGCCCAGCAAACGAATGAGAGGAGACGTGTTAGCCACAGGTGCACCCCAGAGCCGACATCGCTTCAAGGACGCATGAGAACCATGGCGAACATGAAGTGACTAACACGTTGTGAGAGTGCTGAAAATGCTGGCAGACTAACAGCACAGATGACAATACTATGGACCAGCAGTGCGTGACTGGCAAACGGCCGCTAAGTACACACACTGCTGGTGATGGTGTGATGAGAAGCACCTGGGCGAGGACCGGGAAAGATGATCAGCGGGAGTGGAAATCAGCTGGTGATAATGAGAGAGGGGACATGGCTGGACCGGCGAGTTGTCAGCATGCGCTCACAGAAAGTAGGTCAAAGCTACGCGTAAATCCATTAATCCTTCCCCTCCTCGTGTGCTCCTCCTGTGTAAAAGCGCACGAGGAGGCTTATGACAGTTGGAGCTGAAGCATGTGATGTGGTCTTTCACGGCCTGCTGTTTATCTAAGCCTGTGGCACAACGTGAAGGCATAGCCGTAAAATTAAAACAAGAAACCAGAGAAACTGTGAGCTACAAAGCTGCTGGCATTCCAGTCAACAACACCGGCGTCCATTCTGTCGTTTATGTCATTGCTGACGACTCCTTCATTCGGTGCGCGGCACCACAGTCCAGTCAGCGGCTGCGTTTTTTTGATGATAACTAGTTTATGCAGGCACTGTTGTAAATATTATATTGATCATCAACAATGACTTTTGGGTTTACACAATATACTAAAAATGTCAAAATCGTGTCATCAGACCTTTAATGCCAAATAGCGTTACTGTCGTGCACATTTACGTTCACGCACACACCCTGTGGCCAGTGCAAAATCCATCTTAACCAAGTCATCATGATCAGAGTTCATCTAAACCTGGGTTTATGCGCTACCTCCGCTTTGCATGCCTGCCTGACAGCAAAACTTGAGATGAAAATTACAGCATCGTCTCCACTCCACTAGGTTCTACGGGCCTCTTCCATGGCTGAGCATGTACAGCCCAAATTTTGTCACCACGTTGCCTGGGTGTGTTTACTGTGCATGCGCAAGATTGAACCTCCCATTCAAGAGGTGGCACTACCAACATAACACACAAAGTCAAAGTAGACCAAGAAGTCGAAGCAAAAGATGAGAATAAACATATATGAATCCTTTTGCAACAGCAGCAATTTGAGTATAGCACAGCATTGAAAAACAGTAATTCGGGCAGCTTAACAGAAAATGGAATTAATATTTGAGGATAAACTGTGTGAATAAGTTCGCCGTTATCTGCACTTCTACATTTTGTCCTTAAAACAATAGAAGAACGCATCAGCATATTGGCGTTACCTATAGGGCTGGGGCGAAAATACAACTGACGGTAATGTGCATGCATCAAATGCTTGGCCTAGTAGACAAAAATAAATTTAACTATATACACAACCGCATGCGCACCAGCCTAGTCCAAAGTGAACACACATTTCAGCACATCAGAGTGGAGGTATAGCATTAACAAGGATTTAGTTTATGCGCCTCTGTGCATTAAAGGGATGGGCAGGAGCACTTTGGTTTACCATAATTAGACCAGCATCTTTTCACTTTTGCCCAGTGCAGAAACTGTTTTCCCACTGCTGTGATAACACAAAGGACTTGGACACACCTATGAATGTGCTCTGCGGCTCAGACAATAGACTTCTGATTAGCCTGCCAAAATAGGGCCCCACATCTCCCAGCTGGCCTGGGAATGCCTTAGTATCCTCTTAAGAGCTGGAGGAAATGGCTGGGGAGGGGGAGGTCTGGGCTGTTCTACTTGGACTCCTGCCTTTACAACATGGATCCCTGTATAAGCGGTAGAAGATGGATGGATAGCTGGAATGTAATAAAATGAAAAATACCCCAGGGGTGAAATACTTTCTTATAGGCACTGTATGGTATGCAGCTCCATGCAGATTTTTTTTGACAAAACTTTCTACAGATGTTTCCACAGCAGATGTTACCATTCATTTGCTTTACTCCTTTCAAAATCTGATTAATAGTAATCAGTTAGCAATCAAATATGTCCTCTCCTTCTTTTTTTTAAATTTTTTTGAACATGCATCATGGTAAAAGTGGACAGAAATCTGATTAGGGCTGACCCTAGCGCTGTGATAAAAGTAATACAAGACTGAATACATTCATGTCAGTGATAGTCCCTTTACACAGGGGTGAAGATCATTGAGAGATTGTTCAGTGATCTGGCAATTTTTGATCTATCAATGATAGTCAGTGATCTCCACAGTCCCACCATCTCCTCAAAGTTTTGACTGTCCAAAATAGACAAGAATCTCCCAGACGATACCAAACATCAAAAAACTGGTTCAATCTCTCAATGATCTCCATGCTGTTTAAAGGGGCCTTTAAAACAGCATGGAGATCAAAGGGCTGCACGGTGGCGCAGTGGTTTAGCACTGCGGCAGCACAGTTTACCCTCGGCCGGGGGATCGCGGGGATCGTGAGTTCGATCCCAGCCCCCGACCAACAGTGAGCTGTGTGGAGTTTGCATGTTCTCCCCGTGTTGTGTGGGTTTACTCCGGGATTTCTCCGGTTTCCTCCCGCATACCAAAAACATGTAGGTTTAGGGCGCTCGCGCATGCAGCGACCGGCAGCCGGTGGCTTGTCACCAGACTGCAAACCAAATCTACCTACGGGTACAAATAACAAAAAAAAAAAAAAAAGGCCTGATCAGAGTGTTTCCAATGGGAAAACGTTTGCGTTCTGTAGACTGCGCTTGTGTACACAGCAGTATTCAGAGTGGTTTTTGAGCCACTGCAGCAGCTGCCCAGCAGCTCACACATGCACAGTGACAATAATCTGCAGTTCACACACCCGTACTGTCAGTGGCAGCCAAGAGCCACCAAACTGATGTGAACAGTTGCAATCCAAATATAGAAGAAGAGCACGGTGGTGGACATTTTAAATGGCGAAAGCGACGGAAGTTCATGTATATGATTATGATCAACACAAACAGGAGCTTTTGCTGTTTAGTGGCAGAGGAAGAAAACAAGACTGGCAAAAAAAGAGGAATATATGTTCATCTAGTTTTGGCGGATTGCTCAGCACTTCCCTCTAGCAGGAGTTGCTGGGTGCATGCGCAGTTCACTGCGACCATTTGCATACCTGTATGGGTGTTCACTTTTTTGGGGGCTGCATGTGTTCGGTCAGCACATCAGAGTTTCTCTAAGGGGAAAACGTGTGTTCTTCCTCTGCCACTAAACAGCAAATGCTCCTGTTCTTCTTGATCATCATCATGTTCACGAACCTCCATCATTTCCACCATTTAAAATGTCCACCACTGTGCTCTTCTTTTGTGTTTGGATTGCAGCTGTTCATATCAGTTTGGTGGCTCTTGGTTACTGCCAACAGTATGGGCATGTGAACTGCAGATTCTTTTTACTGCACATGCATGAAACTTGGCTGCTGAGCAGCCGCTAGTGGCTCAAAAACAACTCTTAATACTGCTGTGTAGGGATGTAACGATATTGACGTTATCGCGATATCGCGGTAGTAAAAGTGTCTCGATACCGTCGTGGTCGTGTTACGATATTAAGAGGGCGGGTATCTGTCAAAAAACAACAAGAAATAAGCAGGCTCCCGCGCAACAAAGCATTGTAAACTACACAGACCATGATCCTTTGCGCTGCGTCGTCACAAGAACTGTTGTTGAGCCAATAGGAGTGCATGCTGCACACTGTCCACACAACAAACATGGCGGCGGACAGCAGCGGACAAAGTTCGGCTCACGTAAATGCTGAAGAAAACACCCCCGATGTTGAGATTGTGCAAGCCCCAGCAACTTTTAAATCAGATCTCTTCCGGCTTTTCAGAGATAGACGCTTTTCTTCCTTCTCTCCCACCTGATTCTCTCCCTTCTGATCCCAGCTTGCAATGTTGCGTTTTTGTCTGTGTTTAGTCGCTCTTCTGCTGAATCTTAATCTAAATAGAAATTATGGATCTGGAAAGCGGCTTAACTGTGATTGTCACCACTTTAAAAGATCGGGTCAGGGGGAACCCAACGAGGAGACTCATGGACATTGGAATTCATGCGTCTGTGGAGATTTGGCAAGAAACATTATTGGTTATGATCTCAGGACTTCTATTTTGGCTGTGGAGTTCCCTGATGTATCAGAAATTGAAGAAGGTGAGAGAGCTGATCAAAGCGGACCCGGCAAGCTCCTTCATCAAATTCGACCAGTTGGGGAGGGCACGATTAGCGGCAAATGGTGAAGTGAATGACAGTGATTCAGCGGAGGAATACATCTGGAGCCCTGTGCTCTCCATGGAATGCCTGTTTAAGCCTGTATATGGAAATTATGAAGCACAGAAGCGCATGAGAGAGGAAAATTCTATTCTCCGTGGGCTCTGAGCTGTGTAGATTTGACCTTGTTTTTGATGCCCTGTTTACATTCCTCCTCGATGAGATAAGGCAGAAGTGGCGGCTGCTAACCCAAACAATCGACAAACAATTGCTGTTGTTTCAGCAGACTGAACTCCTCAAGGACAGCCCATGTGCCTTCATCTGCAAGCGAAGAGATAGACTCCGGACTTGTTTATAAGTCACATGATTATAACGTCTATCCACTGCCAGGAGGCGCCCTCTGCTGTTCACTAGCAACTGTCACACCTACACTACACAATGCATACAACATTACACGACTGACACATATATACTGACTCATACATACACTGCCTCTCTCAACTCTTGTATTTGTGTGATCTATATTGTCTGCTAATTGTGCATAGAGGGTTTTTTTCTGTGTAATCAAAATTCGGCTCATTTGAGCTTTATATGAGCTTATACGAGCGTTATTCTGATTAACTATGTTTTTTCTCTCTGCCTATTGTGTTCCCCCCCCCTTCCCCTATTTACCCCCACTGTATGACAGGCACCTTGCATGGCTGCCGCGTCATTGGATGCGCCTAACGTGCGCGCCCAATGTCAAGTCAAATTCCTCGTATGTTTACTTGTAAATATACTTGGCAATAAAGCTGATTCTGATTCTGATGTGTGGTATGTTTTGGTTTTGCCGTGTCTAAAAACACTAAAAGAGAGAGGGTGGCGGACAGACAATGGACCATATGCAAGCACTGCCACACTACAGTGCGATACAACACGGGCAACACGAACAACATGCGGAGTCATCTGACGACCCATCACTCCGAAAAGTTTACGGATTCTCTCCCAAAGAAAGTCCCGTCCAGTCAAAAAACCTTAAAGGAGGCATTTTTAACAACTATGCCACACAACAGCGCAAGGGCTCAAGAAATCACGAGGTACATCGCGGAATACATAGCGTGTGATTTACGTCCCTTTTCTGCAGTCGACGGCAAAGGATTCAAAAGGTTAGTGGCTAAGCTTGAGCCGAAGTATAAGATGTCATCGCGGGCTCATTTCAGTCAAACTGTGTTCCCTGCTCTGTACCGTGAGACAAAAGAAGAAGTTATGCTGAACCTCAAGCAGTCAGAGTGCATCGCTATTACCACTGATGGGTGGACATTTTATGTTGTCATGATCCATAAATATAAAAATAAATGGCCTGGTGACTGGCAAAAACAGATTTAATGGCAGTTTTTGGTTATTATCATCACAAACACAATATTATGAGCTATTTTACAATACCATAAGCCTCTCTACAATATCGCAACAAATACCGTACTGTGAGATCAATATCGAAATCGTATCATACCCTGAGATTTTGACATCGTTACATCCCTACTGCTGTGTACCTAAATGCAGTCTAAAGAATGCAAATGTTTTCTCCTTGATGAGATTTTGATAAAGCCTTTACGGCCTCTTTAAACAGCATGGAGATCACTGAGAGATTGAACCAATTTTTTGATGTTTGGGATCGTCTGGGAGATCCTTGTCTGTTTTCGACCGAGTCAAAACTCGTGCGCTCACCCTCTGCGTAGGGTTTGCGCATGAATGCATCCACTGTGCTCATTCGTGTACCAACGCATTTTTGCCACTATGATTTTGGCTTAACTCACATGGGATTATATACTACATGTCTCCTGTAACTTGAGTAGTTAAATTTTAATACATTTAGAGATGGCATAAAAAAGGCAACAGATAGATGGAAGAAAAGTTCTGTCAATCAAAATTAAGCAATGTGTGTTCTTCATAAAATCCTGGTAGTTCAGACCTTTAAGGGACTTGAATCCAATCTCAACGTTTTTAAGTCTGAACTTGCAGCCTGAAGAGGTGCTTCCTGCCTCACAAGGGATCAAAGTCTGAGTGAAAGCCCCATTACTTTTACCTTTAGTGTGGATCATTTGATGTGATTTTAGGAGTTTCAGTTGTGGAAAAGCCTTCCCACATGCATCACAAGAGTATGGCTTCATTTTGTCGTGAGTGAGTTGATGTCTTCTTAAGCCATTCATCTGGGTAAACGCCTTTCCACACTGACCACACACAAACTGTTTAACTCCAGTGTGGATGAATTGATGTTTTCTGAAGCCACTCATCCAAGTAAACGCCATCCCACACTGACCACACACATATTGTTTAACTCCAGTGTGGGTGAGTTGATCACTTCTTAAGCCACTCTTTTGAGTAAACCCCTTTCCACACTGATTACACACAAACTGCTTAACTTTAATATGGGTATGCTCATGTTTTCTTTATTTATACATATGAGTAAAGGCCTTTCCACACTGACCACATACAAATGGTTTAACTCCAGTGTGAATGAGTTGATGTGCTCTAAATGAACGCCTCTGACTGTAGGCCTTACCACACTGACCACACACAAATGGTTTAACTTTATTGTGAATTAGTTGATGTGCTCTTAAGGATTTCATCTGACTGTAGGCCTTACCACACTGACCATACACAAATGGTTTAACTGCACTGTGAATAAGTATGTTTTTTTAAGTGTGCCCTAATAGTAAAGGCCTTCCCACACTGATCACACACAAATTGTTTAACTCTAGTGTGGAGAAGACCATGTTGCCTTAAGTTATTCATATGAGTAAAAGCCTTTCCACACTGACCGCATACAAACTGTTTAACTCCAATGTGGCAAAGTTGATGTTGTTTTAAGGTACTCCTATAAATAAAAGACTTCCCACAATGGTCACACTCAAATGGTTTAACTCCACTGTGGCTGAGTTGATGCTGTCTTAAGACACTCATATAAGCAAAGACCTTCCCACATTGATCACACTTGTGTGTAACTCCAGTGTGACTGTGATGTTTTCTTAAATCACCCATATTAGTAGAAGTCTCCCCACACTGATTATGGCTGGATTGATGTTTTTTTAATTTATCAATCCTGGAAAAGGCTTTCCCACACTGATCACACTTAAACCGTTGAACTCCAGTGTGGATGAATTGATGGTGTTTTAAGTTAGTTTTTTGAGTAAAGGCCTTCCCACACTGATCGCACTCAAATGATTTAATTCCAGTGTGGGTGATTTGATGTGTTCTTAAGATATCAGCCCGAGTAAAGGCCTTACCACACTGATCACATGCAAACTGTTTAGCAAACTCTCCAGCATGGATGACTTGATGTCTTTTCAATTTATCAACCCTGCTAAAGACCTTCCCACACTGATCACACAGAAACTGTTTAACTACACTGTGGATAAGTTGATGTGCAATATGGGTACGCTCATGTCTTCTTAAGTTACTCTTCTCAGTAAACGCCTTCCCACATTGGCCACACACAAACTGTTTAACCCTAGTGTGGATGAGTTTATGTTTTCTAATATGAGTACGCTCATGTCTTCTTAAGCTACCCTTCTGATTAAAGGCCTTCCCACATTGATCACACTTAAACTGTTTAACTCCAGTGTGGGTGACCAGATGTCTTCTTAAGGAATCATTCCTAGTAAAGGCCGTCCCACACTGATCACACACAAATGATTTAACCCCAGCAAGGCATTTTCTCTGTCTTCTTTTCCCACTCTCATCACTGTGTGATTTAGCTGTGTTAGCTGTTGTTGGACAATCTTCATCATCCTGAAGCTGTTGAAGATTCACTCCGTTGGTCCTTTTATGATCCTGTAGCAACAAAATGGAAACAGAGGCACTGAATAAAGAAATTTTATGAAGGCCAAATTGTTTCAAATGCTTTTAGACACAGTAAATTCATATTTGGGAACTGATCAGTATATTTGAACAGAAAAATTATGATAAATGACATTGAAATTGATAATCATCAAAAACAAAATTGGTGTGTTATTGGACAGCAAATTTATCTTTCATAAATTTATCTTTTATCATTTATCTTTATTTGCACTATGGGATATCTGGGTCTATCTTTTGTCGCCTTTGTTTGGTTGACCCCAAACCCATAATCAGAGGTCAGGATCCCAAGGTGAACCTGTGTACCAGGTTTGGTGGTCCTAGCTTTACTCGTTATACAGTAATAAGCCATAAGGAATGTTAACATTGACCTTTTGGCCCCAAACCCATAGTCAGAGGTCAGGATCCCAAGGTCAACCTGTGTACCAGGTTTGGTGGCCCTAACTTTACTCGTACAGTACAGCCCCACCCACCCCCATACCCCCCCGGTGCCATAAGAAGAGGCAACCGTAACAGCAGCAGCTCTTGTGTCTTTGTTAGCTTATTCTTGTATATAGTGTTTCTTTTCATCAGGGTTTGGTAGTAAGACTCAGACCACGTTTTTCTATTTTTCTCCTGGTCATTCTTTTACTTTTCTTCCTTGGGGCAATGGAGAATAATAGAAGTGGGGGCGGACGCATTGTTTACATACGCAACCAGCTGACTACGCTGGGGAGACCAGCGCTGTTGCCCGGAGCAAAGCCCCTGATCCTGGATGATCTGAAGAGAAGACGCCATGGGTTAGGGACTGGAGCCAAGGTGAGGGGGAGGCGAAGGAAACATAAGCCAGCTGTACCGACGTTCATCATGGATACCGTGAGGTCGCTGGGAAACAAGGCAGATGAGCTCACAGCCCTGGTCAGGACACAAAGGGAATATTGTGAGTGTAGTATCGTGTTTTACAGAAACGTGGTTACACTCACACATCCCCGTCAACAACATAGCGATACCTGGCTTTAAGACTGTATGGGCGGACAGGGATGTTATAAGACGCGGTAAAAGGAAGGGAGGAGGAATTGCATTTTTTGTCAATGAGAGGTGGTGTAATCCCGGACACATTTACTGTATGCGAAAGAACGTCTCTGCAGCCCGGACACTGAACTGCTTGCTGTGAGTATGCAACCTTATTATATTGCATGAGACTTCATGTGTGCCATTGTGATTGCTGTTTATATCCCTCTGTCAGCTGATGCAACAGTGGCCTGTGACATCATCAGCTCCACTGCTGCCACTTTACTGGCGCAGCACCCCAACGCATTTATGGCTATCACAAGAGATTTTAACCATGTCTCACTGGGCAAAACACTACCAAATTTCGACCAGTTTGTTGACTGTCCCACCAGAGAAAATAAAACACTGGATCTACTGTATGCCAATGCCAGAGAGGCATACAGTGCCACAGCTGTACCCCCCTACCCCCCAGTTCTGGTAACCCCCCAAGTACGTTCCCCTTGTGCAAAGGCAGCCTGCTTGCACACAGACTGTGAGGAAGTGGACACAGGAAGCCGCTGATGCACTACAGAACTGCTTTGAGACGACTGACTGGGACGTACTCTGTGAACCACATGGGGTGGACATAGACAATATGACCAACTGCATCACAGAATACATCATATTCTGTGAAAATACAACCATGCCAGCTCAGACCAAATGCTGTTTTCCCCAGCAACAAACCATGGATCACCAGTGACTTGAAAACACTTAACAAGAAGAGGGCTTTTAGGTCTGGAGACAGGGAGGAACTGAGAGAGATGCAGTGGGAACTGAGAGAGATGCTGAGGATGTGTAAAGACAATTACAGGAGGAAGTTAGAGGATAAACTACAGCAGAAAAACATGAGGAATGTGTGAACTGGAATGAAGTACATCACTGGGTGTAAGGAGAGAGACAGACATTGGGGTGCCTGGAGAGAGCTGATGAGCTGAACCTGTTTTTTAATAGGTTGAACTCACCGTCTGTCACCCCCACAACACAGCCAGACCCCCACATACCCCTCACCCATCACTCTCCTGTGCAGCACCTCTCTCCCCCTACTCTGAAGACATCATCACCAACCCCCACCTGAGACCAGGTTAAGAAACAGCTGGAGAGACTCCGCCAGCGTAAGGCTTCGGGCCCTGATGGCATCTCTGCCAGGATCCTGAGGACCTAGGCCAACCAGCTATCTCCTGTACTGAAATACCTGTATAACCTGAGCCTGAGTCTGGAGAGAGTACCGGTTCTGTGGAAGATGTCCTGCCTGGTTTCTGTCCCCAAGAAGTCATCTCCATCGGACCTGAATGACTATTGACTAGTTGCCCTCACATCTCATGTAATGAAGGTCCTGGAAAGACTGGTCTTAGCTCACCTGAGGCTGCAGGTGAAGACGTGGCTGGACCCTCTGCAGTTTGCATATCAGCCCCATTTAGGAGTTGAAGATGTTGTCATCTACCTGCTGCAACGTGCCCACTTGCACCTGGATGGCAGAGGAGACACTGTGAGAATGAGGTTCTTTGATTTCTCTAGTGCCTCTGCATCCATCCACTGCTGCTGGGTGAGAAGCTGCCGGGGGGGGGGGAAGGGGCGCACAGCTCTGTCATCTCCTGGATTACTGACCAACTTCAACTTGTCTTTTAGACCCTATTCCTACCAGGTTATTTAAAGAAGTCTTCCCACTTATTGGTAGCTTTATTCTTCATATAATCAATTCTTCATTAACTTTAGGCCATGTACCGCAGGCTTTTAAAACTGCTGTAATTAAACCCTTACTCAAAAAGCCAACGCTAGATCCAGCAGTTTTAGCTAACTATAGACCAATCTCTAATCTCCCTTTCATTTCAAACATCTTAGAAAGAGTTGTTGCTATGCAATTATTTGACCACCTGCAGGGAAATGGTTTACTTGAAGAGTTTCAATCTGGGTTTAGAATCCATCATAGTACTGAAACAGCCTTAGCGAAGGTCACTAACGACCTCCTCATCGCATCTGATAATGGATAATTCTGTACTTGTCCTTTTAGACCTTAGTGCAGCTTTTGATACCATCGATCATAATATTCTACTTGATAGATTAGAACACTATGTTGGACTTAATGGAACTTCGTTGCGGTGGTTTAGATCTTATTTATCTGATAGGTTCCAGTTTGTTTATGTGAATAATGAGTTTTCTTTCAACTCAAAGCTTAGTCATGGAGTTCCACAGGGATCTGTGCTAGGCCCTACTCTTTTTAATTTATATATGCTTCCGTTAGGCAACATTATTAGAAAGCACTTTATACATTTTCATTGTTATGCAGATGATACACAATTATACCTGTCAATGAAGCCAGATGATAGTAATCAATTAGCCAAGTTGGAAGCCTGTCTTAAGGAAATCAAAGCTTGGATGACTTGTAATTTCATGCTATTAAATTCTGATAAGACTGAAGTCATTCTTGTTGGTCCAAAAAACCTTACAAATACCTTTTCCAAATCAAACTTTCAGTTTGGATGCGGTTACTCTTTCTCTTAAAGTAGAACTGAACTCACCTTTTTGCCAAAAAAGTAGAATAGCAGATTAATTCCTTATTACCTATTGTATTTTTCAACACATAAAAGAAATTTTTAGGCCGTGCGATGGCCAAGCTATAAGCCGATAAACTTTTGCCTCTGGCTGGCAGTGCCAAATAAACCGGAAGTAGTGCAGACGACGCTGCGTGACGTCACGAGTGTGACCCTTATCAAAACAACAATGGCAGATGATAGCAGTTCCAGCAGTCAAGAACACCAGAGTTTTCAGAGTGAAGAGGCATTCAGGATCGGCGACAAGACAGAGGAGGATGCAGGAGTGTCAAGTGAACAGGAAGAGAGCGAGGGAGGCATCGAACCATACAGATTAGAGCCAGAATTTTCGGGGGATTCCGGCACCGACTCAGACCGCAGCAGTGATAGGGAGGAGAGTCGCTTTGAATACAGAATGGTGAGTCTTTACTTTGGCATGTTTGGGGTGTCAGGATAAGGAAAATTAACAATAAAAAAGAAAGGGAAAAAAACCATCAGCATTTTTCCAACTTATTACAGTGATCCCTCACTTATCGCGTTTAATGGGGACCAGAACCGACCGCGAAAAGTGAAAAACCGCGAAGTAGCGTCACCGCCCCCCCCAAGGGCGTCACAAGCACTATTTTGCACAAAAAGGCACAAGAGAACAGCAAAAAGTGCCACTAAGCAACACGAGCGATAAAGAACAATGAATGCGGTCTTCCTTCGCTGGGTATAGGCGCTCGGCAGGGAGCGAAGCTGGGTAAAACGTCTCCGCCAATCAGCTTGTGAGGTAAAACGTCTCGGCCAATCAGCTTGCGAGGTAAAACGTCTCGGCCAATCAGCTTGCGAGATTCCCGAGCGGGCTGGGGAGCCGGGGAGAGCGGGCTCTCCGTGTTGATACCTGATGTTCTAATGAGAAGGCAGGGAGACTACATTAGAACATCAGGTATCAACACGGAGAGCCCGCACAGCTCAAAATCTATCTCTCTGAGCACCGCTCCACTCCTCTCCGCCCACCTCTTCACCGCTCGGGAATCTTGCAAGCTGATTGGCCGAGATGTTTTACCTCGCAAGCTGATTGGCCGAGACGTTTTACCCAGCGAAGGAAGACCGCATTCATTGTTCTTTATCGCTCGTGTTGCTTAGTGGCACTTTTCGCTGTTCTCTTGTGCCTTTTTGTGCAAAATAGTGCTTGTGACGCCCTTGGGGGGGGGTGACGCTACTTCGCGGTTTTTCACTTTTCGCGGTCGGTTCTGGTCCCCATTAAACGCGATAAGTGAGGGATCACTGTATATCTAGAAACGCATCGCTTCCCGGTCGCTTTTCCTCCCCCTTTCTTTTCTTTCGTCGTTATGACAGCTTTCCTTGGCCACTGAACAGATCTTCCCAGGTGTTGGAAGTGTTTTGTAGTCGACTATCACGACAAAATGCACCAAAAACAACCAGTGTCGACGTGCTCGCAATGGTAAACATGAGGACTGGGTCACACTCGTGACGTCACGCGGAACTCCGGCTGCACTTCGGCGGATTTGTCTGATTTTTCAGGGCGGGAAATTCAAAATCGCGATTTTCTCCAAGATTCCGGGATTTGTGGAGGGGGTGCCAATGATAAATTATCTTTATAATTGTATGTACTATCACCCAGTGCCGTTCAATGCCGTTCAGTTCAGTTCTACTTTAATAGCTCTGTGAGGAACCTTGGAATTATTTTTGATCAAGATCTGTCCTTCAATTCACATATTAAATTTGTTTCTAAGACTGCCTTCTATCATTTGCGTAATATTGCCAAGATTAGGAGCATCTTGTCTCAGAGTGATGCTGAGAAACTGATCCACGCTTTTGTTAGCTCGAGATTAGATTATTGTAATTCTTTATTATCAGGTTGTCCTAAAACATCTTTTAAAAGTCTTCAGCTGATCCAAAATGCTGCAGCAAGAGTTTTAACAGGTACTAGAAAGAGAGATCATATCTCTCCGGTTCTGGCCTCCCCTCATTGGCTTCCCATAGAGGTTAGAATTAAGTTTAAAATCCTTCTTCTTACTTGCAAAGCTCTAAACAATCAGGCTCCTTTTTATTTAAAAGATCTGATACTACTGTATTATCCTAACAGAGTACTACGCTCCTAAAATGCAGGATTACTTCTAATACCTAGAATCTCCAAAAGTACAATGGGAGGCAGAGCCTTCAGTTATCAAGCTCCTCTCCTGTGGGACGAGCTGCCAATCTGGATTCGGGAGTCAGACTCAATCTCTCTTTTTAAGAATAGGGTTAAAACCTAACTTTTTGATACAGCCTACAATTAGGGAGGGATCATGCGTTTCTGAACCCTCCCTTAGTTATGCTGCTAATAGGTTTAGTCAGCCGGGGGACCTCCAATAATGCACTGGGCCACACTCCTTTCTTCACTCTCAATGAAATTTTTTTTTTTTTTTTTTTTTTGCTGGTCATTAACATCTGTTTGTTCTCTCCCATAGATTGAGTCCCCATCGTGCTGTTTGCTCTCTACATGTCTGTTCTTTTCATCTTCTCTATCCCCTCACCCCCCAGCCAGTCGCAGCAGATGACTGCCCCTCCCTGAGCCTGGTTCTGCTGGAGGTTTCTTCCTGTTAAAAGGGAGTTTTTCCTCTCCACCGTCACCAAGTGCTTGCTCACAGGGGATCGCCTGATTGCTGGGGTCTTTCTGCAATTGTGGGGGTCCCCCCTACAGTTGAAAGTGCTATGAGATGACTGTTGTTGTGAAATGGTGCTATACAAATAAAGTTGAATTGAATTGAATTGAATTGACTCTACTTGACAGGCCACAGTTTGTCCGGCTGGGCAATGTCTTGTCTGATGCAGTGGTTAGTGATACGGGAGCGCCACAGGGGACAATGCTTTCTTCTTTTCTCTTCACCTTATACACCACTGACTTTCAGTACAACTCCGAGTCATGCCACCTGCAGAAATTCTCTGATGATTTGACTGTTGTTGGGTGTATACGGTTCCAAGGTTGTCATAGCCAGAAGCGGTACTGGGGTTAAGCTCCCAGTGCTCATAAAATGCTCCTTACCGCGTGCGTCTCGAAAAGCCTCTGACAACTAAGTCCAGCTCCTAGCCTGCCCGTGTGGTTTAGTCTCTAAGCCCGGCGGAATTGCTTTTACTAATAGGAGAAGGGGCGAGGGCGGATCTCTGGTGCCATAAAACCAGATGCTTTGGGTAGATGGTGGCTCGTCAACCTGGGAAGGTAGCCCATCTAGGGGAAGGTAAACCCTGATTTCAAACCTCCGCTGCCTTGCGGCACACCCGGTCACGGGAAAGGCTTCGGGAGTCAACCCTGAGGAAAAATCCGGAGTCGGAGCCCCTAAGGCAGTTCTCTGTTGTGCTCAACATCGTCCTGGCAGCTCCTGCAACGGCGCTAGTGCCAAACTATAGCAGCCCTGCTGTTCCTTTCGATTCATCAGTGACGTGGAGAGGGGGGACATGCTGCATGGGTAACATCTTGTCCTCCATATCTTCCTGCCCAGGCTTGAATCCTACCAATGCCCAACGCTGAAAGGTAGAACACCGGTGCGCATCGGCCTTTTCAGCCACAGGCGGTGCTGTTCCAGCAGAGTAGACGTTTAGGATTCTCTTCCATGGTCATCATAGACCAACGGAGGCCGACGACGGGTGTATACGACGGGAAGAGGAGGGAGAGTACAGGGCACTGGTAGACAGATTTGTGGACTGGACCAAGCAGAATCACCTGAGGCTGAATGTCAGCAAGACCAGAGAGATGGTGATTGACTTCAGGAAGAAGAGAATGCCTTCACAGCCATTGTGGATTAGGGGGGAGGATGTGGAGGTAGTGGAGGACTACAAATACCTGGGTGTCATCATGATCAGCAATGGACTGGACTGGAAATTCAACACTGATGCTGTGTACAATGTGTACAAGAAGGGGATGAACAGACTCTACTTCCTGAGGAAACTCAGATCCTTCAATGTGTGCAACAAGATGCTGGAGATTTTCTACCAGACTGTCGTTGCCAGCGCCATCTTCTTTACTGTTGTCTGTTGGGGTAGCAGTATCAGAGCCAGCAACACCAACAGACTTGAGAAGATTATCAAGAAGGCTGGCTCTGTAACTGGTCTCAGCCTGGAGACTTGAGAATGTTGTGGAGAGGAGAACACTGAATAAACTCTTATCCATCATGGATAATCCTGATCACCCCCTCCACCACACACTGGACAGACAGCGGAGCACTTTCTCCAGCAGACTGCTATAGCTCCACTGCCAAACGGTCAGGTACAGGAAATTTTTCCTGCCACATGCCATTTCACTTTACAATAACAATAACTCACTTTAATGATGAATCTTGGTCATAACAATGCTGCCATACTGCACCTTATAGTCTAATTGGTACCTCACATTTCACCCTGCGCCCGATAGTCTGGCATTGTACAGCTAGTACGATCCATGTATCTATACGGGTCATCTATTCATCTTAGAGGTGGTCTGCCATGTATATCAAGTTATCTAGGCAGTTGTGCTTTCCCTGGGTAATTCCTTTTTTTATTATGCTGTGTGTGTTTCTGTTGTTTTGGTCATCTACTGTGTCATGCTGCAGCTACACTGTAATTTCCCAATTTGGGATCAATAAAGTACATCTAATAAGGCATAAGAAATGCTAACCTTGACCTTTGACCTCAAACCCATAGTCAGAGGTCAGGATCTCAAGGTGAACCTGTGTAGTAAGTTTGGTGACCTTAGCTTTGTTGTTGAGATATAGTTTATAAGCCATTTTGGTGTTGACCTTTGACCTTGCAATCCCAAAACCATAGCTACACTTCCGGGTCACAGGGTGAACCTGTGTACCAAGTTTTTTTTTTTTAACTCTAACTTTACTCATTGTACAGTAATAAGGCATAGGGAATGTTAACCTTGACCTTTTGACCCCAAACCCATAGTCTGAGGTCAGGATCCCAAGGTGAACCTGTGGACCAGGTTTGGTGGCCCTAGCTTTACTAGTTTTGCAGTAATAGTGCAAATGGATTGTTAACCTTGATCTTTTGACCCCAAACCCATAGTCAGAGGTCAGGATTCCAAGGTGAACCTGTATACCAGGGTTGGTGGCCCTAGCTTTATGCACTGTACAGCAATAAGTAAGGCTGTGAATCTTTAGAAGTCACACGATTGGATTCTGATTTTTGGGGTCACGAGTCGTCTCAGAATCAATTTTTCAATTCAGATCAATTTTCAACTCACATTTGGCTCTCAGTTCAGTACAAAAACCCACTAATCTCAGGAGAAAAAAGTCCACTGCACTGCAAATGCTGAAGTAAGCTTGAAAGCAGAGTACAGTGTGTTGATGTTTTGGGGGGTTACTTTTTAAAAATTACATCAACTGATTTGCAATAAAAAACTGTTAAATGAAAAAAGTAGGCTTAGTTAGCAACTGCTTTTTTATTTCTTGAAAACTTGTGACTTTCAAAAATGAAATTGTACATAATTGAAATAAATTTAGAAAATTTCTCTTTTCAGTATATTGCAGAGAATGTGGAAGGACGAGGCTGAGTTTATTTCACAAGTCAGATTTATTCACATTCTCCAACATCATCCAAAAACAGAAAGAGGACGAATCCCCCAACATCTGTCCCTTTTATACCCAGGACATCAAAACACAGTCACATGGTACTTAATCCCCAGTAACAATGTAACTTCCTCCCGATCTTAACACCCCCCACCTTCAGTCTCTGGCCGCTGGGCGAAATCCCCCAAGGCTGTCTCTTTGCATGCCAAAGACTAAACTTTCACATCCTCGTGTTATCTCCAAAGCGGCTCAGTCCTTTGTTCCGTCTCAGATGTGAAGCCTAAGGTGGTATACGTATGAATCATACAGTGATATACATATGTGCATATATGTGTGCCACAATATCACAGTTCCTAACAGCTTTTACACAGGTTTGGTCGCCCTCCAGCATTCTAGAAATATAGGCTATTCATTTAAAAAACAAAGTAAATTCTATCACAAATACTTTGAACATCCATTTAAATAGTAGTGCTACCTGAGTGTACGCAATGTACAGTCACCTATACAGTTGTACGCAAGGAACGCAAGTATTCCTGTCTGAAACAGGTATCCCTATTAAACTTTACAGGCCAAATGTAGGCTGTTTGAAAGTGGAATACAGAAGTGCAGCCGATATGTCGGCAATCACACGTCAGACTTTGACAAATATAAAAGGGAGTAAATGGCACGAAGATTTATTTGATTGTATGACTACTAATTACAGAATACCCAATTATTGAAAATGAATGAGACATCCAATATTAGCGACTGTTTCAAATCCCTTGCTTGTCAGAGCACTTATTTGTGTGATCTTTTATCTCTTATATTCAAGATAATAGTGTATCTTGCACTTTGGGGAATGGGAGTTGTTCAGTCATAATAATTATTTTAGTTTATATCACTGTTCAATGATGGAGTTCAGTGTAATACTGATTTTCTTCTGTGTATCGTCAATAAACTCATGCAGTACTACAACAGGACACAATTACAAATATTTGAGGCCCATTGTAGTGCATCGCTTTATATTTTAGCAGTATTTTGTTATTAAAAGGTTTTTTAAGACTAATCAACCAAATTAACTACAAAACTTCCCAGGGTTTCCTGTGGTTACATTTCCGGGTGGCGGCCCGTCATGTTTGAATTTATGCCGCCACTCTATGAGGAAATAAAAATTTAAGAAAAAAGTATGAAGGAATGAACAATGCATGTGACCATCATCCGTGCGGAGTTCAGAAGCGCCCCGCCCGCGTGACTGCTGCAGTCAGCAAGCAGAGACGCTTGCGTCACTGTCCAAGAGAAACATGAGCTTAAAGGACTTTAAACACGGGGGGAAAAAGCAGAAGAGGTCTGTAAGCAGTGGAGGCATTTATCATGCAAATATACCATTACATAAACTGAAATTGCACATTTTTTCTCACGTTACATTATCAATGCCAAATTATCTTAAATAAAATGCAAACCTCACCAGCTGTGTCTCTGTGGTCACCCAAGCATCAAGGAAACCTGCTGTGTACAACACTGAGCAAACAAGCACCAGCTGCTCAGGTGAACTGCCTAATGAAATCTCTGCCTGCTGAGCTGCCACACCTACAAACCCAAATTGCTCCACACTGTTCTCTTGACCTCTGTTTAACTAACCTTCTCCTCATGAAAAATTCCTAAAATACACCAAACAGAAGTAGAGCAGAAAAATTAAAGCTGAGGGTAAAAAACAACAATATGATGACCTATGGCCTAACACACCATAGGCCCTTTTCCACTAGCACCTGTTTGGCTCTACTCACTTTGACCCGGCGTGCTTTGTAGGCTTTTCTATTAGTACCTGGTACCAGCTTTCAGGTACTTTTTCGTACCCATCTGATTCAGGTTCCAAGCGAGCTGAGTCGAGCTGAAAATGTGACGTCAACAGACTGATTGGCCAGGGCGTAACGTCATGAGAGTGATGTCTGCAACAGAATCTCCAGCCACCATTTGCAAAGATTTGTCCGTGAGCCAGCAAGCAAGCATCAGTATAAACAACAACAATACAATGGCTTCACAGAAATCAACACCATGGTCCAGCAGGCACAACTAATATGTGAATGATGACCAACCTACAAGCTTGCCTTGTCATGTCTACTGTCGAAACATAACATTGTTTGCACAATAACACATTTCAAATGAATTGGATTTAGATTGTATACAGGTAAGTGGTAAGTATTTGGAGATATGGTTGTTTTTGTTTTTCTTTCTCCATAGGTAAAAGCAGTAAACAAAATAAAACTAAGAAGATGCTTCTTCTGTTGGTGAGTTAAATTTTAATTTCTACAAGATTAAAGTGAGAGCAGACAGAAAATGAAAGAAATATGATTTAACAACGTTAAATGCTCTCGCCTTAATCCTAATGATCTGTTATCTATTATGCGCTCTGAGTTACAGTTTTTGTCTGGAAAAAAGCTATACAAATATAGCTCTGATTGACTGATTAACCAATATGATCTGATAATACATTTGCAAATCTGGTCAAGTTTGGAGTAAAGCCTGATTATCGGCTGAATGAGTGTGTGTGTGTCAAGAGGAGTGACCTTAGCACACTACACTGTTTGAAGATTGGAAAGACCAGGAGACTCATTGAGGAAACTGAATGACTAATCAGTGTGCTGATTAATTTTTTATATATATTGCACTGATGCACAATTTATTTAAAACTAAGAATAAAAGGAGTCATGTCTGCTACTGCTTTAATCAACTTGAAATATTATGATGGTAAGAAAAATAAAAACAAAACACCATTGGATTTTGCAAGCGAGACATATTCTTTCTTCCTTCGTCCCAGGCGGAGTGTAGAAGGAGACTCAGGCAGATAAAGAGGGGCCCAGATTGCCATTGTGGGGACATTGTGAAGATGCTGACGGCTTCATTTCAACGAGCAATAATTTGTGTGACTATACAACGTTAAGAGGATCATCTGTCTGAAACCACTCCACAAAGGTCCTGTTGACAGCCTTCACAGCTGTCAAGGTTGCAGAAAGATCCACAGTGGGGAATCAACCATTGCAAAAAGGTCCCGAATCCAGGATTCATCAACAGTGCCCAAGAACCACTAGTGAACTCTTTTGCTGGTCACCTGGCGAGGTGACTGAAGCAGTGGGACAAAGAATTGTTAAAAACACAGTTTTCAACGTCCTAACTTGTAACCACTTTTCTTTTATGATGCCTTTTGGGCATCAAAGGGGGAGAATCATGGAAAAATTCTGTTTTATACTGAGTTATATGAATTTTTATGACTATGAATTTTTCTTTATAAAGCTTAATGTGTATACCTAGGAAATCCTGTTACCATATTTGGAGTTGTTGAGTAGTGGAAAAAACAGATTGAAGGATGCTGATATGACTGAACGTTCAGTTCTATCACTGACTGTTAGCTTATCACTAGTGTTTTCTGCATGGACCCAGCAGATACAATCTTCATCATGAATGAAATAATCAAGAGGCTCAGCAAACTTTATCAATTGAGTCATGAATGAACTATCAAGAAGTGACTTCACCCCGATGGCCCCTTGGATATACAGTTGTGTTCAAAATAATAGTGTGTTGAAAAATGTGAATAAACGTCAAAATTCTTCAAATAAATTGTATTTTAATGAACACAAATGCATTGGGGACACTGCACATTCTATTTCAAAGCAAGAAAATTGGAAAAAGTAATTGAATTTGATAATATTTTACAGAAAGTCAAGAAATATAACGTTCAAAAAAATAGCAGTGTTGACATCTGTCTTTAGTGTGTTTGGGGTCATTGTCTTGTTGAAACACCCATTTCAAAGGCATTTCCTCTTCAGCATACGGCAACATGACTTCTTCCAGTATTCTGATGTACTCAAACTGATCCATGATCCCTGGTATGTGATAAATAGGACCAACACCATAGTACGAGAAACATCCCCATATCATGATGCTTGCACCACCATGCTTCACCATCTTCACTGTGTACTGTGGCTTGAATTCAGTGTTTGCAAGACGTCTGACAAACTGTCTGTGGCCCTTAGACCCAAAAAGAACAATCTTACTCTCATCAGTCCACAAAATATTACGCCATTTCTTTTTAGGCCAGTCAATGCAAATTGTAACCGCTTCAGCACATGTCTTTTTTTTAACGATGGGACTTTGCGGGGGCTTCTTGCTGGTAGCTTGGCTTCACATAGACGTCATCTGATTGTTACAGTACTCACAGGCAACCTTAGATCTTCTTTGATCCTCCTGGAGCTGATCATTGGCTGAGCCTTTGCCAGTTTGGTTATTCTCCAATCCATTCGAATAGTCGTTTTTCTTTTTCTTCCTCACCTTTCTGGTTTTGGCTGTCATTTTAAAGTGGTTGATATCATTTTAGCTGAACAGCCCATCATTTTCTGCACTTCTTTATAGGTTTTCCCCTCTTTTATTAATTTCTTAATCAAAGAATGCTCTTCTTCTGAACAGTGTCTTGAACGACCCATTTTACTCTGTTTTTCAAGGACAAATGCACAGCCAGCATATGCAGTGTCAGTTGCCTTAATCCTTAAATAAGGGCCACCTGTTTAACACCTATTTTTTTTTTTTCACAGAATCAATGACCTCACTAAGTGAACTCAGCACTGCTATTTTTTTGAACACGCCCCTTTCAGTTAATGATTCAGTTTCACAGAATCAGCAGCATGCACGTCATGCCTGTTGGGTCTGTTGGTTTTCTATACCTTTACTAAACCTTCTAGAAACTTACTTGCAGTGTAGAAGTTGAAATTCTAACAAAAACAGTGATTTATCTTGCTAGTGATGTGGGACGGCTATTATTTTGAACACAACTGTATATAGCCAGAGTCACTCTGTTAGTTAAGCCAATGCACTGCAGCAGTCTATGAAAGCTGTACTCTGTATTGTCTTCCGCTGATCAGTGCATATTAAATTTGCTGAAACTTTGATCCTGCCTGATTTTTGATAAGGAATTTTTCCAACACTACTGTCATGCTGCTGTTACACTGTGATTTCCCAGTTTGGGATCAATAAAGGACATCTATCTATATATCTATCAAGAGATCATAGGGAGTGCAAACCTTGACCTTTGGACCCCCAAATCTGTAGTTAGAGGTCATGGTCTCAGAGTGAACCTGTGTACCAGGTTTGGTGACCCTAACTTTCTTTGCTGTTGAGATATAGTTTATAAGCCATTATGATGTTGACCTTTGACCTTGCAATTCCAAAACCATAGTCATGCTTAAGGGTCACAGGGTGAACCTGTGTACCAAGTTTGGTGGCCCTAGCTTTACTTGTTGTACAGTAAGAAGGCATAAGGAATTTTAACCTTAACCTTTGACCTTTTGACCCCAAACCCATAGTCAGAGGTCAGGATCCCAAGGTGAACCAGTACACCAGATTTGGTGGCCCTAGCATTACTTGTTTTACAGTAATACTAAATGTAGCATTTACCATAGTGTAAATGCAATGTTAACTTTGAACTTTGACCCCTTGACCCCAAACCCATACTTAGGTCAGGGTGTAAGTCATCCAAGATGTGTATTAGATTCAACTACTGTATCGATTTGGAAAAAGTCTACATCATTTCTTTCAGTAGTTATTGTGTTTATAAGATTTTGGGAAAATCTGACCTCTGACCTCAAGGTCATCTGATGATAGTGAAATTGCAAATAGCGCATCATCAGTGTATATCAGACCTTGGTATCAAGTCTCAAAACAATCAGACCATAACTGAGGAGGAGTTGATTTCACAAGACAGTTACTGTCTATGAAGTCAGGTGAAACAGGAGGTCATAGGTCAGGGGCTACAATTCCTGCAAAAATCATCCGATCAGAACCAAATTGGGATAAGTGCATCCTCAGTATATAATCAAACCATGATACCAAGTTTCAGAACAATCGGACCATAACTGTAGGAGGAGTTGATCTCACAAGGCAGTTCAGCTGGATTTATGCACCTGCATCACATCAACACCATTACCAACATCCGTCGCAGACGCAGTGATCAGCAATTGTTAGTGTGTTGAGTGAAGTGCTTTGTTCTGTTACCAAAACAGGTTTCAGCCGATGTGTATAGTGATCTGTGTTCGTCCTGTGTTTTCGCTTATGAAATAGCGACGGACAAGAGCAGATTGTGATGGAATTGGAGCTAAAAAATGTTAAAGTAACACCGGCAAAAATCAAGTTTTTTCTGTTGTTGACATGTCTGTAACATGTTTTTGTCACTTATGAGACATATTAACAGCAAAATCTCACCACAGTCCCAAGTCTGTGTTTTACTTCTGTGAATTTCCAGTTTGGTGACGCCCCCCCTGAAAGGGGCGAGTTTGGACAGGCCGTTAGTAGCTACTAGGGGTGTTGGAGGGGAAAAAAAAAAAAAAGAAAGATTCACATAAGACTCTAGATTCTCATTTTAAATGATCCAAAACCAATTCACAAAAAATAAGAATCATTTTTTTATTATCATCATCATTATATTTTTTTTTTGCGGTGGTGCCGGAGTCCCGTCACGTGACACGTATTGCCACTTGGTAATACACAATTACACATTGACGCTGCTGACACAGGAGAACCACGCAGTAGCTTACTAAGCTAGCAGCCGGATGAAACAGTCAGAATAAAGAAAAAATGGAGCAGCAAGAAACTGAAGACAGGTCCGTCTGCAGCTGGCAGACTCCTTCAAGTTATACCCCTTCAACTAGTTACGCTCCCTCAGCAAGTTACGCCCCCACGTTATGTCACTCCACAAAATGGCTGGCCTAACTGACCATGCAAATATGGCTGAGCCAGCACTAAGCTGATCACACACAAGTTCAGGTGTTGTAGCCTTGTAGACGGGCCAACGGTGGCCACACATTTCCAAGGATGAATAAAAGAATCTAAAAATGAGAGCTTAGTCCATAGACGGTAAAAAAAAAGTTTATGGTCTAGTCTATGGATGACATTTGTTTGTGTGACCCACCGTAAATATCATGGCTAATAAATAAATTAATAAATGGTTGGAGTGATGAATAAAAGCATAAATAAATGAACTATGATGACTAATAGGTTGATGGATATAAATAAATAATTTAAACAGAATAAATTAATAAAACTAAAAATAAAATGTGGGTTGATGATAAGAAATTGAAATTTTTTTAATCTTATTTTGTTAGCTTGTTGGCCAATTAGATCATTTCCATCTCTGACAACTTCCTGTTAGTTGTTTCCGGTTGATTCTCAGACGTGGGTCAGACAAGTGCCAAGAAGCATAGGAGCAGAGCCGATTGAAAGAGCGGGGAAAACTATAGAAGGTTGCCGTTTCTGCCGAAGTGCTAAGACCTGAAGCCAGTTTTCTCTTAGCTCTTACAGTGCTTTGCACTGGTCAGGTTTTTTTGTCTAGACTGAGTGGGAGTCCACGTTGGAGATTCCTCAGTCCATGTTGAAGGATGCTAGTTTCTGCAGACCCCCGGAGACTGACTGGAGAGTTCAGAGAGCCACTGAGGATTTGAAGAACTCCATTTAATAGATGGCAAGCCCAGCCCGTTGGAACTGGACCCTGGAACTGGAGTGACGGACACGTGGTAGGACAAACTGCACTGTACCACATTGAGGACTGGAAAGGTTGAACACATGCTGGAACTGAGAGAACCCAGTGCACTGAACAAAGGACAGTAGAAATTAGAAAAAGAATAAGACCCGGGTCTGAATTTACTGAACTGGTCTGAATCTAGTTAAACAGTTTTATTTGAACAATTATTATTTATTATTTTATTTTCTTAAGTGTGCACAATTTTATTTGTACATATTAACAGCAGTGAACAAATTTGTTTTTCATTAAATGAATAAAGTTTATATTTCACCAGCATATGTCTGAGTTCATTATGATGGTTCAATCCCTGGGCTCCTGTCGAACCTAAATCTTCTGAACCTGGTCCAACCCTCATCTTAATTTCATTTACAGGTAACCTCCCAATCTGTAAAATCTCGATTTTGCGTGTGCTCGCCTCTTTCCATCGACTTTGTATACATTCATGCTGCCCGTTTGTGTTTGGTGTGAAGGCACCTTAACAGATACTGGCACTGAAAATGTTAGTTCCCACATCACAGCAATAGCATGGATGATGACGGACCACAGGTGTCCCCATACCTGTTCTTCCTGTGACATCATCGTGGAACAAGTTCAACTGAGCTTCTTGTGTTCTGTGTCACTGGTGATCCAACCCCAGAGGCATAATGGGTTCTCAACCTGCAGCAATCAGAAGAACCAAGTAGAATGTTTCCTGGCTGTACAGTTTTAAGGAATGCTCTAAGAACAATTTATCAATTTTAATCTGCAAAGGTGATCAGACAGCATGTCAGAATGTACAGCTGTTGCTCTCTTCCTGCCTGATGCCACAAGTGTGTGTGTGTGTGTGTGTGTGTGTGTGTGTGTGTGTGTGTGTGTGTGTGTGTGTGTGTGTGTGTGTGTATGGCTTAAATAAGAAAACTGAGGTGTGTCAGGGTTCTCCTGAAACAGCGAAGGCAAGACGTCGTAAAAGGGAAACGCAGCAAACAAACAGGCAGTTAAACAAGACTCCGCATATGGGAACAAGGAGGATGTGGAAGCAGTTTACATCATCAGAAGACAGGCAGTAAAACCATAAAACAAGAGAACTCAATGATCAGGACAATTAAAGAGTCTGAGACATAATTCAACCAAGACATCATTAGAAAGAAGAACTACTGTGTTTTTATTCTGTATAAACAAAAAACTTCAATAATTTTTTTTTCCATATACTACCATAAATTACATCGTGATGCAGCAGATTGCAATGTTCGTTTGTCAACATTGGGTCAAACGGCGCCGCCATATTGTGACATAATGAGGTGAAACAAAGATGTAAACAAGCATGGCTGAGTATAGTGAAGCGGAGGAAGTTGTGAGCGATTTGTCGATAGTTTTTGAGGAAGAAGCAGGACCGAGTGATGAAGAAGAGCAAGTTGGTTCTAACGAAGGACTTCAACCCTATTTATTTGAACCATATCGTTCAGTAAGTGGCGATGACTCACACGTTTCAGAGGATGAAGGGTCCGACAGTGAATGGTTAGAGATGGACATCGGTCGCCTCCAAAACACTGAATGGTAATATACAGATAGATCTAAAAGAACTGGATGTGCAACTCTGATCATGTACCTTTGCTATGTTGTAAATATCAACCATAGGCATTGATTTTGTGCATATATTTATGTAATTATTATTATTATGTAATTATTTTTTTCCACATAAGGCAATCATTATTTAATCATTTGGTTTTAAGAAATTTTGGCTTTGATTTATTTTTTAATTTCCCCGATCGGGTGGTCAGGGAAATTTAAAAAAAAAAAAAATGCTCAGATATTCAGTTTCGGCAGGTAATGAGATTTATAAAAATGAAAACTGAAAAAAGTAATATAACGTTTTTTAACACAAAGTCGTTCCATTTGGAGTAAAGTCAACACTCGGCTTCAAAATTCATAGGGGAGGATTTTACTTTCGGAGGAAAAAATAAAATAAAATCAAGTGTGCTAATTTTTTTTCCCTTGTCGGGGAGATTCTGGTCACGTCGGCGGGTTTGTAAACAAAACTATTAAATAACAATCGCCTAATTGTTAAAAGTCTTGAATCATATGTTATAAGACATTATTTATGGGTCTTTACCTTCATAATGTGCAGATATGTAGGTTGAAAAATGTCGCTTGAAGATAAGCCTGCTTCTTCAAGTTCCTCTTGAAGTTCTTCAGTAGTGATCGTCGCTTCTGGCTTTTTTGTCAGCAGTTCTGAGTCTTCCTAAATGAAATAATTAATTGCAATATTACACACTCTTCATCATTATCATAGCAGTCTGTCATGAGCGACAATGACTGTTTCATTTACTGTATGTCTGATCAGATTCCTCCACACAGCTCTGTCCTCAGCCTTCTGCTGCCAGGAACTCCTGTCTATATCCAACTTCTTCAAGTTTCTTTTTACAGTGTCTTTAAATCTGAGCCTTGGTCTACCCTGATTGTGTTTGCCCTCACATAACTGACTAGACTAACTGCTGAGGGCGACGCTCGTGATCCATCCTCTCAACATGTCTGAGCCATCTCAGGTTCATCTGTATTAGCATGTAAGCCATTGACGGTAGACCAGCTCGTTTCAACACTTCTATGTTGGTTATATTGGTCTATGTTGAAGTGTTTGACGCATGCACATAAGCATCCTGTGCAGTTTTACGTCACTTCGCGTCGCATCAAAGCGTTATCTTGTCCGCTTTTGTTTGTCTTCATTAACTTCATTTTTAATTTTTTTTATCTCTTTTTACTGATATTAGCTTTTTACTTAGTGCTAACTTAGTGTTGGCCTAGCAGAAAGCCCGATTGGTACACAGGTGAATCAGACCCTGGGCAGGGCTGTTTTCACCAGGCTAGGCCAACCTGTTTTTAGCTGTTTTTAGCCATTTTTAACTAGCTAGCTAGGCTAGGCTAATCTGTTTTTAGCTGTTTTTAGCTAGCTAGCTATTCACTTCTCGCCTGGAACATCATGACTCCATCCCCGACGTGTGTCAACTGTGTGTCCCTCCTTAAGAAGGTTTCTGAGTTGGAAGTGAGACTCTCCAACCTCTATAAGATTCGGGAGGATGAAGACCACCTAGACACTATAATTCTTGGGAGAACATCGGTCCCGGCAACCGACTCGCAGCTAGCAGAGACAGCTACTTACCTGGGTGAATTCTGCACATCGCCATCCACTTCCACCCCTGCTCCGGTCTCCTCAGCTGTCCAGGACCCCAGCAATAAACACTGGCTTCAGCTCGGAGCTAAACCCAAAGCCCCAGGTGGTCTTTCACATCCTCAATGCGCGCCCTGGACCTTGGTCAGGCCAACTAGCAAACATCGGTGATTGATCAGACATGGACGCGCCTCCTCTCTTCCCCTGCTACTGGAAAACAGATTCAACATCCTTTCCCTGGAAGATTTTCCCCACCTGGACGTCAACCATCCTCCCATGGCCGCCCCCTCCCCCTCCTCCTTCAGCAGCGGCCCAAACCCGCAAGCCCCAGATTAAAACTACTTTAGGTATGCCAAACTATACACCAGCTCCAAAAAAAAGAGAGCGCATCATCCCACCATCACAACAACAACATCGGTAAAGTTATCCACCATTTCAGAAACCACCGGCAAGGCCCCCCCAGACGACGTTGGTAATTGGTGATTCGATTATGAGGAATGTCAGAAGCAGGTACTGTGTCACTAAATTTCTTCCTGGGGCTAAAGTGTCAGACATCGAGGCTCTTACCCCTGACCTATTAAACAAAGACCCCCACGCTAAAACTGCCATTGTACATGGTGGATGCAACAACATCCCAGATGAAGCGTCGGAGATCTTAAAGAGTGACTTCAAGAGCCTTCTGTCCACTCTTATGAACTGTGGCAGACGTGTGTTTATTTCTGGGCCCTTGGCCCCTTTCAGATGAGGTTGCAATTATTTTAGCAGAACTCTCAGCCTCAATACCTGGTTGTGTTCTACATGTCCTACTTTTAACACTGGTTTTATAGACAATTTCAACCTGTTCTGGAACCGCCCATCATTTATGAAGCCAGATGACATCCATCCAAATAGACTTGGTGCACGTGTTTTAAGGGACAATCTGTTCTATTCCATTCAGCGTTTTTTAGTACAGTGACTGAAATTTGGTGCGTTAACTCACCCCGAAGTTCCTGGGTCTGCCAACCAGCCTTTCTTTGTTTCCACTTCTCATATTAATCCTATTAATCCAAATAATCTTCACTGTTTAGATCAGTCTTCATTTGATAACCCCATAGAGATTGTGTCTGTCTCCCGTTACCCAAAATATTATAACCCAAGACAAATACAACATAACTTGATAAATTCACCCCTTTCTGCAGCTCCTTCTCATCCACCACCCCTCAACTTAGCCCCTGTCTTCCCCCTCAGAGAACCTTTGTCTACTCCCCCTAAAGTTAGTAAAAATATAATGTATAAACATCCCAAAGTGATTAAACAAAAAGTTGGTAAATCTCAAATTAAATATCAAGTCTCTAAATTTAATGATTCAGCCTCCCTTCCTCCTCATAATGTGAAAATTAAATGTGGTTTGTTAAATATTAGGTCTCAAACTCCAAAGTCTCTACTAGTTCATGATCTATTAACTGATGATCAGATTGATTTAATATCCCTTACAGAGACGTGGTTAGGGCAAGATGATTATGTTGGTTTAAATGAATCAACTCCCTCTGGTTATCTAAACTATCATAATCCTAGAAGTTCTGGTTGTGGAGGTGGAGTAGCGGCAATTTACCATTCTAAATTACTAGTTAATGTAAAGCAAAAATTTTGGGGCACTTTTGCTCTTTTCCTCCTGCCTAGCAGCTCCATCGTCAACATTATCTCCAACACGGCTCTTCTTTTCCCAAATCAAACCGAACTGGAGCGATCCCGGGCCTCCCGTGTAGTCTGGCGGATAAGGGAAAACGCGCTAGGTCAGCTGCTAACATCCAGGGATGAACGTCTGTAAATGTCAGGCTGAATGTGGAAGGAGCCGTGGGATGTGCTAAGCTAATGTGCTAAGCTAACGCTATCGCTATAGCTAACGCCTTAGCTAGTCATAGCACCTAACACCGATACAAAGGAGCAACTCTGTCCCCGGTTCGTCTCACTGACCCGGCATCGGCCCGGTAGATGACGGCTGAGCCTCCCATGCAGATTCTTAGAATCTCGTGATTGGGGCTTGCCAGAGGAACTAACTGAGGCAACAGTTGGACGGGAGCCAGATCGGAGTTCAACTACAGTGGCGGTAGGAGACGGGGACCAGTTGAGGAGCAGCCGGGGCCCCAGCTGGATAAGAGCCGGATTGGAGCACAGTTACAGCGGCGGGGCTCGGCAGAGGAACTACTGAGGAAGATGGCGGTAGGTGGCGGGATTCAGCGGAGGAACTACCGGGACCCCAGCTGGACAGGAGCAGGATCGGCGCTCAATTACAGCAGCGGTGGGCAGCGGGGCTCGGTGGAGGAGCTGCCGGCACCCCGGCTGGACTAGAGCTCAATCGCAGCGGCAGTAAGCAGCGGGACTAGCAGCGGAGGGGGCTAGCTGAGGCCCCAGCTGGATTCAACGTCGGTAGGATCGGATACCGGCCACACCAGCAGCGATTGTTTTACTATCAACAGGTCAGTAAAAATGCCACCAAAGAAGGAGGAAATGGAAGAGATCAAAAAGTCTCTGAACTTCTTGTCAGAAGAACTGACCAAAGTGGCCAATCAACAGCTTAAAGTAGAACTGAACCCACCTTTTGGCGCAAAAAGTAGAATAGCAGATTAATTCCTTATTACCTATTGTATTTTTCAACACATAAAAGAAATTTTTAGGCCGTGCGATGACCAAGCTATAAGCCGATAAACTTTTGCCTCTGGCTGGCAGTGCCAAACAAACCGGAAGTAGTGCAGACGACGCTGCGTGACGTCACGAGTGTGATCCCTAAACAAAACAATGGCAGATGATAGCAGTTCCAGCAGTCAAGAAAACCAGAGTTTTCAGAGTGAAGAGGCATTCAGGATCGGTGACGAGACAGAGGAGGATGCAGGAGTGTGGCAGGTGGCAGGTGTGCACAAAGGCGAGCCCCGGAGACAGAGACCTGATGCACCTGTGACAGCAGCTGGCAGACGGCGATGCAGAGGCGAATCCACCTGTGCACAGGGGAGAGACTGGAAAGGCAAAGGTAGGTATGCTTACGCTGTAGATCTTGCTGGGAGATGAGGGGGTTCCTCTGCAGCAAAAGGGCTGAAGGAATCAGACGGCTTCATGCCGAAGCCCAGGGCAGAGTGGCTTATATCCCACGCTGCTGACGAGGCGCAAGTGTGCGCGCAGCTGGCGCCGCTAATGAGCGGCGAGTTGTAACATATCCAGCCTGTATTGTGTTGTAGCTTAGTTTTCTTTTTTCTCTGTCATATTTTGTCTTAGTTTTGTTTTGAATTGTAATCGCTCTTGCCTGTTTTCTCTTTTGAATTCTTGGATGGAATATGGGTGGGCAATATAAGCTGGACAAAAGTCTATGTATCAGATGTAAATGAAGCCTACGACACATTTCAGAATCAGAATCAGCTTTATTGGCCAAGTATGCACTACACATACAAGGAATTTGACTTTGACTAAAACTTACTCTCGTTTGTTCAGGTGTAAAATTTAAATAAGATTTCAATGACAACAGAGTATGTACAGTAATTTACAGTCTATCCACATTTCTACAAAAGATGCAAATATATACAGAAATATGTGCAGTAATTTACTCAGACTATCCACACTTTGCAAAAATATTATGAAAAAATATACAGTCATACAGTATTACAATATGAACTCAAACTCAGTAATATAATGTGAGTGGAGTAAAAATGCAGTGTGAGAGTTATGTGCAGTGTAAGAATGAAAGAAAAATCATGACTACAGCAGCAGGTAGGACTAGATGAATGTTAAGAGTTCATCAGAGTAATAGCTTGGGGAAAGAAACTGTTCCTGTGACGAGCGGTTTTAGCCTTCAGTGATCTGTAACGTCGACCAGAAGGTAGAAGTTCAAACAATTTATAGCCGGGGTGTGACGGGTCAGCAGAGATGTTTCCCGCCCGTTTCCTGGTTATGGACCGATATAAGTTCTCAATAGAGGGTAGGTCCGTACCAATGATCCTCTAAGCACACTTGATGGTCCACTGCAGTCTGGTCTTGTCCTGTTTAGTGGCAGATCCAAACCAGATAATGATGGAAAAGCAGAGGACAGATTAGATGATGGCGGTGTAGAAAACAACCAGCAGCTCCTGAGGCAAATCAAACTTCTTGAGCTGACGCAGAAATAACAACCTCTGCTGGGACTTTTTCTGGACAGTGTCTATGTGGGAGGACCACTTCAGGTTCCGGAAGATTGTGGAACCCAAGAACCTGAAGGAGTCCACAGTGGACACTGTACTGTTGAGAATGGTGAGTGGAAAGAATGAAGGAGGGTGTCGCCTGAAATCCACAGTCATCTCCACCGTTTTGGCTGGGTTAAGTTCAAGATGGTTCCGGCCGCACCAGAGGATCAGATGCTCCGCCTCCCGCCTGTATGTAGACTCATCACCATCCCGGATCAAACTGATGACTGTGGTGTCGTCCGCAAACTTCAGGAGCTTCACCGAAGGGTCCTCTGAGGTGCAGTCATTGGAGTAAAGGGAGAAGAGCAGTGGGGAAAGGACACACCCCTGGGGAGCGCCAGTACTAATTATTCGGGAGCAAGATGTAATTCTCCCTAGCTTCACCTGTTGCCACCTGTCAGTCAGAAAGCTGGAGATCCACTGGCAGGTGGAGGGGGGCACCCTAAGCTGGAGAAGTTTCTGATAAAGGATGCTTGGGATAATGGTGTTGAACGCCGAGCTAAAGTCAACAAACAGGATCCTGGTGTACGTCCCTGGGGAGTTGAGGTGTTGCAGGATGTAATGTAGTCCCATGTTCACTGCATCGTCCACTGACCTGTTTGACCGAGACCTGTGACGACCTTCAGGTGGTTCAGCACCAATCTCTCAAAGGATTTCATGACCACAGAGGTCAAAGCGACAGGTCTTTAGTCATTTAATCCTGTAACAGAGGGTTTCTTAGGAACTGGAATGATGGTGGAGCGTTTGAAGCAGGATAGTACTTCACACAGCTCCAGTGATCTTTTAAAGATCCGGGTGAAGATGGGGGCCAACTCGTCGGAGCAGACTCTCAGGCAGGATGGTGACACACCATCAGGACCTGCAGCCTTCTTGATCTTTTGTCTCCAAAAGACTCAGCGCACATCCTCTTCGCAGATCGTAAGTGCTGGTGGAAGGTCAGAGTGGAGGGGGAATGGAATTTCTGGGACTGCAGATAGTTCTATTGTATAGGTAGGAGGTGAAAACTGTAGGTTCTTTTCAAACCTACAGTAAAAGCTGTTTAGGTCATTAGCCAGCTGGAGGTTTTCCACAGGGTGAGGGGATGGTCTCCTGTAGTTGGTGATATTCTGCAGGCCTCTCCAAACGGAAATGGAGTTGCTGGCTGACAAGTTTTTTTGTAGCTTCTCACTATAGCTCCTCTTAGCAAGTCTGGTCTCCTTCGTCAGCATGTTTCTGGCCCGCTTGTACAGAGTCCAGTCACCAATCCTGTAGGCCTCCTCCTTGGTCTGACGTAACTGCTTGAGTTTAGGAGTAAACCAGGATTTATTGTTGTTGTATGTGCAGAAAGTCTTGGTCTGCACATACATGTCCTCGCAAAAACTAATGTATGATGTCACAGCATCAGTGAGCTCATTAAGGTTAATGGCTGCATCTTCAAAAACACTTCAATCTGTACAGTCAAAACAGGCTTGTAACTCCAGCTTTGATTCCTCCATCCATTTCCTCACAGTCCTTACTACAGACTTGGAAGTTTTTAATTTCTGTCTATATGTTGGAATAAGATGAAGCAGACAGTGGTCAGAAAACCCCAGAGCTGCACGAGGGACAGCATGATAGGCGTTTCTTAAAACTGTAGCAGTGGTCGAGTATATTTGTGTCCCTGGTGGGACATTTAATATGCTGTCTGTATTTAGGAAGTTCATTTGTGAGATTAGCTCTATTAAAATCACCCAGAATGATAAGCAGAGAGTCTGGATGTTTTTTCTCCACGTCTGCTATCTGGTCAGCGAGGTGTTGCAGGGCCACCGTTGCACAAGCAACAGGCGGGATAAAGATTCCGACCAGAATAAACGAGGAGAACTCTCGCGGTGAATAAAAGGGTTTACAGTTTATGAACAGTGACTCTAAGTTAGGGCTGCAAGACTTCTTCAACACTGTGACATCAGTACACCAACCTTCATTTATGTAGAAGCAGATTCCACCACCTTTAGTCTTTCCAGAGAATTCTCGGCTGCGATCAGCGCGGAACAGTTGGAATCCGTCCAGGCGAACCGCGCTGTCCGGGATGTGTTCACTCAGCCAGGACTCCGTGAAACACAGGCCGGCAGATCTGCTAAAATCCGAGTTTTTGTGGGTCAGGAGCAGCAGCTCGTCCATTTTATTCGTCAAAGAGCGGACACTCGCCAGATGGATCGATGGAAGCGGCATGCGATATCCTCGTTTCCTCAGCCTGACTAACGCACCGGCACGTTTACCACGTTGCCTTCGTTTCCGGCCAGTGCCAATGGCCGCTGCTCCCACAACTAAAATCACCTGAAAAGACTTCAGATCAGCAGAAACCGGCGGAAAAATTGCATTAGAAGATAGTGTAAGTGAAAGTAGTTCCTCCCTTGAAAAGGTGACCCAGACGGAAGAGCAAAAGTCCAAAAAAACACACAAATTTATCAAAAACATCGGAGAGAAGCCAGTAGCTACCATCCGCGGCGCCACGTTGCTGTAACAATGACAAAGCGGTTACAAAGTGGTTACAATGTTCATTTATGAACATTGTAACCACTCTATGAAAAAAAATTGTCCATTAGTAAAGAAAAAGCTTAAACATAAATTTGTCGACAAACCATGGTTAACCAAAGGATTACAAAAGGTGTGTAAAAAGAAAAATTCATTATATAAAGCCAGAGGGGACAGAGAGGAACTTTCAAACTATAGACCTATTTCACTATTGCCACAATTTTCCAAGATACTTGAAAAAATATTCTGTGAGAGAATTGACAACTTCATAATGAAGAATAATTTACTGTGTGAGCAGCAATATGGGTTCAGACACAAGAGGACAACTGCATTTGCTTGAATGGAATTTATAGAAAAAATATCAACTGCCGTTGAAAATAAAGAGTATTCAGTTGGGGTATTCCTGGATCTTAAAAAAGCATTTGATACAGTGGATCATAATTTATTATTAAAGAAATTACAAAATTGTGGTATTAGGAGGGTAGCACTGTCCTGGTTATGTAGTTACTTAAAGAACAGATATCAGTATGTATGTGTTGGTAACAAAAACTCACAGTTACTGAAGGTTACTTGTGGAGTCCCACAGGGTTCAGTTTTGGGGCCACTGTTATTCAATATGTATAAAAATGATATATGTAAAGTTTTGGAAAAAATGGATTTAATATTGTTTGCCGATGACACTAATTTATTATGCAGTGGAAGCAATTTGGAACAACTTTTGGATACACTCTAAAAGGAATTAGGAAAGCTTAAACTGTGGTTTGATTCAAACAAATTAACGCTCAATTTAAGTAAGACAAAATTTATAATTTTTAACAACCATCACAACAACTTAGTATCTAAACTCAGTGTAAATGGTGTAGAGATTGAAAGGGTATCCAAAACTAAATTTCTTGGAGTAATAATTGATAATAAACTGTGTTGGAAGTTACATATTAATTATATTAAAGGTAAAATATCTAAATCAATTGCAATACTACACAGAGTGAAATATTTGCTGAATCAACCCACATTATATACTTTGTATCATTCATTAATACTCCCATACATGACATATTGTACTGAAGTATGGGGAAATACATATAAAACAAACATATATCCAGTCTTTATGCTTCAGAAGAGCGCTATTAGAATAATAAACAAAGCTGCTTACAGGGAACCAACAAACCCACCTTTTCGTAAATTAAAAGCTCTCAAGTTGAAAGATCTGGTTGACTTTAAAACTGCAGTAATAATGTTTAAAGTGAAGAATCTATCACTGCCCGCAAATATCCAAAAGCTGTTCCAAATAAGGGAGAAACAATATCATTTCAGAGGAACATGTATATTTCAAAAAACCTTCAGTGAGAACTACCACCAAGCAACACTGTGTCTCAGTGCAAGGAGTCAGATTGTCGAACGCTTTTGGACCTGAATTAAAATCATGTACAACGCTTGGACAATTTAAACAAAAACTAAAGGAAGAAATACTCCAAACATATATACAAGATGACATGTAAAATCACATAAGGATTGTCATATCCAGTCTGTGTTGTGTTGTTGCTTAGTTTTTGTCACGTTTTGTCTTAGCTTTGTTCTGAATTGTAATCGCTCTTGTTTTGTTTTTCTTTTGAATTCTTGGATGAAATATGGGTGGGCAATATAAGCTGTGGTTTCAGCCATCACCCATTTCGGATAACTTACTATGTTGAACTGTATAATCACAGGAGTTATTGTTTGATTTGACAATGTAAGATTTTTTTTGCCCCCTTTGTTATATTATTCTGTTTCTTTCTTTTAATCTTTACTTTTAATCTATCCAAAATAAAGATTCATTCATTCATTCAAAAAACATGTTTCAATTCCTTTGAGGGCCTGGTCCTCACTATGGCGCATGTTAGCAATCTTAGCTTAAACCCAATTTTGTTTGCTATAGTTTATCGTCCTCCCTCAGCCAACTCAGAGTTTTTATCCGAATTTGCCAAATTTTTAGCTGATTTAGCGCTGAAATCAGAGAGAATAATTATAGTAGGGGATTTTAATATACGTGTTGATGTAGATAGTGACTGTCTTAATAAGGCATTCAATTCAATATTAGACTCATTGGGGTTTTCCCAAAAAGTAGAAAATTCTACCCATTATCTCCACCACACATTGGACCTTGTTCTGATTTACGGTATAGAAATAGAAAATCTGGTAGTGGCTCCTCATAATCCTGTACTGTCAGACCATTGTCTGTTAACCTTTGATTTCACTATTTCTGATTATTTGACTCCTGGAGAAAAATATTACTACAGCAGATGTCTTTCAGATGATGCTGTTACCAAATTTTTGCAGATTGTCTCCTCTATACCATGTGTCAACACAACGGAAATAAAAGATAGAGAGCTTGCTCCTTCCATAATTGATAGCATGGTAGATAGTGTTACAGCCTCTCTGCATCAGGCTCTAGACTTTGTGGCCCCTTTAAAAAAGAAAAAGTCCAATCAGAGATTTCTAACCCCTTGGTTTAACACAGAATACTCGTAGCTTAAAACAGAAGACTCATCAACTAGAAAGAAAATGGTGTTCCACTAATTTAGATGAATTCTATTTAGCGTGGACAAATCATCTCCTAATTTATAAAAAATCTCTTAGAAAAGCTAGAACAAGTTATTACTCCGCATTAATAGAAGAGAATAAGAATAATCCCAGGTTTCTTTTCAACACTGTAGCCAGGCTGACAAAGAGTCAGGACTCTGTCAATCCTCGCATCCCCCTAGAGCTTACTAGTCAGAACTTTTTGAACTTTTTCAATCATAAAATTTTATCTATTAGAGATAAAATCAATCAGATTATTCCCACTGTAAACTTAAGCACAGCAACTACTACAACTCCTTCAACTGATATCTGTTTGGATAAGTTTACTCCAATTGACCTTTTAGAGTTAGATAAAATAATCTCCTCATCCAAGCCTTCAAC
Source organism: Pholidichthys leucotaenia (assembly GCA_020510985.1). Lineage (NCBI taxonomy): Eukaryota > Metazoa > Chordata > Actinopteri > Cichliformes > Pholidichthyidae > Pholidichthys > Pholidichthys leucotaenia. The sequence goes on from CM035840.1 coordinate 442,583,965, forward strand.
TTGTCTTTTAGACCCTATTCCTACCAGGTTATGTAAAAAAGTCATCCCATTTATTGGTAGCCGTATTCTTCAAATAATCAATTCTTCTTTAACCTTGGGTCATGTACCGCAGGCTTTTAAAATTGCTGTAATTAAACCCTTACTCAAAAAGCCAACGCTCGACCCAGGAGTTTTAACTAACTATCAACCAATCTCTAATCTGCCTTTCATTTCAAAAATCTTAGAAAGAGTTGTTGCTACGCAATTATTTGACCACTTACAGAGAAATGGTTTATTTGAAGAGTTTCAATCTGGGTTCAGAATTCATCATAGTACTGAAACAGCCTGAGTGAAGGTCACGAATGACCTTCTTACCACATCTGATAATGGACTCGTTTCTGTACTTGTCCTTTTAGATCTTACTGCAGCCTTTGATACTATCGATCATGATATTCTACTTGATAGATTAGAACACTATGTTGGACTAAATAGTACTTCACAGCAGTGGTTTAGATCTTATTTGTCCGATAGATTTCAGCTTGTTCATATCAATAATGAGTTTTCTTCCAACTCTAAGTTCAGTCATGGAGTTCCACAGGGATCTGTGTTAGGCCCTACTCTTTTTAGTTAATATATGCTTCCGTTAGGCAACATCATTACAAAGCACTATATACATTTTCATTGTTACGCAGATGACACACAATTATACCTGTCAATGAAGCCCAATGATTGCAATCAATTAGCCAAGTTCTTAAGGAAATCAAAGCTTGGATGACTTGTAATTTTCTCCTATTAAACCTGGAAAAGACCGAAGTCATTCTTGTCGGTCCAAAAAAAACTTAGAAATACCTTTCCAAATCAAACTCTTAATTTGGATGCAGCTACTCTTACTCTGAATAGTTCTGTGAGGAACCTTGGAGTTATTTTTGATCAAGATCTGTTTTTCAATTCACATATTAACCCCTTGTACTCTGGTCAATTTCCCTAAAAACGCCAAAAAATAACGTACCCCAAGTAAATCAAAAGCTGTTCTTCAACCCTTTGCAGCATATTCATGGGGTTGGTCTCATTTAAAAGAAAACACTTTGAATTTTTTGGCAAAACAGTCATAATCTCTCTAAGTGCTCTGGCCACTGAGTAACAGTCATCTAAACATACTGAACTTGAAGAAAATAAATTTCGTCTGGGTGTTTTTTTTGATACAAATGCTTGCAAATAACACACAGCTTTAGATCCGGGCTGGAAAATGCAACAAATGTAGAACCAAGTGTTATCCAGCTGAGGTCAAAATTTTGTAGCAATACCACAAAAAATGAATATATTACACAGCTTTTTTTCTTAGGTTGTTCCCAGGCGTTTTTGAACTGTGCCAAATTGTGCCAAATGGCACAGTTTTGAAAAACGTCTGTAACTTTTGAATGATTCAATATAGAAGCTTGATGTTGGGCTCTAATGAAAGGTGACACTCAGGGCTCTGTGTGTGTGTGTGTGTGTGTGTGTGTGTGTGTGTGTTGGGGGGGTCCCCCCCCCCCCCACGCTACAGAGGACAGACATCGCCCGGTGCGCCGCGGTCACGGTGCGCCGCGGTCTACTACGCACAGTTGTAATTTACCGATTGGTCAAAAGTCATTTTTGATTACAATTTTCAGGGATAAAGAATAATTTAGCTTATAACACTTACCTGTCCACAACAGTAGCGTAGCTGGCGAACTTCTCTTCCTCATTGTCAGACGAACATGAAGCACGGACTCGTGGTTCTGGTCACGCGACCCGGTCAAAACATAATTCCATTATTGCGGTTTTGCGCTTCCATGATTGCGGTTTTAGCAAACGATTTTTCAAAACAAATAACAGTAGTAAGAAAAAAAGACTGGCGAACGCGTGTGTGTCACCCAGCCTTCGTCGTCGGACTCCGTCGGTCTACGATGACCATGGAAGAGAATCCTACACGTCTACTCTGCTGGGACAGCACCGCCTGTGGCTGAATAGGCCAATGCGCGAATGGCAGTCCCTGTCACACAGGTCGCACTTGTGGGTGGTCTCCGTGCTGCTGGGTCTGTGGCGGTTCTTCCTGTGGGTCTTTTTTTCATCTGCTGCAGCAGTCAGTCTCTCTTCACCCAGCCTTACACAAAACAGCTTTCGAACTTTTGTGCTTCAATTGGCTGGCTGTATCTGCAGCCGTTGGTAGGCTGGTCCTTCTTGCTAAGTTTTCAGTCATTGGTTCTTCAAGGTTTCAGAAACCCAATTCAAGGCTCTTATTAGTTGAATGAGAGGTCAATCACATCGAAACCAATCAAAGCACTCCTTTGGCTTTCTGTTCGCGGCTGTGTCTGTAGTGGAAGAACGGAAATGCACGTTTTTTTTTTTCTTCAGTGTGCCCTAGGACGTGCCCTCGTGCGCTCTAGGATGCAGAGACGTGCCCGCCGGCGGTACACCGGAGTGCAAGAGGTTAAGTTTGTTTCTAAGACTGCCTTCTATCATCTGTGCAATATTGCCAAGATTAGGAGCATCTTGTCTCTGAGTGATGCTGAGAAACTGATCCACGCTTTTGTTAGCTCTAGATTAGATTATTTTAACTCGTTATTATCAGGTTGTCCTAAAATATCTTTAAAAAGTCTTCAGTTGATCCAAAACGCTGCAGCAAGAGTTTTAACAGGTACTAGAAAGAGAGATCATATCTCTCCGGTTCTGGCCTCCCTTCATTGGCTTCCCACAGAGTTTAGAATTAAACTGGACAAAAGTCTATGTATCATATGTAAATGAAGCCTATGACACATTCATGAATATGACACATTCATGAACATTGTCACCACTCTTTATGAAAAAAATTGTCCATTAGTAAAGAAAAAGCTTAAACAGAAATTTGCAGATAAGTCATGGTTAACCAAAGGATTACAAAAAGCGTGTAAAAAGAAAAAAATCATTATATAAAGCCTTTCTGAAGAAAAGGACAAAAGAAGCAGAGCAGCGGTATAAAACATACAAAAATAAGTTAATATATACAGTATAATGAGATGTAGTAAAAGAGACTATTATAGTAAAGAACTGGAGAAAAAAAGAGATAACATTAAAAATACATGGACAATATTTAACAATATTCTTGGAAATAAAAACAGAAATACAAGCTACCCAACCAATCTTTCAAAGAAAAAAAATGACTCAGAGTGTGAATGCAGTCTCACCTGCAGATGAATTTAATAAATTTTTTGTTAACATTGGTCCTAATTTGACTCAAGAAATACCCATTACGGCATCTGCAGGTGATGCAATAAGCAAAAACATTGCTATAAAAGACTTCATTTTCATAAAGAACACAGACGAGAGAGAGGTCATTGAAATTGTTAAATCGTTTAAAAGTAAAACATTTGCGGATTGTGATGGTACTGACATGCTTTTAGTCAAAACTATCATTGAATGCTTAGTGAAGCCACTGACGTATATCTGTAACCTGTCTCTCCAAACAGGTATATTTCCCAGTGCAATGAAAATAGCTAAAGTAATTCCAATATACAAGACGGGTGACAGAGGGGAACTTTCAAACTATAGACCTATTTCACTATTGCCACAATTTCCCAAGATACTTGAAAAAATATTCTGTGAGAGAACTGACAACTTCATAATGAAGAATAATTTATTGTGTGAGCAGCAATATGGGTTCAGACACAAGAGGACAACTGCATTTGCTCGAATGGAATTTATAGAAAAAATATCAACTGCTATTGAAAATAAAGAGTATTCAGTTGGGGTATTCCTGGATCTTAAAAAAGCATTTGATACAGTGGATCATAAATTATTGTTAATGAAACTACAAAATTATGGTATTAGGAGGGTAGCACTGTCCTGGTTATGTAGTTACTTAAAGAATAGATATCAGTATGTACTGTATGTGTTGGTAGCAAAAACTCGCAGTTACTGAAGGTTACTTGCGGAGTCCCACAGGGTTCAGTTTTGGGGCCATTGTTATTCAATATGTATATAAATGATATATGTAAAGTTTCTGAAAAAATGGATTTAATATTGTTTACAGATGACATTTATTATGCAGTGGAAGCAATTTGGAACAACTTTTGGATACACTCGGAAAGGAATTAGAAAAGCTTAAACTGTGGTTTGATTCAAACAAATTAACGCTTAATTTCGTCGTCGGCCTCCGTCGGTCTATGATGACCATGGAAGAGAATCCTAAACGTCTACTCTGCTGGAACAGCACCGCCTGTGGCTGAACAGGCCGATGCGCGAATGGCAGCCCCTGTCACACAGGTCACACTTGTGGGTGGTCTCCGTGCTGCTGGGTCTGTGGCAGTTCTTCCTGCGGGTCCTTTTTTCATCTGCTGCAGCAGTCAGTCTCTCTTCACCCACCTTAAGCTGTCTGGTCAGGGTGCCTCTCCATTTGGAGCGGTCCGCTGCAAGGTCCTCCCAGCACTCTGTGTTGATCTCCAGGGCCTTCATGTCTCTCTTGCAGACGTCTCTAAAGCGCAGCTGTGGGCGGCCAATGTCTCTCCTGCCAGTCGCCAGTTCTCCGTAGAGGACGTCTTTGGGGATTCTGCCATCCTCCATACGGTGAACGTGGCCTAGCCAGCGGAGCCTGCGCTGCTTGAGTAGAGTGAACATGGAGGGAAGGCCGGCGTGGGACAGAACTTCTGTGTTGGGCACTTTGTCCTGCCAGGATATGTCCAGGATGTGGCGAATGCAGCGCAAGTGGAAGGAGTTCAGTCTCTTTTCCTGCCGGGCATATGTTGTCCACGTCTCACTCCCATAGAGTAGTGTGCTGATGACACAGGCATTGTACACTGCCATCTTCGTCTTGACAGAGAGTTTGGGATTCTCCCACACTCGTGTGGTGAGGCGAGCGAGTGTGAAGGCTGATTTTCCAATCCTCTTGTCGATCTCTGTATCAAGGGAGAGGTTGTTGCTGATCGTGGACCCCAGGTACGTGAACTGATTCACGACCTCCAGCTCGTAATCGTCGATGGTGATGGTTGGTGGTGCTTCCGTGCCTTGCGCCAAGACGTTAGTCTTCTTCAGGCTGATGGTATGCCCGAAGTCCTTGCATTGCCTGGGAGAAGCGGTCCATCAGGGTCTGAAGCTCCTGCTGTGTGTGGGTTGCGACTGCAGCGTCGTCTGCGAACAGCACGTCTCTGATTAGAGCCTCGCGTACTTTGGTTCTGGCTTTCAGGCGGGTGAGGTTGAAAAGCCTGCCGTCAGATCTTGTGTGCAGGTAGATTCCCTCTGTTGCTGTGCTGAAGGCATGCCTCAGGAGCATAGCAAAGAAAATCCCAAAGAGGGTTGGCACAAGTACACAGCCTTGTTTCACTCCGCTGCGTATGTTGAATGGCTCTGAGACGTTGCCGTCGTGCTGCACTATCCCCTGCATGTTGGTGTGAAACGATTCGAATCTATTATTATTATTATTATTATTATCAATTTAAGTAAAACAAAATTTATCATTTTTAACAACCATCACAACTCAGTATCTAAACTCAGTGTAAATGGTGTAGAGATTGAAAGGGTTTCCGAAATTAAATTTCTTGGAGTAATAAATGATAAACTGTGTTGGAAGTCACGTATTAATTATATTAAAGGTAAAATATCCAAATCAATCGCAATACTACACACAGTGAAATATTTGCTGGATCAACCCACACTATATACGCTGTATCATTCATTAATACTCCCATACATGACATATTGTACTGAAGTATGGGGAAATACATATAAAACAAACATATATTCAGTCTTTATGCTTCAGAAGAGAGCTATTAGAATAATAAACAAAGCTGCTTACAGGGAACCAACAAACCCACTTTTTCTTAAATCAAAAGCTCTCAAGTTGAAAGATTTGGTTGACTTTAAAACTGCAGTAATAATGTTTAAAGTGAAGAATCTATCACTGCCCACAAATATCCAAAAGCTGTTCCAAATAAGGGAGAAACAACATCATTTCAGAGGAACATGGAGAACTTCTACTTGCACTATGTTCAGAGTACAACCTTGTGATAACTAACACTCTTTAAGCACAAGGACACACACAAGAAGACATGGATGCACCCAAGATCCAAGCACTGGTACTTATTAGGCTACATCATAGTCAGGCAGAGAGACATAAGGGATGTATCAGACACCACAGCAATGAGAGGTGTGGACTGTGGTACTGATCATGTCATGCTGAGATCTAGATTAAGGCTTTGGAGACGAAAACAGCACTGCAGGACGGGTGTGAAGCCACCACGGAAGCTAAATACTAGTGCACTGAAAAGCCAAAAGAAGCAGGAAGAACATACACAGGAAATGGATGAAAACTTGAAAGACTGGGACAGCAACAACTCAGAGAATGACATAGAAGAGAAATGGGCAACACTGAAGGATACGGTATATCAGACTGTGAGTGATGTATTAGGCCACCCTGAGAGGAAACATCAAGATTGGTTTGATGAGCATGATGAACACCTGAAGAAACTACTAGAATCGAGGAATACAGCTAGGAAGGAAAACCTACAGTGTAACACAAGGTCGAAGAAGAAGAAATGCTCAAAGGCTTAGAGTGAGCTACAGAAGTACACCAGAGAGATGAAGTCCAACTGGTGGGATGAAAAAGTGGAAGAACTTCAAACTGCAGCAGACAGCAAGGACATGAAAACATTCTTCACAGGTTTGAGAGAAATCTACAGCCCTAAACCAAGAGGATTGAGCCAACTAAAGGCTATGGATGGTGAAACGGTTTTGCAGGAGAAAGACAAGATCCTGGACAGATTTGCAGACCACTTTGACCAACTACTAAACAACCCTGGAGATCTCACTGAAGAGGCTAAAGAAGCTCTAGTGCAGCGACCAGCTCTATCAAGTCTGGATGAACCACCAAATTTTGATGAACTAATGGCAGCTATCAGGACAACACAGGATGGTAAAGCTCCAGGAAGGAATGGAATTCCAGCAGAAGTGTGGAAATTTGGTGGTGTTCAGCTGACCAACTGACTGCACAAGCTCATCCAAGAGATATGGGATGCCCAGAAAGTACCTCAAGACTGGAAGGATGCAAGTATTGTGCCTTTGTTCAAGAAAGGTGACAGGAAAGATTGTGGAAATTACAGAGGTATATCACTGCTAGCCACTGTTGGTAAGATTCTCTCACGTGTACTACTGAACAGACTCAATGAACACATCTCACAGAATGTACTACTGGAAACCCAGTGCGGCTTTGGAAGTGGAAGAAACACAATGGACATGATTTTCTGCTTGAAACAGGTTCAAGAAAAGTGTATCGAATAGAACATGCCGCTTTACGTATTCTTCATAGACTTCAGTAAAGCCTTCAATACTGTTTCGCGACAAGGACTTTGGCAGGTACTCAAGAAATATGGCTGTACAGAGAAGTTTGTCAGCCTGATCGAGGCACTCCATACAGGTATGCAAGCAAACGTGGCAATGAGTGGTTCAGTATCTAAAGACTTTTTAGTAAGCAACAGGGTGAAACAAGGGTGTGTACTGGCGCCTACACTCTTCTCGCCATATCTGGCAGCCATGCTTGAGGTGGCCTTCAAAGACACTTCAGAAGGAGTATACATTCAAACAAGGAAAGAAGCAGAGTTGTTCAGTGTGGCACAGTTTAAAAGCCAAGAGTAAGACATCGATAAAGGTAGTAAGAGAAATGCTCTTTGCCGACAACAGTGCTCTAGTTGCACACAGTGTGGAAGATATGCAACCTTTAGTGGAGAAATTTGCAAGAGCAGCTAGCCAATTCAGCCTCAAAATCCACATCAAGAAGACAGAGTGCCTTTATCAACCACCAAAGTTCCAATTATCAACATCACTACCAGAAGAGATCAGCATTGGTACAGAGCCACTAGTCAAGTGCAAGACTTTCAAGTATCTAGGGAGTACTGTTTCAGAGAATGCTAAGCTGGAGGATGAACTATCTCTCAGAATGGGAAGAGCGAGCGCTGTGTTTGGAAACTTGAGGGAGAGACTGTGGAACAATCGACATGTGTCTATCCATGTGAAATGCAAAGTGTACAGAGCGACAGTACTGGCTACTCTATTGTACGGTGCTGAAACTTGGACTGTCTACAGAGTGTAGATGAAGAAACTCCACGTATACATGATGAGACACCTTCGAGCCATAATGAACATCTCATGGAAAGACAAGATAACCAACATAGAAGTGTTGAAATGAGCTGGTCTACCATCAATGGAGAACATGCTAATACTGATGAACCTGAGATGGCTCGGACATGTTGAGAGGATGGACCACCAGCGTCTCCTTCGGCAGTTACTCTACTCACAGTTATGCGAGGGCAAACGCAATCAGGGTAGACCAAGGCTCAGATTTAAAGACACTGTAAAAAGAAACTGAAAGAAGTTGGATATAGACAGGAGTTCCTGGCAGCAGAAGGCTAAGGACAGAGCTGTGTGGAGGAATCTGATCAGACCTACTGTAAATGAAACAGTCATTGTCGCCCACGACAGACTGCTATGATGAAGTCAACAGAAACAACTATGTGAACGACTGAAGATAAATTTATACTGAATATTGAGCCATACTTCCTACATCGTGTCACAGACACTTTAAAGTGTCTTAAATATTTCCTCTTCAAAAACTCCTCAGTAAAGTACATTTTTGCCAGAATGCTATTTGAGTACATCTACTTGAGTAAATGTAACTAGTTACTACTCACCTCTAACTGGGGAGGCGGGGGCAAACTTTAGTCAGTATGGAACACTATTGAGCTGTTGGATTTGCAGAAATTTAAAATGGTGAGAGAGGTCCTGGACACCAATCAGGCTGAAGATGAACTTGTGGAGAACTGCTACATGTCTGGAAGAAATTAAAACACAAATTTATTTATTTACAAATTTTTGCATACTACCAAGTCAATAAACATTTACATACTATGCTCATAATATTTTACAGGAATGTCACAGATCACTTGATTTAAATTTTAATCATAAATAGTTTTGTTATTAATTTAAAACTAGTGTACTCTTTGTGCTGGTCCGTAAAATATTTCCCAAATCAATATGTGGATCATATCAGCTGTGGGGACTCCAAAAGGAAGCAGCCAAAAGACAAAGAAAAGAAGACCACATATATGATATATGATGAAAACCGGGAAGTCAAACAGCAGAAAAGGACTCTATTTGAAGAGAAACTTTGTCTAGAAGTCCACCGTTTCTTCGATGGTAAAAATCCTGGCACGTCAGTGCCTTGGCGCTACCTATCGGGTGGGAGTGAAACTACAAATGATGGTTGTGCACATGCGTCAACAGCTTGTCCTGGGTAGATGAAAAAGTGAGCATGTACAGCGCCGCATGCATGCATGCCGGGCTCTGCCAAAGCGTACGCGGACCAAGGTGGACTAGAGGGGAAATGCAGCATGAATAAGGCTTGACTGTCCAACAGAAACATGAGTTTATTAAAGCACTTTAAATGTGGAAAAAAAAATCTTAAGAGGTATGCAAGCACTGGAGGCATTTATCATGGTTTTAACCCACTGGAAACGGGAGCAATAATGGAAGAGTCGCTTAGCTAAGAGATGTGGTTAGAATTCAAATGCAGCCAGCTTCATATGAAGGGAAAGGCAAGGGGGACTGATGAATTGCTGAGGATATATTTCACCAGCCACTACAGTATTAAGTTATGTTCCCAATTATGTACCTGGCAAGTTAACATGACTGAAATTCACAAAGTCAATGACTTTAGTCTGTCAGCAGCCTTCAGACAAACTGAACGTGCCAGCATTTGGATTTCAAAATAAGGGAGGTTTTTCTTGGCGGTGAGGAGATTTCTAAAAAAAAAAACAAAAAAACACAACAATAAATATATAGAAATATTATAACAGAAATAACGGCATCCTTGGTCATTTAAGTTAATTTAAATCATTAAATACAATTTTATTAATTTTTTTCTTTGTAATGACAGTTAAATTATTGTTCTGTTCTGACTGCAAAGTTATGGTCAAAAATATAAATTGTTATAAGGAAAAAGTAAAAAAAAAATAAAAATACTACAGTCCGTTTCAAATTTATTTAAAAAACAGTAATTTTATTTTAAAAAACAGATAAAAATAAGCCATAAAATAATCCACAAATTTATAATAAAGTTTCAAATGTACAAGAAAAGTCAATTTTACAAGAGGAAATTAGAAATTTGAGGAAAATGGTTTCAAATCTAGATAAATTTACAGAGAAAAGTAGAAAACTATAAGAAAATTGTTATAAATTTTGGAGAAAAATCTCAAACCTTCAAGACTGAAGTCATTACTCAAGTTTTAAGTGGGTGCTCTTTGTTCCCCTAACTAGAAATTTTTGGTTGCCGCCTTTAATTTACGTGGCACTTGATATTTTTTAACCTGTTTTTATACCACCATAGACAGAGAGAGAACCTGAATTAGACAAAGCTCAGAGAGGGAATGATGAGACAGAAGAGAGGAGCCTACGAGAGGAGAGTGGTCAGGCAGAGGGTCCAGGAGAGGTGAGAGCAGAGGGAGGAGAGAAGGATGACACCAGTAAAAAGTCCAAATATAGTACGTCTGGGTGGGACCCCAAATGGCCCAATATTCCAACATTCAAGCCTTGGTTGTACAATACTTCAAATTGTAAGCTCCATATACACAGCAGTGGCTCAGGAGGTAGAGCAGGTCGTCGAATAACTGGATGGTTGGCGGTTCGAATCCCGCTCTCCCCAGATATCCTGCTGTTGTGTCCCTGGGCAAGACACTTTACCCACCTTTCCTCCAGTGTCCATAACACTGGGAATGTGTATAAATGTTCGGTGGTGGCTGGAGAGGCCGTTGTCCCGCATTGGCAGCCACATTTTCATCAGCCTGCCCCAGGGCACCTGTGGCTACAGTAGTAGCTTGCCACTACCATTGTCTGTCTGGAGTGAATGAATAATGTGTCTGGAAAAAGCGTCTTTGAGTATCTATGATAAAGCGCTATATAAATCTGATGCATTATTATATGCAAAGTTACTGTGCAAAATTTAAAAAAAGAAATAAATAGTACAAAATTAACATATTCATACAAGTGTTTTCTCCCCCCACCACCCCAGAAAAGTATGTTGCCACCGTGCTAAGGTCTTTAAGCCAAAGGAAACACTGAAACATATTTGCTTTTTCAATTCAAACAACTTTATTTATCACTCAAGGGGCAATTAATTTAAAAAGCAACTTGTACATTGATGCACCAAGTTATGCAAACACAATAAACAATACAAGAAGACAAACTGAAAGTCACATCTAACCAACCTTTTTTTATACTTTTATACTGGGATTAATATACACTAACAAAAAGGTAGGGATATTCAGCTTTTGGGTGAAATTTCAGGATGTACCTAAAATGCGCTATAACCTTTACAAGTGAAATTAACTTGACCTTCTCTAACCTTGTGAATGCACATGTCCAACTGTTCAATGTTTCAGGACTTTTTGCATGACTTGCTGTTCTCTAACAAGGTGCTTAATGGCAAAATTCACAACAGGTGTTTGATCCATGAATCGACCAATAAATTTTCTGGTTCAGTTAGAATTGATATTTAAACAGTCCTCTTCATCATGCTGTTCCCATTTTGACATCATGAGACCAAGACGACACCAAACAATTGATCAGCAGTACCTTGCCATTGTGAGGCTTCAAACAGGATGTTCTCAGAGGGAAGTGGCCACTGAGCCTAGGGTGTCACAGAGTGTCATCAGCAGGTTGCAACAGAGATAAACAAAGACTGGAAGAGTCACAGAAAGGCATAGAAGTGGATGTCCTTTGGCCACATCCCACGCTGATGACTGCGTTATTGTGAACAGTACCCTGCGAAACCGGACGATGAATGCCACTCAACTCCAGGAACATTTAAGGGAGGTGAGAGGCACCCAAGTGTCATGTCAGACTATTCAAAACCATTTACATCAGTGTGGTCTGAGTGCTAGATGGCCTGCAAGGGTACATGACCACACCACCAGGCACAGGCATCATTGTTTTGCATGGGCCAGACAGCATTTACGCTGGACAAGGGACCAGTGGGCCTCAGTGCTGTTCTCTGATGAAAGTCAATTCATGTTGAGCAGAAATGATGGCCGCCAACGATGTTGGAGACGTCAAAGAGAGTGCTATGCATCAGCCACCGTCACCAGACGAGCCTTTGGTGATGGTGGTGTTACAGTCTGGACAGGTGTGTCTAGTCAATATACTGTAGAACTGCCCTACACCTTGTGAATGGTACAGTGACAAGCCAATATTACTGAATAACATCATTAATCCAGTCATTGTACCCCTGCATGAACAACACATGGACAGGGCAAAGTGGCGATTGCTTGTCGCGGCCTTATGTCCCACCTGGGATGAAAAGGATAAGTAAATTAGTATGAACAAAACAGGCCTAATTTCATCTTCATGGCAGACAATGCTCTAGGTCATCGAGGTTGCATCATTAGGGAACAGCTGCTGGAAGCTGGGGTACCTCAAACGGAGTGGCCTGCACTTTCTCCAAACCTGAATCCCATAGAAAACCTATGGGATCAGCTGAGTCGCCATGTAGAGGCTCGTAACCCTGCACCCCACAACCTCAATGACCTGAGGCCGCTTTTCAAGACAAGCGGAATGCCATGCCTCAGCAGACAATAAGTCAACTTGTGAACAGCATGAGACGTCGTTGTCAAGCTGAAATTGATGCTCAAGGGCACATGACAAGTTATTAACACACTGACATTTTTTGTTGTGGTATACCCACCACTGTTGTTGGTGTTTGTTTCAATAAATTGTTTGAGACAAGGAAATCACCATTGCATGCTTCTACTTAAATGCTCCACTTTCATGATATTATATCACTGTAGCGTGAACTTTTTACATTTTCCATAAATTTCACCCGAAAGCTTAACTTTTTGTGAGTAGTGTATTTTGATTTTCTAGCCTTTTAAATCATTCTATTCAACTTTGAAAACAATTTCTTATTTCTACAAAATTATGTATTGAAAACAAACAACAAACTAGAAAAGCACTCAGAGAGCACATACCTCCACCAAGGTTCCTTCTGTCCCTCACGAATTACTTCCAAAATGTAATGGGTTCATGTGTAGGCCACAAGCCAGTTCTGGTGAAAATTGCATCAAAGTCTATCCAGTAGTTTTGGAGGATTCTTGCTAACACACTGTGAGAAGATAAGAGCCTTGGTGGAGGTATGCGTTCTCGGATCATCACCAAAACGTAATGAATTCCTCTCTAGCCCAAGGACCACCGGTTTACTGTCAAGTCCCCCCACAACAAACTCGCCCCAGCCCTACAGCCATCCCATAACCTGCTTGTGCCTTGACAAACTCGCTCCACCTTAATCTGTCCCCACAACAAACTCGCTCCATCAAGTGATGGGCCTCTATCACTACCTAGTGTTTCAGGCCAGCTCACACAATATCACATAGAAATTGGCCAAATAAAATCACATGGTATCCACACACAGCTATCCAATTTTGGCATGACTGTTTCAACACTTCTCTCATGGGAAACTGGAATGGTTTTGTGCACAGACTACATTTTTCAGCAAAGTGAACCTGTTAAAATGAGTCTGGTAAGGATAATTACATGGAAGCTGATAGAAAAGTTTCATATTTGTGATTCGCTTTGTCTCAGAGTCTGTGTGAAAGTGTCAAGGATGCAGCTGGACATTGTTATTTTGTTTTAGTTCATTTTGCACGGCTCCTGTGTAGCTGGTGCAGAGTGAGGGTCATGGTTCCTGAGAAAGAGATAATTTGTACACCACGTTTTGACCAGATGTACTGAACCAATCACCATGGACATTTTCTCCTCCACCTCTCGGATAACGAAGGACTTAAAGGACTGAGTGATGTGTGTTTGAGTCAGAACGATGCGCGAATAGGCTCTGAGAATGTTTTTTTTGTATTATTCTCCACTGGCCAGTGTAATTAAACTTGCTGAAACTCTGATCCAGACTGGTTTCTGACTGAAGGTTAAGAAGAATTTTTCCTAACATACTTGGTACCCGAACAGGGACTGCAAATATCTCTCCTCCTGCTTCCGGACCACAGACAGCGAGTGCACAGCTGCGAACCAAGCCCTCCCCACTGGTGCCAACGAACCAGCTTTTTGGAAGAGAGGCACAGTCCAGAGACGCTGGGAGTAGAAACGGAGAGTGACAGAGAAAACCCAAAGGGAGATGGAAGTGAGTAAATGTAATTATTAATGATCTAAAAGTATTTCTGCCCGGTTAGAGTCCACGGTCGGTCTGAGAATACGCGTAAGAGAGTTGAAGGTCAAGCGTTAAGTTACTGTAAGGTCCAAATTGGTCGAGGATGGGGTTTTGGTAAAGCTGGCCATGTCCCGGTTGAAGTCCAACAATAGAAGTACATTTCTGCTGCGTGAGTGGACACACAAAAGAGAATGCAGGGGTATCACAGCAGGATACCCCAGGAAAATACAGCGGCTGGTGACTGCAGAGATATAAAAAAATATAAAAGACAAAAAACAGAGATGACAAGGTTATAACAAGAATTAACCTCAAGGCAGAAAGAAATGGGAAGAGAGGAAAGACAAAACAAAAGACAAAAAGCAGATGATAAAGGTTAGGATAACCTTTAAATAGAAAAGGGGAGACAGACAGAGAGACAAAAATTACAAAGGCAAAAAATAGAGAATAAAGGTTATAACGAGAGGTAATCTTAAAATAAAGATAAATAGCACTAATATAATAAGGATTTTTTTTTTTTTGTTGTTACTTATTTGTACCCGTAGGTAGATTTGGTTTGCAGTCTGGTGACAAGCCACCGGCTGCCGGTCGCTGCGTGCGCGAGTGCCCTAAACCTACATGTTTTTGGTATGCGGATGAACTTTAATGTGATAATAACAACCAAAATACCTTAAGGTATAATTCAAAACAGGTCTAAAATAAAACAAAATAACCCTCAAAAAATATAAGATAAAATAACCTCTAATTAAAATAAAATAAATACATTAAATAAATGACTGCAGTTTGTTTGTCAGGCCGTTTGTGTGCTTGTTCATGTGTGTTTTTAATGTTTTACGGTTCACTCTGGTGAGAAAGAAAAAAAAAAAAAAGGGTAACTGTCCCAGTAGAGGGATAGATCGCGAGAACGAGGAAGTTAGGCAGCGAGGCAGAAATCGAGGTTGCTTGTCTTGTGTAGCGCAAGAGGATGAGAATGAGATTTCTGTGTTGTCAGGCGATGGTAAATTTATGCATAGGAAGGACAGGAGTAGTACACGGTTTCTGACAAAATGGAGAAAGAGGTTCAGGTTTACAGGCAAGCTGAAGGTGTCTGACTGCCAAGCTCTTGTAGATGACATAAAACAGGCAGCAGATGGCAGCAGACGAAAGCAAGACAAATATGGTCTGGCAGAGGCAGAGAAATGGCTTGAAACAGCAATAAAGCGGCAGACTGACTTAGAGCTTGTGATGGTAAAGAACAAAATTCAGGACTCAACATTCTGACAATGGTTAAGAAAAGAGACTTGTCTAACATGTGTCCTATCTCCTCCAATCTCCGTGCGGACGAGTGCGATGAGACAGCGCTGGGCCGCGCTCCTCCCCCTACCACTCCTTCGTTATATCCTGACCTCAGCAAAATGGCAGCGGCCATGTCCTCCACCGAAGAGTCTCCTCCTCCTCCCATTGACGTCAGACCCAAAGTCAAGAACAACAAGGACTGGGGTACCAGGGAGCAGCCACACAGAGGGGTGAAAGAGTTAAGTAAATATGCACACTCTTCAACAATTCAACCTATTAAGCCTGAGAATTATGACATATATGCTGTCACTGAACAACATTCGATGACTGAACTTTCAAATCCAGCTTATTTTTAAAAAAAAATTTTTTGTTACTTATTTGTACCCGTAGGTAGACTTGGTTTGCAGTCTGGTGACAAGCCACCGGTTGCTGGTCGCTGCGTGCGCGAGCGCCCTAAACCTACATGTTTTTGGTGTGCGGGAGGAAACCGGAGAAATCCCGGAGTAAACCCGCGCAACACGGGGAGAACATGCAAACTCCACACAGCTCACTGTTGGTCGGGGGCTGGGATCGAACCCACGATCTCATGATCCCCGCGGTCCCCCGGCCGAGGGTAAAACTGTGCTGCCACAGTGCTAAACCACTGCGCCACCGTGCAGCCTTGCAGGGCCACCTGGGCATGATGAGGCTAATCCAGAGGCTCCGCAGTTTCAACCCACAATTTTAGTTTACAGACCATGGACTGATGCTAATTTCTCTGAGGCAGTGAAAAAAATGCCACATCCAAAAGATAAACCCACACAGGTTTTTGAAGGGATGGCAAATCTCCTTGACAGCTTTAAACTAAATGGTCATGAGACAGAATGCGCTTACAGAAAGGTTTTAAAAGTTGGTGTACTGTGTCAGGTAATTGGAGTTCAAAAGATGCTACAGGAAATGTTTTGTCTCTAACAAATGCAGACACAACAACAGGTGAGAGAATTGAATGACTGCATTGGGAGTAAATGGCGAGTGAAGCATGACTGGACAAGAAATCAAAATACCACTCAAAATAAAGGTGAAGGTGTGGAAGCTTACAGGACCAGAATGCAAGAAATTTTTGATAGTCATTCTGGTTTAATTAAGCCTGCTAATGACACAGGTGCAGAACCTTATTGGCAGCATTTGAAAAGTGTTTTCTTACAAAACATGCACCCACATCTGGCTAAATACATCCACAAACATCTGGTTACACACCGCACTTGTGCATTTGGTGATGTGTTAACATATGCTAAACATGCAGAAAGATCAGAAGAGGAGAGGATGGAAAAGGAAGATAAAAAGTCAAAAACACAACCAACCCCCGTTTACATGATTGCTGAGGCTTCCCCCACCTCTGTCTTTTACCAGGGCCCACCACGCAGAGGAGAAGGACGAGGGCAAAGGAGAGGGCGTGGTCGTAGAGCCGCCTACACGCAGCCATGGGCACACGGCGTTTGTCGCCAATGTGGACAACGAGGGCACTGGCAAAGGCACTGTCCCTAGGGCCTGCCACAGTGGGGAGGAAGGGGAGGACCCCGCACCCAGTCACCACCGCAGCACACACAGGACCACAACATGTGACTAAACGGCCCGAAGCTAAGTACAACACATGACACTGACAATGACACAGCAGACATTTTTCATTTACCTGATTTTGACTTGATGTTAACAATGCAGTGTTTACCTGAAGTGACATTGGAGGTTCAAGGCATCCCCATAAGGTTTCTCTGTGATACAGGTGTGTGTTGATCAGTAATTGCAGGGACAGATGTCAGAGGTTTCACAAAATCAGAACAGTAACTGTTAAATCCGCAAACGGTAAGCTAAAAACAGAGCACCTCTCCAAAACTGTAAAGGTAAGACATCCTGTCACAGGTGACATTGTAGAAGTTAGTTAATTCCCTTCACACCATGTTGGTGTATGGGGTGGCGCCTATCTCCGTTTCTCTGACCCTAGGCCACACAGCTACTGTAAGTAGTGAAAGCTACAGTGGAGGGTCAGTCCTCTGGTAGCTCTGTGCGTAACTTTACTTTCCCCGTTCCATTATGCGGAGCACCACGCTAGAAGGCAGAAAGTACCATTTTTATATGGTCTTTGGTATGACCCAGCCGGGATTTGAACCCCTGCCTCCCGGGTGTGGGGCGGATGCTCTACCAACTGAGCCACCACTCCGGTCAAGACATTGTAGAAGGTTCTTTCATATTATCACAGTTATGTCCCGTTAACCTTTTGGAAAGAGATTTACTCACAGCCCTCAATAATGTCATAATCCCAACAGAGAATGGTATGAGAGCATCACTTTTCCACATGTGGCAGGAGTGAATGTATTGCAGGATTTCAATGTGCCTAGGTACTGCTACTCACTGTGTTTGATTTCGGCCAGACCACACTCAGTGACATCAGACCTACACACAAAAGCTATGCAATATTTTCAGTCCAATATCTCTACTACACAGCAGGCCACAGATCAATATCATTGCAGTATGTATGACAGACATTTAAGTAGCCCAGATCCAAAATTATGAAAAAACATTCCTTGCAAATCCATCCTCCAGACTGGTCATTAAAAATCTGTATTGGTCACCAATGGGCTATATGGGGGTATCTCTTGTGTTGTGTGATGAGGACAACAGACATTTTAAACACTGGGAGGCTCCCCACATCCCACTAATCAAACCCAAACACATGCACTGGAAGGATGTAGGACGCTTCATAACAGCAGAGGAATGTGGTCAATCTTGGAAACAAACTTCTGATCCAAGGGTTCAATATTCCCCAAAATTGGACACCTACTCGCTGCCTTTGAACTGGGTGACCACAGTGCAGAAAGAAGTTCACACTGATGTTCCCAACTCACCCATGTGATCACTTTTTACATTAACACAAGGAGAGGAACACACACTCTCACAAATCCCAAATTCTCTGTGGTCAACAGGGAAGGCAGGTGTAGGTTTAATAAAAAATGCAGAATTGGTCAAAATAAATGCTAAATCACATTATAGGCCATACCAACGACAGTATCCTCTACATCCTGAAGCCCAAGAGGGCATTAAATCGGTCATAGAGGACCTGAAAGCAGCAGGCGTCACTATCCCATGCCCAAATTGTCCATGTAACACACCTTTGTTTCCTGTGAGGAAGGCTGGACCATCTTCCGGATGGCAAATGGTCCAAGACCTTCAGGCGGTAAACAAAGCAGTCATCCCAAGAGCTGTTTCAGTCCCAGACCCACACACTTTGTTGAATGACCTACAACCACACATGCAATATTTCACTGTGATAGACATCAGCAATGCTTTTTTTCCAACATCCCAATACATCCAGATCATCAGTTTTGGTTTGCATTCACATTTGAAAACAAGAGGTACACATTCACCAGATTACCACAAGGTTACTGTGAATCACCAACCATTTTTACACAGGCAATGTCAGCGAATTTGGCACAGTTTATTCCGCCTAACGGGAGCCAGTTGCTCCTTTACGTTGATGACATTTTGCTGGCATCACCTGATGAAGAAACATGCAAACAAGACACCATTGCCTTACTGCAATTTTTAGCAGAACAAGGCCACAAAGTCAACAAGGAAAAATTACAGTTGTGGAAAAAAGAAGTCAAATATTTAGGCCATATTTTGTCAGCAGCAAGCAGACATGTTGATCCAGCTCGAAAACAAGCCATTTTGTCAGCACCAAAACCCATCACAAAAAGAGGCATGATGTCATTTTTGGGTACTCTAAATTATTGTCGCTCTTGGAATGCAAATTACTCATTTGAAGTGCAACCCTTATCTGATCTCATTTACAAAACACCCGTGGCTCAGGTGGACAAAACTGAATGGACACCTGAGGCAGAAGAGGCATGTGTTAAAATGAAAAAACTTTTGGTCAGCACTGATGTCCTGGCACTCCCCAATTACAGGAAACCATTTGTGCAAATGGTTGATTGTAGAGAGGGGCACATGACGTCAGTACTCCTTCAGCCAAGTGGCACAAAAATGCGTCCGGTAGCATATTATTCCACAAGACTTGACCCTGTCACGAGGGCACTGCCACCATGTGTGCAGGCTGTCATAGCTGCTTCTATGGCGGTGCAGACCTCAGCAGGGCTCGTTCTTTTTCATCCCTTGACCCTGAAGGTCACACATGCAGTATCAGTCATCTTGTCACAAAGTAAAATATTAGTCCTCTCACCATCCAGACACCTTGCATGCATGACAGTGCTACTATCACAGCCTCATCTAACTATAAGCGACTTTCGCATTACAAGTGCGTATGTGCGGACTATGTGAGTTCAAAGTTCACGACTACCAAACATTCCGGTAGCCGGCTTGCTTTTGTATACGAACAGTACTGTCACACCTGAACAACTGTCACTTAAAGTCTGCTTTAAACTTTAAATCTCTGTTATGCCAGGTGCACGTTGTGCTGTAGTGAAGTGTGGGAATAGCATGTATCATCTAGAGTGGTGGAAAAAGAAAACTTGCAGCATACATGCGTGTAACTTCGGGACCAGCGTGTGTACACATCTACCGCCATTCACATTATATACATTCCCCACGGAGCTGAAGGATCCGGACAGACGTAATTGTTGGATTAAAGCAGTAAGTCTATATTATAACATAATTAAATAGTGTTGTGTATTGTTCAAGTTCTAACCTAATTGACACGAGTCTAAACCCTGAAGTAGTAGGTACGGACAGGCAGACCTGGATCTAGGATATAGTTCTTTGTATATTGGTAATGAAGCTTGATCTACACACACATGTAATTAAGGCCACTGATAAGTAGGCTGGTATAAAATAAAACTGCAAATCATTGAAAACGTGTGGTACTTAAACTATAGTAGTATCGACCTATAGATCTAAGTAAGCAGGCTATGCCTTGTAGTGAAATTTAGTCAAAATGACAAAACCAAAGTTGAGCTGACAAACCACTCACTTACCTTCTTTGTAGTCATTTTAGAGTCTCGCAAGTAAGGGTGCTTGGTCCTTTGACAACAAAAAATCTGCTATATCAGCATACATACAGGGGGGCCATTTTGGCCAATTTCTGCAACGTGGCCGCGAATGCAAGCGCAACTAGTTCATCCTTGCGTTTGCGGGTACAACCAGGAAGACCCCTACGCATACAATATGCTCATAGATGAGGAACTTTCCATAAATTAGATGTATCGATAGAGCATGTTTGGTAGCCACGTTCCCATGATGCTTTGTGCAAGCCGAGATGCAAAAGTCGCTTATTGAACGTTACATGGTCCCTGGATTGGTGCCAGTCCAGATGGAATTTTGAACTTGACGCAGCTTCTTGAGATCAAGTGTCCAGTGAAGAGTCCTGCATCACAAAGAGTTTCTTGGTTGGCACAAATGGAGATGTCAAGCATTTAAGTGAGGGGAGCTATCTCATATTTCCCAGTGGACAAGGTGGATACTATCTCCAGGTGAGTAAAATGTTCTTAATCTTCAAGTGCATATCATACATACAAGTCTTAGAAATGTATTTTTTATGTCTTCTTGCAGATCTCAGCTGACGATGATGTGCCTGGGGCGCAGTGCTGTAAGCTGGTTATTTGGACATCAACTGAGCACCTGGAACTGGACGTTCCATTTGACAAAGACTTTGCAGATGAACACATGAAACACCTCCAGGGTTTTTATTTTTCACACGTTGCCAAGATTAGTCGATGATTTCGTTGAAAATAATTTGAACCTGTGCTCAAAATATATGAATGTTTTGAAAACACAGTAAGTGTTCATAACAGTCACAGACAACTCTGTTTCATATTTTACCCCTATTTCCATCTTTATTTGCACACAGGTTTACTTGGACAGAGAACATGTTATGGGGCAGATAAGTTATACACAGTTGCGTTAAGTGTTACTGAACCCATACTTAAATAGAGTTTCATGTTTCAGTGTTATTAACAGGTCAGAAATATGTTAATGGACAGGGAGTAAACTGTCAAACTTTGACTGAACAAGCACAACGTGAATGACAAAAAGAAACTGCTCTATTCTAAATTTAAGTTTTTCTGATCTTGCACAATAAATTAATTAATTAAATAACATTTTATCAGCAAGTAGTGGCAGACAGACATGAATGAAAAATGTGAGTTCACAAGAACGTGGAACCATGGAATCTGGCAGTTGGTGTTGTCATCTTTAGCTTGCAATAAGTTTGCCTCTCAAATTCACAAGCCCAGCACAGATCTTCAATATTTTATCCATTTTACACACCAAGTTAATTGGCACAGTTTTTGAGAGAATCTTGTACACCTTCAACTGCCTTATTGCCCGTTCAACATGAATTCGAGCATGAGCAATGCGCCAGGTGCGTGTCACCTCCTCATTTGTCAGCTGGCATCTTTTGCGTGTGAATGCACGAAAGATTAATTTCACTCTCCGCTCCTCCAGCAGGTCCCTGATGGTGAAGCCATGGTCAGCCATCACCTCATCTCCAGCACACAAATAGTCCAGAAATCCTGA
Source organism: Pholidichthys leucotaenia (assembly GCA_020510985.1). NCBI lineage: Eukaryota > Metazoa > Chordata > Actinopteri > Cichliformes > Pholidichthyidae > Pholidichthys > Pholidichthys leucotaenia. The sequence goes on from CM035840.1 coordinate 442,605,908, forward strand.
GTTCTGTGAATGTACCTGTCACTGCATCTGCCGCCATAAGCATCAGAAATGAATGTTCTAAGTCCTGAGGGAGAAATTGCTACCAAGTATTTCACAGTGTTGTTTGCATAACAGTGACTGTATGATGAACCTCTGGAGTTCAGATTTCTGGCTTTTTGTAAGACAGTTTCGGTGCAGTCAATAACACAGGTTGGGTTTAGAAAATGTTCTTTAAAAGCTTGTGGCAACATTGCTCTGATTGTGTCACGGGGCAACCACAAAATGAGATCCTTCATATGTTCAGACATGTCTATCCACGCTCATACAATTTTGCTCACCTGACCCTGTGATGTTTTAAATCATTTTGCCAAATCAGCCATTACAGAGTTTTGTTGTAATTTCATTAGTGTCATAAGAATTTGGTCTACAACAAGCATTGTTGATGAAATGTGTGCAAAGGGCTCCAAGCAGGATACAAGGGTGTGAAACACAACAAGCGAAACCCCTGTGTACAAGAGAGAGTCTGCATCCGTCTCTAAAACACTATTTGTGATAGGATGTGAGCTTGGGGGAGCAGCAGGCAGTACAAAGGTGAGGGAGGGTTCTTTAGAATAGGTGTGGTCTTCCAGTCCTGGATTTGACCACTGTGTTTCAGCATCACGTGATGGTTGTGGTGCTGGGTGGGGTTCCTCTTCTTGCCGGTGCATCTCATGGAGTTCACCAGAGGGTTCCAAAAGCAGAGTTGTTATGAGCTTTAATGTACTTGCAGATACGTCTAAATTTATTAACTAATGCTGTTAGCAAATTTTAATAAACTTTGGTTTTGCTCATACAGACCTATTGTGATAACTGCTCAAAATCTGATTGATCTATGCTTTGTGACAATTTAAAAATTAAGCATGCTGAAGCAGACAATATGTCCATATCCTTGCACTGCAATATACAGATCTGGAAAAAAAAATTAAGAGACCAATGCAAAATTATCACTTTATTTGGTTTTACTATGTATACATATGTCTGAGTAAAATGAACAATTTTGTTTTACTCTTTAACCTACTGAAAACAATTCACCCAAATTCCAAATCAAAATATCAACATTTAGAGCATTTATTTACAGAAAATGACAACTGGCCAAAACAACAAAAAAGAGGTTACTTTTTGATGTGCTTTTAGATTAAATAATGCAAAGAAAACAAGTTCAAGTTCATTCTTAAACACTACAATACTTTATTAGGAAGAACCAAAATCTCGATTTGTGGAATAAATTTTTTTCCACAGCTTTCAGGCATCTTAGATGATCTTAGATCAGCGTTTTTCAGCCAGGATGCCCTGGTACATTCAGGTTCCCATAGAACTCATGCACAATGACGACAAATTATTTGCAACTTTTTGGACCAATTAACAAGTGAAATTAGATCATTTCCCTACAGAAACCTGAACACACCAGGGCACCCTGGTTGAAAAACACTGTCTTAAGATAATCACCTAATCAGTACCTCTAAGTAGATTGAGGTGTCCTTGTGTTGGAATTCAACAGATACTCAAATTGAATATATGATAATTCAGGAAAGATTTTGCAGTGGTCTCTTATTTTTTTACTCAGAGCTGCAGAGCAACTGATAAACTGATGAAATTAAGTAATAATGCCTCATCAAACTTTCATATGTTGAAACATTCTGTGAGCTCAGGTTTTTGTTTTACAGATCTTATTGCCATTAACAATTTAATTTGAAAGACATGACAGATTAAACTGCAAATGCAAAAATATTTGACAGCATTTGTCACACAAAAACAATTTGACCTTTCCCACACTGTTCATCCTCGTTAAGCTTTTGGAAGCAAAGTGGTACTGAGTATATAACTTCACGCCGTCTTGAACTTGACGATATAGATTTAAATGTCCAACAGCAATGTCAGATTTGTGACAACTGCAAGTGACAAGATTCATACAACTGCAAACGTACCTGTTGCTCTTGTGTCAAAATTGTTGATCCGCTTGAGAATCCGACGTCTCTTTTCTGGAGGCCTGTTGTAGCCCAAACAGAGTTGGGTGCGCGTTTGTCTCCGTTGGCTTTTTGTCAACAAAATGAAAGAAGCAGACATAGAGAGTTTTCGGTGGCCTCTTCAAGTTAAGGTTTTTTTAGCCACAGCCTTCTGTGCTTCTCATCAATGGGAACATGATGGAAACTACCACCGATCACACACAATCCTTTATTGTCTTCGGTGTGTGCTCTACACATTGTTGTTGTAGCCACAAATCTAGCTTAGCTTGGTTATGAGGGTAACCACATACAGCACAACAAGTAAAATACAAAACATGTACAAAAATTCACTGCCAGTTGATTACAAAACACATATGTGGGCTCCATATTCAATCGAAGTAAAAAGAATAGCAAAAACGCTATGCAAATCGGCTCGCTCAAGCTGGATTCATGCTGCACCTCTGCTGTCCGCATACATGTAGCCGGAAACCTCGTGTGACAAAAATGACATAATCGTATCCACTCCGCTAGTGTCCGCAGTGCTTGACTGCGGACGACTGCATGCAGCCCAAATTTTGTGACCGCGCCACCTGCCCACGGCCTGAACGCGTTGAAAAGCGCATGCGCAAGACTGAATGTCCCATTCACAAGGTGGCGATATCGGCACTGCATACCAAGACAAAGTAGACGAAGAAGACAACGAGGAAGTGGAAGATGAGAATAAACATACATGAATCATACATAAATACTTCAGCAGCAGCATCTTTGTGGAAAAGGAGTGAAAACCGGGAAGTCAAGCAGCAGAAAGCAAGCAGCGTTTCTTCATTGGTGAAAATCCTGGCACATCAGCACAATGGCACTACCCATCGGGTGGGAGTGAAACTACAAATGATGGTTGTGCGCATGCGTCAACCGCTTGGCCTGGGTAGATGAAAAAAGTGAGTGTGCCGGGCTCATCCAAAGGGCACACAGACCAAAGAGGACTAGAGGGGAAAAGCAGCATGAATAAGGCTTAATTCACCATTGCTGACTGCTTTAACACTACTTCAGCCATAACTGGAAGCTCCGCCCATAACCATTCCTACAGCGGCATCCCCAAGAATAAGCCTTGCATTCAGCTGACAAGAGTTCGCCAAACATAGTTTGCTAGGCGACCTGACCTAAATGAACGGGTAGTTCTTGACAAACTGTTTTTCTGTTCGGCTCGCGCATTCTGTAGTTGTGTAGATCTATGGTCCTCTGTCAGCCGGTAGAGGAACCTAGTAACTACGGCGTAGACTGTAGCCTACTTCAGCTTCATATTACCTAAGAATTCTCCATTATACCCCCACCAAAACCAATATTTTATATGTGATACTGTTTTACTTACAAAATTACATAACCTCTACTCTTAAATTGATGGAATTGCTCCGAAAATAAAAGAAAACAAAAGAATACAGCAAACTATCTTACCTAGCCACCATGTTTGTTCGCAAAGCGAGCCACCTTCAAAAGCGTTCGGCCAAAGAGAAAACAGCTCGCAGCAACCGTGACCCTGTTTACATGGTCACGAGTAAACCGATTACAATCAGCTTTCTGGAGTTACCTGATCATTCAAACTGTCATGTAAACAGAGTAATCCGATTATCTTTATTAGTTAAAGACCCTGTTTACATGGTCATGAGTAAATCGATTACAGTCAGCTTTCTGGAGTTACCTGAATATTCAAACTGTCATGTAAACAGAGTAATCCGATTACCTTTATCAGTTTACTCCAGTAATCTGTTTACTCATGACCATGTAAAGAGGGTCAAATGCTCATTAACGGTTTATGAGAAAACAGATTAACACACGTAGTTTATTTTCCCAGTAAACCATTTACTCCGTGCATGTAAACACCGTAAGATAGATAGATGTACTTTATTGATCCCAAACTGGGAAATTACAGTGTAACAGCAGCATGACAGTAGACAACCAAACACAGAAACACACACATGACAGACAAAGGGATTACCCGTGGAAAGTAAAACTAACACGACTATAAAACCTATATACATCATAGCTTAACATATGATGACTCGTATAAATACATGAATCATCCCGTTGCACAAAGAAGGACTATCAGGAGCAGAGTGAAATGTGAGGTACCGGTTAGATTGTAAGGTGTAGTGTGGCAGCATTATTATGACCAGAATACAACATCATAGTGAGTTATTGTAAAGTGAAATTGCATGTGGCAGGAAAGATTTCCTGTACGTAACGTTCAACAGCGAAGCTGTAGTAGTCTACTGGAGAAAGTGCTCCGCTGTCTGTCTAGTGTGTGGTGTAGGCGGTGATCAGTTTATTTAGTGTTCTCCTCTCCACCACTGTCTCAAAGCTCTCCGGTCTGAGACCAATTACAGAGCCAGCCCTCTTGATAATCTTGTCAAGTCTGTTGGTGTCTCTGGCCCGGATACTGCTACCCCAACAGACAGCAGCCAAGAAGATGGCACTGGCGACAACAGTCTGGTAGAAAAGCTCCAGCATCCTGCTACACACGTTGAAGGATCCCAGCTTCCTCAGGAAGTAGAGTCTGCTCATCCCCTTCTTGTGCGCAGCATCAGTGTTGGATCTCCAGTCCAACCCGCTGCTGATCCTGACACCCAGATATTTGTAGTCCTCAACCACTCCTACCCCCCCCCCCCCCCAATCTGCAGTGGCTGAGAAGGCGTCTTCCTCTTCCTGAAGTTAATCACCAGCTCTCTGGTCTTGCTGACATTCAACCTCAGGTGACTCTTCTCTGTCCACTCCACAAATCTATCTACCAGTGCCCTGTACTCCCCCTCCTCTCTTCCTCTTATACACCCCACAACAGCTGAGTCATCAGAGAATTTCTGCAGGTGGCATGACTCTGTGTTGCACTGAAAGTCAGTGGTGTATAAGGTAAAGAGAAAAGGAGAGAGCACAGTCCCCTGTGGAGCTCCCGTATCACTAGCCACCACTCCAGACAAGACATTGCCCAGCCGGACAAACTGTGGCCTGCCTGTCAGGTAGTCAGTAATCCAGGAGATCACAGAGCTGTCAACCCCCATCACCCACAGCTTCTCACCCAGCTGCAGTGGCTGGATAGTGTTAAAGGCACTGGAGAAATTAAAAAAAAAAAAAAAGTGATTCTCACAGTATCTCCTCCACCATCCAGGTGCAGATGGGCTCGTTGCAGCAGGTAGATGACAGCATCTTCAACTCCTAAATGGGGCTGATATGCAAACTGCAGAGGGTCCAGCCACATCTTCACCTGCGGCCTCAGGTGAGCTAAGACCAGTCTCTCCAGGACCTTCATCACATGAGATGTGAGGGGAACTGGTCGGTAGTCATTCAGATCCGATGGAGATGACTTCTTGGGGACAGGAACCAGGCAGGGTGTCTTCCACAGCACCGGTACTCTCTCCAGACTCAGGCTCAGGTTGTACAGGTGTTTCAGTACCGGAGCTAGTTGGTTGGCACAGGTCCTCAGGGTCCTGGCGGAGATGCCATCAGGGCCCGCCGCCTTCCGCTGACGGGAGTCTCTTCAGCTGTTTCTCCACCTGGTCTGTAGTCACCGTGAAGTGAGGGAGGGTCCTTGTGCCCCCCGAGGAGGAGGAGGGGGGAGATGGAGAAAGGTTCTGCACAGGAGGGTGGGTGGGGGTCTGGTTGTGTTGCTGGGGTGACAGACTGTGAGTTGAACCTATTAAAAAACAGATTCAGTCCTCAGCTCTCTCCTGGCTCCCAGATGGCTGCCTGACTCTCCCCTTGCACCCAGTTATTTGTTTCATTCCCATCCACACATCTTTTGCATTATTTTGCCTGAGTTTGTCTTCCAACTTCCTCCTATAATTGTCCTTGCACCTCCTCAGCATCTCTCTGAGCTCATGCTGCACTCCCCTCAGCTTCTCCTCGTCTCCAGCACTAAAAGCTCTCTTCTTTTTGTTCAGAAGACTGAAGACCGTAAGCTGTTTATTGTCTTTATCAGTTTACTCTAGTAATCAGTTTACTTGTGACCATGTAAACATGGTCAATGTCGTTCAGTTACGGAAACTAACGAACAGTTCCGAACAGTTGCAAACTGTTTTGTCAACTGAACGCGCCCCTGGTGAATATTGTGCTATGGGCGCAGTCGGGCATCCGGGCATTTGGCGTACTTCCGGTTAGCAACCCACATGGCAACGCCGTACTAGGTGAAAACAATTCAGTGGCGACCTAGTCCCAGGCAGCTGCCGTGACCCAGCCCGTCGTAGTGCATTATATTCAGCTCATCACGTCCTATATCAGGTAATTGAGTGATATTGTGTTAGTTTAATTAGTTGCCACTTGATGGGTCACGTTTTGAAAATGCTAGCCGCCGACACAAGCCTCTCTGTATTGTAAATTCAAATTCAAAATTCAAACGTTTATTTCAAACTCAGGGTTCATAGCAAGAGCAAAACCAAAACAAGTAGAAAAAAGATAAACAGATAAAATAAAAGTATATACATATCAGCAGACACTCGGCGATCTTGTAACAACAATAACATACAGTAATGGGCTCAGTATAATATGGAACGCCACCACTTCCAAATGCTGGAGTGAAGTGTGAGTGACGAGTTGACAATTGCTGATATAAGATGATTGTTACATGCCAGCAACCTTCTCATAAACATTCTTACGTATCAGTTCGCCAAAAGACGGAATGTTCACAGACACAAACATCATGCTTGCACTCGACCGTATCGTATTGTAAACAGAGACGGACATTTCGTCTGTGGAAATGCATGACTGATTCCGCTTTCATCCAACAATACAGACCTCTCTATGTGCAGTCAGCCTGACTAATTTAACTGTAGACTGTAGTAAATAGTGCAACAAAGGGGCAGGCCATTAATGAAAGAGGTGGCAAAGGCAACCACGTGGCCTTAATTGTTCAATTACTTAACAAGACCTGTTGGGCCAACTTTGCATTTGACAACAATAGTTGAATACTTGAAACTCAGGGTCTTGAGAATATACCATATTTTCATGATTTTCAAGATCCCTGGATCATTTAATTATTTCTTTTAAGAATTACTCCTGTGCTGCCCTGATATTTAAAGTAGAACTGAACTCACCTTTTTGCCAAAAAACTAGAATAGCAGATTAATTAATTAATTAATTAATCAATTATTAATTAATTAATAATTAATTTTTCCGGTTCCGGTTCCGCCGGACCGGCGGCGCCACACGAGTCGGCTGCCTGTTGCAACAGCCTTTTTTTTAATCTTCCTTCTTCTTTCTACACCTTTCACTCTGTATATATATCACGGACGCACGGATCGCCCCGGGGGTCTCCCGGGTCGGCGGACGGAGCCACGGTTTGCAGCGGGAGACGTTACAGCGGGGAGGAGCTAGTGCTAGCTAGCACTTGGCCGCCGCCCGGTGCTAATGAGAAACTCGACATACCGGGAGCTGTAGCGAAAACGACGCGGGTGCCGGGCTGGAGTTTAGGCGGCGTGAAAGAAATATAAGACAGAATAATAAAGAGCGATGGCAAGAACCAAGCAGACCGCCCGTAAAATCTAACTAACTAACTAACTAACCTGCACTTATATAGCGCTTTTCTAGTCACAAAGACCACTCAAAGCGCTTTCATTAATACTAACCCTCTATTCTAAGGGCCTATAGGAAACAAATATCTAGGGACAATTTAGAACAGCCAATTAACCTAACATGCATGTTTTTGGCATGTGGGAGGAAACCGGAGAAATCCCGGAGTAAACCCACGCAACACGGGGAGAACATGCAAACTCCACACAGATCACTGTTGGTCGGGGGCTGGGATCGAACCCACGATCCCACGATCCCCACAATCCCCCGGCCAAGGGTAAACTGTGCTGCCGCAGTGCTAACCACTGCGCCACCGTGCAGCCAAATCTACTGGAGGAAGAAGCCCCCCAGGAGACAGCTAGCCACCAGGGCTGCTCGGAGAGGCGCTCTGGCCACCGGCAGAGTGAAGAGGCCTCGCCGTCACAGGCCCGTGCTCTGAGAGAGATCCGTCGCTACCAGAAATCCACGGAGCTGCTCATCCGTAAGCTGCCCGTCCAGCGCCTGGTGAGGGAGATCGCTCAGGACTTCAAGACCGTCCTGCGTTTCCTGAGCTTCGCCGTCATGGCTCTGCAGGAGACCAGCGAGGCCCACCTGGTGGTCTCTTCTTCGCTAAGGGGGTCACCATCCTGCCCAAAGACATCCAGCTGGCCCGCCGCATCCGCGGAGAGAGAGCTTAGACTTTCTGCTGCACATTCACCAGCCATAATGCTCTGCACTGTGTGTCTATATATATACATTTATAGTAATATGGACATATGTTTACTAGATGTTGTTTTTTTCTTGCCTTCTGATTGTTGCTCTGAGTGTTGCTATCCCTATGCTGTTGCAATCCTGGAATTTCTCCATTGTGGGACTAATAAAGGCTTATCTTATCTTATCTTAATTCCTTATTACCTATTGTATTTTTCAACACATAAAAGAAATTTTTAGGCCGTGCGATGGCCAAGCTATAAGCCGATAAACTTTTGCCTCTGGCTGGCAGTGCCAAACAAACCAGAAGTAGTGCAGACGACGTCACGAGTGTGACCCTTATCAAAACAACAATGGCAGATGATAGCAGTTTCAGCAGTCAAGAACACCAGAGTTTTCAGAGTGAAGAGGCATTCAGGATCGGTGACAAGACAGAGGAGGATGCAGGAGTGTCAAGTGAACAGGAAGAGAGCGAGGGAGGCATCGAACCGTACAGATTAGAGCCAGAATTTTCGGGGGATTCCGGCACCGACTCAGACCGCAGCAGTGATGGGGAGGAGAGTCGCTGAATACAGAATGGTGAGTCTTTACTTTGGCATGTTTGGGGTGTCAGGATAAGGAAAATTAACAATAAAAAAGAAAGGGAAAAAAACCATCAGCATTTTTCCAACTTATTACAGTGATCCCTCACTTATCGCGTTTAATGCGGTCTTCCTTCGCTGGGTATAGGCGCTCGGCAGGGAGCGAAGCTGGGTAAAACGTCTCGGCCAATCAGCTTGAGAGGTAAAACGTCTCGGCCAATCAGCTTGAGAGGTAAAACGTCTCGACCAATCAGCTTGCGAGATTCCCGAGCGGGCTGGGGAGCCGGGGAGAGCGGGCTCTCCGTGTTGATACCTGATGTTCTAATGTAGTCTCCCTGCCTTCTCATTAGAACATCAGGTATCAACACGGAGAGCCCGCACAGCTCAAAATCTACCTCTCTGACCACCGCTCCACTCCTCTCCGCCCACCTCTTCACCGCTCGGGAATCTCACAAGCTGATTGGCCGAGACGTTTTACCTCGCAAGCTGATTGGCCGAGACGTTTTACACAGCGAAGGAAGACCGCATTCATTGTTCTTTATCGCTCGTGTTGCTTAGTGGCACTTTTCGCTGTTCTCTTGTGCCTTTTTGTGCAAAATAGTGCTTGTGACGCCCTTGGGGGGGGGGGGGGTGACGCTACTTCGCGGTTTTTCACTTTTCGCGGTCGGTTCTGGTCCCCATTAAACGCGATAAGTGATGGATCACTGTATATCTAGAAACGCATCGCTTCCCGGTCGCTTTTCCTCCCCCTTTCTTTTCTTTCGTCGCCATGACAGCTTTCCTTGGCCACTGAACAGATCTTCCCAGGTGTTGGAAGTGTTTTGTAGCCGACTATCACGACAAAATGCACCAAAAACAACCAGTGTCGACGTGCTCGCAATGGTAAACATGAGGACTGGGTCACACTCGTGACGTCACGCGGAACTCCGGCTGCGCTTCGGCGGATTTGTCTGATTTTTCAGGGCGGGAAATTCTAAATCGCGATTTTCTCCAAGATTCCGGGATTTGTGGAGGGGGTGCCAATGATAAATTATCTTTATAATTGTATGTACTATCACCCAGTGCCGTTCAATGCCGTTCAGTTCAGTTCTACTTTAATGGATTGGTCATGTTACCCATAGGGGCCTTTCCTTAAAAACATTCAAAACATGTAAGAGGGTTAATCATGTTAATATGGGTCGAAGCAAACATGCTTACCAGGGGTGTCGATCAAGTAGCTGTACACGTCCGGCCACTGCACAGCTGGCCACCTGGTCGGGTCATTAACCCATTTTCCGGCTGGTAGCTTGTATGGGCAATCTGTCAGTCCACTTGCTGTCAGTTTCTCCTGATAACGTAGCCTGGCTGACTCATCAAGCTTTTCTATGTAGTCACAGGCCATGACAAAAAGTCAAAACACTGCACTAGACAAGGCTTGGTAACAGGTTTGTTTTCACCTAGTTAAGATGGCGGCGATGTGTTACTAACCGGAAATGACGTAGCCCCGACCGCACCCATTATATGTTGACACGTGTGTAACGGCGTCCCATCGTTTGTGGAGCTCTGAGACTTTCATTTCAGGCAACAGAAGTTTAAATCTCGGAATAAAACTTCACTGTTGGACAAACTCATGTTATAACAAAAGTATTAAACTACATACAGAGAACTGATGTGAAAACCGTTTAGCGAGAGTGCTAAAAACCGAGGCGACCGTCCACGGCGCCATCTTGCCCTATATTTCTTGTATCAGAATCACCCGAAAATAACGACGATTCTGATGTGAAAACAGCTTACCTGGTTTAATCAAAGTCCACTTTTAGAGAATATTTCAGCTTCTTAAACGTTTGCCTTGTTCAGTGCCTTCCTCTGCATAAGCAGCTGCGCATGCCCGCACAGCTTCTTCTTCTTCCTCTTCTTTTAGATTTGCTTGGCAGTTGGCAACAAGCTTATAGGTGCATTACCGCCACCTACCGGGTTGGAGTATGGACAAGAAAATGGCAGAAAAAAATAAATTCTTTTAATTAACCCAGTTGCAATTAAATATCTAAATAGACCTACATATATTTCTTTGACTGTAGTTCCTAACATGCTTTCCAAAACAAAACTTAAATTAGCCTTTTCCATTACTGCAATCAGATGTTTCCTTTGTTCCTGGTATACCTGACATTCCAACAAAACGTGCTGAACTGTTTCCGGAGAACCACAATGTGCACAGCTGCCAGGTGGGTGTTTACCTATTCTATGGAGTGTCTGGTTTAAAGTAGTGTGTCCTATTCTTAATTGGGTGATGAGTATCTCTTCTTTCCTGTTTCTGCCTACTCCCATTCCAGTTTACCTGCTTTTGAATGCAACAAAGATGTTTTCCTGTATCTATTGAGTCCCAGTATTCTTGCCACTTTTCCTCTATATACTTTTTAATTATTGATTTGCCTTCTGCCTTACTGAGTGAGATTTCCAGATTTATTGCTTCCAATTTTACTGATTGTTTTGCTAATAAATCCACATCCTCATTACCCTCTTTGCCAATGTGGGCTGGAACCCAAAGAAAGTTTATTGACTGATCTTTACTGCAGAGGTTGTAAATTAAGGAGTGGATTTCTACAAGGAGTGGATTTCTACAATCCCCTCATGGATCGTCACCTTATCGTGGTGGGGGGTTTGCGTGCCCTAGTGATCCCACGAGCTATGTTGTCCGGGGAAACAGGTGGTAGGGTTTCCCAAGACAAACTGTTCCTGGGTGAAGGGCCAGACTAAGAACAATCCAATAGACTCTCATGATGAACACTAGAACAGGGATCCAGTGTACCCCGCCCGGTATGGGGTTACCGGGGCCCCACCCTGGAGCCAGGCCTGGGGGAGGGGCTCGATGGCTTGCGTCTGGTGGCCGGGTTTCTGCCCATGGGACCCGGCCGGGCTCAGCCCAAAGGAGATACATAGGTCCACCCTCCAGTGGGCTCTCCACCTACAGGAGGGACCATGGGGGTCCAGTGCTGTGTGGATCAGGTGGCGGTCAAAGGCAGAGACCTTGGCAGTCTGATCCCAGGCTTCCTAAACTGGCTTTTGGGACATGGAATGTCACCTCTCTGGTGGGGAAGGAGCCTGAGCTGGTGCATGAGGTTGAGAGATACCGGCTTGATATAGTCGGCCTCACCTCAACACACAGCTCCGGTTCCGGAACCAGTCTCCTGGAGAGGGCCTGGAGCTTGTCTTATTCTGGAGCTGCCCCGGGCAAGAGGTGATGAGCAGGGTTGGGTATTCTTTTATCCCCCCGCCTTGCTGCCTCGACATTGGAGTTCTCCCCAGTGGACAAAAGGGTAGTTTCCCTGCGCCTTTGCAGGGCATCGGCATCATCATTTGTGCCGATGCACCAAATGATGGTTCAGAGTACCTACCCTCTTTGGAGTCTCTGACTGGGGTGCTGGAGGGTGCTCCTCTTGGAGACTCCATTGTCCTACTGGGGGACTTCAATGCACACGTGGGCAATGAGATTGAGATTGAGATTGAGATTCAACTTTATTGTCATTACACATGTATGAATACAAGGTAACGAAACGTGACTTGGCATTTGGGCACGCTCTGCAGAGCGCATCCAAGGCCGGGGCAGCCACTAGGGGCATGATTGGGAGGAACGGCCTGCCCGATCTGAACCCGAGTGGTGTTCAGTTATTAGACATCTGTGCTAACCATAGTTTGTCCATAATGAACACCATGTTCAAGCATAAGGGTGTCCATATGTGCACCTGGCACCAGGAAACCTTAGGTCACAGGCTGATGATCAATTTTGTTATAGTGTCATCAGACCTGCAACCACATGTCTTGGACACTCAGGTAAAGAGAGGTGCAGAGCTGTCAACTAATCACCACCTGGTGGTGAGTTGGAGCCGATGGCAGGGGCGGATGCCACTCAGACCCGGTAGACCTAAATGTATAGTGAGGGTGTGCTGGGAACATTTGGCTGAGGCCCCTGTCCGGGAGGTCTTCAACTCCCACCTCCGGAAGAACGTCAACCACATTCCAAGGGAGTCTGGAGACATAGAGTCTGAATGGGCCATGTTCTCCACCTCCATTGTTGAAGCAGCTGCCCAGAGCTGTGGCTGCAAGGTTGTTGGTGCATCTCATGGTTGCAACCCCCGAAACCAAGTGGTGGACACCAGTGGTGAGAGGGGCCATCAAACTGAAGAAGGAGTCCTATCAAGCTTGGTTGGCTTATGGGACTCCTGAAGCAGCTGAGGTGGAGGATTGCAGCTCGGGTGGTGTGCTGAAGCAAAAACTCGGGTGTGGGAGAAGTTTGGTGAGACCATGGAACAAGACTTTAGTTTGGCCTCAAAGAGATTCTGGCAAACTCTCCGGTGACTCAGGAGGGAGAAGCAGCTCCCTGTCCACACTGTGTATGGTGCGGATAGGGCGCAGCTGACTTCGACTGGGGACATCGTCGAGCGGTGGAAGGAATACTTCGAGGATCTCCTCAATCCCACTGACACGCCTTCCACAGAGGAAGCAGGGCTTGAGGACAAGGGGGATGACTCACCAATCACAGGGATTGAGGTCGCCAAAGTGGTTAAAAATCTCTTTGGTGGCCGGGCCCCAGCCACGAGATTCACCCTGAGTACCTCAAGGCCCTGGATGTTGTAGGGCTATCATGGTTGACACGCCTCTACAATGTTGCGTGGAAGTCAGGGGCAGTGCCTTTGGCATGACAAACTGGGGTGGTGGTTCCATCCATCCATCCATCCATCTTCTACCGCTTTTCCGGAGGTCCAGATCGCGGAGGCAGCAGTTCAAGCAGAGAAGCCCAGACTTCCCTCTCCCCAGCCACCTGCTTCAGCTCTTCAGAGGGGATACCAAGGCGTTCCCAGACCAGCTGGGAGACATAGTCTCTCCACCGAGTCCTGGGTCTGCCCCGGGGTCTCCTCCCAGTGGGACGTGCCTGAAACACCTCAAGTGGGAGGCGTCCAGGAGGCATCCTAATCAGATGCCCATACCACCTCAACTGACTCCTTTCAATGTGGAGGAGCAGCGGTTCTACTCTGAGCCTCTCCCGGATGACTGAGCTCCTCATCCTATCTCTGAGGGTGAGTCCAGCAATCCTACGGAGAAAGCTCATTTCAGCCGCTTGTATCCGCGATCTCGTTCTTTCGGTCATTACCCAAAGCTCGTGACCATAGGTGAGAGTAGGAACGTAGATTGACTGGTAAATCGACAGCTTTGCCTTAGAACTAAGCTCCCTCTTCACCACAACAGACTGGTACAACGTCCGCATCACTACAGCTGCTGCTCCAATCCGTCTGTCGATCTCTCGCTCCATTTTCCCCTCACTCGTGAACAAGACCCCAAGATACTTAAACTCCTCCACTTGGGGCAGGAGCCTGTCCCCAACCCGGAGAGGACAATCCACCTTTTTCCGGCTGAGGACCATGGACTCGGACTTGGAGGTGCTGATTCTCATCCCAGCCGCTTCACATTCAGTGGCAAACCATCCCAGCAAGAGCTGTAGGCCATTGCTGGATGAAGCCAACAGGACAACATCATCTGCAAACAACAGAGATGAGATCCTGTGGTCACCAAGCATGACACCCTCCATTCCCTGGCTGCGTCTAGAAATCCTGTCCATAAAAATTATGAACAGGATCGGTGACAAAGGGCAGCCCTGGCGGAGTCCAACTCTCACTGGGAATGACTCTGACCGAGTGTTGGCAATACGAACAAACTCTCACAACGGTCGTACAGAGACCGAATAGCTCGTAACAACAAGCCCGATACCCCATACTCCCGAAGCACCCCCCACAAAAATCCACGAGGGACGCGGTCAAATGCCTTCTCCAAGTCCACAAAGCACATGTAAACTGGTTGGGCAAACTCCCACAAACCCTCAAGAATTCTCGAGAGGGTAAAGAGCTGGTCCGATGTGCCATGACCAGGACGAAAACCACATTGCTCCTCCTGAATCCGAGGTTCGACCAACGGCTGGACTCTCCTCTCCAGTACCTTGGCATAGACCTTCCCAGTCTATGCCAAGTGGTTTCTCTTTTTAAAAAGGGGGACCGGAGGGTGTGCTCCAGCTTTGGGGGGATCACACTTCTCAGTCTCCCTGGGAAGGTCTGTGCCAGGGTACTGGAGAGGAGTACCACTGGTCGAACCTCAGATTCAGGAGGAGCAATGTGGTTTTCGTCCTGGCAGTGGCACATCAGACTAACTCTTTACCTCTCGAGAATCCTTGAGGGTTCATGGGAGTTTGCCCAACCAGCCCACATGTGTTTTGTGGACTTGGAGAAAGCATTCAACTGCATCCCTTGTGGTCTTTTGTGGAGGGTGCTGTGGGAGTATGGGGTATCGGGCTCATTGTTGTGAGTTATCCAGTCCCTATATGACCATTGCAAGAGTTTGGTTCGTATTGCTAAAACACACAGTCAAACTCATTTCCAGTGAGAGTTGGACTCCGCCAGGGCTGCCCTTTGTCACCAATCCTGTTCATAATTTTTATGGACAGGATTTCTAGGCGCAGCCGAGGATTGAAGGGTGTCATGCTCGGTGACCACAAGATTTCATCTCTGCTGTTTGCAGATGATGTTGTCCTGTTGGCTTCATCAAACAATGACCTACATGCCTTGCTGGGACAGTTTGCTGATAAGTGTGAAGCGGTTGGGATGAGAATCAGTACCTCCAAGTCCAAGTCCATGGTCCTCAGCCAGAAAAAGGTGGATTGTCCTCTCCAGGTTGGCGACAAGCTCCTGCCCCAAGTGGAGGAGTTTAAGTATCTTGTTGTCTCATTCACGAGTGAGGGGAGAATGGAGTGAGAGATTGACAGATGGATTGGAGCAGCTTCTGCAGTGATGTGGATGTTGTACCGGTCTGTTGTGGTGAAGACGGAGCTGAGCTCTAAGGCAAAGCTGTCTATTTACCAGTCAATCCCCATTCCTACCCTCACCTATGGTCCTGAGCTTTGGGCAATGACCAAAAGAATGAGGCTGTGGATACAAGCGGATGAAATGAGCTTTCTCTGTAGGATTGCTGGACTCACCCTTAGCGATAGGGTGAGGAACTCAGTCATCTAGGAGAGGCTCAGAGTATAACTGCTGCTCCTCCACACTGAAAGGAGCCAGTTGAGGTGGTATGGGCATCTGATCAGGATGCTTCCTGGATGCCTCCCACTTGAGGTGTTTTGGGCACATCCCACTGGGAGAAGACCCCGGGGCAGAACCAGGACACGCTGGAAAGACTATGTCTCCCAGCTGTCCTGGGAACGTCTTGTATCCTCTCTGAAGAAGTGGAGCAGGTGGCCGGGGAGAGGGAAGTCTGGGCTTCTCTGCTTGAGCTGCTGCCTCCGCAACCCAGACCCCCAGAAAAGGGGTAGAAAATGGATGGATGGATGGATGGATGAAAAAATATTGGAAATTATAAGGAATAAAATCACATTTATGAAAAACGTTGCTAAATTTAAGAGAAACAATACAAATTTTTAAGAAAATTTCTAAATTTTTGAGCAAAATGTTGCATATTCACAAGAAAAAATTGGTAAAAGAGGTAACAAATTATAAATTTATGAACAAAAAATTGCAAATGTTCTAGAAAAATGTTCCAAATTTACAAGAAAGATCAGAAATTTGAGGAAAAAAGTTTTTTCTTCATAAATCTGCTTCCTTTTTCTTGTCAATTTCAGACTTTTTTCTCCTTAATGCCTCCTCCAAGAGGAGGAGGTAATGTTTTTGCCAGCATTGGTTGGTTTGTCTGTCTGTTAGCAACATTACTCAAAAAGTTATGAACAGAGTTTAATGAAATTTTCAGGAAACGTGTAATGGCACAGGGAACAGATGATTCCATTTTGATGATGATCTGAGAATGCATACCTCCACCAAGGGCTTTGTTTGTATTTGTGCAGCAAGATTACACAAAAACTACTCCTTGGGCTAGACACGAACCCAGTACATTTTGGTGATGATCTGAGAATGCATACCTCTGCCAAGGCTCTTATCTTCTCACAGTGTGTTATTTTATAATTTTTAAAAAATTTATAATCCTTTATTAGTCCCACGGTGAGGAAATTACAGGGCATCCACCTGAATGGATGAGGCAGCCACGGCGCGGCACCAATCCTTTCACCATTCACACACACATTCACACCTAGGGCCACTTTAGAGTCTCCAGTTAACCTAACCTGCATGTTTTTAGCCTGTGGGAGGAAACTGGTTTACCCGGAGTAAACCCATGCAGACAAGGGGAGAACATGTAAACTCCACACAGAAGGGTCACCGATGGTCAGGGGTGGGATCAATCCCGTGACCTTCTGTCACGATCAGGCGAGCGTGCCCCCCCCCCCCCCCCTTCCTGTCTCTATTTTCCTGGCTCCGGAGCTCATCAGCAGCCCTGCGTGATTACACACCTGCTGCCTCCTGATTCACCAGCGTATTTAAGGGCCAGAGTGTGAAGAGCTCTCCGCTGGATTGTTGGGTTTGTGCTGCCTCACAATCACAATTCTTGTTGTGTGGTTACATTAATTATTTTCCCCAAACGTTGTCTTACCTTCTTCCTCTGCTCCTCTCAGGCTTGCTGCCGCCTCCAGCGGTTTGTCTCCGGGGCTGTGTTTGCTCGCTCGCCTGAATCATCCACCTCCAGGACAGTGGCTTCTCCACCCAGGTCCTCCAGTCACTCCTCTTCCTTCCCTGCCATCATTAATTCACCGTCTCCTCTCCCACGCTGTGGTCATTGCCGAGCTCTCTGCCAGTATCGTAAGATCCATATCCTCTGTGGTTATTTTCCAGTACGCCATATCCATTATTAATCCCTCCTGTCCTCTCTTTCCCTCCTAGGCCGCATGTGACTCCAGCGTGCAACTATTTTTTTGTATATAGTTTGGCTTCTTGGTTGCGGATTTCATTAATTGTGGTGTGTTTATATTCATTAAGTTAGCGTCTTTTGTATAGGGATTGGGTTTTCATTGAAGTGGTGTAACTTTTCATCTGTGTCTGTGTGTTCTTCTGAAGTGGTTGCCTTGCACTTAAGCCTCCTCAAAATCTCAAATCATGACACCTTCTTGCTGCGCTGCTGCAGTACTGATGCAGTTTTCACCAGAAGTGGCTTCAGGCACACACACAAACCCGTTATATTTTGGAGGTGATCGATAAGGGACGGAAAGAGCCTTGGCCGAGGTATGTGCTCTCTGAGTGCTTTTCTAGTTTGCAACTTTTTTCTTGTAATTTGGCAACTTACATAACTGAATAAAATGCATCTGAAGCTATTTTAAATCTCAACTACGTATTTTGTTGTAAATTTGCTTCTTTTTTTGTAACTGCAATTTTTTCTCACAAATTTTCAAGTTTTTTTTCTCATATATTTCCAACTTTTTTCTCATAAATTTGCGACTTTTTCTCATCACATTGCAACTTTTTTTTTTTATAAAAGTGCAACTTTTTCTCATAGCTGCAATGTTTTTCTTATAAATTTACAACTTTTTCCTCATAAATTTGCAACGTTTTTTTCCTCATGAGTTTGCAATGTTTTTCTCATAAATTTTCAACATTTTTCTTAAATTTTTTTTAACATTTTTCTTACAAATTTTCAACTTTTTTCTCATAAATTTGCAATGTTTCTCATAAATGTGCAACTTTTTTGTTACAAATTTGCAACTTTTTTCTCATAAATTTCCAATGTTTCTCATAAATGTGCAACTTTTTCTCATGTACAGCTTTTTTCTTAAAAATTTGCAACTTTTTCTCATAAATTTGCAGCTTTTTTAAATTACCAACTTTTTTCTCAGTCATGACTTTTCCTCCAAAGTTTGCAACTTTTTTCTTTTAAATTTGCTACTTTTTTCTCATAAATTTGAAACGTTTTTCTTTTAAATTCACTTTTCTCAAATTCATGACTTTTTCCTCAAAAATGTGCAACGTTTTTCTCATAAATTTGCAACTTTTTTCTCATAAATTTGCTACTTTTTCCCATAAATTTGCAACTTTTTCTGTTAAATTCATGACTTTTTCTCATAAATTCACAACTTTTTTTTCTCATAAATTTGTGACTTTTCTCTGATTTTTTTCTATTGGTAGCCACTCCAGCTACCCAAAATATTTGCAAAAGCACTGAAAAATGACAATTTTCATCTCATTTCTCATGTGATCTGTGTCTGTAGAAAAGAAGAACCTCCTCCAGAAGAGAAAGAAGGAGAAATTTCCTGTTGACAACACGCCACCCTCTGAAGAGATCACAGCTGATAAGGAGCAGCAGGTCATTACCACGGCAATAGATCTGAGTGGCACTAAGACTACAGTGTCATGAATCTGGGTTTGGAGGGCAAACCCAGTTCTGACTCATTGTTATCTTTTGCCCTAGTTTTCCTCTGACAGCTCAGGCATGCCCCCTCCTCCTGTCTACTGCGACGAGCTGCACTGTCACCGGTGTTCACACACATACACATACCCACACCCACACGCACTCGCTCCATTCACTCTCATTCACACACCCTCTCACACACCGGATGCCAATCAGTCCTGCCCACGCGTTCCCGCACCGGCAATCTCTTTCCTCGTTAGCTTCAGGAGTATTTGTTTGCCGCATCAGAAGAAAGAGATTGTCGGGGCATTCACCCTCGTTCATGGCAGCTTGTTCTCCATGAATGTCGTTCCACTCCTTTCACACATTCAGCCTGGCATCTTCAGACGATCTATCCCTGAATGTTCGCGGCTGCCCCAGCCTCCTATCTTTATCCACCAGACGGCACGGTTCGCCCCAGATCAGATCCAGACCTGTAAGTATCTTTAACCTTTCCTCTTGTGCTAGCAGCCCTGCAGCACTAGGCTGCTCGCCTTTCTTGTTTTGTGCCCAACGCAGCCCTGCAGCACTAGGCTCTGTATTCACCAGACTGTAGAGCATTCGGCTGGCACCCTGTATGTTTGGTGGCCTAACCATGTCATTGCACCTCTCTGTAAATTGTGTGGTTTAACTGGACTGAGCTCGGTGATTTTTGACTTGTTATTTTCTTTGTGTTTGTTAATAAAAGTGCATCATCAACTCTTGCTTTTGGGTTTTATTCTCTCTCTCGTGCGCCGAGCCATGGCACACGGAGGTTTGTGACAGAATGCCCTGACCTGTGTAAAAGCCCAGCAGAGAGGTGGTGCATGAGTGAATTTTTGCTTTTTTCTCCTTAGTGCTTTTTCCCCTAGTCGTCCGCATGAATTTTTCCAACTTTGGACTGAGCCCCGAGGAGTGTGGGGTGGCTGATTGAACTGTGGTATTCATTTCCCGGGCTTGAGCCACCAACTCCCCGGAGAATTTCTTGCTGTTCGACATCACTGTCAGGGTGCTCCAGACGTGCCCCGGTCTCTGGAAATATCCGGGGTTGACATCATTTTTCACCCTGGTCCACGAGTCACGCCGACAGCTGGAGGAGATAACAGGAGGAGCCATCGGAGCTCAACTGTGGCTTCCCACGACCGGAGTCCGCCGCTCGCCGCCCTAGCCGGAGTCCTCCTCCCCCCGCCGTATTTCCCGTCCTACTCCTGGGAGGACGAAGCAGGACACCGAGGCAGCAGCGTACACCATCACCAGTCAGGAGTTCAGGCAAGTTCATCTCCATTCTCTTGCAATGTCTCCTGAGGTGATTAATCAGATTCCTGTGGAGGAGCTTCAGAAATTGTTACCCGCTGAAGTTCCCCAAACAGC
The DNA here is from genome assembly GCA_020510985.1 of Pholidichthys leucotaenia. Lineage (NCBI taxonomy): Eukaryota > Metazoa > Chordata > Actinopteri > Cichliformes > Pholidichthyidae > Pholidichthys > Pholidichthys leucotaenia. The sequence goes on from CM035840.1 coordinate 442,626,324, forward strand.
TGCTGTCACTGCTCCTTATTCCCTGTCTTCTGTCTCCCTTGACTTCTCGCTGGCCCCGGGAGAGGATCATCGGATGCAGGAGGAGCGGGAGGAGTCAACCACATGGCATGAGGTTAATCCTAGGTCTAAGCGACGGAAGAGGCCCGTCACCTCATTGGCGGTTCCAAATTGGACGTCAAGCCCGACCGTTGCTGCGGCAAAGCCCCCCTTGGTGCCAGCTGTCGTACCAGCAGACACACCAGCAGACACCCCTTCAGCTTCAGCCATAGTTCCTGTCGTTGGGATGTCCACCCCAGCCGCCGGAGGGATTGTGTGTGCCACTCTGGACCTACCCACCTCCGTGCCGTTCGGGCCAGCTCCTCCGTCAACCACCAAGGAGCCTAGAAGACCTATGGGCATGGAGAAGGAGGACAACACACCGTCGGCAGCCGCCAGCATTCAGACCCGGGAGGCCAGGCAAGTGGGTTTTCTTTGAACATTAGTCATTAAGGATAAGCCTTGTCTGTCCCCTGGGAGAGAGCCTCAGGATAGGCAGTCGCCTGAGTGCTCTCCCCCTGCTGCTCCTATGATGAACTCATCTATTTCCTCTGTGTCTCCATCCCCTGCCTTGGAGTGTCCACCAGCCATGGAGCTCGACGATCGGGGGAGGAGGGAATGCGTGGTGCTGGAGGACTGCACCCCGCAGAACCGCTACGACCAGAGGAGGAGCACTGTGACCGACCGGAAGCGGGTGCCAATGAAGGAGCATCCCCCCGCTTCAGTCTCATTGGACACAGTGCCACCCAGGTCTCCACCTCCAGACTTCATGCCGGGAGGGTTACCGGCATTAGGGGCTTCACTGGAGGAGACCACGACTGCCAAGACCATCATGCCTTCTGTGGGGGCCGCCACGGCAGAGCCATCCCCCGGACCAGACCTACAGTCAACTGGACCCCGAACATCATCATTGGTGCCGTCGGAGTCCTGGACAGTGGTAGAGCTCGAGCACAGGCAAGTAATCTCTCTTGTAGTTCACCTGTCAAGTGTTGAGAGTTCTTGCCTCGCTCTTGGGGAGGAGAGTCGGGTGCAGCCCCTAGCTGCATCTGAACTTTCCTCGCCGGGCTCTGCCGCTGCCGGTGACCCTACCCGTCTCCATTCTCCAGTCTCCTTTGAGCAACCTGGGTTGCCCATGCACGACAAGGAGGGTCCAGTTGTCCCGGAGGAGGTCAATGGGGGTGCAGCACCCAACGGACAGGAGGAACCTGCGCACCCTAAATCACCAGAGTCCTGGATGGTGGTGGAGCCAGAAGTCAGGCAAGTGTGCTCCCTTATGTCAGGAGTGTCAATATTAATGTCACACTGCCCAATTTATGGTGAGGTGGACCCGGGGCAGCTCACAGTAGCCCTTGAGACCGCCACACCGGCCTCTGCCGCTGCTGGTGACCCTGACCCGGTTTCTCTTTCTCTCTCTTTGGGCTCGGAGCCTCCGGCTGGAGTCTCCAAAGAGCTGCTGGAGGCAACCGAGGATCGGGGTTCAATGCCGGAGGATATGAGGAGCATCACCTCCCTCACTAGGGAGGCCACTGTGGGAGCAATGAGGCCCCCGATGGGGGTCACCGCAAGTGCAATGGTGCTACAACCGGAGCCCACCGCGGGTGCAGCAGGGCCCCAGCTGGAGTCCACCGCGGGTGCAGCAGAGACCCAGCTGGAGTCCGTCGCGGGTGCAGCCATGTCCCAGATCAGGACCGTCGCGGGTGCTACGGTCCCCCTGCCCCAAGCCTCGAACGGCAGGGGGCATTCTGTTCTTTGGCTTTGCCGCCGAGGTTCCCGAGTTTGGAGGCTGCCTCTCCACCCTCCTCTCAGGTCCTGGTGGTTCCACCACGGTGGTCGGCCACCCGAAGGACTTAGCTTATGGGTCGGGTGGCCCATCAGCCCGGGCAGGCCGCCGGACACTATCCCATGGGCCGCCTTCTGGACTTGGGACTTGGGCAGGCCACCCGATCTGCCACTCCTCACCATACTGGGGGCCTGGGACTTAGGTCAACCCCCTGAACTTTGGACTTCGGGGGAGGGGGGTTAGTGTTCCAGGTTGGGGGTCATTAGGAGGGGTTTGCTCTTTATTCTGTTTTTGTTCTGATTGTGTTTTCACTGGTTGCTTCCCTCCTAACCGGTTTTCCCCCACCTCCCACCCTGGGTTAGTGTTTGTTGCCGGGTGGGACGGGTTCCCTTGAGGGGTGTTGTTTCTTTTCTTTTTAGCTGATGGTACTGGGGTGTCTGGTAACCACCCCTGGGGGCGGGGGGGGGGGCTGTCATGAATCTGGGTTTGGAGGGCAAACCCAGTTCTGACTCATTATGTTTTGCCTTAGTTTTCCTCTGACAACTCAGGCATGCCCCCTCCTCCTGTCTAGTGCGATCAGCTGCACTGTCACCGGTGTTCACACACATACACACACCCACACGCACACACACACACACACACACACACTCGCTCCATTCACTCTCATTCACACACCCTCTCACACACCAGATGCCAATCAGTCCTGCCCACGCGTTCTTGCACCGGCAATCTCTTTCCTCGTTAGCTTCAGGAGTATTTGTTTGCCGCGTCGGAGGAAAGAGATTGTCGGGGCATTCACCCTCGTTCATGGCAGCTTGTTCTCCATGAATGTCGTTCCACTCCCTTCACACATTCAGCCCGGCATCTTCAGGCGATCTATCCCTGGATGTTCGCGGCTGCCCCAGCCTCCTATCTTTATCCACCAGACGGCACGGTTCGCCCCGGATCAGATCCAGACCTGTAAGTGTCTTTAGCCTTTCCTCTTGTGCTAGCAGCCCTGCAGCACTAGGCTGCTCGCCTTTCTTGTTTTGTGCCCAACGCAGCCCTGCAGCACTAGGCTCTGTTTTCACCAGACTGTAGAGCATTTGGCTGGCACCCTGTATGTTTGGTGGCCTAACCATGTCATTGCACCTCTCTGTAAATTGTGTGGTTTAACTGGACTGAGCTCGGTGATTTTTGGACTTGTTATTTTCTTTGTGTTTGTTAATAAAAGTGCACCATCAACTCTCGCTTTTGGGTTTTATTCTCGCTCTCGTGCGCTGAGCCATGGCACACAGAGGTTTGTGACATACAGTGCTTAAATCTGAACCCTGTTCTCCAGTGAGCTCCACACAAGGTGGGTGGGCTGTGTTGTGTGTTTAAATGTAGTCCAGATATATCACAGTGTGAACACGTAAACCACACCAGAGGTTTAGAACCGAATGATGGAGTCATGTGTGTAGTTTCAGAGGCTAAACCACAACCTGCAAAATATGCAACTTTTTTCTCAAAAATTTGCAACATTTTTCTCATAAATTTTAATTTTTTTCAGTAAATTTGCAAGTTTTTTTCTCATGAATTTGCAGTTTTTTTTCCCATGAATTTGCAGCTTTTCCATTGTTTTAATTTGTAAAATTTTTACAATAAATTTTCAACTTTTTGCCTGTAGACTTTTTGTCATGAACCGGGCTTGGGATTCTCCCGAGCTCGGCTTCATGGCATTTTTCTGTTCCCTTATGATCTTATGATCACACGCCTACACATTCCTACTGACACTCACTCACACCGGCAATCACTTGGGTCATTATGTCTCGTGTTATTTAAGTTCTGTCTTCCCATCTGTGTTTGCCGGATTATTGCATAGTCTTCTGCATCATCTACTGCCTTGTCCATCTGTGTTGTTTTTCTGGGATTATCTCCACCGACTGCCCTGTCCCCAGCTCGGTGAGTACTGTTTTGTTTCCCCTCGCTTCCGGTTATGTCTGGAGCGCTTTGGATCTTCTCTTTTGCTTCCCCCCACTGGCAGTCACGTCTGCAGTGCCTTGGGTATCCTCTGTGTGTACTCACCTGGAGCTGAGGGGCGTTCGGCGCATAATTCCAGTGATTAATCATTGTACATGATCGCCAGTTTGTTTGTTTGGACTGTTTATCACGTTTTTGTTTAATAAATACGCACAACATCCTCCTGCATGTGGGTTTCAGTCTCTCCTGCCTCAAAAAGGCAGGAATTCATGACAGAATAATCCGGTCTGAAATAGAAACCCAGCGGAGGTGTTGTGTTTGTGTTTTTAAATCTTTTGTGTTTTTCACCCACCTTTGTTTAAGCAGTTGACCATGGACTTTTTAGTTTTAGGACTGAGCCAAGTGGAGTGCGCAGTAGCCGAGCGAGCTGTGGACTTCGCTTCCAGGGCTCGTGCCACCCACTCTCTGGAAATTAATTTGTTTATTGGACATCGCTGTCGGTGTGCTCCAGACGGGTCCCAGCCCGTGGAGATAGCCGGGGCTGACGCCGCTGCTCAACCAAATATGCGAGCCACAGCAGCAATTCGAGGAAGTGGTGAGAGGGTGCTCCGCAGCGCAATCTCAACAGCTTAAGAAGCGCTCCCGGAGGCTGAGAGCCCACCATTCACTTCCCAAGCTAGTGTCCTCTTCTCCCCATCAGACGTGCCTTCCTTCTCCCAGAGAGACGGAGCATGACACCGAGACAGCAGCTGACGTCATCACCTGTCAGGAATTTAGGCAAGTCCTTCTCCGTTCTATTGCTCTCTCTCCTGAAATGTTTAGCCTGATTCCTGCAGAAGAGCTTCAGATTTTACAGTCCTCTGGGGCTCCCCTATCAGCTGCTGTCCCTGCTCCTCAATCTTTTTCCTCTGTCTCCCCTAATTCTCCGCCGGTCCCAGGAGGAAGTCGCCGGACACAGGAGGAGCCAGAGGTCTTGGAGGAGCCAACCACACTGCGTATGAGCCATCCTGCGCCGGAATGTCAAAGGATGCCCTTCTCCTCATTGGCGGCCGATCCCCGGACGTCATGCCCGACTACTCCTGCAGCGAAGCCTCTCTCCGCACCAGCTGTCTTGCCAGTCAGCGCCCTCTCTGCTTCAGCTGCAACCTTCGTCGCCAATAACGTCCCCTCCTGTTGCCAAGAGATCATCCAGGGCAGCCCCTGACACGCCCACTCCCGTGCTGTCCGAGCCGGTTCCTCCACTGTCTTCTGAGGGGCTCAGAACTGCCGTGGACACAGAGGAGGATGACAGTTTGTCACCTGAAGCAGCCAACATCCAGGCCCGGGAGGTCAAGCAAGTGTTTTTTCATTCTACTCCCTCTCACAATGATGAACCTTGTCTGTCTCCCGGGAGAGAGGCTCAGGTTGGGCAGTCACCTGAGCGCTCTCCCCCTGCTGCTACAGTAATAAATTCACCTTTTCCCTCTGTGTCTCCATCACCTACTCCCGAGTGCCCGTTGGTCCCTGAACTCAACCATCGGATGATGGGGGACCCCGCGGCGCTGAGTCTTGATGGACAGAGGGGGGAGGGCGATGAGACTGACCCGAAGCCTGCGATGACAGAGGAACGTCCCCTGGCTTCGGTCTCCTGTGGTCCAGCGCAATGAGGGACTGTGCCTCCAGAGCCCACGCTGGGAGAATTACCTGTGTGGGAGGCCTCACTGGAGTCTACCAGGACTGCTAAGACCATCATGCCTACTGCGGAGGCCACCGCAGCAGAGTCAGCATTGGAGCTCGATCTCCGCCAGGCCAGGCCCAAGATGTCGCCATCTACCGGATTGTCGGAGTCTTGGACAGCGGTGGAGCTTGAGCTCAGGCGAGTGCTCTCTGTTGTTTTTCTCTTCTCTGTGTTGGAGCAAACTTGCCTGGCTCTTGGTGAGAAGAGCCAGGTGCAGCCACTCACTGCACCCAAGCTCGCCTCACCAGACTCCGCTGCTGTCAGCGACCCTGACCCCTCTCCCTTCTGTGTTGTCTCTGAGCTTTCTCCCAGGGTCGTCGGAGAGTAGTCAGCACCACCAGAAGCCTCCGAGGATCCAGGTCTGCATCCTGAGGTTCCAGTTGCCCCTGCCATTGGCTGCTCTACCGAGGATGCAACGCTGTCCCAGTCCGGAGTCACCAAGGGTGCAGCGTTGTTTCAGTCCGGAGCCACCGAGAGTGCTGGTGAGCTCCAGCCCGGAGCCGCCAGGGGTGCAGCCTTGGCCCAGTTGGGGCCCACCGTGGGTGCAACGTTGGCCCAGCCGGGGTCCAGCACGAGTGCAGTCGAGCTCCAGTCCGGGGTCTGTGCTGGTGCTGTTAAGTCCCAAGCCGGGACCACCGCGGATGCAGCCCTGTCCCTAGCCAGAACCACCGCGGGTGCAGCCCTGTCCCTAGCCGGGACCATCGTGGGTGTTGCCATGTTCTGACCCGGGACCATCGTGGGTGCAGCTACCCCCCAGTTCCTTGCTACTGTGGGAATAGTGGGTTCCTTCCTGTCATTGTCTAACGCCGGGGCTTACTCCCCTCTTCAGTTTTGGGTCTCCCTGTGGGGCAGCCGCCGTCCGGTCTGCCTCGTCCGAGCTGGTGGCTGAAGAACCCAGGCCGGCTGCCCGATGTATTGTGCTGTTGGGTTGGGTGGCCAAATTTCCCTGGCAGGCCACCCGGCTCATTCCTCTTGACTGTTTGGCTGGCCTGGGATGCTGGTAGGCCACCTGATTAGTCTTATTGTTCAGACTGTGGGGCCTGGAACCGTGGGCAGCTCCCTGAACCTCTTCCTCCTGAACTTGGGGAGGGGGTGATTCTGTGTTTTGTTTGTGTGGGTCCTGAGCGGGGTGTTTTTTGTTTGTTCCCTCCTGGCCTGTTTCCCCCCACCTCCCGCCCTGGGCAGTTTATTGCAATTTTGCTGGGGGGGGGGGGGCAGGTGTTTTTTTTTTCTGTTTTTGATGGTACTCTGGGTGTCTGGAATCCACCCCTTGAGAGGGGCGGGGGGCTCTGTCATGAACTGGGCTTGGGATTCTCTCGAGCTCGGCTTCATGGAGTTTTTCTGTTCCCTTATGATCTGTGTTTTCTGTTACCTTTTGAGTTCCATATTGTGTTTCATTGTTTAGCCATGTTCTGTTGTATTTTTGGTGCTTATTATTTGCTTTGCCAGTCGGTGCATCGTGACATGCACTATACAAAGCCCAGAGATAAACAAACCTATCATCTGGTCAGTCACTGCAACAGATACTGGAGTCAGTTTGTCTTGGCCTGTCCTTGCCACTGATAATACCTCTATCTGCCAAGAATGTGCCGCTAGTACAGCAAAAGTTAGCGGTACTCAAATACTTTGCAAGCAGTTTCATGAAATGGTCAGTCAGAAAGCAACTCATACCGGCTCGGACGTCGCCCGGATTAACAAGGTCAGGAGTTCCTGACAGCAGAGAGCGAAGGACAGAGCTGTGGGGAGGAATCTGATCAGACCTAAATGAAACAGTTATTGTCACCCCCGACAGTCTGCTATGATGATGATGATGATGATGGCCATTTGATTATCTTTTGAGTCATTTGTAATTATTCTTTAGTCTGTGTTTGGTTTTGTGTTTATTTACCTTGTGACTGACAGCCACGCCTCCCTCTCCTGCCTACTTTTGACAGCTGATTCCAATCTGTCATTGCCTCTCCCTGCTTAGGCTTACACACTCACGCACACACATGCGCACATACACATACACTCTCATGCACACCTGCACTCACTCAGCTCAACGCACACCCACACATTCCTACTTGCACTCACGCACTCACTCACACCGGCAATCACTTGGGTCATTATGTCTCGTGTTATTTAAGTTCTGTCTTCCCATCTGTGTTTGCCGGATTATTGCATAGTCTTCTGCATCATCTACTGCCTTGTCCATCTGTGTTGTTTTTCTGGGATTATCGCCTCCGACTGCCCTGTCCCCAGCTTGGTGGGTACTGTTTTGTTTCCCCTCGCTTCCAGTTATGTCTGGAGCGCTTTGGGTCTTCTCTTTTGCTTCCCCCCACTGGCAGTCACGTCTGCAGTGCCTTGGGTATCCTCTGTGTGTACTCACCTGGAGCTGAGGGGCGTCCGGTGCGTAATCCCAGTGATTAATCATTGTACATGATCGCCAGTTTGTTTGTTTGGACTGTTTATCACGTTTTTGTTTAATAAATACGCACAACATCCTCCTGTGTGTGGGTTTCAGTCTCTCCTGCCTCAAAAAGGCAGGAATTCATGACATTTCCCAACATTTTTCTTAGATTTACATTTTTTTCCTCATAAATTTTCATCTTTTTTCCTGCAAGTTTTCAGCTGCTTTCTTGTAAATTTGTAACTTTTTTTTCATAAATCTGAAAAATGTACAATAGATTTTCAACTTTTTCCCTGTAAATGTTCATCTTTTTTCTTGCAAATTGGCAACTTTTTGCACAAAAATCGTATCTTTTTTTCCTCATAATTTCAACCTGTTCTCTCACAGGTTTGCATTTTTCTCAAATGTGTAATTTTTTTTCTCATAAATCTTTTTTCTCTGTAAATTTGCAAAAAGAAAAATATCCTGTAAATTTTCAAATATTTTCTTGTGAATTTTCACCATTTTTGTGACAGATTTACATTTTTTTCTCATAAATTTTCAATGTTTTTAAATGTAAATTTTTAACTGTTTTCATGTAAATTTGCCCCGCCTCGTAAATTTTCAACTTTTTTTCATGGTTCCATTTACCACAGCAAGTCTTCCAGGTCCTGAAGCAGCAAAACAGCTTGATGTTCCTTTTCTGAAATGCTGTGTTACTTTTATGCCAGATCTAATGGGACACACACCTTCCAAAAAGTTCAGCTTTTGTCTCATCAGTCCACAAAGTATTTCCCAAAAGTCTTGGGGATCATCAAGGTGTTTTTTAGTAAAACTGAGATGAGCCTTTATGTTCCTTTTGCGCAGCAGTGGTTTTCATCTTGGGACTCTGCCATGCAGGCCATTTTTGCCCAGTCTCTTTCTTATGGTGGAGTCATGAACACTGACCTTAACTGAGGCAAGTGAGGCCTACAGTTCTTTGGATGTTGTTGTGGGGTCTTTTGTGACCTCTTGGATGAGTCGTTGCTGCACTCTTGGGGTAATTTTGGTCCGCCAGCCACTCCTGGGAAGGTTAACCACTGTTCCATGTTTTCCTCATTTGTGGATAATGGCTCTCACTGTGATTCACTGGAGTCCCAAAGCTTTAGAAATGGCTTTGTAACCTTTTCCAGACTAATAGATCTCAATTACTTTGTTTCTCATTTGTTCCTAAATTTCTTTGGATTGCAGCATGATGTCTAGCTTTTGAGGATCTTTTGGTCTACTTCACTTTGTCAGGCAGGTCCTATTTAAGTGATTTCTTGATTGAGAACAGGTCTGGCAGTAATCAGGCCTGGGTGTGGCTAGAGAAATTGAACTCAGCTTTCTAAAGATGTGATAAACCACAGTTAATTTATGTTTTAACATGGGGGCAATCACTTTTTCATACAGGGCAATATAGGTTTGGATTTGTTTTACCCTTAATAAAAAAACACCATTTAAAAACTGCATTTTGTGTTTACTTGTGTTATCTTTGTCTAATATTTAAATTTGTTTGATCTGAAACATTTAAGTGTGACAATCACACAAAAAAAAATGAGAACTCAGGAAGGAGGCAAACACTTTTTCACACTACTGTATGTGTGATTTCACTATATATACTGTGAGTGAGCAGATGTCTTTTTAAGGCACCCATGAAAGTAAAGGCCTTCCCACACGATTACAGAAAAGATTCAACTCCAGTGTGGGTGACCTGATGTCTTCTTAGGTGATCCAGCCTAATAAAGGCCTTCCCATACTGACCACACACAAACTGTTTAACCCCACTGTGGGTGATACATTCTTAAACAATCCATTCGAGTAAAGGCCTTGTCACACTGATCACACACAAATGGTTTAACTCCAGTATGGGTGAGCTGATGTGTTCTTAAATGGCTCATTAGAGTAAAGGTTTTTCCACACTGATCACATTTAAATTGTTTAACTCCTGTGTGGGTGAGTTGATGTCTTTTTAAATGATCCATCCGAGTAAAGGCCTTCTCACACTGATCACACATACAGTGGGGTAAAAAAGTATTTAGTCAGCCACCAATTGTGCAAGTTCTCCCACTTGAAAGATGAGAGAGGTCTCCAATTTTCATCATAGGTATACCTCAACTATGAGAGACAAAATGAGAAAAAAAAATCCAGAAAATCACATTGAAGGATTTTTCATGAATTAATTGGTAAATTCCTCAGTAAAAAAAGTATTTGGTCAATAACAAAAGTTCATCTCAATACTTTGTTATATACCCTTTGTTGGCAATGACAGAGGTCAAACGTTTTCTGGAAATTTTCACAAGGTTTTCATACACTGTTGCTGGTATTTTGACCCATTCCTCCATGCAGATCTCCTCTAGAGCAGTGATGTTTTGGGGCTGTCACTGGGCAACACAGACTTTCAACTCCCTCCAAAGATTTTCTGTGGGGTTGAGATCTGGAGACTGGCTAGGCCACTCCAGGACCTTGAAATGCTTCTTACAAAGCCACTCCTTCATTGCCCAGGCGGTGTGTTTGGGATCATTGTCATGCTGAAAGACCCAGCCACGTTTCATCTTCAATGCCCTTAACAGCTCAAAATCTCACTCAAAATCTCACGATACATGGCCCCATTCATTCTTTCCTTTACACGGATCAGTCGTCCTGGTCCCTTTGCAGAAAAACAGCCCCAAAGTATGATGTTTCCACCCCAATGCTTCACAGTAGGTATGGTGTTCTTTCTCCTCCAAACACGACAAGTTGAGTTTTTACCAAAAAGTTCTATTTTGGTTTCATCTGACCATATGACATTCTCGCAATCCTCTTCTGGATCATCCGAATGCTCTCTAGCAAACTTCAGATGGGCCTGGACATGTACTGGCTTAAGCAGGGGGGCACGTCTGGCACTGCAGGATTTGAGTCCCTAGCAGCGTAGTGTGTTTCTGATGTAGCCTTTGTTACTTTGGTCCCAGCTCTCTGCAGGTCATTCACTAGGTCCTCCCGTGTGGATCTGGGATTTTTGCTCACAGTTCTCGTGATAATTTTGACCCCAAGGGGTGAGATCTTGTGTGGAGCCCCAGATTGAGGGAGATTATCAGTGGTCTTGTATGTCTTCCATTTTCTAATAATTGCTCCCACAGTTGATTTCTTCACACCAAGCTGCTTACCTATTGCAGATTCGGTCTTCCCAGCCTGGTGCAGGGCTACAATTTTGTTTCAGGTGTCCTTTGACAGCTCTTTGGTCTTGGCCATAGTGGAGTTTGGAGTCTGACTGTTTGAGGTTGTGGACAGGTGTCTTTTATACTGATAACAAGTTCAAACAGGTGCCATTAATACAGGTAACGAGTGGAGGACAGAGGAGCCTCTTAAAGAAGAAGTTACAGGTTTGTGAGAGCCAGAAATCTTGCTTGTTTGTAGGTGACCAAATACTTATTTTACTGAGGAATTTACCAATTAATTCATTAAAAATCCTTCAATGTGATTTTCTGGAATTTTTTTTTTTCTCATTTTGTCTCTCATAGTTGAGGTATACCTATGATGAAAATTGGAGACCTCTCTCATCTTTTAAGTGGGAGAACTTACACAATTGATGGCTGACTAAATACTTTTTTGCCCCACTGTAAATGGTTTAACTCCAGTGTGGCTAACTTGATGTGTCTGAAGTTCACTTATCCGGTTAAAGGCCTTCACACACTGACCACAAATAAATGGTTTAACTGTAGCGTGGACAAGTTGATGTGTTTTTAAAACACTCAGCCGAGTAAAGCCCTTTCCACAGTGATCACAGAAAAACAGTTTATCTCCTGTGTGGGTGACCTGATGTACTCTTAGGTCACTCATCTTAGTAAAGCCTTTTCCACATTGACCACACAGATATGGTTTGACTTCCACATGGGTGAGTTGAGAGTAAAGGCCTTCCCACACTGACCACACAGAAATGGTCTCACCCCAGTGTGGGTAAGTTGATGTCTTTTCACACAACTCATCTGGGTAAAGGCCTTTCCACACTGATCACACACAAATGGCTTGACTCCACTGTGGGTGCGTTGATGAGTTTTTAAGCTATCTACCCGTGTGAAACAATTTCCACATTCTTCACAACAGTATCTTTTAACCCCAGTGTGGAGCTGTCTCTTTCTTTCTTTTCCACTCCTGTCACTGTGCAAATCATCTTTGTTTGCTGCTGTTGGAGTGTCTTCATCCTGATCTTGCTTAGGCTTAACTTCATTTTTTCCTTTATATTCCTGTTGCAACAAAAACAGAAGCATAGGCAGTGAATAATATGTCTGTGAATAAAGGACCAAAATGTCCAAAGTACAAAAAAGAAATCCAAACAAACCCTAATGACATAAGACAGAATTGTAGCCTTCGTAAAATGTGACAAATGTGTATGTTTTGAATGTACTCTATATGATATTTTACACTTTTGTATTAAAACTAATTACCAATGACTTAAATCTTCTGCACTGCCAGACAGCAATCAGCCACTACTTAAAGCTTTCCCGCTTTTGGTGTTCACCTTAAGCCCAAGACTCCCACTTTATAGAGAGGGAAAAACAGCATTTTGCAGCTCCCAACAAAATAGTTAGCTTAGCATGTAGCTATCATGCTGCTTATTAACTTAAAACATTTATTAATTCTAAATAACACTACATGTGCTCTAACTATACAGTATACTATAAGTTACTCTCAGTTGTTATCTAGCTTATTTTATGTGTGCAATGTCTCATTACCAGTTTTTTCAGTCCCGTTAGATTAGTATAGCGTAGATATCCTGTCACTGATGTCTCTAAACAAACATTCACCCATTCCAAATAACAGTAGGTGTGCTGCCTTTAAGTTAATAATTAAGTTAATAATCTAAATAAGTTAAAAACTAAAAAAAAGTGTTAAAAGTGAGTGTTATAATTTGAAAATGTTAAAAGTAGTTTCTGTAATAATTCATGGTCTGGCTGCCACCTGCTGGCCACAGTAATTCTACAGTTGCACATGTTCAGTCTAGCACAGACATGCAGAATGAGACAGAGACTGCAAAATACATGCCGTTGCTGAATGTTTTCTGATACGCTTCCGCCTTGGAGACTATGTGTCTGTAAGTAATATATATAGATATATCAGAGTCCTGTATTTTGAGAGGTGTTATGTTGTAGACTGAAGTGTTGTTTTGAAGATACATATTTGCGCTGCTAGCTAACTCGTGCTAACTCTGTTCTAGCTTGTAGCTGCCTGAATTTTCACCATTTTTGTGAGATTTACATTTTTTTCTCATAAATTTTCAATGTTTTTAAATGTAAATTTTTAACCGTTTTCATGTAAATTTGCCCCTGCCTCGTAAATTTTCAACCTTTTTTCTCATAAATTTGAAAAAATAAAATAAAATTCAGTAAATTTGCGACAACCTGTTCTATTCCTTCTTCCCTGTCAAAGATCAGCTCCCTAGAACAACACAGTCTCAGATCAAGACCCAAGGTTTCTCCGCTTGATTCCGATCCCTTGTTGGCAAGGTGTCCTGGAAGATCTTCATCTCCAGAGTAAGCCACAACTGTATGCACTGATGTAAATTTATTACTTGGATTAGGTCATTCCCCTTACTGGGGGGTGAATATTCAAGCAACCATTTTAAATAATGTGTTTTTATTTAATTGTTTATTTAACTTTGTACAAATCTGTTGACTATGATTTAACTTATAGAAGCAATAAAATAAAAAAAAATACACTAAAGGAGTGAATACTGTGAAACATTATATGTTCAGCAGCTTAATGAAGATTATTTCAAAGAGTCAGATCCTGCTGTGTTGGAAAAGAGGAAAAACCAGAGGTGGTGGTGGGGGGGGGGGAGTCAGACATAAAGCAGTTGGAATGCAGGCCATCTTCATGTCATAATTTAAACCCTGTTGGTTTCAGGCATTTAAGGGATTTGAATCCAGTGGCGGTTACTAAGTGGTGAAAGGCAGTCTGGGTGGATCTTTGTGTCTCACAAGAGATCAAAGTCTGAGTGAAAGGCTTCTTACTTTCACATCTAGTATAGATCACTTGATGTGATTTTAGGAGATTCACTCTAGCAAAAGTCTTCCCACATTCATTACATACGTACAGTGGTGAGAAAAAGTGTTTGCCTCCTTCCTGATTTCTCTTTTTTTTGTTTGTTTGTCACACTTTAATGTTTCAGCTAATCAAACAAATTTAAATATTAGACAAAATACATGCTCTCCATGGCCCTATGTGAAAAGGTGATTGCCCCCTAAATCGAATAACTGGTTGGACCACCCTTAGCAGCAACAACTGCAATCAGGCATTTGCAATAACTGGCAATGAGTCTTTTACAGCACTGTGGAGGAATTTGGGCCCAATCATCTTTGCAGAATTGTTGTAATTCAGCCACATTGGAGGGTTTTCGAGCATGAACTGCCTTTTCAAGGTCATGCCACAGCATCTCAATTGGATTCAGGTCAGGACTTTGACTAGGCCACTCCAAAGTCTTCATTTTGTTTTTCTTAAGCCATTCAGAGGTGGACTTGCTGGTGTGTTTTGGATCATTGTCCTGCTGCAGAACCCAAGTGTGCTTCAGCTTGAGGTCATAAACAGATGGTCAGACATTCTCCTTCAGGATTTTTTGGTAGACAGCAGAATTCATGGTTCCATTTACCACAGCAAATCTTCCAGGTCCTGAAGCAGCAAAACAGCTTGATGTTCCTTTTCTGAAATGCTGTGTTACTTTCATGCCAGATCTAATGGGACACACACCTTCCAAAAAGTTCAGCTTTTGTCTCATCAGTCCACAAAGTATTTCCCAAAAGTCTTGGGGATCATCAAGATGTTTTCTAGTAAAACTGAGATGAGCCTTTATGTTCCTTTTGCGCAGCAGTGGTTTTCATCTTGGGACTCTGCCATGCAGGCCATTTTTGCCCAGTCTCTTTCTTAGAGTGGAGTCATGAACCCTGACCTTAACTGAGGCAAGTGAGGCCTGCAGTTCTTTGGATGTTGTTGTGGGGTCTTTTGTGACCTCTTGGATGAGTCGTTGCTGTACTCTTGGGGTAATTTTGGTCCGCCAGCCACTCCTGGGAAGGTTAACCACTGTTCCATGTTTTCCTCATTTGTGGATAATGGCTCTCACTGTGGTTCACTGGAGTCCCAAAGCTTTAGAAATGGCTTTATAACATTTTCCAGACTAATAGATCTCAATTACTTTGTTTCTCATTTGTTCCTAAATTTCTTTGGACTGCAGCATGATGTCTAGCTTTTGAGGATCTTTTGGTCTACTTCACTTTGTCAGGCAGGTCCTATTTAAGTGATTTCTTGATTGAGAACAGGTCTGGCAGTAATCAGGCCTGGGTGTGGCTAGAGAAATTGAACTCAGCTTTCTAAAGATGTGATAAACCACAGTTAATTTATGTTTTAACATGGGGGCAATCACTTTTTCATACAGGACAATATAGGTTTGGATTTTTTTTTACCCTTAATAATAAACACATTCATTTAAAAACTGTATTTTGTGTTTACTTGTGTTATCTTTGTCTAATATTTAAATTTGTTTGATCTGAAACATTTAAGTGTGACAATCACACAAAAAAAATGAGAACTCAGGAAGGGGGCAAACACTTTTTCACACTACTGTATGTGTGATTTCACTATATATACTGTGAGTGAGCTGATGTCTTCTTAAGGCACCCATGAAAGTAAAGGCTTTCCCACACCGATTACAGAAAAGATTCAACTCCAGTGTGGGTGACCTGATGTCTTCTTAGGTGATCCAGCCTAATAAAGGCCTTCCCACACTGACCACACACAAACTGTTTAACCCCACTGTGGGTGAGTTGATGCATTCTTAAACAATCCATTCGAGTAAAGGCCTTGTCACACTGATCACACACAAATGGTTTAACTCCAGTATGGGTGAGCTGATGTGTTCTTAAGTGGCTCATTAGAGTAAAGGTTTTTCCACACTGATCACATTCAAATTGTTTAACTCCTGTGTGGGTGAGTTGATGTCTTTTTAAATGATCCATCCGAGTAAAGGCCTTCTCACACTGACCACACATAAATGGTTTAACTCCAGTGTGGCTAACTTGATGTGTCTGAAGTTCACTTATCCGGTTAAAGGCCTTCCCACACTGACCACAAATAAATGGTTTAACTGTAGCATGGACAAGTTGATGTGTTTTTAAAACACTCAACCGAGTAAAGCCCTTTCCACAGTGATCACAGAAAAACAGTTTATCTCCTGTGTGGGTGACCTGATGTACTCTTAGGTCACTCATCTTAGTAAAGCCTTTTCCACATTGACCACACAGATATGGTTTGACTTCCACATGGGTGAGTTGATGTCTTCTTAGGTCATTCATTAGAGTAAAGGCCTTCTCACACTGACCACACAGAAATGGTCTCACCCCAGTGTGGGTAAGTTGATGTCTTTTCACACAACTCATCTGGGTAAAGGCCTTTCCACACTGATCACACACAAATGGCTTGACTCCACTGTGGGTGCGTTGATGAGTTTTTAAGCTATCCACCCGTGTGAAACAATTTCCACATTCTTCACAACAGTTTCTTTTAACCCCAGTGTGGAGCTGTCTCTTTCTTTCTTTTCCACTCTTGTCACTGTGCAAATCATCTTTGCTTGCTGCTTTTGGAGTGTCTTCATCCTGATCTTGCTTAGGCTTAACTTCATTTTTTCCTTTATGTTCCTGTTGCAACAAAAACAGAAGCATAGGCAGTGAATAATATGTCTGTGAATAAGAACCAAAATGTCCAAAGTACAAAAAAGAAATCCAAACAAATCCTAATGACATAAGATAGAACTGTAGCCTTCGTAAAATGTGACAAATGTGTATGTTTTGAATGTACTCTATATGATATTTTACACTTTTGTATTAAAACTAATTACCAATGACTTAAATCTTCTGCACTGCCAGACAGCAATCAGCCACTACTTAAAGCTTTCCCGCTTTTGGTGTTCACCTTAAGCCCAAGACTCCCACTTTATAGAGAGGGAAAAACAGCATTTTGCAGCTCCCAACAAAACAGTTAGCTTAGCATGTAGCTATCGTGCTGCTTATTAACTTAAAACATTTATTAATTCTAAATAACACTACATGTGCTCAAACTATACACTATAACTTACTCTCAATTGTTATCTAGCTTTTTTTATGTGTGCAGTGTCTCATTACCACTTTTTTCAGTCCCGTTAGCTTAGTATAGTGTAGATATCCTGTCACTGATGTCTCTAAACAAACATTTACCCGTTCCAAAAAACAGTAGGTGTGCTGCCTTTAAGTTAATAATTAAGTTAATAATCTAAATAAGTTAAAAACTAAAAAAAAGTGTTAAAAGTGAGTGTTATAATTTGAAAATGTTAAAAGTAGTTTCTGTAATAATTCATGGTCTGGCTGCCACCTGCTGGCCACAGTAATTCTACAGTTGCACATGTTCAGTCTAGCACAGACATGCAGAATGAGACAGAGACTGCAAAATACATGCCGTTGCTGAATGTTTTCTGATACGCTTCCGCCTTGGAGACTATGTGTCTGTAAGTAATATGTATAGATATATCAGAGTCCTGTATTTTGAGAGGTGTTATGCTGTAGACTGAAGTGTTGTTTTGAAGATATACAGTATGTACACTGCTAGCTAACTCATGCTAACTCTGTTCTAGCTTGTAGCTGCCCTGATTAAGCTAGTATGTATAGCATACAGTGTTTATTTGTGGCAGGTAAGTTGTGTGTGTAACATAACTGCTACATGTAGTGATTTCTGTTTATATTTCTGTTACAGTTTTACAGAAAGAAAGTAAAAGAAGAGAAAAAAGAAGGCATCTCTATTGTCATTTAGTCCATACAGCCAAGCATGTACAGTAGAACAAAATTATGTTTCTCTTATCTACAATGTTAATCACATGTAGAATCAGAAGGGCTGCTGCCATGCAAGGTACCACCACAAACAACTTCTCCTTCCCCCATTTTATTATGCTGAGCATCAAGCTAGAAGGCAGGAAGTACCATGGTCTTTGGTATGACCCAGCCAGGACTTGAACCTCCAGCCTCCCGGTTGTGGGACGGATGCTCTAGTTGATACACCACGAAAGAAAGAAAGAGGAAAAATTTGCAAACAAAATCCTTCAGTAAAGGACAAGAAAGGTCAACCTGTCATGAACTGTCATAACTTGCCCCTCCGGGGCAGAGAAAAAGACCCACGTGCTGAACTGCTAGTTTGTGATATTTAATGAAAACACAAAAGTCCAATACAGTGCACAACACAAAGTTCAAACTGAAGGCAAAGCAAACTTACAAAGAGCACCAGCGTAGGGGAAGAATTCTGGTGAGGGAGAGAATCTTAAGACTCCGGCAATCAGGAAGCAAAATAACAGTCTTTATATAACTGAAAACAAAATGACACAATTGATGGCAGGTGCGGATCACATGAGCGGGCAGGTTGACCTAATTACCAAAACAGCTCACAGCTGAGACGACTGGGGAACAGAAACAACATACACAGCCCATGCAAGATGATGACAGGGTGGGAGTGTGTGGAAGAGGAGGTAAAGAATTTGTGTCACGAAGAAACAAAATATAAATTCTAAACTACAGAGACTGGCAAAATAACAGTAATACTAAGGACATTAATAACAGAACAATTAACCACCAAGAACACATCTTAAATCAACACACAGGAAAATAACAACACTGGAAAAATACAGAAAATATGCAGAGGAAAATTAAGAACCTGAGCCCACTGACACACCGCACTCAGCCTTGTGACGCAAACCTTGTGTTAACTGTTAACTGGCTGTCGAGCTTTGCACATGTATACGCACTGCAGGGGCAGTACAGTAGGTGTGCTCTAAAGAACCTCTGAATCACACTAAAACATGTTACTACAAAGTGTTGTCTGGCTTATTGTATTGTAATTGATTTATTTCTTAACTCTGTGATACCAGGACTTGATAGCCCATTTAGCTTATCATAGTGTGGCTATTGTGTTGCTTACAGCTCTTATTAAACATTTGCCAATTCCCAACAGTGATCTCAAACTAAATAAAAAATATAATGCATAAATATTCTAAAATGGTTAAATAAAGGTAGAAGATGGATGGATGGATGGATGGATTAAACAAAAAGCTGTTAAACTCCAAATTAAACAACAGGCCTCTCTTCCTCCCCATAATCTAAAAATTAAATTTGGTTTGTTAAATATTAGATCTCTAACTCCCAAGTCTCTATTAGTTCATGTTTTGTTAATTGATCATCAGATTTATTTACTATCCATTACAGAGACTTGGTTAGTGCAAGAGGATTATGTTGGTTTAAATGAATCAACTCCCTCTGGTTATGTAAATTGTCAAAATCCTAGAAGCACTGGCTGTGAAGGAGCAGCAGCAACAATTTACCATTCCAAATGATTAGTTAATATAAAGTAAAAAACTTGTGATAATTCATTTGAAGGCCTGGTTCTCAGTATTGGGCCTTTTAACAATTTTAGGTTAAAACCAATTTTATTTGCCATAGTTTATCATCCTCCCACAGCTTACTGAGAGTTCTTATCTAAATTTGCAGAGTTTTTTTTTTAATCTGATTTAGGTCTTAAAGGGTACCTGCAGTGAATTTTAACCAAAAGCTATTTCAAAGGATCAAATATGATACAAGTGGTTCCCTACAGTAATTTTGGTCATGATTCCTTCTCAAATATGCACGAGTTTCAAGTCACTGCTCTCTCAGCCAGTCATGGTCAGTGACATCTTGCCTCCTCCATGGCTATTTTCAGCACAGTAGTGATGTACAGTCATTGCTTTGTGCGATTGACTGGGCTGCAGTGTAGCAGTCAACAAAGTTTCAACATCAGAATTTTATGTAACTTTTTACAACCATGTACAAGCAAACCTACCCGTATATAATTTAATGAAATAAAATTCTAGTATATCAAGATTTATTTAACGTGTTCTGAAGTTACTTGACTGGAAACTTGCCTGTTCGTCAGGTGCTCTTCAGCTGCCAGTCCCTGGAGGTAACTGCGGATCATGCCGTCAATAAAGGCCATTTCCAAGGACGGTTTGTGCAGTATATGCACAAACCGTGCAGATTTGTGCATGCAGATTTGCAGATTTGCATGCAGATTTTGTGCTGTTCCCAAATCGGATTTCAACCCACTGAGCATCTGCTGAACGTGTTTACTTGTAAACATATTACTCTTCCGTGGTAAAGCCAGAAACAGTGAGTGTATGTCACTTCCGGCCGGCGATGGCTGCTCTCCATTGGTTTTGACCAAGCTGTTTTCATGGGATAAAATTATTCAGTATACTGACTCTAGAGGGTTATTTTTACTGAATAAACACATTTTTGGTTTATAAGTAATACCTAAAGCAGGATTAATGTTGTTATAATGACCAGTACATTCATTCATTCATTCATTCATCTTCTACCGCTTAATCCTTTTCGGGTCGCGGGGGTGGGGGTGGAGGGGGGGCTGGAGCCTATCCCAGCATCTTTGGGCGAGAGGCAGGGTACACTCTGGACAGATCGCCAGTCCATCGCAGGGCCAACACAGAGAGACAGACAACCATTCACTCTCACAGTCATACCTAAGGACAATTTAGAATCCCCAGTTTGATGCCAATTAACCTAACTTGCATGTTTTTGGCATGTGGGAGGAAACCGGAGAAATCCCGGAGTAAACCCATGCAGACACGGGGAGAACAAGCAAACTCCACACAGATCACTGTTGGTCGGGGGCTGGGATCGAACCCAGGATCCCCCGGCCAAGGGTGAGTTGCTGTGCTGCCGCAGTGCTAACCGCTCCGCCACCGCGCTGCTCATGACCAGTACAGGTTTCCTTTAAATTGGATAGAATAATTATAGTAGGGGACTTGAGGATATAAGCAGATGTAGATAGTGATTGCCTTAATATTGCATTTAATACCATATTAGACTCAATGGGTTCTTCCCAGAAAGCAGGAAATCCTACCCACTATCTCCACTACACATTGGACCTTGTACTGACATATGGCATAGAAAATGAAAATTTGGTCGTGTCTCCTCATAACCCTGTACTGTCAGACCATTATCTATTAACATTTGAATTTACTATTTCTGACTATTTAGCTCCTAAAGAAAAATATTAGTAGATGTAGATGTCTCTCAGATGATGCTGTTACCAAATTTAAGTAGATGGTTTCCTCATTTTCCTCAATGCCAATACAATGGAAATAACTTAAGAAGATTTTACTCCTTCTATAGTTGATAGCATGGTAGATAGTGTTACAGCCTCTCTACATCAGACTCTAGATATGGTGGCGCCTTTAAAAAAAAAAGAAAAAGTCTAATCAGAAATTTTTGACTCCTTGGTTCAACACAAAGGGCAGCCCTGGCAGAGTCCAGCTCTCACTGGAAATGAGTCTGACTGAGTGTTAGCAATACGAACCAAACTCTCACAACGGTCATATAGAGACCGGATACCACATAGCAACAAGCCCAATACCCCATACTCCCCAAGCACTCCCCCCCCACAAAAAACCACAAGGGACACAATTGAATGCCTTCTCCAAGTCCACAAAATACATGTAGACTGGTTGGGCAAACTCCCACAAACCCTTGAGGATTCTCGAGAGGGTCAAGAGCTGCTCTGATGTGCCACTGTAGTGTTCTGGACAGGGATGCAGCCCCTGTCCACACTTTGTGTTCTTGTTTGACCCATTTATCATGTTTGGTGGATATCCCCTCTGTGTTTGCAAAGCTCCACCCGTCCTGTACCACCTGATGGCCTTGATGGTGCTCACCAGTTCTGTTTTGTCTTGATTGCTCCCCTCTCTCTATATGTGTATTTTTAGTCTGTGTCCTTTGCTGCGTCCTTATGTTAACATCACGTTTGTGTTCACCACACCGTTTGGATTTATTGTTGCAGTTTTTCACTCCACATTGTCTGGTTTGTTGCATTTAATTTCTGCCCTCATGCAGTGTTTATTCTCCATTTTCGTAATAAATCATGGTTTACCAGATTCACCTTGCAAGTGGGTCCTTTCCTTCCTTGCCCCGCAGGGGCACATGTGACACAAGGATGCAGCCAGTTATGGACTCAGTGGGCAAGTCTGGTAGGAGCAGAACGCCAGCATACCTGGACTCAGCAGGCAGAAGGAGGTTGGCAGCTGGTGGTCTCAGTGTGGATGAGCTTTGGCCATCCCAGTTCATCCAGGACTTTGTCTCGGAAGCTCACACTTCCCACAGTCCGGAGGAAGCCCTGGAGAACCTGGACGCAGCGACTGGAATAGTGGCGGCACATCCCGGTCTGCAGAACTACTCTGAGCTGGCGGGACTACTGGCCACCATCTCCAACCTCAGGACATATTGCGAGCTGGTGTGGAAATTAATTGAGACACCGGAGTTTGTGCCAACGATGCAGAGTCCCCTGACTCCGGCCTCCTCTTCTCCTCGCCACTCACCAGCTACATGGCTACACCACAGGTGAAAGAGAGGTTTATCTGCAATGCCAGAGACTGTACCAACGAATAAGCATCCCCTGGCTCCAGCGCTTTCAGCTCCAGCCTTTTCCACTCCTTGCTCCACTGCAGCCCCGTGAAGCTCAGTTATGCCGGCCCCCAGGACTGTTGTTACGCCAGCTTCCAGGGCAGCGGCAGTGCCGGTTTCCACATCTGCTGCATAGGGGCCCATGCCCACTTCCTCATCTGCATTTACCGCAGCTCCAGTGCCTGCTCCACGATGTCACCCAGCTCCAGTGCCAGCTCCACAGCGCCTCCTAGCCCCAGTACCTACTCTACAGTGCCTCTGCTCCAGCTGCTCGCGGTGTGCACATCACAGCTCCAGCTGTCCCCGAGGTGCACACAACAGCTTCAGCCATCCCCGAGGTGCACACAACGGCTCCTGCTGTCCCTAAGGTGCATGCCACAGTTCCAGTTCTTCCTGAGGAGCACGTTCCTGTTCCTGTTCTCCCCGAGGTGCATGCTCCAGTTCCTACGGCTCATCCAGAGGTGGTCACCCCAGCAGCAGTGGACCAGGAGTGCACGCAAGTACTTTTTACTTTTTTAACATCAATATTATTAAGTCTTGCCTAGCTCCTGGTGATTGTGTTGACGCCTCACTCACCCCCTGCCTTTCGTCCCTGTCCACACTGGCTGTGTCAGGGAAGGAGTCGCAGGAGGACCATGCTCCAATCATCACCCCAGAGGTCGGTGGACCTCCACCCATCATTCCAGAGGTCGGTGGACCTCCACCTGTCATCCCAGAGGTCAGCGCTCTCCAGTCGTCTCATCCAGAGGTCAGTGCGCTCCAGCTGTCTCATCCAGAGGTCAGCGCGTGCCAGTCATCTCATCCAGAGGTCAGCACGCTCCAGCCGTCTAACCCAGAGGTCAGCGCTCTCCAGCCGTCTCACCCAGAGGTCAGCATTGTCCAGCTGTCTCATCCAGAGGTCAGCGCGCCCCAGCCATCTTATCCAGGGGTCGGTGCGCTTAAATCATCAGCACCTGGGGTCAGCGCCCCTCCGTATCAGCCTAGCACATCGTGTTTTCTGATTTGGGGGCCCCATGGACTCGGGCAGATCCCTGAACCATCTTAGCCCATGTTCTGGTGGCCTAGGGACTCTGGAAGGCTGCTGGATCCACCCTGCTCCTCGGTCTGGAGTCCCATGGACTTGGCTAGGCCCCCTGACAGGCCTTGTTCTCTGGTCCGGTGGTCCTGGGACTTTGGGAGACCACCCGACCTACCTTGTTTTGTTTTGGGGCCTTGGACTTTGGGGTGCCCCCACAGACTGGATTTTTGTGTTGGACTGTGCTTGGACTGTGGGGAGGGAGCTTGTTTTGGCCCGCCTGGACTTTTCCCCCCACCATCCACCCTTTGAGGGTTTTTGGGTTTTCTTTTATTTCTCTTGTAGATGTTACTCTAGGGTCCTCTGGGATCAGACCATTAAAGGGGGGCACTGTAGTGTTCTGGACAGGGCTGCAGCCTCTGTCCACACTTTGTGCTCTTGTTTGACCCATTTATCATGTTTGGTGTATATCCCCACTGTGTTTGCACAGCCCCACCCGTCCCATGCTGCCTGATGGCCTTGATGGTGCTCACCTGTTGTGTTTTGTCTTGATTGCTCCTCTCTCTATATATGTGTTTTTAGTCTGTGCCCTTTGCTGCATCCTTATGTTAACA
The DNA here is from genome assembly GCA_020510985.1 of Pholidichthys leucotaenia. Taxonomy (NCBI): domain Eukaryota; kingdom Metazoa; phylum Chordata; class Actinopteri; order Cichliformes; family Pholidichthyidae; genus Pholidichthys; species Pholidichthys leucotaenia. The sequence continues at coordinate 442,650,302 of CM035840.1, forward strand.
TCACATTTGTCTTCACCATGCTGTTTGGATTTATTGTTGCCATTTTTCACTCCACATTGTCCGGTTTGTTGTATTTAATTTCTGCCCTCATGCAGTGTTTATTTTCAATTTTCATAGTAAATCATGGCTTACCAGATTCGCCTGGTGAGTGGGTCCTCTCCTTCTTTACCCTGGAGGGGCAAATGCTTACATGACAGCCATGGCCAGGATGAAAACCACACTGCTCCTCCTAAATCCGAGGTCCGTCCAACGGTCGGACTTTCCTCTCCAGTACCCTGGCATAGACCTTCCCAGGCAGGCTGAGAAGTGCAATCCCCCTAAAGTTGGAACACACTCTCCGGTCCCCTTCTAAAAGAGAGGAACCACCAGTCCAGTTTGCCATGCCAAAGATACTGTCCCCGACTCTCACTGGAAACGAGTCTGACTGAGTGTTGGCAATATGAACCAAACTCTCAAAACGGTCATATAGAAAACGTGTATCTTGTAGCAACAAGCCCAATACCCCATACTCACCAAGCACCCTCCACAAAAAACCACAAGGGACACGGTTGAAGGTTTTCTTCAAGTCCACAAAACACATGTGAACTGGTTGGGCATATTCCCATGAACCCTCAAGGATTCTCGAGAGGGGAAAGAGCTGGTCCGATGTGCCATGGCCAGGACAAAAACCACATTGCTCCTCCCAAATCCAAAGTTCGACCAATGGTCGGACTCTCCTCTCCAGTGACCTGGCGTAAACTTTCTCAGGCAGGCTGAGAACTGTGATGCCCCTAAAGTTGGAACACACCCTCAGGTCCCCCTTCTTAAAAAGAGGAACCACCACTTCCGGTCTGGACGCCATGGCGATAGCAGCTTAACGCTGAAACTCCCAGACCCAATCCAAGAAAATATCTTGAAAATCAAACTTAACGGATTTTTGGAGGAGTGAAAATCAAAAGACAAAATCATCATGTCTAAAGGAAAACAGAGGAAACTGAAATTTTCCAGGCCAGGACATGTATCGGCCGGAGAATCTGATCCGGATGATTTCCGTTCAGAAGACGAGGAGCTGAATGTAGCTAACAAGAAGGTTAGCTTGAAAACGCTATTTGAAGAACTACGACGATTTCGCCGAGAGGTTTGGGCTGAATTTCGTGAATTCAGAGATGAATTAAAAAGGACAAACAGCAGAGTGGACCAGGCCGAGAACCGAATCTTGGAAGCAGAGGAACGAATACAAGTGCTTGAAGATTCTGTCCAGGACCTACGCAAAAGACAAGCATCAATAGAGGCTAAGCTAACCGACCAAGAAGGAAGACAGAGAAGAGACAACATAAGAATTCATGGTCTGATAGAAGGAGCCGAAAACGGTTTTAACTCAATGGCAGAATGCATGGAATCTTTACTAAGAGAGAAATTGGATATTCCACAAACCACCGACTTGAAGATAGAAAAGGCACATTGTTCATTAGCCGCTAAGCCAGCGGCGGAAGCGCCCCCACGTTTGGTGTTGGTAAGATTTTCCAATTTCAAAATAAAACAAGAGGTTGTAAGACTGGCTTGGCAGAAAAAAGGATTTATGCACCAAGAGAGAAAAGTCTTCGTGGAACACGATTACGCCCCGGAGGTCCTTAAAAAGTGCAGGGAATATAATGACACCAAAAAGGTGCTACGTGAGAAGAAACTGCGCTTTCAGACGCCATTTCCTGCGAAGTTAAGAGTCTTCTACGGTGAAGAAACATGTCTCTATAATTCGGCGGAAGAAGCAACAGCTGACATGGCAAGAAGAGGGCTCCCGGTAACGGTGTTTAAACCCGCAGCTGACCCGAGCGATAAGATCAAGGCTCAAACGTGGACCACACAGAAACCTTCAAAATCCACGGGCCAGCAGCGGGAAACCCAGCGCCAGAGCGTCACGGATAAACTGGCCGTTTTCAGGTTGGAATAGCCACCTTTTTTTTTTTTTAGTCAATCTGCACATCCAACCCCCCTCATACAAGGTAACAAACATTAAAGGAGATGCATATTCAGCATGTGGTAAAACATTTCATGGAACAGTCATAATATTAGAAACAAATAAGTTTTTTTTTTAAAAAAAAATCTTGTTAAAATAGAAATGTGACAATGATCCACATGTTCTCCCCACACTGACAAATACCGTCCTAGCGTGAATGTTTGCTGTGATGGGAGTGGGAGAGTGCACACAATTTCACAGGGTTTAGGCATAAAGGGAAAAAAAAAATCATTACAAGTTCGGATTGGGTTCTGAAACTCACGTTAAAAGCATGGGACAACTTACAGGGGTAAGAGAGGGCCCTCAACACGTAACAGAGTTTGAGGAATTTCCCTCAGAGCCTACACTCCATCAAGGCTCTTCCAGGGTCTCTAAAAAGACCTCAGCTCAGGAAGTTCTTTTGACAGTTTTTTGTTTTAAAGTTTTATACACTATGTTCTTAATGTTTTTCTTGTTCTTAATGTTCTTTCAGTTTCTGAGTAGCACAAAAGAGGGCCACTGCACTGTTATACTAAATAAAACAACACAATGGAGAAACAGGGTGTAACCAAAATAATTTCATATAATGTAAAAGGAATCCTGAATCCAGTTAAAAGATCCAAGATTCTAGGCAAAATGAAAAAAGACAAAGCAGGAATAATATTCTTACAAGAAACCCACCTAACAGACGTGGAGCACACTAAACTCAGTAGACAAGGGTTTAAAATGATCTCTTCATCTTCATATAAGTCAGGGAGGAGGAGGGGAGTAGCGACATTGATATCAACCAAAATTACATTTGAAAAAAAATCAGAACACAAAGATAAAGAAGGGAGATACAGTTTGGTAATTGGGCGGCTAGAGGGAGAAGATATCACCCTGCTGAATGTATATGCACCCCCAGGGGCTAACTGGAAATTTTATAAAAATGTATTTGACCTAATGATAACTAAAGCTCAAGGTTTAGTGATATGTGGTGGGGACTTCAATCTAAGACTGAATCCATACTGGGATGCTTCTGGTAATTCTCCACATCAAAATAATACCCAAAGCAGGAAGACTCAGATGCTACTAAAAGAAATGGGAATTTGTGATGTGTGGAGGGAACTCAACCCCAGTGTAAAAGATTATACATTTTACTCAACGCCACATTCATCTTACTCAAGGATTGACTACTTTTTTATGTTTAATAGAGACATTGGAAGAGTAGAAACATGTAAAATAGGACTGATGGATCTCTCTGACCACAGTCCGATCTATATGGACTTAAATATCCAAAAATACACAAATAATACATTTTCTTGGAGGTTGAATTCAAATGTCCTGAAAGGACCACTGAAAGATGAGTTGGAATCAGACATTCTCAGATATTTGGAAGAAAACGATAATGGAGAGGTATCCCCTTTAATACTGTGGGATGCATGCAAAGCTGTAATAAGGGGGAAGATTATTGCAAAACTGGCAACCCAAAAGAAACTGAGACAAGAAAAACTAACCGCATTAGAGTCAGAACTTAAGAACCTAGAAAAAGAACACAAAGGCAACACTCATTCTATTGACTCGCTCAAGATTAAGGAAATTAAAAACCAAATAAATGAGATCTACACAATAGAAATCCAGAAGAAACTTACATTTTTGAAACAAAAATACTATGAAGCAGGCAGTAAATCGGCAAAATTGCTAGCCTATAAATTGAGGAAACAACAAACAGAAAGAGCAATCTACAAAATCAGAGACCCAATATCAAAGGAAATAAAATTCAGAATTCAGGATATTCTTAAAAGCTTCGAGAATTACTACAAGAACTTATACTCCCACAAAAAACATAAAAACGCATCCGAGGCATTCCTAAACACATTAAACCTTCCCCAACTTACGGAGTCACAAAATAAAACACTACTGTCAGAAATACAACCTAAAGAATTGGAAAAAGCAATTATGAAACTTAAAGCTAACAAATCCCCAGGAGCAGATGGCTATACAGCAGAGTGGTACAAAACCTTTAAACAGCAACTATCTCCTCTCCTCCTGAAAACATTTAACTATGTCCTCCACACAGGGGAAATCCCCCCCTCCTGGAGAGAAGGGGTCATTGCAGTTATACCTAAACCTGAAAAGGATAAACTAGAATGCTCCAACTACAGACCAATCAGTGTATTAAATCAGGACTATAAGCTTTTTACCATTATCCTTGCCAAAAGGTTAGAAAATATACTGACAGACTTAATTCACTTAGACCAAACAGGTTTTATAAGACAAAGACAGACACAAGACAACATTAGACGCACTTTACACATAATTCATCATATAAAAAAATATAACTTAAATGCAGTCATATTGGGATTAGATGCTGAAAAAGCATTCGACTCGGTTGACTGGTCTTTCCTATACAGAATCTTATCCAGTTTCAATTTTCATAACAACTTCATTAGAACTATACAGGCATTATATAAAAAACCAACAGCTAAAATAAGGATTAACGGTAATTTATCATCATCTTTTGAGCTGGAAAGAGGATGTCGTCAGGGCTGCCCCCGTCTCCACTGCTCTTTGCAATCTTCATAGAACCTCTGAGCCAATGGATAAGACAAAATCAAAAAATTCAAGGTATTACACTTGGTCAGAAGGAACATAAAATAGCACTCTTTGCTGATGACATTTTAATATACCTAGGGCAGCCGGACACTTCTTTACCAGAACTAATCTCAATTTTTTCAGAGTATGGAGATTTATCGGGGTACAAATTAAACATGCATAAAACCCAAGTTTTAACATTCAACTATGACCCAAATCATTATTCACTAAGCAAACTCAAAACTAACTGGGAGATGGAATCTATGAAATATCTGGGGGTCAATATCCCGAAACAACTCAACAAAATTATAACACTAAACTATGATCCACTGGTGACAAAAATAAAATCTGACCTAGCAAGATGGAATATGATACCATTCTTGGGTACTGCACAAAGAATTGAAGCAGTCAAAATGAATATACTTCCACGTCTTCTATACCTTTTCCAAACAATACCGGTAGAACCTCCCAAAAAAAACATGGCAGGAGCTGGACAGAAGGATCTCAAGATTCATATGGCAAGGCAAGAGACCTAGAATCAGATATAGAACCTTACAGCTAAACAAAGACAAAGGTGGGCTTGCGCTGCCAAATATCAGGGACTATTTTAAAGCCGCACAAATTAAAACTTTAATAGAGATATGTAACCCAGTCTACACTGCACAATGGAAGGAGATCGAATGCCAAATAACAAGTGACATCCCCCTACAGGCGATAATAGGGAACAATGCCTTACCTAAACTTTTGAATAATACTAACCCGTGGATAGAGACCCCGCTAAAAATTTGGTTTAAGATAGTCAGAGAGAATCAAACTAAAGAGCCCTATCAACTTCTGCAATGAATTGCCTATGATCAAGACTTTACTCCTAATAAAACAGACACTAGATTTAAAAAGTGGAAAGAGAAAGGGCTGATAAAATATTACGATTTTTTTAAGGGGCAAACTTTAAGAAGTTTTGAAGATTTGAAAAAACAAGGTCTAATAAACCAAGATCTTTACAGGTTCTTTCAGCTTAGACACCACATAAACAATATACTTAAAAAGGAGGATTTGGAAAGGGCCCAGTCAGGTGTTCTGAAGGTCTTCTTAATGGCATATAAAGGGATCCCAGGGATCAGATACATTTCTAAAATATACCAAGGTCTTCAAGACTTAAAAGGAGACAACACATCATATATAAAAGAAAGATGGGAAAAAGAGGGGAATTTCACTTTACAACTGGAGATATGGGAAAAGCTAAATAAACAGCAATGGAAAAGTACCTCAGCCCTGCAGTGGAGAGAATTGGATGGAAAAATTTGGTAAGATTTTTCAGAACACCGGCAAAAAACAAATTTACCCATAAGGGGTTGAACTGTTGGCGCTTGTGTGGTGAAAAGACTGCAAATCATTTTCATGTGTTTTGGTCATGCCCAGTTATCCACCAATATTGGACCGATGTACAGACAATATTGGGGAAAATATTCAAAATAACAGTTCCCTTTTCTTTTGTAACTTTGTATTTGGGTTTACTACCAGACTCACTGGAAAGACGAGGAGAAAAATACTTATTCAATGTTTTAATATTGGCAAGTAAAAAAGCCCTAACTAAAAAATGGATGTTGAAGGACTGTCCTACACCTGAAGATTGGTCTAACGTGATCCAAGACATTTACTCGATGGAAAAGTTGACATTCGCACTGAGACAGGACATGGATGGGTTCATGAACTTTTGGCAACCCTGGATCGCATATGTGTCTTCCATTAGATCTAATCTTTGACAAATACCATTTCAATAATGGTTCCGCTCTTTGTTCCAATGCTACTCAGATGCTCTTTTACTTTTAATTACCTATTTTTCTTTTTGTTTGTTTTTTGCTGTTTTGTTTGTTTGTTGTTTGTTTGTTTTTTATTTTATTTTCTTTAATTTCACTTTTTCTTTCACTTTAAAAAAAAAAGGGGTGTTGTAATAATTATTCTTCCAATGTTGTCAAATAGCAAAAAATAAGGGAACATGTGATGAAAATGTAAACAATGCAATGCTGTAATGACCTGTATACCCTTTACAAAAACTTAAATAAAAAAAAAAAAGAGGAACCACCAGCCCGGTTTGCCATGCCAAAGGTACTGTCCCCGACTCTCACTGGAAATGAGTCTGACTGAGTGTTGACAATACAAACCAAACTCACAATGGTCAGATAGAGACCAGATACCTCATAGTAACAAGCCCAATACCCCATACTCCAAGCACAAAAAAAAAACAAAAAAACACAAGGGACTTGGTCGAATGCCTTCTCCAAGTCCACAAAACACATGTGGACTGGTTGGACAAACTCCCATGAACCCTCGAGGATTCTCAAGAGGGTAAAGAGTTGGTCTGATGTGCCAGGGCCAGAATAAAAACCACATTACTCCACCTAAATCCTAGGTTCAACCAACAATCGGACTCTCCTCTCCAGTACCATAGCATAGACCTTCCCTGGAGGCTGAGAAATGTGATCCTCCTAAAGTTGGAACACACCCTCCAGTCCCCCTTCTTAAAGAGAGGAACCACCACCCCAGTTTGCCATGCCAAAGGCACTGTCCCCGACTTCCACGCAATGCTACAGAGGCATATCAGCCATGACAGCCCTGCAACATCCACAGCCTTGAGGTAATCAGGGCGAATCTCGTCCACCCCCGGAACCCAGCCACCAAAGAGTTTTTTAACCACTTTGGCAACCTCAGTCCCTGTGATGGGCAAGACAACCTGCTCATCCTCAAGCTCTGCTTCCTCTGTGGAAGGTGTCAGTGAGATTGAGGAGTAGGGCTGAAATGATTAGTCGATGTTGTCAGTAACGTTAATCATTAAAATTTGTCGATGCAGATTTTTATTGTCAACAAATCGTTTAATTTTAAAGTTTATATGCATGCCACAGAAATGTTCAGTTTAACTGTTCCAGCAAAGAAGAATAGGAGCACATCATAGCGACACAGAGAGAAAATCACGGAGAAGGCCAAAAGTTTCCATAGTATGGGAGGATTTTACCTAAAATAAATAAATGAAAGAAGTTAAATGTAGATTGTAAAGCAGTTTGTCATATCACAGCTGCACTACAGCAATGCATCCATTCCCTCTTCCTCTCCATTCCTCTATGTTCGGTCACCTGTCAGTGGACTGCACCGGTAAGGTTAGTGAGTAAAGTTAGCGCTTCTTATTTTCAATGAGCGACTCTCTCAGCTTTAGAAAACTGACCACACTATTAGTGTCTGCCATTTAAATAGTTTACCTGCTGTTGGACAGTAATCGCTCTTACAATGGTTGCTGACAGCTGAGCTGCTTCTGTTATGCTAGCTATATGTTAACTGCAGTAAATGGGTGAATTACATGAGCAACTTACTCATATTCATATTCTCTATTATTGTCACCGTAATATCAGCCTTCATTCTGAATATTAGTGCATCTCGATAAATTAGAATATCATGATTTGTAATTTAATTTGAAAAAAATTGTAATTTAATTCAAAAAAGATAACTATGATCATCTATCTATAAATGCAAGGACTCTGTGTGTGTGTGTCTGTCTGTCTGTTCCATGCATATCTCGCCAACTGTTCGTCAGACTGACCTCAGATTTTATAAGTGCTTTGCTGAGGTTATGAGGGTGTGCATCTCCGAGTATGGAGTTGTTTAGTCAAAATATGTCATTTTTATCAATGAAAGTTTAGCCACTGCTGTTTCCTCATGCTCTGGCTTCTAGAAGTATGGGCGGGGTTTCGGATTGATTCCGTGCTGATTGGATAATACGCAGCATCATGGCATCAGTAACCACAGCGCTCTGTGAGCAAAACAAGGAAGCCAAAAGCGACAAATTTGACTAGAAAAAGATAATACTGAAGATTTAATGCTTAAAAAATTATACCATAAAGTTGCCATGATTGTGTCGGTTTTAAGGATAATTCGGTATATGTGGAGAACATGAGGCGCGTGAGCAGACTGAGTGAAGCGTCAGCAGGGACCCGGGTCTGACAAAGAACACCGGTGTATCCAACACAGAATGTGCCAGAGAAGCAGCAGCCCAACTGGGCAGACCACAGTCCTTGGTGGGGAGGCACGCCCAGCCTGCCCAGTCAGTAGTAGACAGGAGTCCCTGCTGCTGCTTCACCCGTGTGGTACCACTGTATTTTGCAGAACCTCAAGTCCCTCCCTCCCACGCGAGTAACTAAAGATTGGTCTAATTTTCTGAATTTTGTTAGTAAAGCTGTACAGCTGTACTCGTACCTGTAACATGTCACATCGCGTCGCAGCGTTATCTTGTCCGCTTTTGTTTGTTTTTATTAACTTTGTTTTTAATTTTTTATCTCTTTTTACTGATATTAACTTTTTACTTAGTGTTAGCTTAGTGTTGGCCTAGCAGAAAGCCCGACTGGCACAGAGGTGAATCAGACCCCGGGCAGAGCTGTTTTCACCAGGCTAGGCTAACCTGTTTTTAGCTGTTTTTAGCCATTTTTAACTAGCTAGCTAGGCTAGGCTAATCTGTTTTTTAGCTGTTTTTAGCTCTTTTTAGCTAGCTAGCTATTCACTTCTCGCCTGGAACATCATGACTCCATCCCCGACGTGTGTCAGCTGTGTGTCCCTCCTTAAGAAGGTTTCTGAGTTGGAAGTGAGACTCTCCAACGTCTACAATATTCGGGAGGATGAAGACCACCTAGACACTATAATTCTCGGGAGAACATCGGCCCCAGCAACCGACTCGCAGCTAGCAGAGACAGCTACTTACCTGGGTGAATTCAGCACATCGCCATCCACTTCCACCCCTGCTCCGGTCTCCTCAGCTGTCCAGGACCCCAGCAATAAATACTGGCTTCAGCTCGGAGCTCAACTCAAAGCCCCAGGTGGTCTTTCACATCCTCAATGCGCGCCCTGGACCTTGGTCAGGCCAACTAGCAAACATCAGCGATTGACCAGATACGGCCATGCCTCCTCTCTTCCCCTGCTACTGGAAAACAGATTCGACATGCTTTCCCTGGAAGATTTTCTCCACCTGGACGTCAATCATCCTCCCCTGGCCGCCCCTCCTCCCCCTCCTCCTTCAGCAGCGGCCCAAACCTGCAAGCCCCGGATTTAAACTACTTTAGGTGTGCCAAACTATACTCCAGCTCCAAAAAGAAGAGAGCGCATCACCCCGCCATCACAACAACATCGGCAAAGTTATCCACCATTTCAGAAACCACCAGCAAGGCCCCCCCAGACGACGTTGGTAATTGGTGATTCGATTATGAGGAACGTCAGAAGCACGTACTGTGTCACTAAATTTTTTCCTGGGGCTTAAGTGTCAGACATCGAGGCTCTTACCCTTGACCTATTAAATGAATGCCCCCACGCTAAAACTGTCATTGTACATGTTGGACGCAACAACATCCCAGATGAAGCATCGGAGATCTTAAAGAGTGACTTCAAGAGCCTTCTGTCCACTCTTATGAACTGTGGCAGATGTGTGTTTATTTCTGGGCCCTTGGCCCCTTTCAGACAAAGTTGCAATTATTTTAGCAGAACTCTCAGTCTTAATACCTGGTTGTGTTCTACATGTCCTACTTTTAACACTGGTTTTATAGACAATTTCAACCTGTTTTGGAACTGCCCATCATTTATGAGGCCAGATGGCATCCATCCAAATCGACTCGGTACACGTATTTTAAGGGACAATCTGTTCTATTCCATTCAGCGTTTTTTAGTACAGTGACTGAAATTTGGTGTGTTAACTCACCCCGAAGTTCCTGGGTCTGCCAACCAGCCTTTCTTTGTTTCCACTTCTCATATTAATCCTATTAATCCAAATAATCCTCACTGCATAGTTCAACTGATAACGCCATAGAGATTGTGTCTGTCTCCCGTTACCCAGAATATTATAATCCAAGACAAATACAACATAACTTGATAAATTCCCCCCTTTCTGCAGCTCCTTCTCATCCGCCACCCCTCAACTTAGCCCCTGTCTTCCCCCTCAGAGAACCTTTGTCTACTCCCCCCAAAGTTAATAAAAATACAATGTATAAACATCCCAAAGTGATTAAACAAAAAGTTGGTAAATCTCAAATTAAACATCAAGTCTCTAAATTTAATGATTCGGCCTCCCTTCCTCCTCATAATGTGAAAATTAAATGTGGTTTGTTAAATATAAGTTCTCTAACTCCCAAGTCTCTACTAGTTCATGATCAATTAATTGATCATCAGATTGATTTAATATCCCTTACAGAGACTTGGTTAAGGCAAGATGATTATGTTGGTTTAAACGAATCAGCTCCCTCTGGTTATCTAAACTATCATAATCCTAGAAGTTCTGGTTGTGGAGGTGGAGTAGCGGCAATTTACCATTCTAAATTACTAGTTAATGTAAAGCAAAAAACATGTTTTAATTCCTTTGAGGGCCTGGTCCTCACTATGGGGCATGTTAGCAATCTTAGCTTAAACCCAATTTTCTTTGCTACAGTTTACCGTCCTCCCTCAGTTTACTCAAGAGTTTTTATCTGAATTTGCAGAATTTTTAGCTGATTTAGTGCTGAAATCCATCCATCTTCCGCTTAATCGCTTAAACTGTCATCTCTGCTGGAGTCCGAGTTCCACCCTATGCAGGACATACTGAATGCACTGAGGAGCTCATTTAGCAGCAGACTACATCATTCTAGGTGCACAACCAAGAGGTTTCGCAGGTCCTTCCTACCTACGGCTGTCAGACTGTACAACCTAAGCAGGGCTGCTCGCAGAGATAGCAAAAAGATGTGGCAACCTAATAGTATTGAATGCAAAAGACGCAATACACTTACACAATGGTCCCCTCCGGTATACAACTAGGAAAATACCGGTCGCTATGGAGGGTGAGAATATGTATGGGTACATAATCATACCATGTAGGATAACTAAGTAGACGGATGTGCTGTTTCATTCCATCTAGCTACAATGCTCCGCACTGTGTGTGTTTATATATTTATATATTTATTCCATCTAGCAACAATGCTCCACACTGTGTGTGTTTATATATCTACATATTTATTCCATCTAGCTACAATGCTCTGCACTGTGTTTATATATTCATATATTTATTCCATCTAGCTACAATGCTCCGCACTGTGTGTGTTTATATATCTACATATTATTCCATCTAGCTACAATGGTCCGCACTGTGTGTGTTTATATATATATATTTATATATTTATTCCATCTAGCAACAATGCTCCACACTGTGTGTGTTTATATATTTACATATTTATTCCATCTAGCTACAATGCTCCACACTGTGTGTGTTTATATATCTACATATTTATTCCATCTAGCTACAATGCTCTGCACTGTGTGTTTATATATTCATATATTTATTCCATCTAGCTACAATGCTCCGCACTGTGTGTTTATATATCTACATATTATTCCATCTAGCTACAATGCTCCGCACTGTGTGTGTTTATATATTTACATATTTATTCCATCTAGCTACAATGCTCTGCACTGTGTGTGTTTATATATTCACATATTCATTCCATCTAGCTACAATACTCCGCACTGTGTGTTTATATACTCATATATTTATTCCATCCAGCTACAATGCTCTGCACTGTTTATATATTTATATACCTATGCCATCTAGCTACAATGCTCCGCACTGTGTCTATATATATATATATACAGTATATATATATATATATATATATATATATATATATATATATATATATATATACTTATATTTATATGTACATATGTATACTCGCTGCTCTTGTTTTTTTCTCTTGCCTTCTGATTGTTGCTCTGAGTGTTGCTATCCCTGTGCTGTTGCAATCCTGGAATTTCCCCATTGTGGGACTAATAAAGGCTTATCTTATCTTATCTTATCTTAATCCTTTTTGGGTCGCAGGGGGGCTGGAGCCTATCCCAGCATCTTTGGGCAAGAGGCAGGGTACACCCTGGACAGATCGCCAGTCCATCGCAGGGCCAACACAGAGAGACAGACAACCATTCACTCTCACAGTCATACCTAAGGACAATTTAGAATTCCCAGTTTGATGCCAATTAACCTAACTTGCATGTTTTTGGCATGTGGGAGGAAACCGGAGAAATCCCAGAGTAAATATAGAATAATTATAGTAGGGGATTTTAATATACATGTTGATGTAGAGAGTGACTGTTTCAATAAGGCATTCAATTCAACATTAGACTCACTGGGGCTTTCCAGAAAGTAGAAAATTCTACCCATTATCTCCACCACACATTGGACCTTGTTCTGACTTATGGTATAGAGATAGAAAATCTGGTAGTGGCTCCTCCGGCACCACACGAGTTGGCTGCCTTTTGCAACAGCGGCTCAATTCTGAGTCTTTTTTATCTTCCTTCTTCTTTCTGATCCGGTGATAACTTTCTGATCCGGCACACCTTTCACTCTATATATATCATGGACACACAGATCGCCCCAAAGGTCTCCCGAGTCGGCGGATGGAGCCTCTGTTTACAGCAGGAGATGATACAGCGGGGAAGAGCTAGCTAGCACTCAACCACCACCCGGTGCTAACGGAGAAACTCGACATACCAGGAGGAACTGAAGCGAAAATGATGCGGGTGCCGGGCTGGAGTTTAGGCGGCGTGCAAGAAATATAAGACAGAATAATACAGAGCAATGGCAAGAACCAAGCAGACCGCCCGTAAATCTACTGTAGGTAAAGCCCCCAGGAAGCAGCTGGCCACCAAGGCTGCTCGAAAAAGCGCTCCGGCCACCGGCGGAGTGAAGAAGCCTCACCATTACAGGCCTGGTACCGTGGCTCTGAGAGAGATCCGTCGCTACCAGAAATCCACGGAGCTGCTCATCCGTAAGCTGCCTTCCAGCGCCTGGTGAGGGAGATCGCTCAGGACTTCAAGACCGACCTGCGCTTCCAGAGCTCCACCGTCATGGCTCTGCAGGAGGCCAGCGAGGCCTATCTGGTGGGTCTCTTCGAGGACACCAACCTGTGCACCATCCACGCCAAGAGGGTCACCATCATACCCAAAGACATCCAGCTGGCCCGCCGCATCTGCGGAGAGAGAGCTTAGACTTTCTGCTGCACATCCACCAACCACAATGCTCCGCACTGTGTGTCTATATATACAGTATATACTGTATATATATATATATATATAGTAATATGTACATATGTATACTAGCTGCTCTTGTTTTTTTCTTGCCTTCTGATTGTTGCTCTGAGTGTTGCTATCCCTGTGCTGTTGCAATCCTGGAATTTCCCCATTGTGGGACTAATAAAGGCTTATCTTATCTTATCTTATCTTATCTTAACCTTTGATTTCACTAGTTCTGATTATTTGACTCCTAAAGAAAAATATTACTACAGCAGATGTCTTTCAGATGATGCTGTTACCAAATTTTTGCAGATTGTCTCCTCTATACCATGTGTCAAAACGACAGAAATAAAAGATGGAGAGCTTGCTCCTTCCATAATTGATAGCATGGTAGATAGTGTTACAGCCTCTCTGCATCAGACTCTAGACTTGGTGGCCCCTTTAAAAAAGAAAAAGTCCAATCAGAGATTTCTAACCCCTTGGTTTAACACAGAAACTCGTAGCTTAAAACAGAAGACTCATCAACTAGAAAGAAAATGGTGTTCCACTAATTCAGATGAAATCTATTTAGCGTGGACAAATCATCTCCTAATTTATAAAAAATCTCTTAGAAAAACTAGAACAAGTTATTACTCTGCATTAATAGAAGAGAATAAGAATAATCCCAGGTTTCTTTTCAGCACTGTAGCCAGGCTGACAAAGTCAGGACTCTGTCAATCCTCGCATCCCCCTAGAGCTTACTAGTCAGGACTTTTTGAACTTTTTCAATCATAAAATTTTATCTATTAGAGATAAAATCAATCAGATTATTCCCACTGTAAATTTAAGTACAGCAACTACTACAACACCTTCAATTGATATCTGTTTGGATAAGTTTACTCCAATTGACCTTTTAGAGTTAGATAAAATAATCTCCTCATCCAAGCCTTCAACTTGTTTTTTAGACCCTATTCCTACCAGGTTATTTAAAATTCAATTCAATTCAATTCAATTCAGCTTTATTTATAATGCGCCACATCACAACAAAAGCCGTCTCGTGGCGCCACAGTGCAGATAAAATCACACAGTCACAGAAAAACCCAGCAATCAGACGATCCCCTATGAGCAAGCACTAGGCGACAGTGGAGAGGAAAAACTCCCATTTGGAAGGAAGAAACCTCTAGCAGAACCAGGCTCAGGGAGGGGCAGTCGTCTGCTGCGACTGGCTGGGGATGAGGGGACAGGGAGGATGGAAGGACAGACAAAAAAAGTCTTCCCATTTATTGGTAGCCGTATTCTTCATATAATCAATTCTTCTTTAACCTTGGGTCATGTACCGCAGGCTTTTAAAATTGCTGTAATTAAACCCTTACTCAAAAAGCCAACGCTCGACCCAGGAGTTTTAGCTAACTATCGACCAATCTCTAATCTGCCTTTCATTTCAAAAATCTTAGAAAGAGTTGTTGCTACGCAATTATTTGACCACTTACAGGGAAATGGTTTATTTGAAGAGTTTCAATCTGGGGTTCAGAATTCATCATAGTACTGAAACAGCCTTAGTGATGGTCACGAATGACCTTCTTATCGTATCTGATAATGGACTCATTTCTGTACTTGTCCTTTTAGATCTTAGTGCAGCCTTTGATACTATCGATCATGATATTCTACTTGATAGATTAGAACACTATGTTGGACTAAATGTTACTTCACTGCAGTGGTTTAGATCTTATTTGTCCAATAGATTTCAGTTTGTTCATATCAATAATGAGTCTTCTTCCAACTCTAAGCTCAGTCATGGAGTTCCACAGCGATCTGTGTTAGGCCCTACTCTTTTTAGTTTATATATGCTTCCGTTAGGCAACATCATTAGAAAGCACTATATAGATTTTCATTGTTACGCAAATGACACACAATTATACCTGTCAATGAAGCCCAATGATTGTAATCAATTAGCCAAGTTAGATGCATGTCTTAAGGAAATCAAAGCTTGGATGACTTGTAATGTTCTGCTATTAAACCCGGATAAGACCGAAGTCATTCTTGTTGGTCCAAAAAACCTTAGAAATACCTTTCCAAATCAAACTCTTAATTTGGATGCAGCTACTTTTACTCTGAATAGTTCTGTGAGGAACCTTGGAGTTATTTTTGATCAAGATCTGTTTTTTAATTCACATATTAAATTTGTTTCTAAGACTGCCTTCTATCATCTGCTCAATATTGCCAAGATTAGGAGCATCTTAGGAGTGATGCTGAGAAACTGATCCACGCTTTTGTTAGCTCTAGATTAGATTATTGTAACTTGTTATTATCAGGTTGTCCTAAAATATCTTTAAAAAGTCTTCAGTTGATCCAAAACGCTGCAGCAGGAGTTTTAACAGGTACTAGAAAGAGAGATCATATCTCTCCGGTTCTGGCCTCCCTTCATTGGCTTCCCATAGAGTTTAGAATTAAGTTTAAAATCCTTCTTCTCACTTACAAAGTTCTTAATAATCAGGTCCCCTTTTATGTGAAAGATCTGATATTACCCTATCATCCTAACAGAGCACTACACTCCCAAAATGCTGGATTACTTGTAATACCTAGAATCTCCAAAAGTACAACGGGAGGCAGAGCCTTCTGCTATCAAGCTCCTTTACCTGTGGAATCAGTTACCAATCTAGGTTCGGGAGTCAGACACAATCTCTGTTTTTATGGGCAGAGTAAAAACCTTCCTCTTCAATATAGCCTACGATTAGGGAGGGATCTTGTGTCTCTTAACCCTCCCTTTGTTTTGCTGTTAATAGATTTAGACTGCCGGGTGACCTCCAATAATGTACTCGGCTTCTCTCCGTTAATGTTTGCTCTTTTTATGTCTGTTCTCTCCATCTTCTCTATCCCCTCACCCCCCAGCCAGTCGCAGCAGATGACTGCCCCTCCCTGAAACTGGTTCTGCTAGAGGCTTCTTCCTGTTAAAAGGGAGTTTTTCCTCTCCACCGTCTCCAAGTGCTTGCTCACTGGGGATCGCCTGATTGCTGGGGTCTTTCTGCAATTGTGGGGTTTCTCCTACATTTGAAACTGACTCCACTGAGCAATACGTGTACCTGTTAGTACTGGGGCTCACCATATGGATGGTTGTTGGGGGTGGGCGGAGTGATTTCTTCCATGGGCTCTCCGGCTCAGATAAGCAGCACACCCTGGCATAATGATTCAAGCGTCCACATCTGCTACAACGTTTTCCTCTTGCCGGGCACGCCTTCACTTTATTGTGGTGTGTTGCGGACCCACAACCCTTGCATGGGGGTCTTCCCGGGGCAGACCTTCAGCTGACAGCATTGGTTTCCATAACGTCATCATCCAAGCTATCCGAGTCTGCAACATTTGCTGTGGTGGGCAGCTCCAGTGGCTTCTGTGACTGGCGCCAGTTTAGCTCCAAAGCTAGTTTGTCTGTGGCTTCCAAGTGGAGAGCCAGCTAGACAGCTCTAGCTAACGTCAAGTCATTCGGCACAATTAATAGCCTAGCTCGCAATCCAGTGTTAAACGTGTGCTCTGCCAGTTGGTTATGCACCATTTCATTGTCAAGCTGTCCAAAATGGCATGCGCTAGCTAGCTATCTTAAGTCAGTGACAAATTGGTGGATGGGCTCACCTACACATTGATGTCCAGGCGAAAATGAATTCTCCGTACATTCATGCTGTCTGGAGTGGTGAAATGGTTTGCTAGCAGTTCAACAATGTCCTCAAATGAGTCCGATGCACCTAGCATCCGTAGGACTTGCTGGGCTTTGATACCCAGGTCATGGATGAGAAGTGTACGTGCCCTCACCTTATCGAGCTTCCCGAGGTCCAGTGCAGTGATGTAGGTTTGAAAAGCCTCAAACCAGCGCAGCCAAGGCACCGACGGTTCACACAGGAGCTCAAGGAAGGGACAGAGTAGTGTAACGCATGCCTCCATGAGTTAATCCTCAGTCACCAAATGTTATGTCCACAAACCTGGTGATGAATGAGGCGAAGAGAGTGGCAATGTTGAACACAGCTTTATTGATGTTATATGAAGGCAGTACACAGCAAACACCTAGTGCTGTCATCCGGCACAAGAGGAAGTGCCGATGATGACCCACCCCGATATAGGGCAGTGCGGTGATGCAACAGGAAATCGGCGTCACTGCACTGCACTTCACAATAAGTGCACCAGCACAATACAGTCGCAGGTCTGATGACACGATGACAAAATGATCATCAACCTGCAACCTAGGGTGTCCTGGTGCCAGATGCACATATGGACACCCTTATGCTTGAACATGGTGCTCATTATGGACAAACCATGGTTGGCACAGAAGTCTAATAACTGAACACCACTCCTCCCAATCACACCCCTCCAGGTTTCACTGTCGTTGCCCACATGCACATTGAAATCCCCCAGTAAAACAATGGAGTCTCCAAGAGGAGCACTCTCCAGCACCCCAGTCAGAAACTCCAAAAAGGTTGAGTACTCTGAACCATCATTTGGTGCATAGGCACAAATGATGGTCAGGACCCGTTTCCCAACCTGAAGGCACAGGGAAATTATCCTTTTGTCCAATGGGGAAACTCCAGTGTTGAGACAGCAAGGTGGGGGAATACAAGAATAGCCACCCCTGCTTGCCGCATCTCACCCAGGGCAACTCCAGAATAGGCCAAGCTCAAGGCCCTCTCCAGGAGATTGGTTCCAGAACCACAGCTGTGTGTTGAGGTGAGCCCGACTATACCGTATGTAGCTGTTATCGCTCAACTTCATGCTCTACCTCAGGCTTCTTCCCCACCAGAGAGATGACAGTGCACATCCCAAAAGCCAGTTGAGGAAGCCTGCGATCAGACTGCCTTCGACTGCCACCTGGTTCGCATAGCACCAGACCCCCATGGTCCCTCCTGAAGGTGGTGAGCCCACTGGAGGAGGAGGACCCATGTAGTTCCTTCGGGCTGAGCTCGGCCGGGTTCCATGGGCAGAAGCCTGGCCACCAGATGCTCGCCATCGAGCCCCTCCCCCAGGGCTGGTTCTGGGGTGGTTCCCCAGTAACGCCTCACCATATGGGGTACACTGAATCCTTGTTCTAACATTCATCATGAGAGTCTGTTAAATTGTTCTTAGTCTGGCCCTTCACCCAGGACCAGTTTATCTTGGGTGACCCTAACAGAGGCAAATTGCCCTGGACAACATAGCTCCTGGGATCACTAGGGCACACAAACTCCCCACCACCATAAGGTGATGATCCATGAGGGGTGATGATCCATGGTCCATGTCACCAATCCTGTTCATAATTTTTATGGACAGGATTTCTAGGTGCAGCCAAAGAACGGAGGGTGCCATGTTTGGTGACCACAGGATTTCATCTCTGCTGTTTCCAGATGACGTCTTCCTGTTGGCTTCATTGAGCAATGACCTACAGGTTTTTTGCTGAGTGTGAAGCGGCTGAGATGAGAATCAACACCTCCAAGTCCCAGTCCATGGTTCTCAGCCTGAAAAGGGTGGCTTGTCCTCTCTGGTTTGGGGATGAGCTCCTGCCCCAAGTTGAGGAGTTTAAGTATCTCAAGGTCTTATTCACGAGTCTTTAATTGTCTTTAATAAGAACAAAAGGTGTGAAAAAGTGTTTGCCCCCTTCCTGATTTCTCATTTTTTTGTATGCTTGTCACACTTAAATGTTTCAGATCATTAAAACAAATTTAAATATTAGACAAAGATAACGCAGGTGGGCACAGGATGCGGTTTTTAAGTGAAGGTGTTCATTATTGATGGGAAAACAATTCAAACCTACATGGCCCTGTGTGGAAAAATTGATTGCCCCTAAACATAATAACTGGTTGGTCCACCCTTAATAGCAACATCTGCAATCAGGCGTTTGTGATAACTGGCAGTGAGTCTTTTACAGCACTGTGGAGGACTTTTGGCCCACTCATCTTTGCAGAAATGTTGGAATTCAGCCACATTGGAGGGTTTTTGAGCATGAACTACCTTTTTAAGGTCATGCCACAGCTTCACAATCGGATTCAGGTCAGGACTTTGACTAGGCCACTCCAAAGTCTTCATTTTGTTTTTCTTAAGCCATTCAGAGGTGGACTTGCTGGTGTGTTTTGGATCATTGTCCTGCTGCAGAACCCAAGTGTGCTTCAGCTTAAGGTCACGAACAGATGGCCAAACATTCTCCTTCAGGATTTTTTGGTAGACAGCAGAATTCATGGCTCCGTTTACCACAGCAGGTCTTCCAGGTCCTGAAGCAGCAAAACAGCCCCAGACCATCACACTACCACCACCATATTTTACCGTTGGTGTGATGTTCCTTTTCTGAAATCCTGTTATTTTTTCACCAGATGTAATGGGATACACACCTTCCAAAAAGTTCAGCTTTTGTCTCGTCAGTCCACAGAGTATTTTCCCAAAAGTCTAGGGGATCATCAAGATGTTTTCTGGTAAAACTGAGACAAGTCTTTATGTTCTTTTTGCTCAGCAGTGGTTTTTGTCTTGGAACTCTGTCATGCAAGCCATTTTTGCCTAGTCTCTTTCTTATGGTGGAGTCATGAACACTGACCTTAACTGAGGCAAATGAGGCCTGCAGTTTTTTGGATGTTGTTGTGGGGTCTTTTGTGACCTCTTGGATGAGTCGTTGCTGCGCTGTTGGGGTAATTTTGGTCGGCCGGCCACTCCTGGGAAGGTTCACCACTGTTCCATGTTTTTGCCATTTGTGGATAATGGCTTTCACTGTGGTTCGCTAGAGCCCCAAAGCTTTAGAAATGTCTTTATAACCTTTTCCAGACTGATATATGTCAATTACTTTGTTTCTCATTTGTTCCTGAATTTCTTTGGATCACAGCATGATGTCTAGCTTTTGAAGATCTTTTGGTCCACTTCACTTTGTCAAGCAGTACCTGGTACTAGGTACTATTTTGGTACCTACTCCAGTGAGGTTCCAAGCATGCTGCGTCTAGCTGAAAATGTGACACCAACAGATTGCAGGCCACTGATTGGCCAGGGCGTAATGTCAGTGGATGAGAGGGACATTTTCACAAGATTCAAAACCGCCATTTGTAAATTTGGCCGTGAGTTTTTATTATTTCTGTGACAATCAGCAAGATAAATGGCTACACACAAATCAACAACGTGGTCCAATGACAAGGTGTGCACTCTTCTGTGCTTGGTGGCTGATGAGAGAATCCAGAGGGAGCTACACGGCTGAAAAGTTCATATAGTGGTCAAATTTGACCAAATGTGGTTATTTTTCAGCAGTCTCCCATTCGGTCCACACACTTCTTCTACTGGTGTTGCAACGCTTGGATCCCTGCGCTTGAAAGATAAACTACATTTGGTCAAATTTGACCACTATGAACTTTTCAGCACCGTCGACGGTGGAGTGACCCAAAATGAAATACCAGGAGGTCTCCGAGCTGATGGCTGCTCACAGGAAAGATGGTGTTTTGTGATTTTAAGCATCTTTTATGTTATTTAATCCATTAGAGACAAGCTCACTTTGAACGAACAAGGATATCACCATTGTCTCCTGTATGCAGACAGTGAGCTAGCTAGCCATCAATGCTAACTCCGTGCTTTGTTTTATTTTGCGCTTGCTGTAATAAGTCTTTACTTATGACAGCAAAACGTCAACATGTCAACAACATAACAGGATAACGGGCCACCTTCCTGTAATGAACCCACCCACCTTGAGGTGGTACTCAGTTGTAATGGAAAAAGACCTAAACCGTGTCAGGCCCAGTAGAGTCGGGGCGAGTTGAGCTGAGTAGGTACTAGTGGAAAAGTGGCTATAATCCCCCGCTGGACAAAGCCCAAAGGGGGATAAAAACTAGTGTGTGATCATCATTTAATTAAAATGATAGACAATTATATGACTGACACAACTCTCTCCATTAGAATAAAAGAAGATTCCAGTGCATGCTGTTTCATCATGAGCTCCAGAGCTGCGCAATTCCAAAACAAGTCACTGAATTAGCATTAAACAATGCGCTTCTGACGATAGACCTCCTTTTCCCTGAACAAAAGCGGATTGTCATGACATGCACTATAACAGTAATGCGCATTGCATTGCGTGCCGCCACACCTCTTTGAAATGAGCTCCCACCTTCCAGCGTATAGCAGATTCACTGTCTACTGGTAATTAGATGGCATGACACAAAGCATAAAAAATAGACAATGCGCTGACAGAAACTAACAAAAACACTGGCGTATGGCAGAAAATCTGGTGGAAAAGTCTGCAGATGATCGTCAAAATAGGGCTCTATGTCTCCCAGCTGTCCTGGGAACACTCTGACATCCTCTCAGAAGAGCTGGAGCAGGTGGCTGGGGAGAGGCAAGTCTGGGCTTTTCTATTTGAACTGCTGCCTCTGTGACCCAGACCTCTGGAAAAGCAATTCAATTCAATTCAATTCAATTCAACTTTATTTATATAGCGCCATTTCACAACAACAGTCATCTCATAGCACTATCAACTGTAGGGAGGACCCCCACAGTTGCAGAAAGACCCCAGCAATCAGGCGATCCCCTGTGAGCAAGCACTTGGCGACGGTGGAGAGGAAAAACTCCCTTTTAACAGGAAGAAACCTCCAGCAGAACCAGGCTCAGGGAGGGGCAGTCATCTGCTGCGACTGGCTGGGGGGTGAGGGGATAGAGAAGAAGAAAAGAACAGACATGTAGAGAGCAAACAGCACGATGGGGACTCAATCTATGGGAGAGAACAAACAAATGTTAATGACCAGCAAAAAAAAAAATATTTCATAGAGAGTGAGGAAAGGAGTGAGGCCCAGTGCATTACTGGAGGTCCCCCGGCTGACTAAACCTATTAGCAGCATAACTAAGGGAGGGTTCAGAAAACACATGATCCCTCCCTAATTGTAGGCTATATCAAAAAGGTAGGTTTTAGCCCTATTCTTAAAAACAGAGATCGAGTCTGACTCCCGAATCCAGATTGGCAGCTGATTCCACAGGAGAGGAGCTTGATAACTGAAGGCTCTGCCTCCCATTGTACTTTTGGAGATTCTAGGTATTACAAGTAAACCTGCATTTTGGGAGCGTAGTGCTCTGTTAGGATGATACGGTAGTATCAGATCTTTTAAATAAAAAGGAGCCTGATTGTTTAGAGCTTTGTAAGTAAGAAGAAGGATTTTAAACTTAATTCTAAACTCTATGGGAAGCCAATGAAGGGAGGCCAGAACCGGAGAGATATGATCTCTCTTTCTAGTACCTGTTAAAACTCTTGCTGCAGCATTTTGGATCAGCTGAAGACTTTTTAAAGATGTTTTAGGACAACCTGATAATAAAGAATTACAATAATCTAATCTCGAGCTAACAAAAGCGTGGATCAGCTTCTCAGCATCACTCTGAGACAAGATGCTCCTAATCTTGGCAATATTACGCAAATGATAGAAGGCAGTCTTAGAAACAAATTTAATATGTGAATTAATGTGAAGCAGTAGAAGATAGATGGATGGATGGTTCAACACAGAAACTTACAGCTTAAAACAGAAGACTTGTCAATTAGAAAGAAAATGGTGTTCCACTAAATTAGATGAACTTTATTTAGCTTTGAGAAGTCAACTTCCAATTAATTAAAAAAAAAAAAACACTCAGGACAGCTCGAATAACTTATTATTCAGTATTAATAGAAAAGAACCAGAATAATCCCAGGTTTCTTTTCAGCACTGTAGCCAGGCTGATAAAGAGTGAGGACTCTGTCAAACCTACCATTTCTTTGGAGCTTATTTGTCAGGACATTATGAACTTCTTCAATAGTAAAATTTAAGTGATCAGAGATAAGTCAGTTAGATCTTCCCATCATCTATCTATAAATACAAGGAATCTCTGTCTGTGTGTGTCTATCTGTGTGCCTATCTGTGTGTCTGTGTGTCTGTTTCACGCATATCTCTTGAACTGTTTGTCTGACTTACCAAAGATTTTATACATGTTTTGCTGAGGTTACGAGGGTGTGCATCCCCGAGTATGGAGTCGCTCAGTCAAAATATGTAATTGTTATCGATAAAAGTTTAGCCACCACTCTGTCACTGCCCTGTCTCTTCATGCCCTGGCTTCAGGAAGTGTGGGCAGGGTTTCGGACTGACTCCGTGCTGATTAGATAATACGCGACATCACGACCATGCTGATTGGACAATATGCAGCATCACGACCAGTCCATCACCACAGTGCTTCGTAAACACAAAAAGTGAAAAGCAAGAAATTTGACAGGATAGAGAGAATAGTGAAGATGTAACGCTTAAAAAACTAGAAAAGCACTCGGAGAGCGCAGACCTCCGCCAAGCGCCACAGTTCCCCCCATACAGTGTTTGTGTGTACGTTTTCAGATTCCTTGAGCATGTAAACATATGACTAGCAATTGGATTCACAATGATTATTTGTTTATTTGACAGGGACAGTGCAATAAACACACAATTAATCAATGACAATCAATCTGATAGTGATAGGATTAGTGGTTCAGTAGTAAAAGCATTGCCTCCTTGGCGGAGGTAATAAACTGAAGCGTTGCTGTTGTGTCCATCTCCTCCACTGACCGATGCAAACTGGGTAGACAGGTTGCCGTGGGTTTTATATTATATTATTTTGGGGTTTCGCTCCGCGGCAAACGAGAATTTAGAAGCTTCGCCGGCAGAGAGCTCGTTATTGCGCAGCGCATATGGCTGGCCGGGGAATTTCTGCCAAATGCGCAGCTCCTATGGCTGGCCGGGGAATTTCTGCCAAATGCGCAGCGCCTATGGCTGGCCGGGGAATTTCTGCCAAAGAATCCGTCGGCGGACAGCTGCCCGTGTGAGGTTTTGCAGTTGCGCGCAAACACGAGCACGCTGGCGGGCCCAGGCCAGCAGTGTTTTCCGCGTGCTTTTGTGCCTAAAACGTTGAAGAACGCAGAGTTTGTGTTGCAGACACGACGACCAGCGCCCTCCATTGCGCCTGCGCACATGTTGAAAATGGCCCTATGTCACAGTGTTGAAAAATGCTTTAAAAAAATTCCTGTATCCAGACGGTGAACCGGATCACCCCCCAAATTTAATCAGTTCTTCCTTGTACCATTTCCAACAACGCCTGAAAGTTTCA
This sequence comes from Pholidichthys leucotaenia, assembly GCA_020510985.1. Classification (NCBI taxonomy): domain Eukaryota; kingdom Metazoa; phylum Chordata; class Actinopteri; order Cichliformes; family Pholidichthyidae; genus Pholidichthys; species Pholidichthys leucotaenia. The sequence goes on from CM035840.1 coordinate 442,674,945, forward strand.
TGCAAATCCGTCCAAGACTTTTTGAGTTATCTTGCTAACCAACAGACAAACAGACAGACAGACAGACAAACAGACAGACAGACAAACAGACAAACAGACAAACCCTGGCAAAAACATAACCTCCTCCTGGCCTTTTCGGCCTGGCGGAGGTAATTATACTATAATGTTGCCGTGATTGTATATGTCTAAAGGATAATTTGGGGAATGCCACCGGGGACCCAGGGTCTGCCTAAAGAACACTGGTGTTGGAGAAGCAGCAGGCAGAACGCAGTCCTTCGCAGGGAAGCAAGCCCAGCCCGCCCGGTCAGCAGTAGACGGGAGTCCCTTTGCAGGACCACGACTCGCCATCACCGATGGCACTCCTGTCAGTGTGCTTGCACGACTATCTAAAAATTAAAAGTTAATAATAGTACCACCATGATTGTGGAACAGATTGCCCAGATCAACTGCATATCATATGCAGCGACATGCACAGTTTCACTAAACGACGACTGTCACCAAACTGGACACAGAAATGCTCAAATAATTAAATAAATAATTTTAATTTAAATATTTACTGACAAATGGGCAACACTGATTCAACAGTTGCAGCCAAACAGGTCATTGTGCTGTGTATAATAATGTTTGCTGTTTTGTACTTATAATATTCCTAAAATATGAAAGGATGCACTAGAATAGGTCTCAAATATTTGTAAACATGTCCTGTTATAGTACTGCATGAGTTTATTGACGATAGACTATAAACTACACATATAGATAAAACAATTATAATGATGACTGAACAACTCCCATTCCCCAAAATGAAGATACACCACCTATGAATATAAGTCATAAAAGATCACACAAATAAGTGATCTGACAAAAAATAAACAAGTGTTCCAAAACAGTCAAGAATACTGGATGTCCCATTCATTTTCAATAATTCTGTAATTAATATTCACACAAACAAATCTCAGTGCCATTCAGTCCCTTTTATATTTGTCAAAGTCTAACGTGTGATTGCCTACATACAGTATAGCCTACACCTCTTTGTATTCCACTTTCAAACACAGCCTACATTTGGGCCTGTAAAGCCTGATTGGGACACCTTTTTTCAGACAAGAATACTTGCTTTCTACGTGCATGCACTAGTTAACTTAAATATAGCAACAACTACAACTCTTCCAACTGATATTCATCTGGACCAGTTTTCTGCAGTTGACCTTTTCAGAGTTAGAATAGGCTTTATTGTCATTGTACAGTTGTACAGCACCATGAAACTGTGGGTGCTCCACCAGGCTACTGCGCAATAAAGTAAGAGAGACAGATTAGACAAAACACGGTTACAGAATACACGATTAAACACATGGCTGAAATAAAAATGGCCCAGGATTCTGGAAATATACACAGGTATGGTAGTGGCTTCACAGATGGAACTATCAGTCTCTCCAGGATTTCGTGGGATGTTTTTTTGATTGTTGCGGCCCAAAAAGCCTGAATTCGTGGGAGCTTTTTTAAAAAGCTCAATAGGCAGCTTCTCTTTGTTCTGCTAATTGCTACAGCTGAGCGCTCTGCTTGTCCCAGTATGTTGTGGGGGTTACCCACACTGCAATGTTTTCAGAGGTTTTTTTGCACTAAAAGTTGTGGGAAGAATTACAAATTTTAAAGCAAATATTTTTGTCCAGTTTACTGCAGTGATATTCTATATAACACCACAAGAAAAGCACAGGATTTTCAAAAAATTTCCTATTAAACAGTGATTTGTAAACTAAGCAGAAACTTCTGCCATACAGAAAAACTCTTGTGAAACAGCAAATACAGACTTTAATACAATACCCATTACAACAGCTAAATTGCATTGAATGCATGTTAAAGAGTAGAGATTTGGAAATTACTGGCAGCATCTTCATTTGAAAACCGCAGCGGTCCCCAACCACTTGGTACTGAGCGCAGAGGAAAAAAGAAATAATTTATTCTGTTGCTCTGTATTGTCTCTTGGAGTCTGTGTTTTTCTGGAAAAAAAAAATCAGAGAGAATATTCTTTCTCTTTCCGTGCCTAACTCCTACCTGTCTGTCTGTCTGTCTGTTGCACATCTCGACACACACCTGTCTCATCAGATACTGATCTTTCATTTACCGGGTGTAACAATATGGTGATTAATAATTATGATCAGGTATAAAAATTATTTAATTTGTATTAATGTATTGGGACCTGAGATGATCTCTGGGTCCACACACACATAAACAGTTAATAAAACACTCGTGGGGGCACCAGCTCCTATCTAAAGAGCAAGTTTAAGCTTTAACTTCACTTTATACCTGTTTAATCACTCAATAAATTAATTAACAATCAGTCTCAAAATTTTAGTGAATTCGATACTGGGGACTTAAACCAGACTCAGAATGAAATAAATTCTCAACAACTTCTCTCATTTTCACATATTTATTAAATGAAATGATGATTAAAAGACATTGCAGTGATTTCATTAACCATAGAATTAAACTTGTAAATGATAGATTAACAATATAAACATTTGCAGAACCAGGGTTAAACTGTAAAATGAATTTAGATCAGTTTGAAGTTAACAGATTATGGAAAACAACACAAATTTATGGGGCAAGTTTTACTAATTATATGAAAAGTTCTGGATTACTCTTTAAGAAAATGAAAACAGGATTTTAATGAAAAGAAAGGTTATGTTAATGATTCCTTAATTTGCATCTGATTAGATATCAAATTATTATCGAACCTCAGACGTTTAATTCAGCAGTTGAATAAAATTGTAGCTCACGTGACTCTGGGCCTGACGGTCAGTTTCCTCTTGGTGGCATCCTCAACTCAAGATTTCGTGGATGTAAAGGGGAAATATCTGCCCGCAGATATTTCAGGGTCCACAGCTCGACCTTTATCGTCAAGCGGTCAACAATGCTGGATTTTGACTGTATGACTCACAGTTGTAGCTTAGGTCGAAACAAGATGGCAATGATGTTTCTTCAGGGTTTGGTAACGAGGCTGCGTGTCCTTCTTCGTCTCCGTTGGCAAGCTTTTCAGGCCGCTGTGATGGCAAGTGGCTTTCCAATCCGTGGCCTCTCACCAGAGCATTCGAAAATAATTGTGATATCTAATCCGATATCAAATTATAGAGTTTCGGACTTTAAATAAAGAACTTCTGGTGTGGGAATGGTCAAAAACAATTTTATAAAAATAAAGTCAAGGTTAAAACTTAAAATTAAAACGGTGGTTTTACAGAAAGTTTAACAGGAAAAAGTTATAGAAATAGAAACATCTAGGATTGGAGTTTTTAACTCCTAATTAGAATTGAGCCCAAGAAAAGAATTAATTAATCCCTAGGCGTTTAAAGAAAAACCAGAAAGACACGTGGGAGAAGGCTTCTTTATTCAGCAATCTTTGTTCTCCCTAAAAGATCTCTGCTGTGTAGACAATAAGACAAACGAGAAAGAGCGGAGCCGGAAGAGAATGAACTGATGACGCAGCTCCCTTTTATCTGTGGAGAATTTTCACGGGCCTCCGTGACTGACAGGAGCCCCTAGCCAATAGGCTTCCTTCATGGGCGGGTTTTATGAACTTTAGTCCAATGAGCAAACAGTCTTTTGTCTGAACCTAGAGAGAGCTGTTGTCAAGCAGGGATTGGCTGCAATAGGCCACATGATTTGAGAAACTTTTTTGGCAAATCTTATACACATATCTTAATACTGGAACATCCCTCTATACCCTTGTATATAAAACTAAGCTAACCTTAATGATTCATGTAACTTATAATCAGTGCTTATAAATCAACATGCAGGAATAAACATTCATGTAAACATTTTAACATGCACATATCTAAAATCACGGATTAATATATTTCAAACCCATTGATTGTCCAGATTAAAACATCAGAGTCCATTTGCTTTTCATGGTGTCCTGAAAAAGAGAAGGTTTAGAATTGAGTTAACACAGGTGTGATGAAAAGCGTCACTGGTTAACTCCAGCATGTCCCAGAGTTGCCAGTAGAGGGCAATGTTGAGCTGTGGATCTTTGTAGGACATGGGGTACTCCAGGGTTCTGTTCTATGTCTCCAAGTTTATGAGCCATAAAGTTAAAAAAAGGAAGTGCATTAGGGTGAATTCCTTAAACTGGTTTTAACAAAGGAATGTGAGTTCAGCTGTGGCCTGGGGTAAAAGAGCAGTTCCTAGCTGTCCTTTTTCCTGGGTGAAACAATGTCTTTAAGCTGAAGAATAATTCTTATTGATGAGCCAAAGTGAGATGATGCTACACGGGAGTCCTGGGGGGAAACGCATGTTGGTCCGTGTCCAGACCGGAGATTCAGAGTTTTAAAGCTCATTGACCAGATGTAGTAATGATTTTACCTCTAAAGATAAGATAAGATAAGATAAGATAAGCCTTTATTAGTCCCACAATGGGGAAATTCCAGGATTGCAACAGCATAGGGATAGCAACACTCAGAGCAACAATCAGAAGGCAAGAAAAAACAACATCTAGTAAACATATGTCCATATTACTATAAATGTATATATATAGACACACAGTGCAGAGCATTATGGCTGGTGGATGTGCAGCAGAAATTCTAAGCTCTCTCTCCGCGGATGCAGCGGGCCAGCTGGAAGTCTTTGGGCATGATGGTGACCCCCTTAGCGAAGAAGAGACCACCAGGTGGGTCTCGCTGGTCTCCTGCAGAGCCATGACGGCGAAGCTCAGGAAACGCAGGACGGTCTTGAAGTCCTGAGCGATCTCCCTCACCAGGCGCTGGACGGGCAGCTTACGGATGAGCAGCTCCGTGGATTTCTGGTAGCGACGGATCTCTCTCAGAGCCACGGGCCTGTGACGGCGAGGCCTCTTCACTCTGCCGGTGGCCAGAGCGCCTCTCCGAGCAGCCCTGTGGCTAGCTGTCTCCTGGGGGGCTTCTTCCTCCAGTAGATTTTACGGGCGGTCTGCTTGGTTCTTGCCATCGCTCTTTATTATTCTGTCTTATATTTCTTTCACGCCGCCTAAACTCCAGCCCGGCACCCGCTTCGTTTTCGCTACAGCTCCCGGTATGTCGAGTTTCCCATTAGCACCGGGCGGCGGCCAAGTGCTAGCTAGCACTAGCTCCTCCCCGCTGTAACGTCTCCCGCTGCAAACCGTGGCTCCGTCCGCCGACCCGGGAGACCCCCGGGGCGATCCGTGCGTCCGTGATATATATATATAAGATGTATAAAATGTTACAACACTGGCTGTAGTGTTAGATTTGCTCATTTTTACGGCGTCTCTCCTTATACACGTTCCTGTGACAGGGTGGTTTTCAGGCAGGTAGACGTTTTTCAACACAAACCCAGCACTTCGTACATGCGATCAGGACGGAGACGTGGCGAGACATCCACCGGAAGGCCGGGGGATGTGGCAAATCTTGCAAGTGAGTGTTTTCTTTTTTAAATTACACACACTGTTTTTTGCTGATGTGTTCCATTAATACTCTCTGTAAACACGGAAATGAACGTGGTACAGTGACGCATTTGATTTGGTTAGACTGAGTGTTTAAGCGCTACTCAGGGACAAATTTGATTTACAAAACTGACGCAAGTTGACGAAGATTGGCTAAAATTGCGGGAAAGTTGCGGTGATTGGACAAAGTTGCAAGGTCGTGCAAGAGATGCGGCCAATCACTGATTTGGTGTGAACCGACACAATCACAACATCGCGAAATCCTGGAGGGACTGAACTATGTACTGTACATAAGAGTGCGGAGTGTGGAACAAACAACTGAACACACAATTGAGTAAAATGGTCCAAGGATTATGGAAAATATATATAGTAGTGGTTTCACGGATGGATCAATATACATGAAAGTGCAGAGTGCAAAGACAGGTGTGTTATAATTAAAAGGTCCTCAGTTCTGAGTATGTGAGCATTCAGAGGGAGGAGGGTGGGGCCTCTGACTGTTTGCAGTCCGGCTGGCCCAGGGGAAAAAACTGTTTGTCAGTCTGGAGGTGTGGGACCTGATTGATCTGAACCATTGTCTAGAGGGAAGCAGGTCAAACAGGTGGTGGGCAGGATGTGAGGGGTCTCCTGTGATGGCCTTGATCCTTCTGAGACAGGACAATCTGGAGATGTCCTCCAGGGGAGGGCAGAGGGCCACCAATGATTTTTTGGGCGGTGTTGATAAGCCTCTGCACAGCCTTCCTGTTCTCGGCTGTGGAGCTGGCGTACCACACACCCAGACAGTAGGTGAGCATGCTGTCCACTGAGCAGTGGTAGAAGGCCAGCAGCAGCTTCTGATCCAGGTTGTTCTTCCTCAGCACACGGAGGAAGTGCAGTCACTGCTGGGCTTTCTTCATCAAGGCATTAGTGTTGACAGTCCAGGAGAGGTCAAAGGAGATGTGGGTGTCCAGGAACCTGAAGGTGGGAATGGTTTCCATGCGGCCGCCATGGGGGGAGAGGGGGTCCTGTCTGTTCTTCCTGAAGTCTAGTATGAGTTCTTTGGTTTTTTGGACATTCAGTTTCAGGTTGTTTGCTTGGCACCACAGCAGCAGATTCTCTACCTCTGCCCTGTATACCTTGTTATCGTCATCGGTGATGAGCCCAACCAAGGTGGCGTCGTCCGCATATTTCACGATGACAATGGTTGGGTGGGTTGGAATACAGTCAAAGGAGTACAGGGAGTACAGTAGAGGGCTTAGCATGCACCCCTGGGGGAGCCAATGGTAAGAGACAGTGTGGAGGAGTGGTGGGGGCCAAGTCTGACTGTTTGTGGGCGGTTGGTGAGAAAGTTTTTTATCCAGGAGCGGGTGGGGGAGGGGGATCTGGAGAAGGTGCAGTTTACTGATCAGGATGTCTGGGGTGATGGTGTTGAAAGCTGAGCTGTAGTCCACAAGGAGCATCCTCACGTAGCTCCTTGGGTTCTCCAGGTGGCTCAGTGCTCTGTGGAGTGCGGTGGTAGACTGGTTCTCCCTGTAGGCAAACTATTGGGGGTAAAAAGAGGGGGGGAAGACAGTCCTTGATGTGCTGGGACACCAGTCACTCAAAACACTTCATGACTACAGACATGAGTGCTATGAGTCTGTAATCATTCAGACTGTCAATTGTAGAATTTTTGGGGATGGGGATGATGGCGGAGGCCTTGAGGTAGGTGGGGACGGTGGCATGCATCAGGGAGAGGTTGAACAGCTTGGTGAGGATCTTTGCCAGCTGGTCTGCACATGCTTTGACCACCGCTCCTGGGATGCTGACAGGACCAGCAGCTCTGCAGGCGTTCTTTGCTCTCAGTTGTTTCCTCACCTCATGCACCTGTAGAGAGAGGAGAGGGGGGAGGGGTGTGAGCTCAAACCAGGCAAAGAAGCTGTTAAGCTCCTCTGCCAGAGTGAGGCTGCTGTCCGGTGTTGGAAGGCCCTGGCCTCTGTAGTTGGTGAGGGCCTGGATGCCTCTCCAAATCTGTCTGGCATTGTTGTCTGTGAGGAAGCCCTCCACCTTCCTCCTGTAGGCATTCTTAGCGTGTTTTATGCCTCTTCTCAGGTTAGCTCTGGCAGTGCTGTACAGAGAGCTGTCCCTCTGTCTGAAGGCTGAGTTGCGGGCTCTGATCAGAGCCTGGACCTCACTGATCATCCAAGGTTTCCAGTTTGGAAAGATCCGGATGTGTTTGGTGACTGTCACATTTTCTTCACAGCATTTAATGTAGAAGAGGACAGACTCGGTGTAGGAGTCCAGGTCCTGCTGTTCAAAGATGTTCCAATCTGTGCAGCTAAAGCAGTCCTGTAGCTGGAGAAGAGCATTTTCAGGCCAGGTTTTAATTGTGTGTTTGGTTGGGGGAACTCTTCCTGGGGGAGTGTAAGCAGGTATCAGAAGCAGGGAGAGATGGTCTGATTGGTCAAGGTGAGGGAGGGGGGTGGCTCTGTAGGATGTTGCTGTAAACATGATCCAGTGTTCCTTTCCTTCTTGTGGGACACTTAACATGTTGGAGGAATTTGAGGAGTACGGTCTTTAAGCATACTTTGTTAATCCCCAGCAATAATATGGACTGCATCGGGGTGATCTTTCTGTTGCCTGTTGACAATGTGCTGGAGGTGGCTGAGAGGTAAGCTAACGTTAGCATCTGGAGGGACGTAAACAGCTGTTACAATGAAAGCACCAAGGTGCTGATGACTTGGTGCCAGAGCCTTGGCAGAGGTATGCGTTCTCAGATCATCACCAAAACGTTATGGGTTCCTCTCTAGCCCAAGGACCACCTCTGGTAAAAAAAAAAAAAAAAAAAAAAAAAAAATACAAATCCATCCAGTTGTTTTGGAGTACATGCATGCGCAGTGAAAATAATCTGCAGTTCACATGCCCATACTGTCGGTGCCAGCCACGAGCCACCAACCTGATTTGAACAGCTGCAATCCAAACCAAAGAAGACCACAGTGGTAGATGTTTTAAATGGCGGACGTGATGGAGGTACGTGAATGCAATGACAATCAAGACGAACAGAAGCTTTTGCTGTTTAGTGGGAGAGGAAGAAAACAGACGGGCAAAAAGACGGACATTTGTTCACCCAGTATTGGTGGATTGGTCAGTAGTTTCCTCTGGCGGGAGTTTCCGGGCACATGTGCAGTACCATTCCATTGAAGGTAAAGGTGAGTTATTTTTGTGTTTATTTCAAAAACAAAGCATTATTTTGAAATTCTGGCAAATTAAAAGTTGAGAAAGTATGGTGACACAATGATACAAGCCTTTAGTTCCACTTAATTTTGACCGGGCAAGCTGAAACAGAGAGGCGGACAGACAGATACACAAACAGCCGCACTCAGTGATTACTGTATGCCTCCGTTTTCACTGAGGCACAATTACTGCCGTTAGTTCGTGGGGTAGATGGAAGGGCCTACACAGAAAGGACATGGCCTCTAAGTCCTGTGACCGGAGGCTTTGAATTATTCTGCTGTTAAGTCTGAGGCACAAAAACACAGAGCCACCACCTCTGCCCTTACCACAGTCAGCGTTGTGGTCGAAGCAGAGTGTAGTTCGGCTGGGTAACTTCACAGTGGCATCTGGGATGAGCGGGTGGAGCCAAGACTCAGTCACAATCATAATACAACAGTCCTGGATGTAGTGATTGTAGGCAATCTCCGATTGCAGCTCATCCATTTTGTTGGCGAGGGATCTGGAGTTGATGCGGAAAACTGAAGGTAATGGTGGTTTGTTGTGTTGTTTATGCAGCTGGGCACGGAGGCTAGCCCTGCAACCTCATTTCTTCTTCCTCTCTCGGCGCTGTCTGCGCCTCTTGCTGGGCCCGATAACAATCCACAGAGCGGCCGGAAGCCTGGCCATCTCCTCAGGGATGTGGTATTGATTGCTGGAATAAGCGCTGGAGATGTTGGAGTTAAGTTGGCGGCCTGTGCCTAAAAGTTCCTGGCAACTGTAGGTAATTAGTCCGTCACAGAAGGAGGACAAAAAAAGGCAGGAAAAACACAAAAACAAGTGCAGTAGTCCAGAGCGTTTAGTCACAGCATGTGGACGTGCAGCCATCTTGCTAAATAAGATTAGATAAATTAAAGCGTACCTGTGGTGGTCGTGAAAATAAAGATATTATATTGAGCCCCTGTCTCACTTTCTAGTTCAAGTTCAAGGCAATGCAATATAAATCCATTGCCGATGTGCTGGTTCAGCTATGGCAGCAAAACATGCGCGCAGCCATACTGGCGGCTACATGGCCTGCCAGGACGCTTCCTGTGACGTAGTAATGTTGATACCGTGATCTGGATCAATATTGGCTGAGCCTGGAGTGCCCGGCTGATCAGTGGCTTTCGGAATATTCAAATTCAAATTCAAACATTTATTTCAAACTCAGGGTTCATATTAAATGCAAAACTAAAACGAGTAGAAAATAAATAAATAAATAAAAGTATATACAGATCAGCAGACACTCGGCGCTCTTGTAACAACAAAAACATACAATGCAATATGGATAACGCAACATGGCGGAATGTAAAGCCTTTGGATGTCTCAATAATAAGCTAAAAAACAAAGAGAAACACTTCTTTTGTGTACCCAAACCCAGCACACCTTGTCGGAAGATCGTCGCGGAAAAGTGGTCGCACAATCTCGGAACAGGTCACTCACTGCAGACGTTTCCTTTCGGACGAAATTCCGTTGTGTGTGAGGACCACTTCGTCACTTTCACCCTCAGAAGACCTTTCTGGCTCAAACCTGTAGCCATGTTGCCCGAATTCTTCCTCAGAGTCCGACAATTCAGCCATAATAGAACAAAAACACTGACAAAAGCACCCTAGTCGCTGGTACACTAACTAACTAACTAACTAACCTGCACTTATATAGCGCTTTTCTAGTCACAAAGACCACTCAAAGCGCTTTCATTAATACTAACCCTCTATTCTAAGGGCCTATAGGAAACAGATATCTAGGGACAATTTAGAACAGCCAATTAACCTAACATGCATGTTTTTGGCATGTGGGAGGAAACCGGAGAAATCCCGGAGTAAACCCACGCAACACGGGGAGAACATGCAAACTCCACACAGATCACTGTTGGTCGGGGGCTGGGATCGAACCCACGATCCCACGATCCCCACAATCCCCCGGCCAAGGGTAAACTGTGCTGCCGCAGTGCTAACCACTGCGCCACCGTGCAGCCCACACGCTGAGTACTGACTTTTCAGTATCAACGGTGTGACGTAACATCCACATGTGTCAGGGCGGCGCGCATAGTTTTCATTGGCTGGCCATGCCGGCAGCCGTATTTGCATATATCTCTGGTGGTAGATGGCTGGCAACAATTATTTACCCAAATAACGAATACTTTGCCTAATGTTTCAAGTTGAATGCGTTTTCACAACCACCACAGGTCCCCTTTAATGTCTTTGTCCAAGCCATCAATTTGTCCATCAGACCCCATTCCTAACAAGCTATTTAAAGAAGTCTTTCCATTTATGGATAAATCTATTCTGCATATAAATAATTCATCATTAACATTAGGCCATGTACTGCAGGCTTTTAAAACTGCTGTAATTAAATTGTTATTAAAAAGCCAATGTTTGATCCAAGAGTTTTAGCTAACTAAAGACCAATTTTTAATTTACCTTTTATTTCAAAAATCTTCGAAAGTGTTGTCACTTGCAGGGTTACTTGTAATACCTAGAAACTGTAAAAGTACTACGGGAGGCAGAGCTTTCAGTTATCAGCCTCCTCTCCTGTGGAACCAGCCTCCAATCTGGATTTGTGAGACAGACTCAATCTCTGTTTTTAAGAAAAGGGATGAAACCTTCTTTTTTGACAAAGCCTACAGTTAGGATGGGATCAGGTGACCCTAAACCTTCCCTTAGTTATGTTGCTAATAAGTTTAGACAGCCAAGGGACCTCCCACGATGCACTGGGCTTCACTCCTTTCTTCATTCTCAATGTAATATTTTTGCTGGTCATTAACATCTGTTTGTTCTCTTCCATAGATTGAGTCCCCGTTGTGCTGTTTGTTCTCTACATGTCTGTTCTTTTCTTCTTCTTCTTCTCTATCCCCTCACCCCCCAGCCAGCTTCAGCAGATTTGTTCAAACTAATTTATTCTCCCGGTGACAGCAGAAAATTAATGCTGATTGGCCATCATGACCAAGCATCAAGTGAATTTTTGACCCAAGCTGAAGAAAATCCAGTTCGCATGGAGGCAAATTCGCTTGTATTCACGTCACCCGGAGCAAATATGTGTGTGTGTGTGTTCACATCTTTCCATTGATTTTGCCAGTGTGCCGTATGTCACACTGAGTTATTACAAATTACAAAATTAAATTGTCAATACATGTGCCATAATAGGCTACAATGTGACATTTTATAACATTTTTGGTTGGTGGGGCACCGCGGGATTTTTTTCAATGTAAAAAGGGAGACATGGCTAAAAAAGGTTGAAAAATACTGCTCTAATGAACCTGAATCAAACAGAAACATACACTACTGTTCAAAAGTTTGGGGTCACTTAGAAATTTCCTTATTTTTGAAAGAAAAGCACTTTTTTTCAATGAAGATAACTTTAAACTAATCAGAAATACACTCTATACATTGCTAATGTGGTAAATGACTCTTCTAGCTGCAAATGTCTGGTTTTTGGTGTAATATCTACATAGGTGTATAGAGGCCCATTTCCAGCAACTATCACTCCAGTGTTCTAATGGTACAATGTGTTTGCTCATTGCGTCAGAAGGCTAATGGATGATTAGAAAACCCTTGTGCAATCATGTTAGGTCTGCTGTAATTGCTGCAAATGGAGGATTCTTTGACGAAAGCAAAGTTTGAAGGAAAAAATTATTATTTCAAACACAAATCATTATTTCTAACCTTGTCAGTGTCTTGACTATATTTTCTATTCATTTTACAACTCATGGTGGTAAATAAGTGTGAATTTTCATGGAAAACACAAAATAATTGTCTGGGTGACCCCAAACTTTTGAACGGTAGTGTATATCTTATTCCCAATATATACTGGGCTTACTTTATTATTGACTTATGTGTACAGTGTCACTCAGTTAATGCTAATAGCACAGGTAGCTTTCATCCTCTAACAAGCACCACCTGTCAGTACTCAGGAAGTGCCACCAATAGCAAGAGATTGGAGATCCTCAGTTTCCCCGACTGAGGAGCTTCAATCAGGGCCAGTGAGTCTGTTGATATTCCTTTGACCTGGCCTCTGCTCCAAAGCTCACTCACTCTCAGTGCCCTTTCCCATCAGCTGATGGGTGGCCATCAGGGTGTTGAAGGCTGAAAAAGAACCTAAAGGGACCTTCTGGAATGGGATCAGGGGGCTGCAGAAGTTGGAAAGGAACCCCTGGGTGATGGGGGACCCTTGGTCTGTAAAACGCAACGAAAGAATGGGGAGCCAGCCTTCTTAGCCGCTAGCTGTTAGCAAGGACTCTGCTGGGATCTGGCGGTAAATTGGGAGGAAGGAGGTGGGCAGTGTCTGTGTGTTCGGAGGTGTCTTTCGACGTTAGAGCAACATGCTGCCTCTGCAGGTAGAAACTGGCAGAAGTGTGAATAGGGCGCAACCACCGGAGACACAACGAGTGATCAACTGGTGAGTGTGCTGCTTGGCCAAACAAACAAGCTGCACCTTGGTGGTTGATGAGTCAAATTGATGGGTGAGCTGTTCAACAAATGTGCCCGCGTCCAAAATGGTGCCTGGACAGTAAACTGTCTCCAATATCTTCTAAACTAAATAGAGACACATGTCTCTGAAAACAACTGAGATAAGAAATAAATGGTGAAGTTGCTAAATATGTGTTTACTTTTTACTTACAACCGCTAGTTTAAAAGTTCAGCACAAGCTCCCTGAAGCAATTGCCTTCCATGCACCTGCTCCTCACTAGCATAAAGTAGAGAGGCCCTCCATTTTATGCTAAAGAAGGAGCGGGCAACACTATGTAACGGCTCGGGATTCTAGACGTGACACTTCCAGAATGCACTGTGAGGTGTTCTGCATAGACCGTGAACTGGAAGCCATAGCAGCTACCATAGCAACATCAAAGCACTGGATGATGATGGATCGTGAGGGTACCCGTACCTGTCCTTCCTGGAATGATGTGGGTATCGGCCCATACTCATCCTGGGTGACATCACTTGGGTAGAAGTTCATCTCAGCATGTTCTGCGGTATCTGCATCACAGATGATGGGTTCTCAACCTGCAGAGATCACAAGAACCTGGCTGAATCTACTGTGTCTTTGCAACAATACGTGATTGCTAACTTTATTCTTTTGGAGGATAACCTTGACTATCAGAAAATCTCTGCTGCAATAATGTCACATTCAGCTATAAAGAAAAATAAAAGCCACACTGACAGCAATTCTTGCCTTAAACACCAAACTTCTGTTGCAGTTTGACCGTCCGTTTAGATGATAATGTCGTTTTGTGGCCCTGAGCACAGATACTGTGTGTATTACGGTTAAGTGGAGGCTGTTTACAAGAACATTTATATAAATTTCTGACTTTTTTGTCTCATAAATTTCCAATTTTATAGCAGTTTTGTGAAGTTTTTCTTGTTAACTTGTAACATTCTTCTTGAAAATTTATAACTTTTTTTTAAATAAATATCCAACTTTTTCCTGACAAATTTGTGACTTTTCAAAAAAAATTTGTCATGAGCTCTCCGTGCACTCTGCCATTGTGCATGGAGGAGGAGAAGGATGGACGGATTTAAGCGCAGGGTTTCACCAAACACACATTTATTGACAAACAGTTCAAAAATAAAGACTTACAGGAATGGAACAGTTGCGCACATAATGGCTCACACTAATAGCGTGCAGCAGGCAGACCACTGTGCACCATGGCCACAAAAACTAACAGGACAAAATGCTCAGGCAAACTTAGAGTCCTTCAAGGACGCTCGACTGGCACGGGAGAAGAGCAGGGCAGCAGTGCTCAAGCGTAGCAGTTGTGCTGCAAGGGGGGAAACACTACAGACAAGCGTAGCAGCACAACTGAAAACAGAAACACAGGAAAGCTCTTACTAACCGTGCAGGAACTCTCTGAGTCACACAGATAATCCTTCGGGATGTGACGATCAAACGGCGGAGAACAACCGTCTGACTCGTATAATGACCCAGCGGCGTTTGTCTAGCGAAGAGCCGCTTAAATACAAACGCGCTGGCCACACAAATTGGGCACACCTGAGCGAGGCGCACGAAAGATAATTACGGGGCTGGGAACACCTGGTGGAATTAAGGAGAGCGAGGGGGCGTGGTTGGACCGACAGACTGTCAGCAGCGTGGGAAAAAGATCACAGAAGCTGACTAGCAGCTGCCGGTCAGGCAGTGGCTATAGTAATAGGATAGGTACAGAAATACACAAAATGCACATAAACAGTGAAACCAAACCCACAGAGAGATCAAGCCCGAGCCGGGGAAAGCCAAGCCGGCTCGGCTCGTGACAAAATTTAGAACTTTTTTCCCATAAATGTGCCATGTTTTGTGATAAACTTACCTTTTTCCACACATAAATTTACAACAATATACTCATAAATGTGCAACTTTTTTTCTATTAAATTTGCAACTTTTTTTCCCTCAAATGTTCAAGTTTTTGTTCTTGTACATTTGCAGCTATACTGTGACTGATATATTCAGTTGTCCTGTAAAATCTATCACTGCCCTCTTTATGGGGGTGGGGGGTTGGCAGGTTATTTAACCTTGAAATCGCCTACTGGGTACAGCCATCTTAATTACTGCCAGAAATTGCCATCGGCTACTGTAAAAGTAGTGTTATCTTATAAAATTAATGACTCAATTACAAGTAAAAGGTGTCACCCAAAAATCTGAGTAAGAGCAAGAAATGCATCTCAAAAAAAGTTACTTTAATAGAGAGTAACAACTTTACTCTTGCCAAGTCCTTTTCTAATTACATTTGTGACTATTTTTACATGTTTTTAGGTATTCACTAGTTTTGATAATGAAGTTTAGTAGTTTCAGAATTTTATTTTTCATCAGTCAAATGTTTATTAATGTATTGTGTTGACTATCATAGTTTATGGTTTTTGACCTAAAGGCACTTTTAATTTATATCAGTCCTTAATTGTGCCTCACCTGAATTACTGCAGTATAATATGGCGCAATACATTTCTTAGTTTTTTGCTAAAACTGATGATGTTACAGAAAATAATTATACGTGCCATATCTTGGTTGAAGGTAAACTGACCCACAAATCCCTTTTCACAAATACAAATTGATAGAAAAGTTTCATATTTGTTTCATATTTGTGATTTGCTTTGTCTCAGAGTCTGTGTGAAAGTGTCAAGGATGCAGCTGGACTATGTTATCATTTTGTTTTAGTTCATTTTGTACGGTTCCTGTGTGACTGATGCTGAGTGAGCATCATGGTTCCTGAGAAAGAGATAATCTGGACACCAAGTTTTGACCAAATGTACTGAACCAATCACCATGGACATTTTCTCCTCCACCTCTCAGATAACGAAGGGCTTAAAGAACTGAGTGATGTGTGTTTGAGTCAGAATGGTGCGCGCATAGGCTCTGAGTGACATGACTGTTTGACCCAGGAGACAGACACTGACACGAGTAGACTATTTTGACAATTATTTATTGAATCAGGTGTGTAATGTGTGTGAAGGTGTGAGTGAGTGTGGTGCTGTGGAACCGCTGGGGCTGAGCGAGTCCTGCCGCGACCTGGCAACCCTGGAACACACAAGCACAGATAGATTAGTGCCGTTCGCAGTACAGAGATGTAATGATGAGTACTGCTTACTTGCAGGTGGCGCTGGAAGGCTCGCGCTGGCTCTGCAGCTCGCAGTGGCTCGGTGTGGGTGACGCTTGGTGCTGTGGAGAGGTGGAGGAGTTCCGAGGAGGAGGAGGAGTGGCTCCGTTAATCGGGGAGACTGGTCCGCCGCCAGGGAGGTCCACCTGTGCACAGGGGATAACACTTTGACAGGGTAAGTTACTTTGACTCTTACGTGGCGAAGCTTGGCGAGACTGCGTCGTGGATGCTCTGGCGAGAGGATGAGTCCGTGACGCGTTGCGTGGCGAAGTAGGCAGACGACTCTGTGCTGAGCCATCAGTGACGCCGGCTTTTAAGGTCCGCTGATGATTGGCGGCAGGTGTGTGCGCAGCCGAGGCTGATGATGGCCCAGCGGTCGCCATGACACTGAGACTGTTTTTGTATTGTTCTCCACTGGTCAGTGTAATTAAATTTGCTGAAACTCTGATCCTGCCTGGTTTCTGACTGAAGGTTAAGAAGAATTTTTCTAACACAAATTACTAAAACTTATTGAATATAATATTTTTTTCACAATGTTTGTACAGTGAAGTTGTTGATAAACTTAATGACAGATTATGCAATCTCATACCTTTACATTTTCCTTTGCATACATATGAGATGGGAAATAATATCTACTGTATGAGTAAAAAATTCAAATGTGTATGCACAGGTTTTAGTCTTGCTAATAGAGGTCCTCAAATATGGAATGTGATTAAAGATACTGTGAAATGTCACCTTCTCTATCTATTTTCAAAAGGAGACTACAACAGCATTTATTATCAAAATGTGATAGCTTGAATTGTGAGCCTTGTTGGAATTTTTGGAATCTACGAAAAGTATTCAAATTGCATTATATTTATTTTTTGTTTTGTATGTATTTGTCTAAATATTTGGGTTTTTTTCTTTTAATTTCATGACTGATGGAAGAAATATTTAGATTCAGTGACAACTTTGATTTTAAAATCTCTCTTTTGAACATCTTTTTTTTTTTCTTTAAATGTACTAGTGCATTGCACGTAGAACGCAAGTATTCCTGTCTGAAATAGGTATCCCAACCAGACATTTCAGGCCAAATGCAGGCTGTGTTTGAAAGTGGAATACAAAGAGGTGTAGCCTATATGTAGGCAATCACATGTTAGACTTTGACAAATATAAAAGGGACTGAATGGCACTAAGATTTATTTGATCGTGTGGATATTAGTTACAGAATACCTAAATATTGAAAATGAATGGGACATCCAATATTAGCGACTGTTTCAGATCCCTTGTTTATTTGTTTGTCAGATCACTTATCTGTCTGATCTTTTATCACTTATATTCATAATAGTGTATCTTGCACTTTGAGGAATGGGAGATGTTCAGTCATCATTATTATTTTAGTTTATATCACTCTTTAGTGATGGAGTTCAGTGTAATACTGAATTTCTTCTGTGTATCGTCAGTAAACTCATGCAGCGCTATAACAGAACACGTTTATAAATATCTGAGACCCATTGGCTGCTGCTTTACTCGTGTGCCTGCAAAGGACTGCGATCCACTGGTTCGGCTGCTGCTTCCCCGCCAGCACCCCCCGGCGCACCTCATGTTCTTCATGCTGAATTAGACCTACGCAATAGCATAGTCTAATTTTATTCATAGACTTTTGCAAGGCATTCGATACAATCAAGCATAAGTTTATTTTTCAAGCCTTACAGAAGTTTGTATTTGGCCCACATTTTTGTACCACTATCAAAACTATGTATAAAAATACAAATTGTTCAATCAAATTACATGCGGGCACCTCTCCTAGATTTAGCGTAAATGGTGGAGTCACACAGGGCTGCCCACTGTCACCATATCTGTTTCTGATCTGTGCTCAACTACTCAGCCCATTAAAAGGCATCTCAATAGCTGGAAATGAGATTATAATCAGTCAGCTGGCCGGCGATACAGCTCTATTTTTAAGGGATGCTTCACAGGTCTCGATTGCCATTGATAAAATTAAAACATTTTCTAACGCATCTGGACTTTGCTTGAACATCGGTAAATGTGAACTACTTAACCTCAAAAACTGCAATATTTTCTCTGTTTCTAATATTCCTGTGAAAGACACACTCACCTACCTTGGAATTGCCATTAACAAAAACCAAGACACAAGATGCTCTTTGAATTTTAACCCCATCATAGAAAAAGTTAAGAAAAAATTTAACTCATGGCTCCAAAGGGACTTATCTCTCAAAGGTAGGATTTTGTTAACAAAGGCAGAGGGCATTTCCCAACTCATCTATACAACCCTGCCTATAGAGGAGAACAAGCAGACTGTGGTGATCTGCGCTGCCTGCCTGTTGCCCTAATTTCCTCCACAGCTGCACGCACACCTGCTCTCCTCATTAGCCTGCCTATTTAAGCCGTGCTGCCCTCGGGTCTGCACGGAGACGTCAAGCTCCCTGGTCTGGCAAGACCTCTTCGCCTTCTCGTCGCTTTCATGATCCGGAGTTCCATCTCCTCTGATCCTTCCAGCCTCGTTGTCCTCCTGGGAGTCCTAGCTCCCCAATGACAAGTAAGCCCTCATCATTCCCTCATCTCCACGCTTCGCTCTGCTCCCCTGTGCACAGGTGGAAATCCATTGGCGGCGGACCTCCTCCTCCTGGCGGCAGACTGAACTCAACCTGCACCTCACCAGCTCACTGCACATCTCTTCACCCTCTCACCTCCTCAGCAGCCGGAGCCGAAGACGCTGTCCCATTGGCCGTAGCCTCCGGGATCTCACCTGCACTACACACCAACTCTTCAACAGTAAGACCGAACATTCTCTGAATCATTCTTCCCGATCCCAGTCACTAATCCACCTGTCTCTGCTCTTCCCTAGGGTTGCCAGTCTGAACGGTGCTCTGCTCGCCCCGTCTGTGACATTCCTGCACTCACGCACACATCTACACTCACACTGCATAATAAAACAATAACTGAGTTTATTCTGGAGTCTGTGTCTGCCTTCTGGGTCATAAATTGTCACAGACCTCTAAAACTATCGATGTTATGCTTTATAATTTTGTACGGAAAAATAAAACACACTTCATTAGAAATATTGATGAACTCCTATGAACATGGCGGCTTAAATTTCTTTGACTTCAACACCCTCAACAACACATTTAAGATTAACTGGATTAAACAATTTCTTAGACGTCCAACATCAATCTGGAATTTTATCCCCAACTACCTTTTTTCTTAACTTGGAGGCCTATAATGTTTATTACTCTGCAATTACAACGTTGAAAAAAAAATTCCCTTAAATTATCCAATTTCCACAAACCACTGCTTCTCTCCTGAACTTTAATATATAAACACAACTTCTCTCTTCATAGATATTACATAAGGAACAATAGAGACTTAATAGTCAAACATAAATCTCTATTTTTGAAAAACTGGTTTCACTGTGGTATTCTTCTTGTTGCTCAACTCCTTAACTCCAGTGGTATGTTAATGTCATATTCAGAATTTCTGAACAAACATGGTCTCCCGGTATCACCAAAGGAATACACAGTAGTCTTTGATGCAGTCCCTGTCATGTACGCTGCGTTATTGCACAGCGCACCAATAAATGCATAGGAGCCCCCAGATGGGACTGGAGCGGAGAGGAAGGGCAGTTAAAGATAATAATGGGGAAGACTTACAAAAGGTGTCGGAGCGCAGCTGACTCAGGGAACAACAACACCTGAGTAGTCCAAAGGGAAGAGAAACCAACAGCTCCAGGACATCAACGTAGACCAGTGTAGAGTAGACTGGTATGACTTCTGACTATTGACTGATGCCGTCACGCTGAATGCTCCCACTGCCACACATAAATACCTCGTGGACTAATGAGGCGGCAAGTGGAAGCAGGAGCAACGGCAGCCGGTGCGTGAGTGAGGCTGTAAGTAGGAATGAATGTGTGTGTGTGTGTGTGTGTGTGTGTGTGTGTGTGTGTGTGTGTGTGTGTGTGTGTGTGTGTGTGTGTGTGTGTGTGTAAACAACAAGGGTGATGGAAAACAGCTGGTGAGTGCTTGGCAGAAAGAGAGGAGGGGACGTGGCTGTAGACTGGCAGGGAGCCCAGACTCAGAGACTCCAACCCTGCCAGCTGAAAATAATTAACAACAATCAGGGAACTACAGCCACAAGTCACGGAACGGGGCTGAAACATCAACCCCGTTCATGACAGTCCCTTCTGGTGCCATTATGCTTCTTAAAAGCTCAGAAACCTCTGAACAGTCTTTACTGCCACTGCACCCTGTTGCCACTGATGTCGATCAGACCTGCTTTTCCTCCAAAAAGAAAAATAACGGTGTCATACATGCTTTATTTCAAAGAGGAATTGTCTCTGTTCCAAATGTAGTCTCATACTGGAGCGATCTTTGGTCAGATGTGGACTGGAAGAAAGCATGGAGCCTTCCCTCTAAATACCTGATCACCAACACAATCAGAGAAATGACCTTCAAACTCACTCACTGCTTTTACACCTCCAAAGTTGTTGTTTTTTTGTTTGTTTTTTGTTTGTTTGTTTGTTTTTTTTTTTTTACAAAAATACAAGAAGGACATTGAAGTGAACTGCACTTTTTGTCTCCAGACTCCTGAAGATGCTCACCACTTATTCTAGAACTGTCCCCATTCCTCCACTTTTTGGGTCTCTTTAGGGTCTCTGTACTGTAACTAAGAATTTAAAAACGTTTGAGGGAAAAAAAATAGTTTTATGTGTGTTATTCATAAAAGTCCAGTTGGCTGAGTCTGCTGCATGGGAGAACCCTGACTCCGACGCCCTTATTCAGACATAACACATTCCACCAGCAGATGTCGCCCGCGTCCTTACTGAATGAGGCTTCAGGTGGCGATCCTATTTTTACACAACGAATCAAAAAGCTCCATGAAGCCTCGTTTAGCCATCACTGTACAGAAGGATTAAACTTCACAATGAGCTGAGGTGAACATTGTTTACCTAGTGTAGTGAAGTCCGCCCGCGCCGGTTCTTCTGAATCATTTTTCTGCTCTTGTTTGTCACCGCTTCTTTCCCCTCTGCCAAACGGAACCGCTCTGCGCATGCTCAGAAATATTGGGTCGCATCCTTTTTTTTAAAGTGAGAATGACGTAATTACAAGATAATAACGATCTCGTTTGCACAAAACAATCAAAAGACACATTAAGAAAAGTTTTAATTTCATTTCAAGGCTTAGATAGGTTTTGGGGTTCCACACAGATTTCTTGAGGCCAAAAATTACTGGAAGTTACTGAGCCCCTCAAAACTGTCTTAACTGCTTTCATTAGACACTATTTTCTTTTTTCCGTTTGCTGCTTGGATTTATTTTTCATCATATAATCAGTGATGTTATGCCTGTTATTTGACAGTTTCGATTAAAGAAGTTACAAAAAAGAAATAAAGGGGGAACGGTTATAACGGGGGATGGGGGAGTTCACGTCGGAGGTATTTTTAAGTTGGACTGCAGCTTCCGGTGGTGACAGAGGTGAAAGTGTTCTGTTTCCAAGAACTTTGTTTTTTTTTTCCTGAGTTTTTAAAAATTAAATCCCGGACTGTGGGTTTTAGTTTTTGGGAATAAAAGCCCCCCTGTCCGTTTATCTGTTGGAGATTTGTGAGCTGAAAGGTTTGTTTTGCTTCAGCGGCAGCTAGCTGACGTTAGCAGGCTAGCCGACCGGTTAGCTTCCTCCCTCCGCTGGCCGGATCACCCGGAGACGGACGCAGAGTCTCGGGGGGTATCCCTCTGAAAACTACCGCTTGGATTTTATTCTGGGGCTCGTTCGGAGGAGAACATCCTGATTTCATGTGACCGCCCGGGGCTCCTTCCGACTGTTTAATGGGAGGCAGCTCGCTTCTCGGGACCGGACACTGTCAGCTGCGAATTCCGCGGGGGTCCTGGAGACCCGTCCGGCACACATGGAGTCTCTGGCCGGCTACGTGTACAAGGCGGCCAGCGAGGGCCGAGTCCTGACACTGGCCGCGCTGCTGCTCAACCACTCCGAGGCGGAGACCCGGTTCCTGCTCAATTACGTGACCCACCTCGGCGGGCAGCGGTCCACGCCCCTGATCATCGCGGCGAGGAACGGCCACGACAAGGTGGTCCGACTGCTGCTGGACCACTACCGGGTGGACACCGAGCAGACGGGAACGGTTCGGTTCGACGGGTAGGTGCTGCCATTTTCACGGCTCCACTTCCGCGAAAGTTACACAACACCCTCAGCTCAGATCAGAGTGTCTAAGGTAGTTAACAGCAGTTGTTTTACAGAATAGATGTGTTATTACTGTCATTAAAGAAACCAGTAGTCCGTGTTCGCCATTGGTTCTCTTTGTAATTTATAACCAGCACTGACTGTGGACGGAAAATACTGCGTGTACAACAGAACTGATCCCTGTCTGTCAAAGAAACAGTTCTTGGTTCCAAAGATCAGCTTTTTTTGGCTGTCGTTCACCGCTGACATGCGGTGCATCAGGTTCGGGGAGGGACGCGCACGTCAGAATCAGAATCAGAATCAGAATCAGGTTTATTGCCATTGTTCATGTAGTACACAAACTAGGAATTTGTCTCGGTACAATGCTGCAACATTAAACATGATAAGATAAGAGAAATAAACTATACATGTAATAAAGTGTAGGATAAGATTAAGTGATACTGGTCAACAGTTAAAATATATATTAGCCAGCAGCAGATACTGTGGAGAACTATATAGTGCAGTCGGTAATGCAGGAAGAAAACAGTGATGATTGACATGAGTCTGGTTGAGCTGCTGTACATGGTGCACGAGAGTCACTTAGTGTTCAGCAGTCTAATGGCAGAGGGGAAGAAGCTGTTCATGTGACGGGAGGTTTTAGTCTGGATGGACCGAAGTCTTCTACCAGAGGGGAGGGGGGCAAACAGTACATGACCAGGGTGTGAGGGATCGGCTATGATCCGGCCAGCACGCCTCCGGGTCCTGGAGATGTACAGATCCTGGAGAGATGGGAGCTTGCAGCCGATCACCTTCTCAGCAGTGCGCACGACGCGCTGCAGCCTTAGTCTGTCCCTGGCAGTGGCTCCTGCGTACCACACGGTTATGGAGGTGGTGAGGATGGACTCGATGATGGCTGTGTAGAACTGCACTAACATCTTGGTGGGTAGCTTGAGCTTCCTCAGCTGCCGCAGGAAGAACATCCTCTGCTGGGCTTTTTTGATGAGTGAGCTGATGGTCGGCTCCCATTTGAGGTCCCTGGTGATGGTAGTGCCTAGGAAGCGGAAGGAATCAGCAGTGGTGATGGGAGAGCCTGAGAGGGTGAGGGGGGGCAGAGGAGTAGTGACTTTCCTGAAGTCTACAATCATCTCCACTGTCTTCAGAGCGTTCAGCTGCAGGTTGTTATTGCTGCACCAGGACGCCAGCTGGGCCACCTCTCTCCTGTAGGCGGACTCGTCGCCGTTGGAGATGAGCCCGATGAGGGTGGTGTCGTCCGCAAACTTGATCAACTTGACAGACTGGTGGCTGGAGGTGCAGGAGTTGGTGTAAAGGGAGAAGAGTAGGGGGGAAAGTATACAGCCCTGGGGTGATCCGGTGCTGATGCTAGTATAGTCTGAGACAGTCTTTCCCAGCCGCACATGCTGCCTCCGGTCCGTCAGGAAGTCGATGATCCACCTGCAGAGGGAGTCAGGCACGTTGAGCAGGGACAGCTTGTCCCGGAGCAGAGCGGGGCGGATGGTGTTGAATGCGGAGCTGAAGTCCACAAACAGGATCCTGGCGTAGGTTCCCGGGGAGTCCAGGTGCTGCAGGATGGAGTGGAGGGCCAGGTTGACTGCATCGTCTACAGACCTGTTGGCTCGGTAGGCAAACTGCAGCGGGTCCAGGAGAGGGGTGGTGATGGACTTGAGGTGGGACAGGACCAGGCGCTCAAAGGACTTCATGACTACAGAGGTGAGCGCTACAGGTCTGTAGTCATTAAGTCCAGTGATCCGTGGCTTCTTGGGGACAGGGATGATGGTGGAGGATTTGAGGCAGGACGGTACGTGGCATAACTTAAGGGAGGTGTTAAAAATGTCTGTGAATACAGGAGCCAGCTGTTTCGCACAGAGTCTCAGGGTGGAGGGAGACACGCCGTCTGGGCCGGGGGCCTTGCGCGGGTTCAGTCTGGAGAACTGTTTGAGCACATCCTGCTCACTGATGATAAGGGGAGGGGGGGAGGTGGGGGGGGGGGGTGCCTTAAATGAAGTAGGGAATGTGGAGGCTGTGGAGCTGGAGGGAGGGGGGGAGTTGGACACAGATGACGAGGTGTCAAAACGGGCATAGTGTTGGGACAGTCTCTGACAAAGGGCTTTGTCATCCTGACCTTTAGGAGCCTGAGGCCGATAGTTGGTGATCTGCCTCAGTCCTCTCCACACGGAAGCCGAATCATTAGCAGTGAACTGCTGCTGGAGTCTCTCTGAGTACACAGATTTAGCCCTCTTCAGCTCTCTGTTAAACCGGTATTTAACCTCCCTGTAGCAGTCCCTGTCTCCACTTTTCAGCGCTGCTTCCTTCTCCTTCCTGATCTGTCTGAGCTTAGCTGTGAACCAGGGTTTGTCATTAGAGTAACTCACCCTGGTGCGTGATGGAAGAATGTTCTCTTCACAAAAGTGGATATATGAGTTCACAGTGTCCGTGTACTCATCCAGATCATGCGTGGCTCCTTTAAGCATGCCCCAGTCAGATATTTCCATGCACGTTTCCAGCTTCTCCTCAGCATCACTGGTCCGTATCAAACCCTAACGATACAAACGTGCTGTGCACACTGGAGATGGAATCTTCTTTTTAGAAAATTTAAAACATTTTCACTGTTTTAAATGTAATCTAGTTAAACAACATCATTTAAATGAGCTGTAAGAAAGTCGTTCCTCACCCAAAAAAAGGACAGGAAAAATCTGTTGTTTGATTACACTGGTCAACACCAAATTTATTATCTAAGTTCTAAAACATGCAAACGCAAGAAAAGACTTTCAAAATTACAAGGAAAAGAGGTACAAATTTAGAGGATTTTTTTAAGGTTAAGAGTTAACAGAACAAAAGTCACAAATTTACCCCCAAAAAAAGAGTATACTTACAAGTAAAAGTTATTAAATTTATAAGAAAAAAGTAGAATATTTCCAAGACGAAAAAAGTTGAGAGAAAAGTTTCATACTGTATATCAAAGTTAAAAGAACTCTGCAGTTACTTGTTTGACAGGTTAGTCCATTCTCTTCTTTTTAACCTCTTTTTTTAAACGCTTCCAGATACTGTAGGGATTGTTGAACTGCTACAGCGGTGTGTCATCTTGGACGATGGCCCGTATGTCATTCCTCAGCACTAATATACTGTGGTGCTTTATCCTGTGTGCACTACAGACGAGGCAATAGAAAGTTCTAAAAGCAGCATAGCAGGCTGCCTTTTTTAACATTTTTGGGATGCATGTTGGCTTAAAGTGCAATTCCCAGTTAGTTACTGTGTTGAGAAACTATTTAATAAGGAGCTGTACTTGCCACAGCACCAGTTTCTACTCGCAGAGGCCTCTCAAAGTGCTCAACTGGTAACCGTACTAACCCTGTATTCTAGGGGCTTAGAGACAGCTTTCCAATATAGAATCACCAGTTAACCCAACATGCCTTTGGATTGTGGGAGAAAATCCACTCTGCTTAGAAAGGTTCCTACCCTTGCCAGCCTGTGAGGCAACAGTGCTGACCACTGTACTACAAACGGATACCACCAGAATCTGCTCATCTGTGCCTTGGAACAACCTTTTAAGCTGTTTCTATAGCAGAGTGTCAGCCCTTCCTTAAAGACGCCAGACTAGCTGTGACATCGCTGGAGACAACTACAGACCACTCAGTCACTGTCCGTAATGAAATTCCGCAGGAGTTAATCCCCTGAAGATGAGGACGTTTTGAGTCTTTCGTCTTGTGAGGGTCTACAGCCTTATAACATTTTAACATTAAATGAGATCAACCCCATGAAGATACTGCAAGGGGTTGAAGAACAGCTTTTGATTTACTTTGGGTACGTTATTTTTAGGCATTTTTAGGGAAATTGGACCCTGAGTTTAAGGGGTTAATAAAGCATTAGTTACTATCAGAAACTATCAAAAATATCCAGCGTAGAGACTCGTAGTCATGGGTGGATATTTCATTTCACTGTTGGTGGTGAGGGGGCAATAAACATTTTCTCAAGAGTCAATACTGAGGGGGACACTTTACAAGAAAAAGTTGCAAATTTACAA
Source organism: Pholidichthys leucotaenia (assembly GCA_020510985.1). Classification (NCBI taxonomy): domain Eukaryota; kingdom Metazoa; phylum Chordata; class Actinopteri; order Cichliformes; family Pholidichthyidae; genus Pholidichthys; species Pholidichthys leucotaenia. The sequence goes on from CM035840.1 coordinate 442,701,357, forward strand.
AGAAAATGTCCAAAATTGTTGTGAATCAATGAGAAAAAAGTAGCAAATTAATTTTAAAAAAAAGTTGCACTTTAATTTGAAAAAAAGTTGCAAATGAATTAGAAAAAAAGTAGCACTTTTACATGAAAAAAGCTGCAGATTCATGAGGAAAAACTGCAAAGTTGCAAATGGATGAGAATTTATGAGTAAGAAAGTTGCAAATTAATGAAAAAGTTGCAGAATAATGAGGAAAAAGTTGCAAATTTATGAGAAATAAAGTTGCGAATTAAGATGAAAAAGTTGCGTCTTCACAGTAATGTGGGCTCTGCCATCCACTTGGGTTAGAATGATGTTTAAAACTGTGATTTTGGCGTTCTTGTTGTCTCTGTGCTGCTCGGTGCGCTCGGCCCTTTACTGATGTTGATGAGTCGTCTGTTCTCTCCCGCAGTTACGTCATTGACGGAGCCACGCCACTGTGGTGTGCGGCCGGAGCGGGACACTTCGAGGTGGTGCGCCTGCTGGTGAGTCACCGCGCCAACGTCAACCACACCACCATCACCAACTCCACGCCGCTGAGGGCCGCCTGCTTCGACGGGCGCCTGGACATCGTGCGCTACCTGGTGGAGAATGACGCCGACATCAGCATCACCAACAAGTTCAACAACACCTGCCTGATGATCGCCGCCTACAAGGGCCACGCCGACGTCGTCAAGTTCCTGTTGGAGAAGGGGGCGGATGCCAATGCCAAGGCCCACTGTGGCGCCACCGCCCTGCACTTTGCCGCTGAGGCGGGTCACCTGGAAATAGTGAAGGAACTGATGCGCTGCCAAGCGGCCATGGTGGTGAACGGCCATGGGATGACACCGCTGAAGGTCGCCGCTGAGAGCTGTAAAGCAGACGTGGTGGAGCTGCTTCTGGTGCACGCCGACTGTGACCCTCGGAGTCGCATCGAGGCCCTGGAGCTGCTGGGTGCATCCTTTGCCAACGACAGGGAGAACTACGATGTACAGAAGACGTACCATTACCTCCACCTGGCCATGATGCAGCGCTACGGCGACTCGCACAACGTCATTGCCAAGGAGCTGCTGCCAGCCATTGAAGCCTACGGGCGACGCCGTGAGAGTGAGACTCTCCAGGACCTGGAGGCCATCCGGGCGGACCGCGACGCCCTGCACATGGAGGGGCTCATGATCCGGGAGCGTATCCTTGGCTCGGACAATATCGACGTGTCCCATCCAATCATCTACCGTGGCGCCGTCTACGCCGACAACATGGAGTTTGAACAGTGCATCAAACTGTGGCTTCACGCACTGCGCCTGCGGCAGAGGGGGAACCGCAACACGCACAAGGACCTGCTGCGCTTCGCCCAGGTGTTCTCCCAGATGGTCCACTTGAAGGAGCAGGTGTCGGCGCCGGCCGTGGAGCAGGTGCTGCGCTGCAGCGTGCTGGAGATCCAGCGCAGCGGGGACCGTGTGGAGACGGCCGCCGAGTCGGAGCTGCCATCGGCCATGGAAAACTATGAGTCAAACATCTTCACCTTCCTCTACCTGGTCTGCATCTCCACCAAGACCACCTGCGGCGGCGAGGAGCGCGCCCGCATCAACAAGCACATCTACAACCTGATCCAGCTGGACCCGCGTGCCCGCGACGGCTCCTCGCTGCTCCACCTGGCCATCAGCTCCACCACGCCCGTGGACGACTTCCACACTAACGACGTGTGCAGCTTCCCCAACGCCCAGGTCACCAAGCTGCTGCTGGACTGCGGTGCGCAGGTCAACGCCGTCGACCACGAGGGCAACACGCCGCTGCACGTCATCGTCCAGTACAACCGGCCCATCAGCGACTTCCTCACGCTGCACGCCATCATCATCAACCTGGTGGAGGCCGGCGCGCACACAGACATGACCAACAAGCAGAAGAAGACGCCGCTGGACAAAAGCACGACAGGCGTGTCGGAGATCCTGCTGAAGACGCAGATGAAGATGAGCCTCAAGTGCCTGGCGGCGCGCGCCGTCCGCCAGCACCAAATCATGTACCGGAACCAGATCCCCAAAACGCTGGAGGAGTTTGTGGAGTTCCACTGAAAAAAATTCCAACAGATTAGATTTTTCTAACCGATCCAAAATGGTGCTGAGGGTGACGGTTCAGTTCTGGTGTCGTGTGAGAGCGGAAAAAGACCCAGGCTATGTCAGGGGACGACCCCAGGGCTGCTGCGTGTGCACGTGGCTCTGGGTCTTCACCCCGTGTCGCCTCGGTCTCGTCTGACCTGATCTTGTCCTGCTCTTTGGAGACTCTTGACGAGGTTTTGACCACAACACTTTTCCATACAAAAACAAATTCAGATTTTTATAAAGACGTTTTGTTTTCTATGATCTTTGCTAACTTGCCTGGTTGATGATGATCTGTTTTAATTATGAGCATCTGATGTGGGGATTGTCCGGTTTTGCCTTATCACCAAACGAAGGAACGAGTGCCTGAAGAGATGGATCGCCTGCTGTCTAGTTCGTCCCAGAAATCAGCCGCCGTTGCCGCTGATGTTTTTTATAATTTAAGAGTTTAGCGGGTTTATTTCTGCTGTTTAAAATAAAACTTGTTTATTATACTAAGTCAGCTCTGGGGTTTTAACATGTTTTATGGTTTTATTTAGAAGGTTTGATGGTGAAAGTATTTTTTCTGATGACCAGTTTCAATAATGATGATGACGATAAAAAAAAAAAAATCATCAAAAACTGTGGCAACTTTTTCATTATTGTGTCGTATTTGACTAGTCGGGCCTTAATTTTTGCTGTGTGAATTTGCTCCTTTTTGGTCAAAATTTGTACCTTTTTCCTCATAATTTTATTTTTCTTCCTCATAAATTTGAGGGGGATTTTTCTTGTTTTTCACAAGTTTTTTTTTTTTTCCATTTTTCTTGTAAATTTACTTTTTTCCTCTTGTTCATAAATTTATAACTTTTTCCTCAAAATTTTTTCATAAATTAGATTTTTTTTTCTTGTACATGTGACCTCATAAATTTGTTTTTAATCACATTTTAGAATTTTCCCCCCCATCACATTTGACTTTAAACATCAACTTTTTCATGTTTTTTGCAGTAATTTAAATTTTTCTTAAATGTATTTTTTCTTACTCATGAATTTGCAACTTTTTTCTAAATTTTCTTCATAAATTTGTATTTTTCTTGTACAACTGAGACTTTTTTTTCCCTGTAAATTTGACTGTTTTTAATAACTGATTTTCTTTGCGACATTTTTTCCTCACATTTCAGATATTTGTCTTGAATTTATTATACTCTCAAATTTACAAGCAAAAGGGCATAATAGGACCAGAAAAAATGAAAACCTGCAAAACTGTGAGGAAAGAAGCCTCAAAGTTTTCAAGAAAAAGTAGCAGGTTTACAAGAAAAAAATTAGGGAACAAAGTTTAGAAAAATATGCAAATTTACAGAAAATAAGCTGCAAATCTAGAAGAAACAAATTGCAAATTTATGAGAAGTCAATTTTTTAAGAAAAAAGTTCCAAATTTATGAGAAAAAAGTTGCAAATTCTACAGGACTTTTTTTTTTTTTACATATTTATTAAATTAAAAAGATAACACTATATGAAGAAGAAAGTTGCAGTCATGCTATGAAATTTGCTGATTTCTGTACAAATAAAACAGTTTTATTCAGATTAACTTTGTGCACCTTATTTCTCACTGATAAAAAAAACTGAACCCAAACTAAACGTGCAAAATAAGATCCGTGCCGCAACATTTATTGTCTAATAAAGGACTTAAAGGTCAAATATGGGGTCTCTGAATAATGAAATTTAATGTTATATAATCACTCTTAATTATAACGTTGCATTTTCTGTACATTAAGAAGTTTTTCTTACACAGGAAGAGGATCCTTCGCAATGTGGGCGGCCATCTTGGATCACCATCAAGCTTTTATGTCAAACGTTAATTACATAAAAGAGGGTGGGAGCTGCTAAGATGTTAATTGGTCACTTTTTTAATCAAAGTTTGCTTTAATTGGTGCAATCAATCAGACATAAACTAGACATAAATCTTTTTAATTTCTCTTTTTATTCCAATGTTTAAACAAATACACATTTACATGTAATAATGCCACTATCCTCGTTAGCACACACACACACACACACACGAATATTTACAGGAATTCAAGTTTGACTTCAAACAACCAAAGTGCGACAACTTTAAACAAAAAAAATTACACAAACTAATGTGCTGGTAATATGCAAACAAAATTTACATTAATACAAAAAAATGATGAAAGTAACAGTCAGGTAGTTTCTGTTTAATGTCTCTGATCATTTTGTTTTTATTAATAAATATGTACTTAATCAGTGTAATTTGATTTTGGCTGGTTTTACTTCTGCACACATCAACAGTGTAAAATACCCACTGCTACACAGTTTTATTAAAAATAGTTGATTTTCCAGCCTTTTGAACATAGTTGTACAAAAATTTACCCACTTTTTTGACTCACCAAACTTCGCTCTTAGATTTTCTCCCCAGCTTCATGTTTGACAGTTTATACACAGTAATTAGCTTTTTGGGGGCCCTGTTTCTGTAATGGGGATTTAAATCCTTTAAAATGAAAAAAATAAAATAAACCATGATATAGAACTAAAATTTAATCAGTGTCCATTAAAAGTTTCAAACAGGTCTTGGAGCCGAATGAACACGCTGTAGCAGGACAAATTATATGCGATAGGTGCGATATAAGCATTTTATGTATCAGCTATGGACAAATGTATCGACGCCCTGAATATACTGGAGTTATCGCTCAGCCATAGTTGAAAATTTACATGGAAAAAGTTGCAAATTTAGAAGAAAAAGGGGTACATTTAAGAGAAAAGTTGAAATTTTGCAATGGAAAATAATGCAAGTTGTCAATGAAAAAAGTGAATTTACGAGAAAGAAGGTTGCAAATTTTTACCAAAGTTGCAAGTTTAAGAAAAACAGTTGCAAATTTACAAGAAAATAGTCACAAAATGTACGAGAAAAAAGGTTTTACATTTATGAGGAAAGAGTTGCAAATTTACAAGAAAAAGCATAAATTTAAGAGAAAAATTGAAATTTTACAATTGAAAAAAGATTTTAAAAAGTTTGCAATGAAAAAAGTGGCAAATTTACTCAAAAAAAATTGCAAGTTGTAAATCTTTAAGAAAAAAGTGTAAATTTACAAGAAAAAGTCAGAAATTTATTAGAAAAAATGATAATTTGAGATAAAAGTTGCAAGTTTAAAAGAAAACGGCTGTAAATTTTCAAGGAAAAAAACTAAGAAAAAACTACTATAAGAAAAATGTCAAAAACCTGTGAGAAAAAAGTCAAATTTATGTATTAATTTGTATTTACATAAAAAGAGTTGAAGGTAATTTTCCCTCCAAAAAGCTTGAGGGTGAACTTGTAGCTTGGAGGCCCCCTAGTGGCTGAGGTGGGGCCACTGCATTTGTGTACGCCGCTTTATAGCCAGAAATGGCGCCGATCCGACTACAGAACAAGAGTCAGAAAACTTTGACTTGGGTTGTTAGTTGAAAATGGCTCCTTCCACACGAGGGGGGGGCGACCTCTGCTCGTGCAACAGGATGCTTCAAAGGCGCTAGAAAGCCCCCATCAAAACAAATCGACATGGTCTAAAATGGTATCTTCTGCCCTTTTTTCTACAAACAAACCTTTCATTGTCTTACAGTTTCATGTCAGAATCCCCCCCCCCCCCACCGCAGTGATTACTAGGCCCAACCACAGACCACAAGGCTAATCGTGGCTAGCACGCCTTTATCAGAATAAACCCAGTGATAAAAAGACTCACCAGCTGAAGGACGTGCACGGCTGTGTGCACGGTGGCCCAGGATAATGACTGAAACTGCATCGGTCCTGAGAAGCAGTTTAATGGTAAAACTCATCTTAATTTGGGTCACGTTTTCAAAGCAGTTTGTTAAAAAAGCGCTAACTAGCCTGGAGGATAACGTCCGTTAGGCCAGAGAGTCCTGGCTGGCTCAACACGACCCACGTTCCAGCACCACGAAGAGTTTAAAAAAAATGCTCTGTCTCAACTTGCCTTTTTCGCGGCGGCCGAGGCTTAAGTGAAACTTTACAGCAAAAAAAACAGATATGACACATCTGAGCAGTTTCACTCTTGATATGTCTTGTGAGTCATAAAAGGTTACAGACATGACAACAAAACAAAAAAACTTGATTTTTGTTGACGTGTCACCTTGGTCATGTGTGGTTTTCTGGCTGAGCCGGCGACGGCTGTAACTAGCAGGTTAATAATTAGCTGGAGCGAGTCATCGGAGTCCCCGAGTGGTGAAGCGATGCTGGTGGGTCGTTCAGGAGATCCTCAACTCGTCACCAACTCTGAACAAAAACCTTCTTCAAGGAGCTACACACACTTTTTTCCCACTTCAAACTCTTCAAAAATGACCTGCAAGTGTAATTAGAGTGTACCACTGTTTGACCAGCAGGGGGGAATCTTGAGTTGTGACTGTCACATGCACGGAGATTTGCTTTTTTTGGCACAGTGCTGCCACCTGTTGTTGGTAGTTGGAATTAATTTAGAGTCGCCCATAGCTCCCTTAATGCAACCCCCCCCCCCCCCCCACACACACACACACGTTATAGCTCGGGTGCTGCCTTTCCATTGGCTACTGGCTGCTCCTCCTCCTCCTGTCTCCTCCTCCTGTTGAAGAAGCCCAGCTGAAGAGGAAAGAGACACCAGTTAAGGTTTTTAGTAATGTTTTAAAAATGATTTTTATTAGACAAACTGTGGTTCCTTTTAGACTGTTTATACGTAAACCAGCTAAATCCAACTAAACCAGGGGTCTGCAACCCGCGGTTCTGGAGCCACATGCTTCTCCTTCATGACTCTGAATAGAAACTAGGATAAAATAAAGACAACCCTTCATAAATTCACTTAAAAAGTGACATATTTTGAGTAATTTTCAGAAATTAAAAGTATTGAGCCAAGCTTAAAAGGGGAAAAAAAGTAAATTTATAAGGAAAATGTTAAGATTTAAGAAAAAAAAAAGTTGAAAATTTATCAGAAAAGTGAGAAAATTACAGGAAACATTTTTGAGGAAATAAGTCACAAAAAATTATGACAAAATTCAAGAAAAGCTGTGATTATAGGAAAAAAATATATTTAAAAAAACCCTTCACAAATCAACTTAAAAAGTCACGAAATTTTGACTTAAAAAGTTGTAAAACAAGGTTAAATGCTACTAATTTACAAGAAAAAAAGTTTACATTTCTGAGACAAAAGTCTTCAAAGAGTAAAACTTCTCAAATTTAAAAATAACATTCAAAGCAAATTCATTTATAAAAGCCACAAATTTACAAAAAACATGATTTTAAAAGAAAAAATAATATAAAATACATCAAGTTTCAAAGAAAAAAGCTGCAAAAAAACAGACCTGTAAGAGACAAAAAAATCAAACATTTATGAGAAGAAATCTGAAAATTACAGGAAAAAAGTTAGAAATTTATGAGAAAAAAAATCTGAAAACTACAAAAAAAGCCACAATTTAAAAAAAATTCTACAAATATGTAGCAAGGTAAGAAGAAAAAAGTTGCAAATTTGCTGGAAATATTGAAAATTTAAGAGAAAAAGTAACAATATTCAAAAGCAAAACTTAGAAAATTACACAAAAAGTAACAAAATTATAAGAAAAGCTGTGATTCTATAAGACATTCACAAATTAAATGTATTCCAAGTTTAAAAGAAAAAGAATTAAAATTTGCAAGAAACATTTTCAATTTCAAGAAAGAAAGTCACAGATTTACAGGTAAAGAAACTATAAGAAAAGCTGTAAATGCAGGAAAAAAAATCCACAAATTAAAACGTAGCAAATTTAAAAGAAGAAAAAACACTAAATTTGCAAGAGATGCTTGAAAAATTTAAAGGAAAAAGTACATTAAAAAACCCAAATCTATGAGAAAAGTCCAGATTTTCAAATATATAGAAAGTTACAAGAAAAAGTGCAAAATGTCAAGAAAACGTTAAATATTTAAAGGTACAGTATGTAACATTTTGGGAGAACTGCAATGTAAAATTTAATGAGGTTTAAAATCTTTCACTGTTCTATAAATTCCTCTTCAGTAAAAGTTGTTGTATTTTCCGTACATTAAGATTCGTATTTATAGACAGGAAGAAGGTCCTGCTCCATGTAGGCGGCCATCTTGGACCACAATAATGGTTGAATTAAAAAAACCTCTGTGAGATTGTGGTGAATATTACACACTGCACCTTTAAGAGAAAAAATTATATATTCACAAGGGAAATGTCAGAACACAAACACACAGATTTCAATTAAAAAAAACTCTCAGTACAAAAGTTAGATCAGAAAACTGCATATTTAGCAGGAGAAACACAGTTTATTTCCGTTCTGCTGTTTTCCCTTCATTTAAAGCTCAGATATGCTGCGTGCGTGATGAAGTCGGCTGCCGCTGTGATTTCACGTTACCTTCCACAGAGCCAGCACCAGCAGGGCCAGTAAGAGCACGCCTCCCAGTGAGCTGCCCACGACGATCCAGACTGGGATGGAGGTCTCGTCCTCCTTCCTCAGGTCCAGGACGATCTGCAGCCACAGCAGCACACAAACCAAAGCGCGCCTTAGCCCAAGAGCCCACACACAGCCACGCCGGGCTGAAGGCGTTCAACGGCAGACGGAACCGCAAGCAAAATGTTTTCCCCCCAAAATATGACAATATATGAGGAAAAAGTTGCAAATGTACAAAAAAGTTACACATTTACTGTATGTGAAAAGTCAAATTCACAGCAAAAAAAGTTTCAATGTGTGAGAAAAAACTTGAAAATTTGTAAGAAAAAAGTGTCAAATCTATGAAAAAACAGTTGAAATTTTACAAGAAAAAAGTTGAAAATTTACAAAAAAACCCTGCAAATTTATGAGAAAAAAGTAACAAATTTAAAGGAAAAAAGTTGCAAATTCATTTAAAAAAAATTGATCATGAGAAAAAAGTCCATCCATCTTCTTCCGCTTAATCCTTTCTGGGTTGCGGGGGGGCTGGAGCCTATCCCAGCATCTTAGGGTGAGAGGCAGGGTCCAATCTACAAATCTGAAGGAAAAAGTTGCAAATTTATGAGAAAAAAAGTATCAAATCTGTGGGGAAAAAAAGTTGCAAATACACAGGAAAAGTTGTAAATTGATGATAAAAAAAACCTCAAATCTCCAAGAAAAAAGTTGTAAATCTATGAGAAAAAGATGAAAATTTACAGGAACAAAATTTGCAAATTCATGAGGAAAAAAAATGCAAATTTATCTGAAAAGGTTGCAGATTTACAAGGAAAAAAGTAGCAAATGTGTGTGAGAAAAAAATCTGCATATTTATGAGAAAAAGGTTGCAAATTGAGAAATAAGTTGAAAATTTACAGGTAACTGTGTGAGTGTGTGTGGGGGGTCTTAAATGTGTTTTTTTATTCATAATAACCTGTCAATCATTCCCCTGTGTTCTCTGTTATAATCCAGATCATGGAAAGAAACATTAAACAGTAATAATATTGTAACGTCGGGGCCATTTTAAGGGAGCCAGGGATTTCCCAGCATGCTTTGCCAGTTTGAAACGTTACTGTGTGTGTGTTAAATGTGTTACTTCTGAGTTATACTGCTGTGTCATTATAACTGCATTATAATGGCCCAGCAGTGTTTAGCAGGATTAGGGCAAGATGTATCATGTGTGTGTAACCGTGATGTAAACAGAGGTCTGTGAGAATGACCTCCGCTCCTGTCTGTGCTGAGAAGCAGGTTGGGGGTCGGGGTGTGTGTAAAATAAATCTGGTTGATCACAGCCATCTGCTCCATTGTCTTTTTGTGTGAACCCCTGCAAACGTCACACTGGTGTCAGGAGTGGGATATGGAGCGAGATGAGGATCCAGGCGGAGGTACAGCGGCCGGAGCGATTCATCGCTCAGCCGGGAACGGAGTATAGAGCAGAGACGCTGGCCCCTGGAGAGCTTCGCTGCGATGGACGGAGCAGAGCAAACCAGCCCCGTTTCCCGCCCTTTTCAGGGCAGGATGGGCTGGCGATTCCAGAGCAATTAGGAGCGGCAATCTACCGGGAGATGACCGTCCCATCCATCCAGCAGCGGGCCAAGATTCCCCGCTACAACGGCGAGAACCTGTTGGATGGCTGCCGCGCTGATCATCAGAGGAAACCACCGTGCTGAGAGCGAGTGGAGGAGGAGCTACGGCAGATCACAGCAGCGCGTGCACGAAGGAAACAGCCGTGGCGACGCAAGGAAGGACGGCTTCCGCTGCACAGTTCCAGGGTACATGGCATGGTACCGCCCCGCACACAGCACACGACAAACTGGCCCCTCGCCGACGCTAAATTAGAGCGAGGTGGCATGGTCGGGGAAAAAGCCGCCTCCTGCAGATGCTTCCCCCGGCAGATGACGTCACAGAGGCGCAGGAGCGACGCAGCGGAGCGAGCAGGACGAAGATGTGGCCACTTTCCAGGCGCGGCAAGGGCTGGACGCATGGACGCGGGCCAGCGGCCGCCTGGGACAACTGGCAGCGGTGGGAGTCGGCCGGAGCGGGCCTGGGACTCCCGCTGCCAGGGAAGGGACTGTGCGTGGTCCTACAGAGGCTGTCAGATGTGTCCATCCGCCCGCTGATGGCCAAACCGGAACCCTACCCCAACCAGATGCTCTGACCGAGACTCAGATGGCCCGTGCATGCCGCCCTGGCACCGGGCTGACTCGCGTTGGATTTCTGAAAGTGGACTTTGAATTTTCTGGGGACAGAAACCAGTCCAGGGGGGGGGCAGTGTAACGTCGGGGCCATTTTAAGGGAGCCAGGGATTTCCCAGCATGCTTTGCCAGTTTGAAACGTTACTGTGTGTGTGTTAAATGTGTTACTTCTGAGTTATACTGCTGTGTCATTATAACTGCATTATAATGGCCCAGCAGTGTTTAGCAGGATTAGGGCAAGATGTATCATGTGTGTGTAACCGTGATGTAAACAGAGGTCTGTGAGAATGACCTCCGCTCCTGTCTGTGCTGAGAAGCAGGTTGGGGGTCGGGGTGTGTGTAAAATAAATCTGGTTGATCACAGCCATCTGCTCCATTGTCTTTTTGTGTGAACCCCTGCAAACGTCACAATATGTTTTCTGAATAGGAGAAGAAGATAAAAATTCACAAAAATGAGTGAAGATGCAGCCATTTCTGGTGAGAAAGAGTTATTAAAGTAAAAATAATAATAATAATAATACTTTGAACAAGTTTTCATAACCAGTGAAATGAAAAGTAATTCTTGTGCTTCAGCAACATGTCTTCAAAACGACCAACTAGATGTAATACCAAGTGATGACAGCAGATGGCGCCACAGTCCTTCATAACGTATGACCAACTTTTTCACACTTGACATCTACTTTTGGAGTTTTCAACATCACCAGATCTACCAGCCACAAACGTCAAACATTTACAAGAAAAGGTTTCAAATTTTAGACGCAAAAAGGAGTTAATTTACGAGAACAAAGATGTTGATTTACAACTATGAGAAAATTATGAGAAAAGATGGACATTTTAGAGAAAAAAATGCATGTATGCTTGGCATTGGTGCTTCAGATGCATTTTGTTCAGTTGTGTAACGTGATATGTAGGGGGCTGCGATGATTCCGGGGCTGGGGGACAATTCTCTTTTGTCCCAGGTTTGGGGACATGTCCCCCTGTCCCCCCCACCCTTTATTTGGGCATCTAGCATGCTGACAGAGAGCTCGGTCACCAAGCTGTCCGGGCCACGACAGCAACTGTGTGAAGGAAACTGCTGGGAATTTAGGAGGAAAAAGTTGCAGATTTATAGGAAATAAGTTGCACTTCTACAGGAAAACATTTGCAAACTTATGAGAAAAGTCACAACTTAAAAAAAACCCGTAACATCACAATCTTAAAAGGTGACAGCTGTGAGGGCAGCGGATCATCTGGGCAAAGGAGAAGCGCTGACCAACAGACGCTGCCATGTGTTGTGATAGAAACACGTCTGTCATATCCGGCTCTAGGGAGCCGGGCAATCAGAGCCAGGGACAAGCCAGTGAGTCGAGATGTTTTATTCTGGGTAAGGGATAAGGGATGAGGAGAGCACAGACACTCATACAGACGTACATTCTCAGGCTGCACAGCGCAGGGGTAGGTAGCTCGTACCGGACGTGGGGGTAACAAGACGTGCATACTCACAGCGGGATACAAACACCGGAATGCTGCAAGGGGAGTTGAGGCTGACACCAGACGAAGGGGCTTCAGCCTAGCAGTGCTTATGTCGCAGCCCCGAATGATCGAAGCTGCTCCTCTTTATACTCATTAACAGCGCCCCAGCTGATGAGGATTAATTGGCCCCAGCCGTCCCGTGACACTGACAGCTGGGAACCAGCTGAGGCACTGCCCAATGAGAGGCAGGGATAAAAGGAGCATGGGCTGAGTGCCGAGCCGGCATCTCACCCCATGGTGACAGAGCCTCCCCCTCACGGTCGGGCTCCCGAACGACCAGGAACATCCCAGCCCCCCCCCCTCCCCACCTAGGGTGGGCGGAAGGGAGGCAGGACCGGAGGGGAAGATGCAAAGGGAAGGACAAAAAAAACAATAGACCAATGTAGGGCAGCAGGGCAGAGAAAAAAAAACCCAAATACAATACCCTACAACACAGGGAAAAGGATTAACCCAGAGCACAGTTAGGGAGAAAACTGAGTTAGGACACAGGTAGGGAAAATACCAAATATGACGACAGACAGCATACAAATAACGTATAGATCGGGGCAAAAAAAAGAAAACCAAAAACCCACCAAAAAGGTGGCAGGAATGAATAAAGCAATCACAGAGTATAGTTAAGGGGAACAAAACACACTACTCCATAATGCACCAACAAGGCAAAGGTCAGGACAAAAAATGATGAAAAACGCTGTGCATGGATACTAAAGAAAACAAAACACACAGCACTGAATATATAAAAGATCACCTAAAGAAACAGAGGTGACAAGGACAAATGGGTAATAATGAAGTACGGTTAAGTGGGAATGAAACACATTACTTCAAACAATAACAAACAGTCAATGTTAAAGTCGGGGCTAGGGAAGGCCCCCCACGAGGATAATAAGACAGAATGGGGTGATCACAGAGTATGGTCGAACAGGAAACCACACGCATACTCCATGATGCACCGACGAGGCCAAGGCTAAGGTAAGGATGAATGAAAACGCTGAGTAAAGATAAGAAAATGCAATACACAGCGCGATACATAAGGTGAGTCACCAAGAGGAAAAAAGGTGACAGGGTAACAGGATAACAATACGATAAAAATGCTGAGTATGGTTAAAAAAAACAACACACAGCACAAAAACATATATTCCCCTAATGGACAAAGAAACTACACCCGAGTGACTTCAATAATAATAAAAGAAGTAAAGGACACCCGAGGAGACGGCAGGCAGAGTCCAAAACGGCCGGAATTGTTCTGGTAATCTCCCCGCCCATTGTCCAGTTGGCAACCCGGGGAAGAGAAATGTTCGGACGGCGAACTCTGGGCCCAGATCCCAGGAATCCAGTCCAACGGCTGCCGAACCAGGCCGCCCAAAGGCAAACACAGACCAGTGGGGGGAAACCAGATCGCCGAACCGAAAGTTTTGCGGGTCGGGTCGTCGTCCCGCATCACTCAACCACCAGGACCGTTGAGACGGACGAAGGGTCAGAGCGGATCCCGGTGGAAGAGGCTCAGGGGAGAGCCGATGACGAGGGCGGCGGGCCTCAGGGAAACGGCCACCTCACCGGACCTGGACAACACTGGGGCAGCACCCACGTCGGACCCCGATCGGGCCTCAGGCGAACCCACGTTGGACCCCGATTGGGTCTCGGGCGAACCCACGTTGGACACTGCACCAGAACCGACCTCCAACGTTGAACCCGGACCCTCCAGCACCACGAGGAACAGCAACTCCTCGCCGGTGACCCTGGAAGAAGGCTCAGAAGAGAAAACAGAACCGGGATCAGGATCACCGGCAGCGCCAGAACCCGGCGAGACGAGCTCAGACACAGCGGGCGGCTGCACCCTGCTCGTCTCCCCTGGAGATAGGCTGAAGTGCTCAAAGATAAAAAGAGAGAAAAGAAAGGAGAGCACTCGCCTGATCTTGGGTTCTGACGCCGTCCAGGACTGCGAAGATCCAGGATCCGTCGTCAGGAGGTCGTTGTCAGGCTCCCATCTAGCCGCGTCGGGCCCCGCAGCCAGCACGATGGTTAGCGCAGCTTGAGATCCCTCCAGCTCCGGTAACCCCGCCGACGACCCACTCGGCGTGAAGCCAGAAGAATCTCGTCCCGCTGGACCGAACCGCTCCTCCGTGGAGACCCAGGGACGCTCAGTCGTCAGCGTAGACTCCACGCAGCAGTCAGTCCCCCTCCTCCGTCCGCAATGTAGCAGCGGAACCACAGGCCCTCTCCATATCCCACCACGTTGACCCGGAGCCGGGGACCGCTCGGCGGAGAGAGACACAGAGGATGCGGGATTAGGCATACAGGTTACAGCAGGTGGGGAGAGTTCAGGGAGCTGCGAACCCTGAACTTCTCCTCCAGGGATGTGACAGAGCAAATCATTAAGCAGGTGTGAAAAAACAATGACTTGCCTGCCCCCTGGAGGTTGAGTATCGCCTGCTGTAGTGGAATCTGCTTCTTCCTCTCCCCGCCCGGCGATAACGGAGGACCCCCCGGGAATTCGTCTGAGGATCGCTCGCGTTGTCTCCAGCAGAGAGCTCACCAGGCCGGGATTCCAGGCACACACAGCGGTCAGGAAGCGCGTCGAGGAGGAGGGGGAAACAGCCGGGGTGAGCCAGCCCGAATGTCCAGGAATGACAGCGGGGGAACGAGGCTCAGGGGACGAGGCTGTAGAATCTCCACACTGACGAGGCGAAGGGATGACAGCTGCGTGGGAGGAACGGTCCTGACGATGACCCAGAACTGGATCCGGACGAGGTTCGTGCAGAGGTGACTCGGCGATGTGATGACGACTACTCCCAGGGGACGAAGCGAGGGGGAAACCCAGGATTCGCCGCTCCAGATCGGAGATCGAGACGAGGAAGGCGTCGAGCACGGGAAAGCTTCGTAGCCCTGAAGTCCTCACCATCAATCTCACTGCCGCCGCCACATGCCTGAAGGTGGTGACAGGAAACACAGTAGAGCTCGCGACAGCCACTCGACCCCGGACATAACTGCTGTCAGCTGCGGCTCCTTGAAGGGAATCCCGAGTGACGTGGCGCAGGTCGGGGGAAGTCCTCTGGTTGGCGCGAACTCCCGGACTGGAATAGCGGCAGGAACGGGACTCCGAAGCGGGGAAAGACGTCGCCCACTTCGACTCCCTGCCGGGATTTCCATCCACCCCGTGGAGCTTCTCTCGCTGTGTACCTGCAGCGTCTATCCTGGCACTGTCCTCCAGATGGTACAGAGAGTGAGGGTGACAGTCCAGGAGTTCCTCAGCACGGCCCGGATGCCAGCGTCTCGCGTTGGAGGCGTCGTGCAGGGTGAAGAACGTCCCGTCGACAGCCTCCGAGATGGACCTCAGCTCGTCGCCCTGGCGCCGGAAGTGACTCCTGGGAAACGGCATGCTAGCAGCGCTGACACCTGGACAGAAAGGTACATTTCCACGGCGACTCACGGCCGCCGGCAACTCTTCTGGCTGCGACATACTGTCATATCCGGCTCTAGGGAGCCGGGCAATCAGAGCCAGGGACAAGCCAGTGAGTCGAGATGTTTTATTCTGGGTAAGGGATAAGGGATGAGGAGAGCACAGACACTCATACAGACGTACATTCTCAGGCTGCACAGCGCAGGGGTAGGTAGCTCGTACCGGACGTGGGGGTAACAAGACGTGCATACTCACAGCGGGATACAAACACCGGAATGCTGCAAGGGGAGTTGAGGCTGACACCAGACGAAGGGGCTTCAGCCTAGCAGTGCTTATGTCGCAGCCCCGAATGATCGAAGCTGCTCCTCTTTATACTCATTAACAGCGCCCCAGCTGATGAGGATTAATTGGCCCCAGCCGTCCCGTGACACTGACAGCTGGGAACCAGCTGAGGCACTGCCCAATGAGAGGCAGGGATAAAAGGAGCATGGGCTGAGCGCCGAGCCGGCATCTCACCCCATGGTGACAACGTCTGGGAGAAAAAAGCTGCACATTTAGGAGGAAAAAAGGGAACATCTGCAGGAAAAACTGCAAATTTACAAGAAAAAAAATTGCAAATTTAGGAGGAAAAAAGTCACAAATTTTTGAGGAAAAAGTTGGAAATTTATAAGAAAAAATTTGCAAATTTGCAAAAAAAAATGCAAATTAAGAAGAAAAAAAATTGAAAATTTGCAAGAAAGAAACGTGCAAATTTATGACAAAAAAGTCACAAATTCCAGATGGAAAAAGTTGCAAATTTGTGAGAAAAAAATTAAAATTTACAGAAAACATCATTAATTAAAAAATATTGGTAAATTTATGAGGAAAAAAAAGTCACATTTTTAAGAAAAAACTGCAAATTTTTGAGAAAAAAGTCACAAATTTATAAGAAAAAAAACTGAAAATTTCCAGGAACAATGTTGCAAATCTACAAGAAAATAATGTTTTTTTTCTGCTTAGAACTGGTGGTTCAGGTCATGTAATTCGGTTCTGTATCATGATACAGAAAGGATTAGGATGATATTTTGGGGGGAATCCTCTCCTCTGCCCCCCTGTGATTTACACCTAAGAGGATGGGGGGATGGCAGGTTAACAAGGGGATGATTTGGGGTCATTCTGCTAACAGAAAAGACAGCAGCAGCACCCCACCCCCCCCACGTACCTGTCTGACAGGTCGGTCCTCCAGCAGGAAAACAGGACTAGACTCCTCCAGCTGGATGGAGGCGTCCGTCAGCAGCTGCAGAGACCTGAAGTTCACCTGAGAGACACAGCTGGCATCAGTGAAGCGTTTCTGTCCTGTCACGCGGTTTATTATTGATGGTCACAGATCAGCATCACGGCTATGAACTCATCACTGATCAGCGTTATAACACACAGCCTCTCTCACTGGTCACATCTGGGACTTTTTCTTCCCTCTTAAAAAATGTTGGGTGACTCACGGCGAGCAGCGTGGGCAGATGAAATCTTCCACTGAGGGTGACCCTCATCTCCGAGGAGGCCGACAGGTTCAGTCTGCAGTGGACCACCAGGCTGAGGCTGTTACTCTGGTTCTACAGACACAAGAGAAACACAAACACAAGGGCAGAGGGGTGTGAAGCTCAACTCTTTTAAGTAGCTGTGCTGCTGATGTTATGATTGTTGTTTGTGGAATTGTCGCGACAGAGGAGTGGCAGCTGGGGGGGGGGGTGGCTGCGTGGAGTGAATTCCTGGCTCATATTAACATGACACACAATAGCTGTGATAAAGGATTTGTGTGGGACACAACGCCAATGACGAGAACAAAAGGACAGCCAATAGGACTATAAGTTAAGTTGGCAGCCAATGCCTACAAGTCCCTGGCGACTGTAGGTAATTAGTCCGTCGCAGAAGGAGGTCAGAAAAGGGAATTTTGGCGATATGAGAATGCATACCTCAGCCAAGGCTCTTATCTTCTCACAGTGTGGAAGCAGCAATACTCCAAAACTAAAGGACAGACTTTGATGCAATTTTCACCAGAAGTGGCTCTAGGCCTGCACACAAACCCACTACATTATGCCAGTGATCCGAGAGGGACGAAAGGAGCCTTGGTGGAGGTATGCACTCTCTGAGTGCTTTTCTAGCTTTCAACTTTTTTCTTGTAGACTTGCAACTTTTTCCTCAAAAATTTGCAGTTTTTTTTTTCTTGTAAATTTGCCATTTTTTCCTGTAATTTTTTTACTTTTTTCCTCATAGATTTGCAACTTTTTCCTCATAAATTTGCAATTTCTTTCTTATGAACTTGCAATTATTTTTCCTGTAAATGTTCAACTTTTTTCTCATAAACCTGTAAGTTTTTTTCTTCATAAATTTGTGGTTTTACTCAAAAATTTTCAACTTTTTTTCTTATAGATTTACAGCTTTTGTTCTAAAAAAACCTTTTTTCTCATAAATTTGAAATTTCTTTCTTGCAAATTTGCAATTTTTTCCTGCAAATGTTCAACTTTTGTCTTGTAGATTTGCAGTTTTTTCTCAAAAATTTGCTACTTTTTTCTCATCAAAGTACAATTTTTTCTTGTAAAGTTGTATTTTTTCTCGTTAATTTTCTACTTTTTTCTTGTAGATTTGCAACTTATTCCTCAAAAATTTGTCATTTTTTTCTCATAAAATTGCAAATTCTTTCTTATAAACTTGCATTTTTTTTCCTGTAAAGGTTCAATTTTTTCCTCATAGATTTTCAGCTTTTTTTCCTCAAATTTGCAATGTTTCTCATAAATCAAACTTTTTTCCTCATAAATTTATGTTTTACCCAAAAATTTTCAACTTTTTTCTCATAGATTTGCAGGGGTTTTTTTCTAAAAATTTTTTGACTTTTTTCTCATAAATTTGCATTTTTTTTCCTGTAAATTTTCTGCTTTTTTCTCATAGATTTGCAACTTTTTCCTCAAAAGTTTGTGACGTTTTTCTCATAAATTTGTAACCTTTTTCCTCATGGATTTGTGATGTTTTTCTCAAAAAATTTGCATCTTTTATCTCACAAATTTGCAATTTTTTTTCTTGATAATTTGCAATTTTACATTTATATATTTGTATATCATGCTAAATTGGTGAATCCCCCCCCCCCCCCCAAAAAAAAACAAACAAACCAAAAAACCAACATTTCCCATATTATGGGCCCATTAAACAGTCCTACCAGCTGAGTCAGGTGGTTCAGGTCCTCGGGTGTGACTCGGCTGGTTTTCCTGTGATGCGGCAGAACGCAGCTCCACCCCGACACCTGCTGAGAGAGCAGCGACATTTACAACTTTTCTCACAAATTTTCAACTTCTTCCTCTGCAAATTTGCATATTTTCCAAGTGGCAGACTAAAAGAAATATAAAAAAAAAAAATCAAGGACCATTTTTAAACTTTCAATTTTGTTTTTTATGTATTTATTTATGAATAAGAACAGTGTGGATGAATGTAGGAAAGATGTGGCTGGTACTTTTTCCAGAGTTAGCAGCCCTTCACGTCTTTCATTAACTAAGTGGTCAGCATTAGTAATAACGTTTTTTTCCTTTTACATTTTCAGTGTTTTTCCTCATAAATTTGTACTTTGCATATTTTTTTTCCATGTTAATTTTTAAAGGTTTTCATTTGTAAGGTTCCATTTTTGCCCCACATATTTCAAGGTTTCCTCTGGTTACATTTCTCGGTGGCAGGCCGGCGCACCAGAAATTTTACCGCCTCGCCAAGGCGATATGAATTTATTAAGAAAAATATATGAAGCAATGACTTTCCACAAGCGCGCACACAAACAACGCGCATGGCTGTCATTCTCGCAGAGTTTAGAAGCACCCCGCCCACGCAAGTTTTTCAGTCAGTCAGCAAACAGTTTTTGCTGACTGACAGTAAAGCGAGACACTGTCCGGAGCGCGACTGTCCGACAGAAACACGAGTTTGCTAAAGTACTTTAAACGCTGAAAAAATCATAAGAGGTATGTAAGCACTGGAGGAGTTAATCCTGGTTTTAACCCGCTGTTAACGGGAGCAATAATGGAAGAGTCGCTTATCTAAGAGATGTGATTAGAATTCATATGCAGCCGGCTTCATATGAAGGGAAAGGCAAGGGGGACTGATGAACTGCTGAGGATATATTTCACCAGCCACTACAATATTATGTTCTGTAGGAATTGCAGGAATGAAGAGACTGGCAATTTCTCTCTTTTCTCGCATGAGCAGGCATGCCATTTTTATTCTCCAGCAGCAGTGACAAAAATCAACAGCTAAAAATGCTAGCTCTAAACTGAGGTCCTTCAGCGGCTGCCTAGAGAGGTGCCTGATGAGAAAGCCTGAGAGCACAACTATAACTGCCTAAACAGATCATTCTGTACATGAACACATATTGTGGTGAATTATGTCTTTAGAGTCCGCTACAGCTCCCTATTATGTACCTGGCAAGTTGATGATGATGGAGTCTCGCGTCGCTGGCGATGCATGAGTATCTTGCGAAGTATAGTTCACCGGTGTGTCTTCTGGTGGGAGATGAGTCCAATCTTGGACAGACAAACTCTGTTGCAGACACTGCAGATGAGAGTTGTGTTACTGCTGGAAGATGGTATAGCTGAAGCCTTCCTTCAAGCTCTCTTCTCGATTAAGTGTGTGGTCCTGGACTGTTCAAAGTGCTTGACACCCTGCATACACAGATGGTGCCATGTGAGTCGATCTTGGGCATTATGTTGCCAAGAGTTGATATCCATGTCACAGGATTTAAGGGTAGCTTTAAAGATGTCTTTGTAATGGAGACAGGGGTCTGCCGACTGACCTCTTTCCTTATTGCAGTTGGCTGAAGAACATTGCCTTTGGGATCCTAATGTCCTCCATCCTGTCCAGATGTCCAGTCCAACACAGCTGGGCCTTGATGATCAGGCTTTCAATGCTGGGTAACTTGCATTTGTCCAATACCTTTGTATTGCTCACTCTATCTTGCCACTTGATACCGCATATGGATCTCAGGCATTGCTGTTGGAACTGTTCAAGAAGCTTGATATGTCGGCGATATGGTGTCCACGTCTCACAACCATACAGGAGGGAGGCAAGAACAACAGCCCTGAACACTTTAATCTTGGTGTGGAGCTTGATACCACGTTCATCCCACAACCTCCTTCTAAGCATGCCAAAGGAACCACTTGCCTTGGCTAGTCGCTGGTTGATCTCTTCGTCAAGGGTTGCAGAGAAGAGAGGGTGCTTCTGAGGTAACAAAACTTCTCTACGGACTTGAGCGGGCTGTTGTTGATAGTTACCACAAGGTGAACATGGCATTTTCCAGGGGCTGGCTGGTACATGACCTCCGTCTTCTTAATACTGATGGTAAAACCATATTTCTCTGACGCTGTGGCAAATTTGTCAGTGATGAGCTGAATATCTTCCAGTGTGTGTGCAACTAAGGCACAGTCATCAGCGAACAGAAGGTCTCTGACTAGCATTGACATGGTCTTCGTCCGAGCTTGTAAACGTCTCAGATCAAATAGGCCGCCATCTGTTCTAAACTGAATGTGCACTCCTTTATCCAGGTCGCGAAAAGCCTCCATGAGCATGAAAGAAAAGGCAATGGAGAAGAGTGCTGGGGCCAGGACACAGCCTTGCTTGGTACCATTTGTCACTGGAAATGGGTCAGAGGTATCTCCATTCCCTTGGACTTTTGCTTGCATTCCCTCACAGAAAGACCTTATGATGGAAATGAACTTGTCAGGGCAACCAACTTTGTGAAGTATCTTCCACAGGCCAGGTCTATTTACCGTGTCGAATGCCTTGGTGAGATCGACAAACACCATGAAGAGGTCCATGTTCTGTTCCCTACTTTTCTCCTGTATCTGTCGCATTGCGAAGATCATGTCCACTGTACCTCTTCCAGGTCTGAATCCACATTGAGATTCTGGGTAGACCATAGCAGTGAGACAGCATATCATCCTGTTGAGGACAATGCGTGCCAGTATTTTCCCAGCAACTGACAGGAGGGAAATACCTCTGTGGTTATCAGAGACAGAGCGGTTTCCTTTACGCTTGTAGAGATGTACAATAGAAGCATCCTTAAACTCTTGTGGGACTGTGCCATGCTGCCAGATGAGTATAAATAACTGTAGGAGTTTGTTCTGCAGATGCACGCTGCCGTTTTTGAAAATCTCAGCAGGGATGCCGTCGGCACCTGGAGACTTTCCCGCAGATGTCTGTTTTATGGCACGCTTGATTTCATCCAGTGAAGGAGGGAGGTCCAGCTCGGCCAGTATCTGCCTCTGGGGGATAGCGGCCAGGGTTTCCTCACACATTGATGATGGCCTATTGTGCAGGGTGTTGAAGTGTTCAGCCCAGCGTTGTAGTATTTCTGATTTGTCAGTATAGAGGTTATTTCCGTCAGACGATCGGATGGGTGCGCTACCAGTGGACTTAGGACCATATACCACCCTCAGCCCTCCATGGAAGAGCTTACTGTTATGCTTATCAGCCGCTTCCTGAAGCTCTGTGGCTTTACTGTCCCACCATGACTCCTTCATCTGGTGGAGTTTTCTCTGCAATGTGTGCCTTGCGTTCAAGTAGGTCGATCTTTTGACTGGTGATGATTTGTCGTCAATGTAGCTCCTGTGAGCTTTGTGCATCGTGTGCAGAAGCTGTGAGATTTCTGGGTCATTTTCATCAAACCAATCCTGGTGTTTGCGTTCGACGAATCCAAGGACATCTGCACTAGCAGAGTAGATGGCATCCTTGAACTGCTTCCAGGCTGCCTCGATCTCCATACCCTCGAAATTTTCAGGTACGTTGGTTTCCTGAAGTTTCCTCTGCAGATCCTCTTGGATATGGGAGTCCTTAATGCAGGAGACTTGAAGTTTGGATGGTGGTTTTACTCTCCTGGTTTGTATCTTGGGCCTGATGTGGAGTGCCATCTTGCTTCTGACCAGCCTGTGGTCAGACCAGCATTCGGCTCCACGCATGGCTCTGGTGAGCTTGACATCTCTGGCATCTCTCTGTCTGACGATGATGTAGTCTATGAGATGCCACAGCTTTGAGAGAGGGTGCATCCAGGTTGTCTTATACTTGTTGGCTTGCTGGAAGAGGGTGTTAGTGATTGTGAGTTGGTGCTCACTGCACTTTTCCAAAAGGAGCTGGCCATTTGAGTTGAGCTTCCCTATACCATGTTTGCCAATAACACCTTTCCAGGCGTCATTGTCGCAGCCTACCCGGGCGTTGAAATCTCCAAGGACTACGAGCTTATCGCTAGAGGGAGTTGACCTGATGGCTTGGTCAAGGTCACTGTAGAAAGCTTCCTTCTCCTCGTCGATGTATGTCATGGTGGAAGCATATACACTGAGAATGGTCAAGTGGCATCCCTTGTGGAGACCAATACGCATGCACATAATTCTGTCACTGATGGCAGTAGGTAGTTTGTCGAGCTTCTGAGCAATAGATGTTTGTATTGCAAAGCCCACACCTCCAATTCTGGGTTCTCCCTCTGGCTTGCCTCTCCAGTAGAAGGTGTAGCCTGTACCAACCTCCTCCAGACTAGATTCACCAGCGAGTCTGGTCTCACCGAGGGCTGCAATATCAATGCTGTACTGCCCCAGCATCTTTGCCAGTACTGCAGTACGGCGTGCTGGTCTGTTGTCATAGTCTAGAAGAGTTCTGACATTCCATGAGGCAAAGATCATTTGGTGTTTTTGTGTTGGTCTTCGGCCGCAGTATGGGATGACCAGTCAGGTGCGGCTGCCTGA
Organism: Pholidichthys leucotaenia; assembly: GCA_020510985.1. Classification (NCBI taxonomy): domain Eukaryota; kingdom Metazoa; phylum Chordata; class Actinopteri; order Cichliformes; family Pholidichthyidae; genus Pholidichthys; species Pholidichthys leucotaenia. The sequence goes on from CM035840.1 coordinate 442,724,692, forward strand.
CAGGTTCTTAGTGGAGTAAGCAATGTTTAGGATCCCTTTTCGGTACCCTTCCCCATCTGGGGAGAGCAGTGCTGTCCCTGAAGAAGGCTACTCTGTCACTCATGCAGGATACGAGTGCCGCATCTACTCCAGTATACGACAAACGACCGTCACACATGAGCCGCCTGAGTGCAGGTTTGTAGCTAAGAACTTCCAGCATCATCCTGTGCCTGTTCCCGTCGCCACGTGCCCGTCGCCCCAGGACTTGATATAATAGATGTGATGTGATTCACAAGATAACCTGCACATGAATGGATTTAAGTGAGAGAGGTTTGTGCACTCCCAGTCCAACTCTCTCGTCCAATGCATGTCACATGCCACCTGGTGCAAAGGTTGCCACAAGATGAGCGGCATGCATGGATGCAGCCTTTCTCCGGTATGGAGACAGATCTGTAAGGCAACAGATGGATTTGAATTTGGAGTTACCTACTCCTGGCCTTTGCCTAAAGAGGCACAACCTACAAGGCAGCAGGTGGATTTGATTTCGGAGTTACCTTCTCCTAGCCTTTGCCTACAGAGGCACATCCTACAAGGCAGAAGGTGGTTGGATTGGTAAGTGTTAGGGCATATCCACATGCCGGTGGGCCTGCACACTGTACCTCTGGGGATCCAACCTGCTCCGAGATCCCTCACTGTTCTGTCCTGGAACCGCAAGGATCCAGTTAACGTGGTGTACCGCTGGAAGGCTACGTGAGAGTCTTGATGCATAGAGATGTAAAACCATCAGAGAGGACTTACGCACTCGGCCTCCTTTTCACTCCAAGGAGCTAGATGGCAGCTGCAGCTGGAAGCGAGAGACATGCAGAAGCAGGCAGACACAGCACTATGCTACAGCACTACATACTAAGCACCCTGTGCTTAGAAGCACCACACCACACCACACCACCTGGCAAGTTAAGATGACCGAAATTCACCAAGTCAATGATTTTCATCTGTCAGCAGCCTTCAGACAAACTAAACGTGTCAACATTTGATTTTAAAATAAGAGAGGTTTTTCCTGCTGTCTGGGTGGTGAGGAGATTTCTAAAAAACAAAAACAAAAACATAAATATAAAGAAATATAACAGAAATAACGGCATCCTTGGTCATTTACAGTAATTTATTTCATTAAATATAATTTTATTAATATTTTTTCTTTGTAATCAGAGTTAAATTATTGTTCTGTTCTGACTGCAAAGTTATGGTCAAAAATGTAAATTGTTATAAGGAAAAAGTAAAAAAAAATTACCACAGTCTGTTTCAAATTTATCTAAAAAAACTAATTTTATTTTAAAAAAACAGAGAAAAATTAGTCATAAAATAATCCACAAATTTATAATAAAGTTTCAAATGTACAAGAAAAGTCAATTTTACAAGAGGAAATTACAAACTTGAGGAACATGGTTTCAACTTTAGATTTACACAGAAAAGTAGTCATTACTCTAGTTTTTAAGTGTGTGCTCTTTTCACCCTTAACTCAACTAGAAATTTTTGGTTGTGTACTTTTAATTATTAATTTCAAAGTACTGCTTTTACATGAGTAGAATTTCTGGTTACTATACCCACCTGATCATATAATTTAAGTATGCATGAGTACATTACTATTATGAATGTTTCTTTCCCTTCCCTACTCTCTCAATGGAAAAAAAGAAACACTAGAATAAAAACACAAAAAATACACAGATATTTGTCATTTATGTAAACCATGACAAAAAAAATCCTGCAGGACAGAACATGACACTTGATATTTTCTAACCTGTTTGTATACCACCATAGACAGAGAGAGAACCTGAATTAGACAGAGCTCAGAGAGGGAAAGATGAGACAGAAGAGAGGAGCCAAGGAGAGGAAAGTGTTCAGGCAGAGGAAGGAGAGAAGGATGACACCACTAAAAAGTCCAAACACAGGGTGTCTGGGAGGGACCCCAACTGGCCCAATATTCAAGTCTCGGTTGTACAATACTTCAAATGGTAAGTTCCATATGCAACGTTACTGTGTAAAATTTTAAAAAGAAATAAATTGTATAAAATTAATCTGTCAAGGGTGTACCCTGCCTCTCGCCCAAAGATGCTGGGATAGGCTCCAGCCCCCCCGCGACCCGAAAGGATTAAGCGGTAGAAGATGGATGGATGGATGGATGGATAACATATTCCGGTATGTTTACTCCCCCCGGGGAAAAATATGTTGCCACCGTGCCAAGGTCTTTAAGCCAGAGGAAACACTGTATTTGCAACATTTTTCTCAAAATTGCAACTTGTGACTTCCGGTTATGGCTGCCACGTAGGACGGACGTGTCTCGCTCTGCTCTGCTCCTGGAAAAAAAAAAATCGGCAAATAACTCTCTCATTTGGGACAGAACGTATCCCAGCATTTGGGCGAGGATATGTCGGCGAAGCCTAAGGCTGGAAAACCAGGAAAAGGAAAAAGCGAGCCGCCGAAACAGTCCAAATTAACGGACTTTCAGGTCTGTGACGCAGCAAACAAAACTCCATATATGGCGGAGGAGGCTGGCGGCGGTGCGATATTTGCGGGGAATGGCGCAGATGCGCTGATGGCTGCCATGAGTTCAATGAGAGCGGACTTTTCCTCTAGATTTGATGGGATTATGACAGCGTTGGAAGGAATAAGAAAGGAATTGGGTGACTGTGTAGAACGAACGGCGCAGATGGAGCTCCGTCTCGCTAGTGCTGAAGATGACGTCACCCGTCTTCAATTAAAGGTGCGCACTTTGGAAAAAAAAAATAAATCTCTGGAAGATAATATTTTGGATTTGGAATCTCGGTCGAGACAGAATAATTTGAGGCTGGTGGGTCTTCCAGAGGAATCAGAAGGTCGGGACGTATGCTCCTTTCTGGAAAAGTGGATTCCGGAGGTGCTGGGCAGCGAGGAGTTGCAATCAGCAGTGATTCTGGAAAAAGCACATCGTATTGGCCCACGGAGAGATAAGGGACCGCCGAGGACCTTAATTATGAAGTTTCTTAGCAACAGAGACAGGATGAAGATCTTCAACGCTGCACGAGCTAAAAAAGGAGAGATTAAACACCAGGACCAGCAGGTGCGGTTCTACCCAGATTTGGCCACAGGAATCCAGCAATTGAGGAAGCAGTTTGATCCCGTACGTAAGGAGCTGCGCAACCTTGGGATTCGTCATGGTGTAATCTATCCTGCGAGACTGCTGACCACGTATGAGGGCAGAACCCACATCTTCAAGACCCCAGAGGAGGCGCAGGAGTTCATCAAGAAGATCAAAGAAGAAGAAGAGACTGGTGGGAGCTAAGCATGAACAAAATATAAGGTAGAATAATTAAGCATTTGCACAGGCATCTGACTGACTTGAAGTAAATAGTAAGTTTACAAAATATAGATTGTATTATATATTAAAAAAACAAAACAAAAACAAAACAAAAAAAAACTATGATGTACAAAGTTGTTAAAAATTTTGGAGTTAAGTTGGAAAACTACAGAGGAGAGTTAATGTTACGTCATTAAAAGCAGTAGAGTTAGGGTGATTGGGAGGATGAAGAAGGAGTGGCTTAGGCTGTTCCCCGTGGGTGTGGAACGGTCGATGGCTATATCGGGAGACAGAATTTTTCTTTTGATTTTGGGGGGTTTGCCACAAGTGTGGGAAGGGGAAATTTGTTTGTGTGTAGTTTGTAGGATGAATGTTCAACCACTCATGTTTTTGCTTCTCTGTATGAGCATGTTTACACTGCAAGGTAATCCCAAACTCTCTATTGATCATGGACCAAAGTGTTAATCTTAATTTAATTTCATGGAATTGCAGAGGTCTACAAAATTTAAAAAAACTTAAACAAGTTATGAATAAAATAAAGGACATGGGTTCAAGAATTGTGTTTTTACAAGAAACTCATCTGATAGAGGAGGATGTTAAAAGAATTAGGAGTAGATGGCAGGGAAGTGTATTCACCTCTTCATTTTCATCCCGAGCCAGGGGAGTTATGACTCTCATACATAAATCAGTTCCTTTTCAAGTGAAAAATGTAATTGGAGACAAATTTGGAAGATATGTAATCATTCAAGGTTCTTTGCTATTAGAAAATATAAATCTTGTGAACTTATATGGTCCCAATATAGATGATCAGAAGTTCTTTGCTAATTTATTTCTCATCTTATCATCACTTACAGGGCAACATATAATAGCAGGGGATTTTAATTGTACATTGAATCCAGGTGTGGATAGATCAACAGGACTGGATTGTACGCACATTGGATGTAGGATGACTATTAATCATTTTATGAAAGAATTGAGATTGTTAGATATATGGAGAGAAATGAAACCACAAGTTAAAGCCTATTCTTGTTATTCCAGTACCTACAAGACATTCTCACGTATTGATTATTTTTTGATTTCCACAGAATTAAGGTCCAAGATTCAAAACTGCTTTTATGATAACATCGTGATCTCTGATCATGCACCCTGTTGTCTAATATATGTAGATAAAAAATTGACAAAGGAATCAGGTAGATGGCAATTTCAGCATAAATGGCTTCAGGATGAGGAATTTGTCAAGTATATAGAAAAACAGATAGACGAGTTCTTTGACATCAATACTACACAAACATCAGCATGTGTAAAGTGGGAGGCTTTCAAAGCTTTTATTAGGGGACATATTATTAGTTATACAGGATCAAAATCTAAGAAGACTCGAGAGGAGAGAGCTAAATTGGAACATAAAATAAAAAGTCTTCAGGAAAAAGTGTATGCAGGAAGTGACCCAAGGTTGGAGAATGAATTACTGATTTTGAGAGCTGAATACGACAAAAAATCAGCGAATAGAGCTGCCTCGAGTCTTCTAAGATTGAAACAATCTTTTTATGAACAAGGTGAAAAATCAGGAAAATTATTAGCATGGCAGATTAAACAATTGGAAATTAAAACACCAATTACCAGTATTATAAGTAAGGGACAGGTAGTTATAGATCCTTTAGAAATTAATAGAGCCTTTAGAGATTACTATGAAAAATTATATGATACCAAAAATGAACCTGATTTAACAAAACTAAATGGGTTTTTGAACGAACTATCTATACCGTGTATTCCAAATGAAAACAGGGAGATATTGGAGTCTAAAATTAGTCAAGAAGAAGTTGGGCTAGCCATTGATAATATGAAATCAGGAAAAAGTGCAGGACCAGATGGTCTTCCAGTTGACCTTTATAAAAAATTTAAGAATAAATTAATAAAACCTTTTTTGGAAATGGTTTTAGAAGCATTTCAAAATAATAATTTACCATCATACATAAATAATGCCTTAATTATACTGCTGCCAAAACCAGGTAAGCCCTCTAATAAATGTGAAAATATGAGACCAATAAGCCTATTAAACGCCGACCTTAAGATAATCTGTAAAATTTTAGCAAGACGAATACAAGAAATTTTACCAAATATTATTAATCGAGATCAGAATGGCTTTATAAAGGGTAGACAAGGCTTCCATAATGTAAGAAGACTATTTAATATTATTTATTTTAATAAAGAAGCGCCGGATACAGCTCTCCTATCATTGGACGCCGAAAAGGCCTTTGATAGAGTTGAATGGCCCTTTCTTTTTGAAGTCCTACAAAGGTTTGGACTTGGAAATAATTTCATAAAATGGGTTCAAATAATATACAATAATGCTACAGCAGAAATCCTAACAAATAACAATATTTCAAAACCAATAAAAATCAATAGAGGATGTCGACAAGGCTGTCCACTTTCACCTTTACTGTTTACTATGGCAATTGAACCTTTAGCGATAGCGATACGTTTACATTCACAAATATATGGAATTAAAGTTGGACCAACAGAACATAAAATCTCCCTGTACGCCGATGATATAATTTTGTTTATGTCGAATCTAAAAAAATCAATTCCAACCTTGTTGAATTTAATAAAGAATTTTGGGGAAATATCAGGATATAAAATAAATAAAACTAAATCTTCAATATTAATGCTAAATGAGACCCAGAGAAATTACCCAGCCCCTGAGGTAAATCAATTCAATGTTGTAAATCAGTTTAAATATTTAGGAATCCAAATTATGCCTAAGCTAGAATCAGTCACCAGCGTCAACTATGAAGCCTTAATGTCAGATATCAATGAGTTAACTCAGAGATGGATGTCACTACCAATGTCGATGATCGGGAGAATCAATATACTTAAAAGTAATATTTTACCTAAAATACTTTATTTATTTCAATACATTCCCTTATCACCACCTTTAGATCTATTCTCAAGAATAAAAAAAAAGTTAGTGGAATTTATATGGAACAACAGGAGGGCTAGATTACGTTTGTCTTTATTATATTTACCATTTGATCGTGGAGGTCTGAAATGTCCAAATTTTATGTTGTATTATTGGTCGGCACAACTGAGGTCTATGACATATTATTTTTCATCAAATGATCTCCCTCACTGGACTGAAATGGAATCATACAATTTACCTTTACCTCTTCCCATATTCATATACTCAGATTCGGCAAAAAAATTACAAAAACAAGTTAAAAATCCATTTGTAAAGCATATGATCAAAATATGGTGTTAAGCTAAAAACTATTTAAAAGAACCACAGTTATTGTCACAATTTAGTCCAATATGGGGTAATCAATATTTTAAACCAGGGAGAGCGGACGCTGTATTTAAAGTATGGAATTTAAAAGGGATACAAAAGATTCAGGATTTATATTTGCCATGTGCAGACAACATAATGTCTTTTGAAGAGCTGAGGATCAAATTTAATCTCAATAGAACACATTTTTTTAAATATCTTCAACTTAGAAACTTTATTCGATCAAATCAAAATAAAGCTCTCACTCGACCTATTTATTCATCCTTGGAAAAAATGATGATGAAAGATAGTAAAAGAAAGGGTATTATTTCAGAGTTTTATAACTCATTGACACTATCTTCAAGTGAAAATTCACTGAAAAGATTAAACTACTGGAAAGAAGATCTGCAAATTGAAATTTCGGAGGAACAATGGGAATTGGCTTGTACAGAAGCTCAAACCAAATCAATAAATGCACGCCTTAAATTGATACATTTCAAATGGTTAATGCGGATGTATGTTACACCGGAGGAGTTAAATAGATATAACAAAAATATACCAGATACATGCACAAAATGCATGGAAATTAAAGGAACCCTATTTCATTGTTTATGGGAATGTAGATTAATAAGAATGTTTTGGGAAGAGGTGAGGGTAACAATTGAAAAAATAATCTCAAAACAAATCATACTGAATCCTAAACTGTTTTTGTTGGGTCTGTACCCAGAAAAGCATAATTTTAATAAAAGTGAAAGAACATTCATAGACCTCAGTTTGCTTAATGCCAAAAAATGTATTGCACTATTATGGAAAAAGACTCATAGACCAGATGTGACTCAGTGGTTAAGACAGATGTTAACAAACCTTCCATTAGAAAGAATAACATATATACTGAAATCAAAGGAAATTGTGTTTGAGAATATATGGAGACCTTTTATTGATTATGTAAAAAATTTAAACATAACTCTTGAAGAAGAAGGTGAATGATGTGTGTGGACCTTGTAAATTCCAAACTGGTGAACATAATATGTATACTTATGTATTGGATTGTCTAGACTAAACAGAGGAGCATTGTTGAAGACTTGATTTTGTTGGTGGTTGTTGGTGTTTTTAGTGCATTTTTTTTTTTTTGTAGTACTTCAGTGTTAGTGTTTGATTGCTTGTATCATGTTTGTTAAAAAAAAAAAAAAGGTTCAATAAAGATATTGTGGAAAAAAAAATTGCAACTTGTTAAATTATAAATTTGCTATTTTTCCTCATCAGTTTTATGAAGTTTTCCTTATTTATTTTGTATGAATTTCTGACATGCCTATGGTAAATTTGAAACCATAAATTGGTGATTTTTTTCTTCTAAATTTGTGACTTTTTTTGCAAAACTGCAACTTGTGTCTTGCAAATTGCTGATTTCTTCTTGTAAATTTGCAGCTTATTTCTCATAGATTTTCTTCATTTTTCATTCTAAATTTGCAGCTTTTTTCTTGTAAAATTGCAACTTCTTCCCCATAAATTTTTGACTTTTTTCTTGAAATTTCCAACTTTTTTCTGGTAAATTTGCAACTTTTTCCCCCCCCTAAATCTGTGTGTGTGTGTGTGGGGGGGGGGGGGGGATTGCTACTTTTTTCCCCTTATAAATGCAATGAGTGAATTACTGCAGTAGAAATTTTGTGGACACTAAACATCTGAACAACCTCCTCTTACCTGTTCATCAACACTGTAGTCTGTCATGTCCACCAGCTGGTTCCCCTGCAGGGTCACAGCCCAGATTTCAGCCCTGAACAGCATGTCCCGGACCGCGAACAGACCCAGGTTCTGAATCTGCACAGAAACACAATAGCCAAAAGGTTAGAGGAGGTCTTGATGTTTGGAGCCAGGGACAACATGAGGGTCATGAGCAGAGCCAGGGACCGGTCATTATTCAGCCACAGCATACGTGTTGTTTCTTTTATTTATTCTTCTCATTGTCCTCCCACCTAAATCTTTTGAGAAACCCCCATGATATAGGTATGTATATGCACAATGAGGGAAATGGATACAGAAAGAATAGAACAGAAAGAAATCAAAACATTTATAAGTCCATAAATAAAGTTATGTGTGATAAAGCGCAATGAAACAAGAAATAAGTATTAAACACGGTCAGTAAAATGTGTTTAACACTCAGTGGAGAAGCCTTTGTTTGCAATGACCGCTTCAAGACCCTCCCTGTATGAAGAAACTAACCCCCCACAGTGATCAGGTGGGAATTTGGTCCATTCTTCTAAAGAGACTGACTTTAAATCCTGATGGTTCTGGAGAGACCTTGTGCCAATCCTGAGCTTTATTTTTTCTTTTCACACAAATTTGACTTTTTTTCCACAAATGTGACCCGTGCTAGCAAAATGAGTTGGAATGCGCACCGGGAGCTACAGGCACGAGAAGTCATAAATCATGATTTTTTCTTTGTTTGCTGGCGGCAAGGCCCAGGAAAACCCCCATCAGTGCCTGATATCATTGTAAAGCTTGGAACTCCTACTTTCTAAAAATACACGTTTTTCCAGAAGATGTAACTCAGGACTGATCAAATGCGAATTTTCAAACTAACCAAAAATATAAACAAAATTGGCTTGTTGCTGGTCAGTCTTTGTGCAATTTCTACAAATTAAATATCATTTTAAAGGTCTTTCAATACAGAATATGAAAATAACATTATCTCAGTTTTGAAAATTTCATCATTGTGACTCATTTTACCAGTACGGGTCACAAATGACTGACTGGACCATTCTAACAACTTGATTTTTTTTGTTGAAAACGAATTGAGAGTCTTCTTGTGTGTGTGTTTCGGATTATTGTCCTGCTAGAAGCGCCACCCCCCGTGCCATGCTCATCATCCTGATGGATGGCAGCAGATTACTTTACAGAATACTCCAGCACATGAGTCCTTGTTCCTTTAATTTAATGATGCTTCCACCTCCAAACTTCACTGATGGAATTGTGTTTTTTGGTGATGTGCAGTGTCATTTCAGTGTAGTATGACAGCCAAAAAGTTCTGCTTTCATCTCATTCCCACACTTCATTCTCCCAGTATTTCATAGATTTGCCCAAATGCTACTTAGCAAACTTTAAATGAGTTTTCTTTAATGAAAGAACTTTAGCGAGCAAGCTCCCATACCCCACACAAATCCCCAAATCAGGGGCCCCTAATGAAATCTCTGGTCAACAAAAATAAGTCCCCCTACTAAAAAGTGGAACCCCTCATTTGAGCTAAAGCTTTTATAGAAATCTGAAGTCAATCTGATCAGAAATGTAGAAGCTACACTGCCAACAACAGAGGGACAGATGGGTCAAAACGGGGATGTAACAATAACGGAGTCTTGAGAGGTGAGCGTGCATGGAAAACCCATAATGGTGGAGTGTGTGGAGCCCATAATTATAACCTATGTGACTCACATGTGGCTGGCTGAATTCAGCCAAGAGAGACTTTGAGCTAGCCATGTGTATTGACTTCACACCTCAAGAGGAAGACATGTCTGCACCCCCTGGGGACTCAGGAGAGAGGAGAAGATTACCCAGCCTGACCTTTGGGGGTCAGAGAGGAGAACAGAAGGACTCTGGGTGTTCTATTACAGATGAAAGGATGTAGCTGAGTATTGTGACTTTTGTGTGATGTATTGTTAGAGATGAGTGTATAAATGTATGTGTGTGACTGCGTCCTGTCTCTTTTCACTCCGATCGAGAGAGGACGTAGGATGGATGAGAATTAAAGCAGATTCTGGAAAATTATCCAGTCTCCTCAATTCTTGACTCCTACAGAGTGCACAAACCGTTGTTTTCTCTGCAGGGCCGTTTCCTGGTTTTGTTGGTGGGGGGGCGGGGAGGCTATACAAGATTATACTTTGAGGCCCCCTAGTGCATGAGTCTGGTAACAAGAAGAAAACTGGCTTCCCATTTCCCAGCAACTCTTGTAAGTGATGGGACATGTGAAATGTTGGAAAATAGGCATCATGTCCAAGGTATGGCTGCTGTGATATTTGAGTCTTAACTTTTATGAACCATCGTAGCATTGCTGCACCATGAGTATAAGGGCTATGTCAGCAAAACAGCACCAGCATACACTGCTCTATGGAGGAAGCGGCCATGTTTCTCTGTCACAAATGTACTGGTGTATCTGCACCTAGTAACCACCCACCTCTGATCTTGTGTAAGTTTTGTGGACTTGTTGCATAATTGTTTAACTCACATAATAGGTTAGGTTGAAGGTGGGGGAGCTGCTCTCTGATTGGTCTGAGGACAGCGAGGAGGAGGAGTCGGCTCTGATCTCAAAATGAGGAGAGTTTGGATCTCTGTGAGTGAGAGAGGGAGGAAGAAATCAGCATGTAAATCGGATGGATGGAAACAACTTGTACATGCAAACAAATAATAAATCAGATAAAAAGTAAAAGTTGAACCTGGTGAAGAGCAGTTCAGTTTGGTATTTCAGACGGAGGAAGACCTCGTCGTTGTTATCATTGGGGAATCCTTCTTCTCCCTCACTGACAAATGTGCACATTTACAAGGAATATAACACAATAACCAGAAACCATTATAACAATTAGTTAAATATTTCTTGTAAACTGGCATTTCATTTATATTAAATTTGCTACTTTTTCTCATAACCTTTTGCCTTTCTTTGCCTAATTTTTTTTTTAACTGTTTCTTGTAATATTTTCTAATAAACTTACTAACTCTAAATCTATTATCTTTTCTCCTAAATTTTCCAATACATTTAAAATTTGCAACTTTTGGTGCATAAAATCAACTTTTTTCTGTTGACAGTTTTTGTCTTTATTTCTCTTAAATTTGCAACTTTTTTAATCTCATGAACTTTTAACCAAATGAGTTAATTTTTCTCCTAAATTTACATGTGAAAAACAAGTTTCCATGTAAAAAATATAAAGAGAAAAGTTTGTCACATGTTTCACAAGTGTTTTTGCACATGTTAAATGTAGTTTTCCTGTAAGTGCATGGTCTTTTAAGACTTTTTTCTCATAATTTATCACTTGTTTGTGTAAATCTTTAAGTTGTTCTTTAATTTATTTGTCAAAGCCAAAACAATAAAGCTGGATGTGGCTCTGGAGCCACAGGTTACACTACATCAAAAACAGTAAAAACAGTAAAAATTACATAAGAGTGTGCAGTCCTAACAAAACAGCTTCTTAATCTCAATTTTTTCCAGATTGTACAAATTGGGGGGGGGGGGGAATGTCTCACCTTGTAGTTGCCATGGCAACTTGCACATGATCCAGGAAGACGGAACGACTGAACTCAAACTCTACACGGAAATTTACCTGGGTAGGAAGAGGAAACATATTAAAACATTTCCGTTCATTCTGTTGGGGTCAAATCCTGGTTCAGATCTTGAGGGATGTTTTTAAGCCACTAGGGTAGCATCACCAAAACCTTGAGTTAATGCCCACCGTCTCCCATAGGTTCTGCCAGCAAGTCATATGTCACACCTCCACGTTCTGGTGGCCCTAGAAATACGTCAGTAGCTGAGTGACGGTGGCGAAAGGCGAGTCTCCAGCGTCTTTACATAACTGGAACCCCGATAAGAGAACCACCAGCCCTTCGGTCCAGGGGGTTGTGCAAAGGACCAGCAACCCTTCCATGTAAAACAACTATGCTACAGAAACGACAACTAGCAGTCAGCCATTTGGAGAAGGATGAAAAAGATCATGGAGACCTCACCATGACAAGCACCCTTCCGAAGAATTCATTAGTATCTCCAAAACAAACACTTAGATTTGGATGTTGGAATGTCCGAACAATGTATGAGACAGGGAAATTAGCACAGGAAGATTGGATGGGGATCACAGAGACGATGTTGCAAGATTAATGAGTCCAATAGCATCAAAATCATTGATGGAATGGGAATCTGCAGATGAGTGACTTATCAGAGCCAGGTTTAACAGCAGGTACTATAAGCTTACAATAATAACGTGCTATGCTCCAACAAATGGTAAATGGCATTCACTTATATAGCGCTTTTATTCTCATCTCAAGATGACCAAAGCACTTTACACATCCTGCTATCCACCCATTCACACACACATTCACACACTGATGGCGGCATCAGTGTCACAAATGGTGTCAGTGAGGAGACCAAGGATATGTTCTATGCCAAACTACAAAGGCTGCTGGATAAAATACTAAAACATGATATGCTAGTTGTGATGGGTGACATGAATGCCAAAGTTGGAGTTGATAACATCAGGTACGAGAGAGTTATGGGAAGAGAAAGACTCAGAACATGGAATGAAGATGGAGAAAGATTTCTAGAGTTATGTGAATTTAACAATTTGGTGATTGGAGGTACTAGATTCAAAAAGAAAGACATCTACAAGGCCACATGGATAGCACCAAACAGGAGAACAAGAAACCAAATTGACCACACTGCAACTGCCAACAAATGGAAGTCATCACTCCAGGATAACCCTGTTTGTAGAGGTGCAGATGTAGGAAGCAATCATTATTTGGTGATTAGAAAAATCAGATTGAAATTAAGGAAAAATCAGACAAGGATCACACAAAATAGACAATTTGATGTGGACAGACTGAAAGATGTGAAAGTTGAGGAGCAATTTAAGTTGGAGCTGAACAATAAGTTTGATATAGTGGAAATGATATCAGAAAATATGGACATCGAAGATCTTTGGGATACCTATAAAAAGGTCCAAACTTATGTTGGTTAGAAAGTTTTAGGATTTAGAAAAAGGAAAAAGAAAGAGGAGTGAAAGAGCGAAATGTAAGATTTACAAGACGGTAATGAGATCTGCTATGATGTATGGTTTGGAGATGGTGGTGCCGACAAAAAGACAGGAGGAGAAGCTGGAGGTGGCAGAATTGAAGATGCTAAGATTTTCATTGGGAGTGGTTAGGAGGGACAAGATTAGAAATGAGTATATCAGAGGGACAGCTCAGGTTGAGCAGTTTGGAGACAAAGTAAGAGAGGAAAGGCTGAGATGGTTTGGACATGCGTTGAGGAGGGATAGTGGAGATATTAAACAAAGGATGTTCAAGATGGAGCTGCCAGGCAGGAGGAAAAGAGGAAGACCACAGAGAAGATTCATGGATGTAGTGAAGGAGGACATGGAGAGGGCTGGTGTTACAGAGGAAGAGGAAAGGGATAGGGTGAGATGGAGGCAGATGATCAGCTGTGGAGACCCCTAAAGGAGGAAGAAGAAGAAGAAGAAGAAGACATATTTTCTACTGGTCATGTAATTAAGAATATATTTTACAGTTCAATCTAATTGATACATATTTAAATTAATAAAAATTCATGCATCTATTTTGTGATTTTAATTTACCTTAATTTTACATGCTGACTTTAACAGGAGTTAAAGTTTTTTTTATCTGGTCATGGTCCTCTTTCTGTCTGACGAAGATTCTCCAATAAAAGGTAAAGAAAATACAATAATAAAAAGATTAAAAAAATAAAGTTCTATCTGTCAAAAATGTCAGTTAAAAAAAACCCTCAGCTGATACTACCATGGTTGCTAGGCAACAGGGTAGTGCATACTCACGCAAACATACATCCTCCAAAGACTAGATCTCATTTAACAGTCATAAATCAGCCTTTAAGATGCAGCCTACCAGACCTTTTGAGTGTTCTGGCCTCCAGGGCTGCGGTCTATGAGGCTGTAACACCTCAACTGACACACAGCCACAGTGCCAACTCCTTCTGACCTTCTCCATACTTCTCCATTAACACTTTTAAAGCAAACATTGCATTTTGAACTATATTTGTGTGTATACAGTATCTCACAACTGTGAGTACACCCCTCACATTTTTGTAAATATTTTATTATATCTTTTCATGGGACAACACTGAAGATATGACACTTTGATACAATGTAAAGTAGTCAGTGTACAGCTTGTATAACAGTGTAAATTTGCTGTACCCTCAAAATAACTCAACACACAGCCATTAATGTCTAAACCGTTGGCAACAAAAATGAGTACACCTCTAAGTGAAAACTGTCCAAATTGTGCCCAATTAGCCATTTTCCCTCCCCGGTGTAATGTGACTCGTTAGTGTTACAAGATCTTAGGTGTGAATGGGGAGCAGATGTGTTAAATTTGGTGTTATTGCTCTCACACGCTCTCATACTGGTCACTGGAAGTTCAACATGACACCTCATGGCAAAGAACTCTCTGAGGATCCGAAAAAAAAGAATTGTTGTTCTACATTAAGATGGCCTAGGCTATTAGAAGATTGCCAACACCCTGAAACTGAGCAGCAACACTGTGGCCAAGACCATACAGCAGTTTAACAGGACAGGTTCCACTCAGAACAGGCCTTGCCATAGTCGACCAAAGAAGTTGAGTGCACGTGTTCAGCATCATATCCAGAGGTTGTCTTTTGAAAATAGACATATAAGTGCTTCCAGCATTACTGCAGAAGTTGAAGGGGTGGGGGCTGAGCCTGTCGGAGCTCAGACCATACGCCGCACACTCCATCAAATTGGTCTGCATGGCTGTTGTCCCAGAAGGAAGCCCCTTTTAAAGAAGATGCACAAGAAAGCCTGCAAACAGTTTGCCGAAGACAAGCAGACCAAGGACATGGATTACTGGAATCATGTCCTGTGGTCTGATGAGACCAAGACAAACTTATTTGGTTCAGATGATGTCAAGTGTGTGTGGCGGCAACCAGGTGAGGAGTACAAATACAAGTGTGTCTTGCCTACAATCAAGCATGGTGGTGGGAGTGTCATGGTTTGGGGCTGCATGAGTGCTACCGGCATTGGGGAGCTACAGTTCATTGAGAGAACCATGAATGCCAACATGTACTGTGACATACTGAAGCAGAGCACGATCCCCTAGATCGTTAGAGACCTTGTGCTCCAACATCCACCAGCTCCGTGATGTCGTCATAGAGGAGTGGAAGAGGATTCCAGTGGCACCTGTGAAGTTCTAGTGAACTCCGTGCCCAAGAGAGTTAAGGCAGTGCTGGAAAATAATGGTGGCCACACAAAATATTGACACATTGGGCACAATTTGGACATTTTCACTTTGGGATGTACTCATTTTTATTGCCAGCTGTTTAGACATTAATGGCTGTGTGTTGAGTTATTTTGAGGGGACAGCAAATTTACACTGTTATACAAGCTGTACACTGACTACATTGTATCAAAGTGTCATATTTTCAGTGTTGTCCCATGAAAAGATATAATAAAATATTTACAAAAATGTGAGGGGTGTACTCACTTTTGTGAAATACTGCATCATTATATTTACAAAAAAATCAAAACATTGACAAAAACTCAAAAGGAGTCAGCTGAGGTGGTTTGGGCATCTAATAGAGCGCCTAAGTCATACCCCCTCTACTTCTGCATATGGGACCTTACATCGGAAAAAAAAAAAATCTCCATTGAAATGAATGGCAAGAATGAAATTATCTTTTGATCCCGATCAAATTTTGCTACAAGTTACACCAGGGGTTGGAAACCTGTGGCCCTTCAGCCCCCATGCTGTGGCTCCCTGCAGTTATATCTTAAAACACATGGAAATTCATGTTCATTTTAATTATTTTATTTTTCAAATTATTGTTTATTGGATACATTTCTCAACAGAAACACATACTTTCATGAACGTAAAATATATGCAGGGCTGCAGAGTCAATGGATGTTTTTAAGAATAGGCTAAAGACCCACCTTTTTAATTTGGCTTTTAACAAACCTGTTTAACTATTGTTGAAGTAGGCATTTATGTTCCATTGTTTTACTTTCTTCTTAGCTCCATTTGCTTTTAGATTTTGTTATTTTGATGTGTTTTTAGCTCAGTTTATAAGTATGGGTTTTTAGTTCCCTTTGTTTTATGTGTTCTTAAGGTGCCTTCACACCAAACGCGAACAGGCAAATTTTTCACGCAACACGATTACATAATAACCCAATCAAACTTTATTCCAGACTCATGGTCCATCAAAAATAAAATAAACAAGACAATTAAAAAGTTACAAAACAATAAGAAACAACTACTAAAAGAAGTACAAAAACAGTACAGACTTTAAAAAGACTTAAAGACTACTGTACCAGTGCCTTCTAAACTGTGACTGACAATGAATAGAACTGAGCTTAATGCTAGACATAACCTGAATGATCTCATTTCCAGATACATCAAGCCGACAGATGAATTTATACATAAGATTCCTTATTACTGCATGCAGTGTATTTACACGTGATGATACAAATAACTCAGAAGCACTGCACCATCGAGGCTTTTTAAGTAAAATTCTTAAAGCATCATTGTAAGCAACCTGTAATTTCTGCAAACTTTGTTTCCTATAATTTATCCATAAATGAGCAGTGTATAAAGGTGTACAATAGGTTTTAAAAAGAACCAGCTTCACCTCATCTGAACAAAAGCCAAACCTACGTGCAAGAATATTTGCTTGCATGTAGATTTTGCAGCGTTGTCTGAAGATATCATCATCATCAGTCATTCTATCATTAATAAAATGTCCCAGATATTTAACTTTATCCCTGACAATTAATTCCCTGCCTGCCAAATCAAAGACAGGGAATTTCATTAACAAATCTTCTCTAGTGCGGCAAATCAGCCACAACTCTTATTTGTATTATATTTTATGTCATTTTCATTTCCATAAGCAGTACACACTCTTAATAACTCCTGAAGACCAGCACTACTTGGACTGAGAAGAACTAGATCATCAGCATACATAAAATGATTCACTAACTTATTCCCTATTAAACACCCAATTTTACAGGCATTCAGTTGCTTTGACAACTCATCCATATAAAGATTAAATAGAATAGGGGACAATATACTGCCCTGTCTGACACCACTGCTCACACCAAATGGGGATGAATGACTCTTCCCCCATTTCACCAGCATCTTCTGATGTGCGTACCAGTAAATCAGGATACGTACTAAGTACTTGGGAACCCCCCTATCAATCATTTTCCTAAACAATTTCCTGTGATTAACACGATCAAACGCCTTAGAGGCATCAATAAAACACAAAAAAAACTGATGAATTTTGATTTCTATACTTATAATTTCTTTTAAAGCATATATGCACAGATCTGTTCCATGATGGGGTTTAAATCCAAATTGATGATCAGTAGATTTGATGAATACATTTAATTTTTCAAACAGAATTCTTTCCAGTACTTTAGATATTATATTGGCTATAGCTATGGGCCTGTAATTGTCTAGGCTACACAGCTTGCCAGCTTTATCTTTAATGACTGGTATCAACACAACAGACAATAAAGATTCTGGTAACATCCCATGAATCATGAAGCTGGTGAAACAGATCGCAAGAAGGGGAGCAATTCTTGAGCTAGCATATTTAAGATGCTCAGCAGAAATACAGTCTAAACCACTCGCTTTGTTATCTGATAACTCTCTAATGGCTTTGGTCACTGCATAAGTGTCAATCAGGAACGAATCGTCCCTTTCTACTTTCCCTACTTTATAAGTTTCATCCTTAGTTGAATTAAATAATGAATAAAAATGCTGCCGCCATAAATCCACAATATTTTCTATACCTGAAATGCCTTCCAGGGTACAGGGTAGACGTTTTACTATTACTAATCCGTCTAAGCTCCTTCCAGAAATCTGTGACATTCTTATCTAACAATTTCTTGGCCAAGGAATTACTTCTCATTAGCTGCTCATTTTTAGAAATATGACGAATAGCATACTTAACCTTTGCATTCGTACATTTCTTCATCTCAAATTCTGGCCCTTGTCTGGGTCTCCCAGCCACCACCCATGCTTTATATGCTTCCCGAGCTTCAGAATAAGGCACAGCTACGGCCTCAGTCCAGCCAGGTCTTACATTATGTGTCTTACGTATCTTCCTATAATAAGGCTTACTGTCCTTATACAGGGAGTTAACTACAGCACTGTACATACTACAAAGGTCTTTCTTATGCTCAACAATGCTACAGTTCACATCGTTGCACATTACAGCATCTCTAGGAAGACATATTTTACTCAAGGATTTATCTGTACGGACATAGTATTCTACAATTTCTTCCTTAGAAAGAGTGTCCCAGTCTAATTTTTCCACCTCATCCTGACTGACATTCTGACAAAGTGCAGGTAGACAGTCAACATGAATTATCATCTCAAACGGTATATGATCAGACATTGCTAACCCATAATAAACACTGATGCCACCCAAAGAAGCATGTGCATCACCAGTGCTGATGCAATGATCTAGCCAGGACGTAGTGCCAAGCCTCACTTATATAGGTATAACTATCAGAAGGCATTAACACCTTACTTGACAAAATTAAGTTATTTTCATAACAAAAATGATACATATGTTTTGCAAATAAGGAGTCAATGTCAGATATGTCTGCATTCAAGTCCCCTATAATAAAAATACAAGTATTATTATAATCTTGCATATAAGAATTAATAAAAGCAAGCTTATTTAAATATTCATCCTCATTCTGTTGACACTCAAATGGCGTATATACATTAATAATGAGAAATTCCTTATCATTACAATTAAACTGCACACCAATACACCAATTTACACCAAGCAGGACCACTTTTATCAAGGAGTCCAGCTTCTTTCTCCAGAGAATAGCCACCCCTCCAGGTATCCTACCCCAATAATCCCCTTGCTGAGGTCAGGTGTAGACTCCCCAGGACCATGGAAATCAGGGTTAAGACAGTTCAAACATTCCAAGTCTTGTTCAGAAAAAAACGTTTCCTGAAGGCACAAAATATCACAAGTGTTCAATAAATTGTCAATAACTAACCGGCGAGCTTTCTCCCCAGCACTTTGCCCCAATTTAAGGCCATGACAGTTGTAAGACATGACCTTAATACCCATCAAAAAAAAGAAGAAAAAGTTA
Organism: Pholidichthys leucotaenia; assembly: GCA_020510985.1. Taxonomy (NCBI): domain Eukaryota; kingdom Metazoa; phylum Chordata; class Actinopteri; order Cichliformes; family Pholidichthyidae; genus Pholidichthys; species Pholidichthys leucotaenia. Next base: position 442,744,112 of record CM035840.1, read on the forward strand.
AGAAAGATCACCATCATCCGTGGGTGCCTGCATATTCTCCACAGCAGCCGCTCCACTAGCTCCAGCCCTCCCAGCCCCACGGGGCTCATAATATCGCAGCACCAATGCGCCCTCTGGCCAGAGCTCTGGCTGGTACATGTCCCCGACCTCAGAGCATTCCGCCGTTACTTTAAATGAACCAACCCTGCCGTTCCCTGTGAGGATTTTCTGACAGATAACTTCTCATCCAAGCTTATCTTTAAGATATTGCAGATAGAGCATCAGCTTCCAAATCAGAATGAAAACGGGCAGCAAACACACTCACCATCTTAGTCCGTACGGTTTTAATATTACCAGAGCCCGTACCAACAACAGTAGCCGCGTTGCTGGCTTTATTCCTACAGCTGTTTGAAGCAGAGGATGGCTTGGGTTTAGCCACAGCGTGCTCAATTCGTCATCCCTTTTTCACCACTTGACTCCATTTTGGAGAGCCTGGTGAAGATGCTACTGTTCCGGAATTTTCCCCGGTTATAGGCTGACCCACCGGGTCCAAATTCACAGCCGAAACCTTCTCTCCAGTGGTCAAATAAGATTCCCGTGCATCTTCAGACATTGTATCAATCATCGGGCAGCCCCCATCCTCCGCTCCAACATCTGCGGGACCAACAGGCCCTCCCAGAGCAGGCGCCTCATTATCCACGGTCCGTAAAGCAGATTGCTCCAGGCCACTTACACGTCGGGCAATATCCGAAGTAATAGTACGTAGATCTTCACTGGAGCTAGTCTGTAACAACATGGTTTGTTTCATGGCACAAACCTCTGCACTTAAGAGCTCCATTCTCCTCAGGAGACTTGAACAGTCCAAGCTGGAAAATGTAACCAGCGGCAAATCATCCAGGTAATGAGAGACAAATCTAGGTAGATTTTCACCGCACTCATTCATTACCTTAAGGCAGCTCTTTAAATTATTAACATCTTTTTGGGGCCCCTTGTGTGCAACATACCTTTGTGTAATGGGGCAGAGCTCAAACAGAACTTTCTTTGAAAACTCAATCCACTCAGAGTCAAAAGTATTAGAGGCCAATAAGACGATCTCATCCTGACTCAGTCAATGTAAACACACGAATAGACATGAATTCACTGTCTGGGTGAGATGCAGACAGGCGAAGTTGCCTTTATAACTTCTCCAGCAATGTTCAACCTACTGTGGAAATCACCAAAATAATGTCATGCTTTAGGTTTACATTATCCAACAGGGTGCTCACCTGAAAAAGTTGTCCCTGTCTCTAAAACTTTACAAGATGATAGGTGTTTCCGTTGCTAGCTTGCTAGCTTTGTTAGCACGTCTGTGACAGAATTCTGTGGGTAAATAACTTTGACATCCCGATTCAGCTGAAAAGCTCCCAGTCCTTCTGTCTCCAGGTGAGTGGCAGTCTCATTTTCAAACTACTTTACTCTCCAATGTTGATACTTTTATTCCAGTGATGGCAGAATCTCAAAGCTAGCTATATTCCCTCGGATGTGAACGTGCAATTTCGCATGTGCTCGCCTCTTTTCATTGACTTTGTTTGGATTCACGCCGCCCGTTCGGGTTTGGTGTGAAGGCACCTTCAGTTTTATCTTGTATTTTATGTGTTTTAGCTCCAGTGTTTCCTCAGTGGAGACCCTCATGCCAGATGCTGCTTGGCCCATCTGCAGGGGTGTTGGTCTTGTGGGTCGCTCTAGCTTGGGTGGGTGGGGGCTTTATGCCACTGCCTACAGTTGTGGTGTGGGCCCTGGCCTGTCCTGGTTGGGGTGGCCTCTGTGGCATGACCTGTGGTTATGGGCTGTGTGATCTCCTGGCGTGGGGGGCTCCACAGGATGGTTGCTCCTTGACATGGTGTCTCGGTGCCGAGCAATGTCTCTTTTATTTTATATGCATGTGAGAGATGTAGGGGGTGGTCTGTGTGTTCGTGTTTTGTGGGTATGTTTATGGGAGGGTTGGAAGGGGTGGGGATGCATCATGCAAAATATATGTAACTAAATGTGTCTACTGTTTTTATCTATGTAAAGCACTTTGCACAGCATCTAATGTTTGAAAAGTGCTATACAAATAAAGTTTGACTGATTGACTGATTGATATACACTACTCACAAAATGTTAAAGATATTTGGCTTTCGGGTGATTTTCATGGAAAATCTAAAAAGTTCACGCAACAGTGATATTATATCGTGAAAGTAAGGCATTTAAGTAGACACATGCGATGGTGATTTCCTTGTCTCAAACAATTTATTGAAACAAAAGCCAACAACAGTGGTGGGTATACCACAACAAAAAATGTCAGTGTCTCAATAACTTGTCATGTGCCCTTGAGCATCAATTACAGATTGACAACGACGTCTCATGCTGTTCACAAGTTGACTTATTGTCTGCTGAGTGCAGGGTTATGAGCCTCTGCACAGCGACTCAGCTGATCCCATAGGTTTTCTATGGGATTCAGGTCTGGAGAAAGTGCAGGCCACTCCATTTGAGGTACCCCAGCCTCCAGCAGCCGTTCCCAAATGGTGCAACCTCGATGAGCTGGAACACTGTTGTCCATGAAATTGAAATTAGGCCTGTGTTGTTCATGCAGGGGCACAATGACTGGATTAATGATGTTATTCAAGTAGTACTGGTTTGTCACTGTACCATTTACAAGGTGTAAGGCAGTTCTGTACTGACTAGACACACCTGCACAGACTGTAACTCCACCACTACCAAAGGCTCGTCTGGTGACAACAGTGGCTGATGCATAGTGCTCTCCTTGACATCTCCATCATCATTGGTGGCCATCATTTCTGCTCAACGTGAATCGACTTTCATCAGAGAGCAGCAATGAGACCCACTGGTCCCTTGTCCAGCGTAACTGCTCCCTGGTATAGGCAAGAAAATGATGCCAGTGCCTGGTGGTGTGGTCAGGTACCCTTGCAGATCGTCTAGCATGCAGACCATACTGATGTAAACGGTTTTGAATAGTCTGACGTGACACTTGGGTGCCTCTCACCTCCCTTAAAATGTGCCTGGTGTTGAGTAGCATTCATCATTCGGTTCTGCAGGGCGCTGTTCACAATGAAGCGGTCACGCTGATGTGTGGGATGTAGCCCAAGGACGTCCATTTCTATGCCATTCTGTGACTCTTCCAGTTTCTCTGCATCTATGTTGCAACCTGCTGATGACACTCTGTGACACTCTAAGCTCAGTGGCCACTTGCCTCTGAGAAAATACTGTTTGAAGCCTCGTAATGGCGAGGTACTGTTGATCATTTGTGAGGTGTCATCTTGGTCTCATGATGTCAAAATGTGAACAGCAGGATGAAGAACCGGAGTGGTGGCTCAGTTGGTAGAGCATCCGCCCCACACCCGGGAGGCAGGGGTTCAAATCCCAGCCGGATCATGTTGAAGACCATATAAAAGCGGAACTTCCTGCCGTCCAGCTTGGTGCTCAGCAATAATGTAATGGAGGAGGGAAATCTGCGGTGGCGCCTTGCATGGCAGCGGCCCTTCTGATTCTACACATGGGGTGTGTGTGACTGACACTGTAGATAGGATAAAGCACAATTTCATTCTACTGTACATGATTGGTTGTATGTTTGAATGACAATAAAGGGTGATTTAAGAAGACTGTTTAAATACCAATTCTAACTGAACTAGAAAATTTATTGTATTGGTCAATTCATGGCTCAAACACCTGTTGTGAATTTTGCTGTTAAGCACCTTGTTAGAGAACAGCAAGTCATGCAAAAAGTACTGAAACATTGAACAGTTGGACAAGTGCATTCAAAAGGTTAGAGAAGGTCAAATTAAGTTCACCTGTAAAGGTTATAGTGCATTTTAGGTGCATCCTGAAATTTCATCCAAAAGCCAAATATCCCTAACTTTCTGTGAGTAGTGTATTTTTAAAACTGTTTATTATGTTGCCAACCATGCGTCACATCCGACAGCGGCTCACACACGGAGAGCCTCTGAACCTCTCTGTGCTGCGCGTGTGAAGAGCACAGACAGCAGCAGCTTCCTGCTTCTCCTCTGCACCCTCAGTAAGACATGAACAAATCCAGAAAAAGTAAAATCACAGAAGAAAATACAGAGTATAATTTTGCGTGGAAAAATTCATTTGTATTCATGTATGGTTGCTATGTGGAGAGAATTTCTCCATGAGAACATAAACAAGGAGAAAAATGGCCGCCTCAATTTCTACAGGTCCATAAAAAAGTCTTAAATGTGATTACCTCAAATCAATGCCTTAATTGTGCTTAAAAATGAGAAACAATAACCTTAGAATTAACCTTAACCTTAAAATTAGTTGCCTGCACTATCAATGCTGGATTCACCAGACATGACCGAAGTCTGAATTAGTGTGAATTTATTTTCACCATCACAACTCAATACATCCTGAGTTATGTAAATATAAAAACCCTTCATAGCAATTCCATTTTAAGAATGGTTGTGTCTGTTATGTGCTTTTATTGTGAAATGCCATCAATGGGATATACTTGTCAAAAATCAGTAATCTACAGCAAGCGTTTTCCTCACAATTTGTAAATAAAGAAGAAGAGAGGAGAGAAGATTGTCTGACAGTGGTGTAGAGCTGAGCTTTTTATTTTAAGGAAGTTTTCAGCTTTTTGTCTGTAGGATAACTGCTAGCTTGTTCCCTGTGAAATTTTGGACAGTGAATTATAAATGCAGACTGTCGATCAATACCACATTTTTTTTTTTTTTAAATCTAACCAACATTTATCTCAGCGAAGGAAGGTATTTTTAAACATTTTTTCCACACTCCGCTGTAATTATTTCTAATTGGTTTAATTTGCACCAAATGATTTTTGTCGGCCTCCGTCGGTCTATGATGACCATGGAAGAGAATCCTAAACGTCTACTCTGCTGGAACAGCACCGCCTGTGGCTGAACAGGCCGATGCGCGAATGACAGTCCCTGTCACACAGGTCACACTTGTGGGTGGTCTCCGTGCTGCTGGGTCTGTGGCGGTTCTTCCTGCGGGTCCTTTTTTCATCTGCTGCAGCAGTCAGTCTCTCTTCACCCGCCTTGAGCTGTCTGGTCAGGGTGCCTCTCCATTTGGAGCGGTCCGTTGCAAGGTCCTCCCAGCGCTCTGTGTTGATATCCAGGGCCTTCATGTCTCTCTTGCAGACGTCTCTAAAGCGCAGCTGTGGGCGGCCAACGTCTCTCCTGCCAGTTGCCAGTTCTCCATAGAGGACGTCTTTGGGGATTCTGCCATCCTCCATACGGTGAACGTGGCCTAGCCAGCGGAGCCTGCGCTGCCTGAGTAGAGTGAACATGGAGGGAAGGCCGGCGCGGGACAGAACTTCTGTGTTGGGCACTTTGTCCTGCCAGGATATGTCCAGGATGTGGCGAATGCAGCGCAAGTGGAAGGAGTTCAGTCTCTTTTCCTGCCGGGCGTATGTTGTCCACGTCTCACTCCCATAGAGCAGTGTGCTGATGACGCAGGCGTTGTACACTGCCATCTTCGTCTTGACAGAGAGTTTGGGATTCTCCCACACTCGTGTGGTGAGGCGAGCGAGTGTGAAGGCTGATTTTCCAATCCTCTTGTTGATCTCTGTATCAAGGGAGAGGTTGTTGCTGATCGTGGACCCCAGGTACGTGAACTGATTCACGACCTCCAGCTTGTAGTCATCAATGGTGATGGTTGGTGGTGCTTCCGTGCCTTGCGCCAAGACGTTAGTCTTCTTCAGGCTGATGGTAAGCCCGAAGTCCTTGCATGCCTGGGAGAAGCGGTCCATCAGGGTCTGAAGCTCCTGCTGTGTGTGGGTTGCGACTGCAGCGTCGTCTGCGAACAGCATGTCTCTGATTAGAGCCTCGCGTACTTTGGTTCTGGCTTTCAGGCGGGCGAGGTTGAAAAGCCTGCCGTCAGATCTTGTGTGCAGGTAGATTCCCTCTGTTGCTGTGCTGAAGGCATGCCTCAGGAGCATAGCAAAGAAAATCCCAAAGAGGGTTGGCGCAAGTACACAGCCCTGTTTCACTCCGCTGCGTATGTTGAATGGCTCTGAGACGTTGCCATCGTGCTGCACTATCCCCTGCATGTTGGTGTGAAATGATTCGATGAGGCTTTGCAACTTTGGTGGGCATCCTATCTTTGGCAGGATCTTGAAAAGGCCCTCTCTGCTGACCAGATCGAACGCTTTGGTGAGGTCGATGAAGGCGACGTACAGAGGCATGTTCTGTTCTCTGCATTTCTCCTGGAGTTGGCGGATGGAGAATATCATGTCTACCGTCGATCGCTCAGCGCGGAAGCCACACTGAGACTCGGGGTAGACACGTTTGGCAAGCTTCTGTAGACGAACGAGAACAACTCGTGCGTAGACTTTGCCAACAACACTGAGGAGGGAAATGCCCCTGTAGTTGTTGCAGTCGCTTCTCTCCCCTTTGTTTTTGTAGAGGGTGATGATCTTGGCGTCCCTCATGTCCTGTGGTACGGCACCTTCCTTCCAGCACTGGCAGAGGACGTCATGCAATGGCAGCAGTAGGGCGGTCTTGCAGTGCTTGATCAGGTCAGGGGGTATGCCGTCATTGCCGGGTGCCTTGCCAGCGGCCAAGCTATCAATGGCCTTACTGAGTTCGTCGATGGTTGGCTCGGCGTCAAGTTCGTCCATGGATGGCAGGCAGTCGATGGCATCAAGGGCTGACGGTGTCACGGTGTTCTGTCTAGAGTAAAGGTCGGAGTAGTGTTCCACCCATCTCTCCATCTGCTTGTTCTTCTCTGTGATCATCTCCCCAGTGGAAGATTTGAGGGGGGCCGTCTTGCTCTGAGCCGGACCAAGTGCTTTCTTGATGCCATCGTACATACCACGGATGTTCCCTGTTATGGCAGCGGTTTGAATGTCTTGGCTGAGCTGAGTCCAGTACTCGTTGGCACAGCGCCGAGCAGTCTGCTGAACTTTGCTTCTCGCAGCCCTGAGAATCTGGAGATTCTTCTCGTTTGGGTACTTCTTGTACTCAGCAAGTGCTGAGCGCTTGGCTTCAATGACGGGGGTCATCTCGGTCAACTTGGCATCAAACCAGTCCTGTGACTTCGAGGTCTTCCTCCCAAAGGTAGCCAAGGCTGTGCGGTAGATGGTGTTTCGCAGCTCTTCCCACTTCTGCTTTGCAGATTCTCCTCCTTGTGGTACACCAAGTTCCTTCTCAAAGGTGGAGGCAAACTGCTCAACAAGTTCTGGTTGGGCCATCTTGCTGGTGTCAATCCATGCCTTTCCAGGTTGTCTAGCACGATGGAATTTCTTCAGCTGCAGCTTGACCTTGCAACACACCAATGAATGGTCTGTGTCGCAATCTGCACTCTGGAACGAACGGGTGATTAGCACGTTCTTCAGTGAGGTGCGCCTGGTCAGGATCAAGTCTAGCTGGTGCCAGTGCTTTGAGCACGGATGTTGCCAGGAAACCTTGTGTTGGGGCTTGGTCTTGAAGAACGAGTTTGTGATGCACAGATCGTGATATGTGCAGAACTCGAGCAGCCACTGTCCGTTGTCGTTCATTCTGCCCACGCCAAAAGGTCCAAGACAGGAGGGCCAGGAGTCGTGGTCAGCACCCACTCTGGCATTGAAGTCTCCAAGGAGAATGAGTTGTTCAGAGTTGGGGATGATCCTGACAGTTGTTGCGAGATTCTCGTAGAACTCGTCTTTTGCCTCTGGTGTGGCTGTCTGTGTTGGAGCATACACACTGACGAGGGTGACTGGGCCTTCAGTGGTGTTCAGGCGGAGGGTGAGGAGTCGTGCAGAGCCAGTGCTGCCCGGTTCCACCATCTTCAGCAAAGTGTTCTTCACTGCGAAGCCCACTCCGTGTTCCCTGTGTTCGTCACTGCCCTTTCCCTGCCAGTAGAACGTGTAGTCCTTCTCTCTCAGTGTGCCTGCATCAGCTAACCGTGTTTCCTGGAGAGTGGCGATATCCACTCCCAGTCTCTTCAGCTCATTATTGATGATGGCAGTCTTCCTGGTGTTGTTGATGTCCTTGAGGTTAGCAGCGAGTCCTGTCATCATAGTGCGGACGTTCCAAGTTCCCAGTTTTAGAGTTGGTCTCTTTTGTTTCATTGTCTTGCCTGATGCGAAGGTTCTCAGCCTGCTGTTTGGATTTCTCCTTATCCCCATGCACCCAATGAGGAAAGCAAGCTGTGGCGGGACAACACCTTATTGGCTGGGGGCTGCCCAGCTTGAGGCGGGCGGTAGCTGTCCAGTGAGATCTGATGATCCCTCCCACCGTCGGGAACAACCCCTGGCGCCACGCTCTACGCCAATTGAGCAGTGGCTTATAACTGGTAACTGTCATTCCCCGTGTTTTGTCTACGCCAAAGGCGAAGCTGGAGTGTCCTCTCCAGTGATCCGGTGTTCTACCTTCCAGCGTTGGGCGTTGGTAGGATTCAAGCCTGGGCAGGAAGATATGGAGGACAAGATGTTGCCCATGCAGCATGTCCCCCCTCTCCACGTCACTGATGAATCCAAAGGAACAGCAGGGCTGCTACAGTTTGGCACCAGCGCCATTGCAGGAGCTGCCAGAACGATGTTGAGCACAACATAGAACTGCCTTAGGGGCTCCGACTCCAGATTTTTCCTCAGGGTTGACTCCCGAAGCCTTTCCCGTGACCGGGTATGCCGCAAGGCAGCAGAGGTTTGAAATCAGGGTTTACCTTCCCCTAGATGGGCTACCTTCCCAGGTTGACGAGCCACCATCTACCCGAAGCATCTGGTTTTAAGGCGCCAGAGATCCGCCCTCGCCCCTTCTCCTATTAGTAAAAGCAGTTCCGCCGGGCTTAGAGACTAAACCACACGGGCAGGCTAGGAGTTGGGACTTAGTTGTCAGAGGCTTTTCGAGACAAATGATTTTAAAGTTATATAATTTAGAATGTTGTTTAGAATTCTTTTTGTTTTATCCATCCATCCATCCATCTTCTACTGCTTCTCCGGAGGTCCGGGTCACGGAGGCAGCAGCTCAAGCAGAGAAGCCCAGACTTCCCTCTCCCCAGCCACCTGCCCCAGCTCTTCAGAGAGGATACCAAGGCATTCCCAGACCAGCTGGGAGACATAGTCTCTCCAGCGAGTCCTGGGTCTGCCCCGGGGTCTCCTCCCAGAGGGACGTGCTTGAAATACCTCAAGTGGCTCCTTTCAATGTGGAGGAGCAGCGGTTCTATTCTGAACCTCTCCCGGGTGACTGAGCTCCTCACCCTATCTCTGAGGGTGAGTCATGCAATCCTACGAAGAAAGCTCATTTCAGCCGCTTGTATCCACGATCTCATTCTTTCGGTCATTACCCAAAGCTCATGACCATAGGTGAGGGTAGGAACGTAGACTGACTGGCAAATCTAGGATTTCATCTAGTTGATTAGTCGGTGTCAACAAAGGAAAAGAGGGAAACTTTTTTTTTTTACAAAACTACGAATTTGAAGATATCTGAAAAAAATGGGATCTAGGTATGTCATAATCTTTTGTAAGCATATTAAAAGAAGAAAAAGTGTTTCCCAGGAGTAAATCCTTTAAAAAACAAATCCCTGTCTACGCCAGAGGCGAAAAGCATCGTCAAACACAGAGGGCGTAAAAAACTGATTATTTGCTATTGGGCAGAGCGTGCTAGCCTGAACTAACTTAAAGTGCCTTCTGAAATGGAGCCATATTTTTAAAGAGGATCTAACCACCGGATTCAAAACCTGTATGCGATGAGTATATGGCAACGGTGAAGATAAGATAGGTAACGGGTTGGACAGAAGCTCCATCTCAACCCAACTCAGACCTTCCCTATTCTTATATGTATCGATCCAATGTAAAAATTTTACCATGTTTGCTGCCCAATAATAAAAAATAAAGTTAGGTAAGCCCAAACCTCCTGCCTCCTTTGGTACTTCCAAGTACTTGCTTTTCATCCTAGGATTTGAACTGTTCCAAATGGATGATGAAATCAACCGGTCTAGTTGTTGGAAAGCTGTTTTAGATATAAATATAGGGATCATTTGGAATATATATAAAAATCTTGGCAGAATTGTCATTTTTACTATATTTATCTGGCCTGCTAATGAAATGGGTAAGTTCGACCATTTTTTAATTTCTTGAGCTGTCCGTTCAATTCATACATTCATTCATCTTGTCCGTTCAATTAATTTTCTAAAATTATGATTATATAATCCACCTATTAAACGAGTAATCTTAATACCTAGACACATAAATATATTCTTTTCTAATTTAAACAGAAATCCAGAGTAATCACAATCTACATCATTAATAGGGAATAACAAACTCTTAGAGTAATTAATTTTGTAGCCTGAGAAATAACCAAAATTATCTAAGATACATAATAATTTTGGTATGGTTCCTTCTGGGTTAGATACGTACACTAGTAAATCGTCTGCATACAGCGATATCTTGAGAAGTTTATTGTCCCATGAAATGCCTCTCACCCCGTCTTCTTTTCTAATCGCTATGGCCAGCGGTTCAATCGCTAGGTTAAATAGGTAAGGAGAGAGGCTGCAGCCCTGTCTGCAACCCCTGTAAAGCCCGAAATAATCAGAGAGTGTGGTATTTGTCCGTACTGCTGCCATAGGGGAATCATATATTATTCTAATCCAAGCTTGAAATGATGGACCAAAACCAAATCTTTCTAAAACAGCGAATAAATATTGCCACTCGACACAATCAAACGCCTTTTCAGCATCTAAAGAACGTATTTCTATGATTTATTTTTTTTTTACTTATTTTGTACCCGTAGGTAGATTTGTTTTGCAGTCTGGTGACAAGCCACCAGCTGCCGGTCGCTGCGTGCGCAAGCGCCCCGTATCCCTAACCTGCATGTTTTTAGCATGTGGGAGGAAACCGGAGAAATCCCAGAGTAAACCCACGCAACACAGGGAGAACATGCAAACTCCACACAGATCACTGTTGGCCGGGGATCGAACCCACGATCTCATGATCCCCGCGATCCCCCGGCCGAGGGTAAAACTGTGCTGCCGCAGTGCTAGCCACTGCGCCACCGTGCAGCCCACGGCCCAGATTTATGGGATTATACAAAATTTAGTGGCGATATCATGGGATAAAACAAAAGCAGAATGGGAAAAAGATTTAGGGATAAAATTCTCTGAAGGGCAGTGGCGTGAAAGTCTGACACGTATACATACTTCTTCGTTGTGTGTCCGTCACGGGCTTATTCAATTTAAGGTGCTTCACTGTCTCCACTATTCAAAGGATAAGCTTGCTAAGATTTTTCCCACTATTGACCCTAGCTGCCCAAGATGTAGCCATGCCCCAGCCTCGTTAGGACACATGTTTTGGCTGTGCCCCGCTCTCACAAATTTTTGGGCATCTATATTTGAGGTCTTTTCATATATTTGCAAACAAGAAATAATCCCCAGTTCCCACATAGCTATTTTTGGCATAATACCCCCAGATTGCAAACTCACAACTTACCAAGGTAACGCTCTGGCATTTGCTTCTTTACTTGCCCACAGGCTTATTCTTTTCCAGTGGAAGTCAAATAACCCTCCATCTTTCTCGCATTGGCTAAAGGAGGTGCTCTCCTTTCTACCACTAGAAAAACTTAGATATAGTGTTTGCAGAATCCGTAGGAACTTTGCCTTGACATGGAGTCCTTTTATAGATTATATTGAGAGCTCTTCTTTTTGTTGAAAATTATGTACTAAAATAATAACAATAATAATAATAATAATAATAATAATAATAATAATAATAATCAACGGATGTTTGGCTGGAAAATCATAAGGTGATTACAAATGTGTGTCATCTGGGATAAGTTAAAACACAGCAGGGTGACCCTGTCTCTCTCTTTTTTTTTCTTTTTTTTTTTTTTAAGCCTTGAGGAATTGGGAGGGAGGGGTTTTCTGTAAATAAGTTTTGTTTTTTGTTTTTTTGTATATGTTATAAAAAAAAAGCAGAAGGAAAAAAAAAATATGGTACACTAAAGGGAGATGGGAAAAAGTGAAAGTAAAATGGTCTTGTGCGGAACCATCAATATTTTTAGGGTGGATAGACATTGTTAAAGAAATCTACACGATGGAACGATTGACTTTCCCTTTACATTTGCCTACGGAAAAAAAAATGGATCTAGTACCTGAAATACACAAAAGAAAATTGTAAATTTTATTTCATATATGTCTTGTTTGTGATTTTTTTTTGTTTTCTTTTTTTGTTGTTGTTTTTTATGTGAAAAATGAAAATGCTAAATAAACATCTCAAAAAAAAAAAGATTGACTGGCAAATTGACAGCTTTGCCTTAGAACTTAGCTTCCTCTTCACCACAACAGACCGGTACAATGTCCGCATCACTGCAGATGCTGCTCTGATCCATCTGCCAATCTCTCGCTCCATTCTCTCCTCACTCGTGAATAAGACCCTAAGATACTTAAACTCCTCCACTTGGGGCAGGAGCTTGTCCCCAACCTGGAGAGGGCAATCCACCTTTTTCCGGCTGAGGACCATGGACTCGGACTTGAAGGAACTGATTCTCAATCCCAGCCGCTTCACACTCAGCGGCAAGCCGTCCCAGTAAGACCTGTAGGTCATTGCTGGATGAAGCCAGCAGGACAACATCATCTGCAAACAACAGAGATGAGATCCTGTGGTCATCAAGCATGACACCCTCTGTTCCCTGGCTGTGCCTAGAAATCCTGTCCATAAAAATTATGAACAGGATCGGTGACAAAGGGCAGCCCTGGCGGAGTCCAAGTCTCACTTGGAATGAGTTCGATCGAGTGTTGGCAATACGAACCAAAACATCACAACGGTCGTATAGAGACCGAATAGCTCGTAACAACAAGCCCGATACGCCATACTCCCAAAGCACCCCCTACAAAAAATCACGAGGGACGCGGTCGAATGCCTTCTCCAAGTCCACAAAACACAAGTAAACTGGTTGGACAAACTCCCACGAACCCTCAAGGATTCTCAAGAAGGTAAGAGCTGGTCCGATGTGCCACGGCCAGGACGAAAACCACATTGCTCCCCCTGAATCTGAGGTTCAACCAATGACCAGACTCTCCTCTCCAGTACCTTGGCAAAGACCTTCCCAGGGAGGCTGAGGAGTGTGATCCCTCTAAAGTTGGAGCACACCCTTTTTTGAAGAGAGGAACCACCACCCCGGTTTGCCATGCCAAAGGCACTGTCCCGGACCTCTGCCCCCGACCTCCACGCAATGTTGCAGAGGCATGTCAACCATGACAGCCCTGCAACATCCAGTGCCTTGAGGTACTCAGGGCGAATCTCGTCCACCCCAGGGGCCCGGCCACCAAAGAGATTTTTAATCACCTTGGCAACCTCAGCCCCCGTGATAGGTGAGTCGTCCCCCTCGTCCACAAGCCCTGCTTCCTCTGTGGAAGGCCTATCAGTGGGATTGAGGAGATCCTCAAAGTACTCCTTCCACCGCCCGACGATATCCTTAATCGAAGTCAGCAGCGCCCCATCCACACCATACACAGTGTAGACAGGGAGCTGCTTCCCCCTCCTGAGTCGCCAGACAGTTTGCCAGAATCTCTTCGAGGCCGACCGAAAGTCTTGTTCCATGGTCTTACCGAACTCCTCCCATACCTGAGTTATTGCTTCAGCAAAGATCCGAGCTGCACTCCGCTTGGCCTGCCGGTACACCTCAGCTGCTTTGGGAGTCCCACAAGCCAACCAAGCTTGATAGGACTCTTCCTTCAGCTTAATGGTCCCCCTCACCACCGGTGTCCACCACTTGGTTCGGGGGTTGCCACCACGAGATGCCCCAATGACCTTGCGGCTGCAGCTCTGGTCAGCCACTTCAACAATGGAGGTGGAGAACATGGCCCATTCAGACTCCATGTCTCCAGACTCCCTCGGAATGCCGTTGAAGTTCTTCTGGAGGTGGGAGTTGAAGACCTCCCGGACAGGGGCCTCAGCCAGACATTCCCAGCACATCCTCACTATATGTTTGGTTCTACTAGGTCTGAATGGCATCCTCCCCTGCTATCGGATCCAACTCACCACCAGGTGGTGATCAGTTGACAGCTCTGCACCTCTCTTTACCCGGGTGTCCAAGACATATGGTCGCATATGATGACACAATAACAAAATCGATCATCGACCTGCGACCTAGGGTGTCCTGGCGCCAGGTGCACATATGGACACCCTAATGCTTGAACATGGTGTTCGTTATGGACATACTGTGGTTAGCACAGAAGTCCAATAAGTGAACACCACTCAAGTTCAGATCGAGCAGGCCATTCCTCCCAATCCCCCCCCCACCCCAGGTTTCACTGTCATTGCCCACGTGTGCATTGAAGTCACCCAGAAGGACAATGGTGTCTCCAGGAGGAGCACCCTCCAGCACCCCAGTCAGAGACTCCAAAAAGGGTGGGTACTCTGAACCATTACTTGGTGCATAGGCACAAATGATGGTCAGGACCCGTTTCCCAACCCGAAGGTGCAGGGAAACAACCCTTTCGTCCACCGGAGAAAACTCCAATATAGAGGCAGCAAGGTGGGGGGATACAAGAATCCCCACCCCTGCTCGTCGCCTCTCACCAGGGGCAACTCCAGAGTAGGCCAAGCTCCAGCCCCTCTCAAGGAGACTGGTTCCAGAACCAGAGCTGTGTGTTGAGGTGAGACTGACTATATCTATCTCTCAACCTCATGCACCAGCACAGGCTCCTTCCCCACCAGAGAGGTGACATTCCACGACCCAAAAGCCAGTTTAAGAAGTCTGGGATCAGACTGCCAAGGTCTCCGCTTTTGACCGCCACCTGATCCACACAGCACCGGACCCCCATGGTCCCTCCTGCAGGTGGTGAGCCCACTGGAGGGCGGACCCATGTAACTCCTTCGGGCTGAGCCCGGCCGGGTCCCATGGGCGGAAACCTGGCCACCAGACGCTAGTCATCAAGCCCCTCCCCCAGGCCTGGCTCCAGGGTAGGGTCCCGGTAACCCCATACCGGGCTGGGTACACTGGATCCCTGTTCTAGCGTTCATCATGAGAGTCTGTTGGATCGTTCTTAGTCTGGCCCTTCACCCAGGACCAGTTTGTCTTGGGTGACCCTATCAGAGGCAAATTGCCCCGGACAACCTAGCTTGTGGGATCACTAGGGCACGCAAACCCCCATCACTATAAGGTGACGATCCATGAAGGGTCTTTTTTTTATGGTTTATTCCAAAATAAATAAAGAATATCAGACAACCAATCCACTAGTTGTCAAATTGAGAGTCTGGAGAACAGGTGAAGGATACAGATTTATATTAATACATTTGAATAAGGGGCATTATGAGGAAACATAAAAAGGATGAAAAGTAGCTTCTTCTAAATAAAACGTTCGTCTCTAATTTATTAAAATATCAAGAACTGTTGAAAATAGGAGATGGATAAAATTTTTCAGATTTAAATAATTTAGGAATCTGCTGATAATTAAAAACTATACAAAAAATAATGGTCAGATATTCAGACAGCCTTTTCAGCACAAAACAATTTGTAATATGTTTCTAATACTTTTATTTCATAAATGAAGCTATTGTAGGGGCTTGGGTGAGTCGGCAGACAGCGTCCCAGTCAGGATGCAGAGAATAAAGAGAGGTGGACAATAGCAAGGAGATCATGGGGAGTTTGGCAGGAAGAAGGAGCTGTGGGGGGTCAAGGGTGAATGTATTGTGATGTGAAATGTCATGCTTTGTGATGTGAAGTGTCGTGGAGATGTGAGACGAGCTGTGGATATAAAAGTAGAAGCTGTGCTTAGCTGTTTATGCTTTTTGTGTATGACTGATGAGACAGTGTAATAAACTTCGTCTGCTCGTAACCTTGCCTCCTCATTTCACACTCTCCACACTATATACAAATCCTGACAGTTTTTTCACTGTTGTAGTATGAATTCATTAATGCCACATAATATTCAGAGCTATGTATATAAAAAAATTTATAAGCAGCATAATCTTTATTTTAAAGGTCAAATTACTGTTGCGGCCCTCAGCCACTTCTATTTTAGTCGGAGACGGGCAAAATTGCTCTTTGGTTGGCAAAGGTTGCAGACCCCTGGGGCCTCATGTACAAAGGGTACTTACACACAAAAATTTGACGTACGTCCTTTTCCATGGAAAATTTCAGATGTATCAAAAATGAAATGACGTACATTTCTACTGTTACTAGTTCGCTGGCGACCCTTAGAGGTGATGTTGGGAAACTGATAGTGACGTGAAAATTATTGTACACACCAGAGACACATGATGAACAAATATCCAAGTGTGCACAATTACATGAGTGGATATAAAAGCAAGCACAAAGAAGTGCAGAAAAAGCCTCTTACAACAGAGGATTAGAGGATATTGCAAACTGCGCCGTGAGAAGAGAAAGGGTATTTAGAGACAGAAGATTTACTGGCTCAGGATGATGACTGGTTTGTCAACCGGCTTAGGTTTCCATGGGCAGTCCCTGTGGAACTGAGATGAACAGAGCTACGGCCGCTCTTGGAGCGCAACACGGCGAGAAACCGTGCGCTGCCCGTCCCAGTGCAGGTGCTGACAACTCTGGGGTTTCTGGAAATGGGCATTCCAGAGGGAGCTGGCAGACCCATCGGGAATTACCCAGTCAATCATTAGCTGAACTATGCCAGCTGTGTAAGATAGCATTATCCGGCTGTCACCCAGGTATATCATATTCCCATACAATGCAGTTGAACAGGCCAACGCCAAAGCGCAATTTGCAGCGAGAGCCGGTTTTCCTAATGATTCTAATAAACAGCATTGTTGGGAACAAACTACAAGCTGGCACTGTGCGGATGGGTGGCTTCTTGGTGACTAAATTCATGTAACTGTCCTAATAATAACCCACCTCATGCGCAACGCACCCTATGCGCCCCATAAATATCACCCTGTCTTCAAGGCTTCATTGCATCTCCGTGGGTTGAGTAAGTGACTTACTTTTTTGCTGATTAAACTACAGTTTCACAGCATTCTACCAAGCCCCCGATTGCTTCTGTGTGTACAGTTGTTATGTCAATAAACACATGCGTAAAGTTTGAAATGCAACAGTCTCACCCGTTCTCCGGCACACTCCATTCATTTACAATAGTAGTGTGTGTAATCCATGTAAGTTGTATGTAACTATAAAGAATGAGATTTGCATTTTGGACATAAAATATGTACTTGCTGAATCTAATATGATCCGCTTTCAACTGACAGATGACCGTGGCTACTCACTAAATACGTTCATATGGTCTTCTTTTTCGTGACCGTTTTCCTTTAATTCAACCAGCTGAGCCTCCCAGCCAGTCACAAATTGATTGATTTATTCATCGTTTAAAATAACATTGTACAAAAGTTACAACATACATTTAAAAACAATGCGATGACACAAGAAATTGCTCACGCTTAACAGTATTTCCATTGGGGTCCCTAAAAGAGATCGCAGCTGGTCTCATACCTGAAACCTTCTGCTTTGTAATCTGGCACTTTAACCACTGAGCTATACACGCTACAACTCACAGCAATCAGCTGACACTTCTGAGGACGGCTGCAGATGTCGGTCTACACATGTCAAAGTTAACATCTCTTTCTTATCCCTGTCTGAATAAAGAAAACAATAAACTAATCTTCTATGGCTGTGAGCAGGCTATTGAATTACCTGTATCCGGCTCTAATGCCGGATGACAGCATGCCAAACAAAATATTTTTACGTGCCTCTGCCTCATTCAGCAGCACCTCTAACTCACAGTCCCTGAAATTCCATGAAATCCATTATTTTGATCATGGATACAGGAGAATCAAACGTGCAGTGCTTCTATATATCTATTTGCATACCTATTTGCATATTCAAATGGAGGCGTGTCAAAGGAGGAGTCTGGTATTTCCTCACATGTGTTCAATTTCAAGCAGATCGGAATGCTTGTACAAAGGAAATGTGCTTGGATTCCTGCATACAGACGGTTTCATACATCTGGATTTTTTTGTTTATGGTATTTTATTGATTTAAATGTACGCCATCTTTCAGTAGAAAATCCACGCAAGTCTTTGTACATGAGGCCCCTGGTGTATTCTCATTGGTCCACCATCACCGTGGACAAAGGCTGGCTCCACTGCCAGCCCGGTGCACAGTAGAAGTCACAGACGGAGACTGGCTCTACTCCAGGCTGGGTACAGGAGAAATTGCGGATGGTCTGCTCCAAGAGTTGGTCCATTTTGTGGCCAGTTTGGAAAAATGGTGATGAACTGACAGCAGCCAGCAGAACACACCTTCCCTGCTCTCAGTGATCAGATCACCGCGGCTAATGCCCCTGATCCCCCGTTGTCTGAGCATAATAACCTGTGCTCTCCCCCCACATCAGTTCCTACCTCTGTGATCAAATATGATTATTTTTAGAGCAAGAAGCTCCTGTTGACTGTCCTTGAAATCAAGGGCCAAGGGGTACATAGGACTAGGCCAGGGGTCTGCAACCTTTGCCAACCAAAGAGCTATTTTATCAAGGATTCAAAGATTTTATTGTCAATACTAATATATGTGCAGGACATACAGGATAAATGAAATGGCGTTTCTCTTAACATTGATGTGCATTTTATAAAAAGAAGGAAATTAGGCTGGATTAAAAAAAGAAAAACAAGAACAAACAGCAACAGCAGCAGTCTATGTACAGTCTATATACAGTGATGCAACCCGTGGTGCCAATGGCAGCCAGAAGGACTCTGACCTCCATAGTGGTAAACAATTAGTTTCGGTAAATGTTATAGTGGTAATAAACCCAGCAATCCGATATTCAGACAGCTAGAGATGAATACCCGTAGTGCATTTCAATGCGGTAGTGTAGGTGCAGATAGTGACAGATATGATTGCATATGATCAGTATTGCAGTGATGTACAGACAGCAGCAGATATGGCATTTGTGCAAATGGTTGCAGTTAAAGTGCAGAGACATATAGCAGCGAAAGTACAACAGAACAACAGTATTGTTGTTGGTGTGCCAGTCTTACTGTGCCAACATCTGAGGGAGTTATTGTGCAGGTGTTACTGTCTGGGAAGTCTGGGGGGGGGGGGGGAGTGAACAGAGTTTAGGGTCCTGATGGCCTGATAAACGTAGCTGTTCAGCAGCCTTGTGGAGCGGGCCCAGAGGCTACGGTACCTTTTCCCCGAGGGCAGGGGGCTGAAGAGGGAGTGTAGGGGATGGGAGGTGTCGCCTGTGATGTTGGTGCCTCTGCGGGTGAGGCGAGTAGGGTAGATGTCCGAGGGTGGGGGGGGGCAGGGGGGCACCGATGATCTTGCTGGCTGCATCCACTATACATTGTAGTGTCTTCTGGCAGGCAGCAGTCCAGCTTCTATACCACATCATGATGCAGTTGGTGAGGATGCTCTCAATGGTGCCCCGGTAGAAAGACGGTAGAAAGACGCCCGTAGAAAGCAGGTTTAAGCAAGGGTGTAAGCAAGCATGTCAGCACTTGTTCAGTGATGCCTGCCTTTGACCTTTGATTGTGTCATAGCAAGTCCTATGATCTCTGATGATGTCATAGCGAGTCCTATGACCATGAATGATGACTGCCTTTGATCTCTGATGATGTCATAGTGAGTCCTATGATCTTTGAAGTCCTAGGGACTCTTATGATGCCTGCGTTTGATCTTTGATGATGTCATAGCAAGTTCTATGATCTTTGATGATGTCATAATGAGTCCTATGGTCGTGAGTGATGCCTGTGTTTGATCTTTGATGTCATAGCAAGTCCTATGATCGTGAGTGATGCCGTGGCAGTTGCCACAGCCAGGATGTGTAGAATGATGATATAGACTCTACTGTATATCTCTTTGACACTGTCAGTACTATACTCTTTGACACTGTCAAACTCATTCCATGAGTATACTTCACTCTATATCATCACTTCACTCTATATTATAGAGTAAAGTGATGATATAGAGTGAAGTACGAGGAGACGAAGAAGAGTGATGTCTGAAGATAAGAGTTGAGGTTCGACTGAGCACGGCAATGATGATGGAAGGACTACAGCTCCTGACCAGATAGAGCGATGGTATAGAGTGAAGTAAGTGGCGGTAATGCGCCTGTAAGCTGGTTGCCAACTGACAGTCAAATCTAAAAGATGCCTGCCTTTGATCTTTGATGTCCTATGATTGTGAGTGAGCGCGAGTAATGCCTGCCTTTGATCTTTGATGATGTCATAGCATGTCCTATGATCGTTAGTGATGCAGTCCAAGGACAGAAAATTTTTTCACACATAGAGTTGGGATACCTAGGAACATCATAGGAACATCATAGGCGGTCCTATGATCTTCAGCGAGTCCTATGATCGTGGCACACTGACAGACACACACACAGACAGATTTCTTGAATTATACATAGAGTGATAAAAATAAAAAACTAAGAAATCACATGTACATAAGTATTCACAGCCTTTGCCATGAAGCTGAAAATTGAGCTCAGGTGAGTTAGTGGATAGAGTGATTCTTGAGACATGTGAGTTGCCATGGCCAAGATATATAGAGTGATGATACAGAGTGAAGTACATGGTGGTAATGCACCTGTAAGCTGGTTGCCAACCACCAATCAAATCTAGAAGAAGGTGCATTGTCATGTTCTGGTGAGCGCACTCTCCTACTCCCTTCCTGCTCAACTTTCACCGACTCTGCAGGCAATCACCTCACCTGCATGATGAGATGCACCTGCTGCATCTGCCTCGCCAGCGCTTAAAAGGACCTTCTCTTCAATGCTTCAGCGCTGGCTCGCTGGGTATACTACCTTCAGCAAGTAAGTTTAATTCTCTCTCTCTGAGGAAAAACCATTAATCCTTTTTGTCTTCTCCTCTTCAGGTTGCTGCCTCCTCCGTGGTGTGTCTCCGGGGTTGTTGTGCACTCACCTGCCTCATCATCACCACCACTTCAGCAGCCATCTTCACCCGGTAAGACACCTCACCCAGCTCTAGCCCTGCCTTCCAGCATCTATTCCTGGTTCACCGTTTGTGCTGGGTTCTCTGTTTCTCCCACGTGAGTGCAGTCCTATTTTTCCCATCTCTGTCTCCCTTCTTATATAACCTGCTCTCGTCTCTCCCTACATGCTGGGTCTTCCTCTAGCAAGTGGCGTTTTCCTTAATGACGCTTTCCTTTTTGCATTAATAAAATCCAAATCAAATTTGCTTCTCTTTGTCATCGTGTGTTTTCTCTGGGGTCACTCCCTGCACGTGAGCTGTCAATTATTACCAATCATGACATGCATCCTGTTTCCACTGTATTATGTCGGAGGTTGGAGCCAAAGGATGAGACCAGGTGCTGAAGTGAACATGTTTATTGAAAGGGCTGTGCAACCTAACCACACCCAACCACTAGGCACAGAAGATGGCCAAGAGACCGTCCCTCCTGCCTGCAGCCCTTTTATAGTCAGGGGTGGTGGCGAAACCAGAAGGTGGAGCCACCACCCCATGCCACACAAATAAAAGCACAGAACATACACACACAACATGAACCATATAAATAACTATATAACAAACTGATCATCCTTGAGATGTTTCTACAGCTTAATTGGAGTCCACCTGCGGTAAATTCAGTTGATTGGACATGATTTGGAAAGGCACACACCTATCTATACAAGGTCCCACAGTTGACAGTGCATGTCAGAGCACAAACCAAGCATGAAGTCAAAGGAATTGTCTGTAGACCTCAGAGACAGGATTGTCTCGAGGCACAGATCTGGGAAAGGATACAGAAAAAATTCAGCTGCTTTGAAGGTCCCCATGAGCACAGTGGCCTCCATCATCTGTAAATGGAAGAAGTTCAGAACCATCAGGACTCTTCCTAGAGCTGGTCGGCCATCTAAACTGAGCGATCGGGTGAGAAGGGCCTTAGTCAGGGAGGTGACCAAGAACCTGATGGTCACTCTGTCAGAGCTCCAGTGTTCCTCTGTGGAGAGAGGAGAACCTCCCAGAAGGACAACCATCTCTGCAGCAATCCACCAATCAGGACTGTATGGTAGGGTGGCCAAACGGAAGCCAGTCCTTAGTAAAAGGCACATGGCAGCCCACCTGGAGTTTACCAAAAGGCACCTGAAGAACTCTCAGACCATGAGAAACAAAATTCTCTGGTCTGATGAGACAAAGATTGAACTCTTTGGCGTGAATGCCAGGCGTCATGTTTGGAGGAAACCAGGCACCACTCATCACCAGGCCAATACCATCCCTACAGTGAAACACGGTGGTGGCAGCATCATGCTGTAGGAATGTTTTTCAGTAGTAGGAACTGGGAGACTAGTCTGGATAGAGGGAAAGATGAATGCAGCAATGTACAGAGACATCCTGGATGAAAACCTGCTTCAGAACACTCTTGACCTCAGACTGGGGCAACGGTTCATCTTTCAGCAGAACAACAACCCTAAGCACACAGCCAAGCTATCAAAGGAGTGGCCTCAGGACAACTCTGTAAATGTCCTTAAGTGGCCCAGCCAGAGCCCAGACTTGAATCCAATTGAACATCTCTGGAGAGATCTGAAAATGGCTGTGCACCGACACTTCCCATCCAACCTGATGGAGCTTGAGAGGTGCTGCAAAGAGGAATGGGCCAAACTGCCCAAAGATAGGTGTGCAAAGCTTGTGGCATCATATTCAATAAGACTTGAGGATGTATTTGCTGCCAATGGCACATCAACAAAGTATTGAGCAAAGGCTGTGAATACTTATCATCATTATCATCTGTATTTATTTTTGACAGGACACGATTAATCCCTCAGTTGGGGTGGGTCCTGCTTGACTGCACTTCTCAGAGTCCCACTCCAGTGGTTCCTGTCCACTGGTTCAACCTGGGCCAGTTGTAGCTTGAACCGGTCCATACAGACACCCTCTAGCCATGTCTTCTTTGGTCTTCCTCTTCCTTGACCTCTGCTGCTACCAGGATCGACCTCCATGACCTCCTTAATCCAGCCAACACTCCTCTCCGCATGGCCAAACCAACACAAACAGCGCATGCGGAGCACATCCTCAAGGTCATCCAGCTGCAGCCTAACCAGGAGTGTTTGTGAGCTGACCTCATCCTCAGTGGAGATGCCACATGTCCAGTGGACCATGGCCCTGTCATTCCGCTGCAGACGGTTAAGACAGGCCGCAGTCATGGTCCATGTCTCGCTGGAATGCAGCAATATGCTCCTCATGCAGGAATTGTAGATATGGCCATTTAGGCTGGTGGGAGCCAGCAGGTCTCAAGAATTGGGAGCACTTGCCTGAATTTGTTCCAGGCAGCCTGGCATCTTGTGATGGTGGCAAGCTCAGATCCACCACCAGTAGAGAGCATGTCAGCCAGGTAGCAGAAAGATGCCACCACTTCCAGCTTGTTGTCACCAACAACCAACTGTGTCATAGGCCGACCATCAATTGGCCTGGCCTCCCCACAACAGCACTTACATCGGAAATCTTGGTCATATGTCCGGCTACCAGAGAGTCCACTGTATCTCTTGTGCACCCATCTCGAGCAACCACTGCAAAAGACGGAGCCATGGCCAGTGCTGATGAGACACACAGCACATGGATACTTGCCAAACTTCCGGAGAACATCCAGGCCTGGGCCGGAGATCATGATCTTAGTCTTTCCCATGTTTACACAGAGTCCTTTGGCCTCCATGCCATTCTTCCAACGGACTAGCTTCACAAGTATCTCCTCGAGTGTCTCTGCAATGATGTCCAGGTCATTGGCGTACAGGATCTCCCAGGGACAACCAGTACGGAACTCACAAGACAGGGCCTCCAGAACAATAAGAACTTATGTACATGTGATTTCTTAGTTTTTTTTTATTTTTAATACATTTGCAAAAATCTCACACTTTTTTCATGTTGTCATTATGGTGTATTGTGTGTAGAATTTTGAGGAAAAAATGAATTTAATCCATTTTGGAATAAGGCTGTAACATGACAAAATGTGGAAAAAGCCAAGTGCTGTGAATACTTTCCAGATGCACTGTACTTTCCCAGTCATCTGGTAATTCTTCCCTACAACTCGGAGCCTGTATGGGGCAACTTCCGGTTTCTGTTGGTAGTGTCAAATCAGTCAGCAAGAGTGGAGTAGTGGGGCATTTAAAATAGCATTTTTAAAGTGTTTCAAATTTGTTTTAATGTATAGTCCACATATGTGTTTTGCAGTCAAGTGGCAGCTAATTTCAGCACTTGTAGTTTTTGTATTTTTGAATGTTTTTGCGTAGTTCTGGTACTTGTTGCTGCTGTTCATGGTTGTGCCATAGACTGGATAAATGGAGGCTTCTCACAAATAAGCACAGCTAAATCCGTGGCTTCAACAGCAATGATCATGCACTGAAAACTAAAAAGAACTGTTGGTGTGATCAGTGGTACAGACACAGGACAGACAAGAATACCGGTTATGTTTTCACTTGTTTGAATGTCACAGATCTGACATTTTATATATGTCACCAGATGCAAGGCTGCATGAAGGAAAATAATAAATCAAAAAATAGTAACAGTTTGTTCCCTAAGGCTTAACGATTTAAGAAAGATATCAATTTTTTTTTTTTTTTTTTGCATTCATTGCACTGCATTAGAACGATATGGACTTAATATTAGCAGCTTCAGCATGCATTAATTTTTAAATTATCACAAAATGCAAAGCAATCAAATTTTGAACAATTGTTTGAAAATGTCTGTACATGTTAAGTTAAATAACAAGCATTCACAGCATGACAGCAGCATGAGCATTTTAATGTCAGCTGTCTGTTTTACCCCGACGTTAAAACACCCAAGCACGGTGTTGTGGTTCTTTGTGGCTCTGACTAGGTTCTTCGTCTGCTCTGAGGTAAATTTGGTACTGTTCATCATCTTTTAACAAAATGCAACCAACTTTATTGCAGTGGAAACATTGATAGATCTCAGAGCTTTTATTTATTTACACCGTTTGCATCTTAGCAGTGGCGCTAACAGAGCTACTGTCTGCGAGGCCACTTTTTCAGGTCATCTTCTCATCCCTCCATAGCTGTGGGAAGTGGTATGATTATATTATCGTTTTTGAGGTGCAAAAGGCCGTGTTCCCACATTTGTGATGCCAAAGTCATTGGGTTTTTTTTAACAAGGAAAATGTCAGGAGGTGAGATGGAGCCATGTCCTCATTTGGTGTTGTAATTTGCAATTCTTGTCACTGGAACATGGCCTCCAACTTACACCTTATCTTTAAGTTCATTCTCTGATTATCTGCATTATTATTTTGGTCCTGTTTGTCATTTTGGTCCTTGTATTCATTTCCTCCCATCTGGTATTTATTTCCTATCATGTTGTATCTAATGTGTGTGTTTATCTTGCTGTAGTCTGGCCTGATTTGTGTTCTGATTATCTACAACTGTTTGGTATTTCTGTAATTAGTTCACCTGTATTTAAAGGACGCAGCCCCTCAGCTGGGCGCGGCGTCATTAGTCATTCTGACCTGTTCGGTGCTCATCCATTCTGTCTGACTCGATCGGTATCCTGACCTGTTTTTGTCTGTACCCTAATCGGTTTTGCTTTGCAGTTCCCATACTGCTTTATTTTGTGTTGTATTAAAGCTAGCGGTACTCATATACTTTACAAGCAGTTTCATGAAATGGTCAGTCAGAAAGCAACTCATACCGGCTCGGGCATCGCTCAGGTTAACAAGGTCAGGAGTTCTTTGCAGTGGAGGATGAAGGACAGAGCTGCATGGAGTAATCTGATCAGACCTAAATGAAACAGTCATTGTCGCCCCGACAGACTGCTATGATGATGAAATAATGTCAAACGTTCATTCTGCATTTGAATCTTGTTCTCTGCCCCACTGGGGCCCAAACCATGACAGAAAAGTGTCCTGTTTCCGTGAAAACTCCACGTTCTAAACTAGTACTGGAAGTTGTGCACATAATTCACGCAAGGCATCATGGGGGCTAGGAATAAGTTGGATAAGAAATAATTGTAATGAAGTTGCAAGTATCATCAGCTCATTGAATAGCTCAAAAGCAACAGATGAACATGGTCTTAAAACCAGAAAATAAAGAATCTCTCATTTGTCCAATCACTCATTTAATCAATCTGTCAATCAAACATGCTGTCCTCCCAGCTGCTTGGAAGGTAGGAGTGGTCAGACCAATTTTCAAAATGGGGAGTAAAACTGACACAAACAACTACAGACCAGTCAGCATCTTACCGGTCATCTCCAAAATAACTGAAAAATGGGTGGCCGCACTATTATGTGAACATCTGAATTATGGGAGCAACTCCCTGCATCACGCACAGTTTGGGTTCCGTGCCCACCACTCAACAGAGTCTGCAACAGGCTTGTTCCAAGAGAAAACTAAATCTTTCTTAGATAAGTGCAATTGTGTAGGTGCTGTTTTTAGATCTGAAGACTACATTTTCCACTATTGACCACAACATCCTTTTAACCAAACTTAACTCAGTTTAATTTTTCACAACATGTTATCAAATGGATGAAATCCTATTTAACCAAAAGAGAGCAATGTGTCATAGTCAGCAGTGTCAAATCACCATATATCGGTCCCTCAAGGATTTCATGGGATGTTTTTATGACTGTTGTGGCCCAAAAAACCTGAATTCACGGGAGCTTTTTTTTTAAAAAAGTTGGGATAAAAGTTGCAATGTTTTGAGAGCTTTTTTTGCACTAAAAGTTGTGGGGAGAATTACAAATTTTAACCTGTTGAACTCTGGTCAATTTCCCTAAAAACGCCTAAAAATAACATACCCAAAGTAAATCAAAAGCTGTTCTTCAACCCTTTGCAGCATGGGGTTGGTCTCATTTAAAAGAAAACACTCTGAATTTTTTGGCAAAACAGTCATAATCTCTCTACCTGCTCCTACCACTGAGTAACAGTCATCTAAACATACTGAATTTGAAGAAAATAATGTTCGCCTGGGTGTTTTTTTAGATACAAATGCTTGCAAATAACACACAGCTGTCAGATACTGGCTGGAAAATGCAACAGAAATGTAGAACCAAGTGTTATCAAGCTCAGGTCAAAATTTTGTAACAATACCACAAAAAAAAATGAATATATTACACAGCTTTTTTCTCAGGTTGCTCCCAGGCATTTTTGAACTGTGCCAAATTGTGCCAAATGGCACAGTTTGGAAAAACGTCTATAACTTTTGAATGCTTCAACATAGAAGCTTCCTCTTGGGCTCTAATGAAAGGTGACACTCAGGGCTGTGTGTGTGTGTGTGGGGGGGGGGTGTTCATTCATGAATGAATGAATGAACAAACAAGCCCCCCACACACAAAGAAACATGCCACGTAAAAAATGTGTGGCCTTTTTTACAAGAAAAAATAGCCTACAGGGCAATAAAAATTATACTAAAATATCTGCAATGTAGAGGATAACCCCCCCCCCCCCCCCCCCCCCCCCCCCCCCCCCCCCCCCCCCCCCCCGCTACAGAGGAACTCGGCACACAAAAAAACTTGTGGCCATGACGGACCATTGTAATTACCAGTCGGTCTAAAGTCATTTTTATTACTATTCTCACTGATAAAGAATAATTTAGCTTATAACACTTACCTGTCCACAACAGCAGTGTCGTTGGCGAACATCTGTTCCTCATTGTCAGACGAACATGAAGCTGGTCCGGTTGTTACGGACTCGTGGTTCTGGTTACCCGACATGGTCAAACCATCTCCGCTTCCATGCTTGCGGTTTTTGCAAACCATTTTTCAAAACAAATAAGAACAGTAGTAATAAAAAAAGACTGGCTAATGGCTGAGAGTGGCTAACGCTACCGGTACGCACAGGTCTCAATGTGAGTCACCCAGCGGCTTAGGCAAAAAAGATTTTACGCACGGGGACGCACCCGTTTCAATCGTCAAACTTCTCTGCTTCAATTGGCTCGTTGTATTCGCAGTCATTGGTAGGCAGGTCCAACGACCTAGGTTGGTGCTAGGTTTTCAGTCATTGGTTCTTCAAGGTTTCAGAAACCCAATTCAAGGCTCTTATTAGTCGAATGAGAGGGCAATCAAATCTAAACCAATCAAACACTCCTTTGGCTTTCTGTTCACGGCTGTGTCTGTACTGGAAGAACGGAAATGCAGCTTTTTTTTTTTTCAGTGCGCACTGAGACTGACGCAGAGACGTGACCGCCTGCGGAATCCCGGAGTTCAACAGGTTAAAGCAGATGTTTTTTCCAGTTTACTGCAGCGATATTCTATATAACAATACAAGAAAAGCACAGGATTGTCAAAAATTTCCTATTAAACAGTGATTTATAAATTAAGCAGAAACTTCTGCTATACAGAAAAAATCTTTTGTATAACAGCAAATATAGACTTTAACACAATATCCATTACTACAGCTAAAGTGCATTGAATGCATGTTAAAGAGCAGATACAGTGGTGTGAAAAAGTGTTTGCCCCTTCCTGATTTCTCATTTTTTGAATGTTTGTCACACTTAAATGTTTCAGATCAAACAAATTTAAACATTAGACAAAGATAACAAGTAAACACAAAATGCAGTTTTTAAATGAAGGTGTTTATTATTAAGGGTAAAAAAAAAAAATCTAAACCTACATGGGCCTGTGTGAAAAAGTGATTCCCCCGTTAAAATATAAATTAACTGTGGTTTATCACATCTTTGGAAAGCTGAGTTCAATTTCTCTAGCCACACCCAGGCCTGATTACTGCCACACCTGTTCTCAATCAAGAAATCACTTAAATGCTGCGATCCAAAGAAATTCAGGAACAAATGTAACGTGTCTGCCAGGCAGACATCATCAAAGATCAAAGGCAGGCATCACTGAACAAGTGCTAACGTCAAAGATCAAAGGCAGGTTTCACCAGGGTTACTGTTGCCATGGTAGCCATGTCAAAGATCAAAGGCAGACATCACCATGATTACTGTTGCCATGGTAACAGTAACTTTCTACGGGCAAGCAGAAATGCTTCCTCACACTTCCTTTCTATGGGCATGCAGAAATCATATTATAATGCAAGAAATCTCTTCTGTGTGTGTGTCTGTTCCGCACGTATCTCCCAAACCGTTTGGCAGACTGGCCTCAGATTTCATACATGCTGTGCTGAGGTTATGAGGATGTGCATCCCCGAATTTCAGCCTCCCTGGATATGCAGAAGTTTAGGAGGGGGAATCTTTAATGAACGTCCATATGAATGTCCATATGAACGTCCATATACAGTACTATGCTCCCATAGACACACTTTGTTCTAATATGAGGTCATAGAATTCCGGTCACATGATCATATAAGGAGTTGTTCAGAACTCATATGGTCATGTGACCAGACTTCTGTTGGTAAACTCAGTCCTATGATGCCTATGTCATCACATGACCATATAAGGAGTTGTTCAGAACTCTGACCTCCATGTCTGATGTCATACAGACATCCTAGGACCGATGTCAGTCTCAGAACAAACAATATATTGTTAAACACTATTTTAGAAATCCATCTTAAAAGTGGCATTTTGTCTTTTTAAAACTGTTTTCAGTTTCTTACCCTTTTTTTAAAATAATTTTACTTTGCAACTTTAGCTATGAGTTATTACGCTCACTGGCAATTCACAGAAGCTTATGTTGAGCAGAATTTTTCAAATGCCACTCTTCACTGCATGGCAGACAATGCCATAACAGAGCTGAATCAAACTCTGAGCTGGGTGGAATCTCTGAAAGGTAAGCTTTATGTTCAGCGCCAAAAAGCCAACGAAATGGAGAGAAATTTAGCTATGGAGCAATCAAAAAATGTCCTACTTCAATTGAGAATCAGTCAGCTCCAGGAAGGGATGCACAGAGGGAGTAAAAAGACCAGTAGGTCAATGACTCCTCTTGCAGAGCAGAAAACAGCTGACGAACGACTCCAGGAAAAAATCAGAATGATGGAGCAGAAATATTTAGAGGACATTGCATATATAGTTTCTACTCACCAAGACAATGAAGACTTTGAAACAGCAAGACTTCAATCACTTAATGAAAATCTTAGAGTAGAAATTGTGGAACTTCAAAAGAAGTTGGCAGAAATGCAACAAAATGAATATGCAAAACAGGCCCAGCTTACAGACAGGGTCTTTCAGCTGGAGGGAGAAATGCAAAGACAAACTGATGAGATCAATATCTCCATGACTGCTCTGGTGAAGCAGGAAAAAGCTGACAAGCAAAAACTCCAGGAAAAATTGAGCATAATGGAGAAGAAACATCGGGAGGAAATTGCAAAAACTCTTTCTGCCCACAAAGAAGATGAAGAGAGAAAAACAGCAAAACTTCGTTCACTTAATGAAAACCTTGAGGCAGAAATTGCGGAACTACGAAAAATAGTTAGAAACCAAAGAGTGGCAGCAGTGAAAGTACGACACCTTGAGACTAAACTTGCCACAGAAGGAGAAAAAAATGTGAAATTGCAGGAAAAGTTTGCAGAAGTGGAAAAACGGCTCTGCAAACAAAATGAGCAAGAAAAACACGAACTTACAGAGAGGATCCATCAGCTGGAGGAAGAAATGCAAAGACAAACTGATGAGAACAGCTCAATGACTGTTCTGATGGAGCGGGAAAAAGCAGACAAAGAAATACTCCAGGATAAACTGAATATGATGGAGCAGAAACACCGGGAGGACATTGCAAAAACCGTTTCTGCCCACAAAGATGAAGCGAGAAAAACAGCAAAACTTCAATCACTGACTGAGAACTTTGAGGCTGAAATTGAGGAACTAAGAAAACAAGTCAAAAAGAAAACAATGCAGCATAAAAGGGCTCAATTTTATCTTGACTTCTACGAGAAAGCACACCAGAATGAAATTGCCAAGATCTCATGTATTCAACAGGAGAAAGTACAAGAGCTGGAGAGTAAATCAGCCACAGAAAGAGAAGAAAATGTGAAACTGCAGGAAAAGTTGGCAGAAGTAGAAAAACAGCTCTGCAAACAAAATGAGCAAGAAAAACACGAACTTACAGAGAGGATCCATCAGCTGGAGGAAGAAATGCAAAGACAAACTGATGAGAACAGCTCAATGACTGCTCTGATGGAGCGGGAAAAAGCAAGACAAAGAAATACTCCAGGATAAACTGAATATGATGGAACAGAGACACCGGGAGGACATTGCAAAAACCGTTTCTGCCCACAAAGATGAAGCGAGAAAAACAGCAAAACTTCAATCACTGACTGAGAACTTTGAGGCTGAAATTGAGGATCTAAGAAAACAAGTCAAAAAGAAAACAGTGCAGCATGAAAGGGCTGAATTTTATCTCGACTTCAACGAGAAAGCACACCAGAATGAAATTGCCAAGATCTCATGTATTCAACAGGAGAAAGTACAAGAGCTGGAGAGTAAATCAGCCACAGAAAGAGAAGAAAATGTGAAACTGCAGGAAAAGTTGGCAGAAGTAGAAAAACAGCTCTGCAAACAAAATGAGCAAGCAAAACACGAACTTACAGAGAGGATCCATCAGCTGGAGGAAGAAATGCAAAGACAAACGGATGAGAACAGCTCAATGACTGCTCTGATGGTGCGGGAAAAAGCAAGACAAAGAAATACTCCAGGATAAACTGAATATGATGGAACACAGACTCCGGGAGGACATTGCAAAAACCGTTTCTGCCCACAAAGATGAAGCGAGAAAAACAGCAAAACTTCAATCACTGACTGAGAACTTTGAGGCTGAAAGTGAGGAACTAAGAAAACAAGTCAAAAAGAAAACAGTGCAGCATGAAAGGGCTGAATTTTATCTCGACTTCAACGAGAAAGCACACCAGAATGAAATTGCCAAGATCTCATGTATTCAACAGGAGAAAGTACAAGAGCTGGAGAGTAAATCAGCCACAGAAAGAGAAGAAAATGTGAAACTGCAGGAAAAGTTGGCAGAAGTAGAAAAACAGCTCTGCAAACAAAATGAGCAAGCAAAACACGAACTTACAGAGAGGATCCATCAGCTGGAGGAAGAAATGCAAAGACAAACGGATGAGAACAGCTCAATGACTGCTCTGATGGTGCGGGAAAAGGCAAGACAAAGAAATACTCCAGGATAAACTGAATATGATGGAACACAGACTCCGGGAGGACATTGCAAAAACCGTTTCTGCCCACAAAGATGAAGCGAGAAAAACAGCAAAACTTCAATCACTGACTGAGAACTTTGAGGCTGAAAGTGAGGAACTAAGAAAACAAGTCAAAAAGAAAACAGTGCAGCATGAAAGGGCTGAATTTTATCTCGACTTCAACGAGAAAGCACACCAGAATGAAACTGCCAAGATCTCATGTATTCAACAGGAGAAAGTGCGAGAGCTGGAGAGTACATTAGCCACAGAAAGAGAAGAAAATGTGAAACTGCAGGAAAAGTTGGCAGAAATGGAAAAGGAACTTTGTAAACAAAGAAAGCTAGAAAAAAAAAACTTGAATGTTGTGTTCAGTGCCAACAGTCAGAATTGAAGAGGATCACATATGCCACGATTTTCCAAAGAAAAAGCTTCTTTGGAAGAGCACATTAAAGTTTTGCAAATCCAATGCAAAAATGACACACGTGTCCTAAAAGACCAGCTGGCATCCTTAGAAACGTGGTATGCCTCAAAGCTTCAACAGAGGGACAAACACAATCAGAAGCTTCAAGCAGAGTTGGGGGAAGTACGACGACAGCTGGATAGAGAGAAATTTGCTGGGCAGAAGGAGGAATCCTCCCCAATCCTCCAGATGAGCCAGTCTCGTTCTTCTCATGAGGAGGACCTCAGCAAGCAGGAGGGTCTCAAAGACATTCTTAAAGACATTTTAGAAACATGTGAGGAACAAGGGCAAAAAATAGATAAACCAGAGAAAAATGTCACAAATGTTACCCAAAGCAGTCTTTTGGAGAAGGAGAGGTTCAGGTTCAGGTTACTTTATTTGTACCCGTAGGTAGATTTGTTTTGCAGTCTGGTGACATCCATATTTACAAGCCACAATTACATTCAACATAGACACAAACACAGGCACACATGAAGCTGACTATAAACATGATAAAAATACTCAAGGCTCCATCAATCAGGGTATATAGACAAAGAGATAAGAGAAAAACCAGAGGTAAGAGAGAAGGGCCATATTAAAAAGTTAAAAACTAGTCAAAGAGGTTAAAAACTCAAAGGTCTAAAACCCAATAAAATATTTAGAACCCAAATAACATCGTACAAAAATAAGTAAATATAAAATGGAGTTAATAAATAGGTACCTAAATTATGTGCAATATATTGTTACAATTTGTTCAACTCTTTGACAGCAGCAGGAACAAAGCTGTTTTTGTAGCGCTGGGTTTTACTTTTTGGGACAGCAAACCTCCGTCTTGAGGGAAGAAGCTGAAAGTTGCAGTGCAAAGGGTAGGAGTCATCATTTAAAATGGAGGTAGCAATCCTCTGTACTTGTCTGGTGTACAGGGATGTCAGGCTCAGCTGTGGCTCACCAAGCAAACGACTGGACCATCTAACTACCTGATCCAAGGATTTCCTCTGTTTCAGTTTTATCTGACCAAACCATGACACTAAAGAAAAGGGTAAAACAGATTCAATAAAAGCCCGATAAAACATTGTCATTATGGTTCGGTCAATTTGGAAGCGTGCAAGTTTTCTCAAGCAATGCAAATGTTGCTGACCCTTTTTGCACACCCTTTCACAGTTCTCTTCAAAGTTTAAATTACTATCAATAATTGTCCCAAGATATTTGTAGGATTGTACACATTCGGTGGTCTGGCCTTTTAGTACGGTGACTTTGTGCCTGGGAGTTTTCCTCCTAAAGTCAATAATCATGTCTTTAGTTTTTGTTGTATTCAGCTGCAGGTAGGAATCCTCACACCAGTGAACAAAATCATCAACTACTGGGCCGTGGCCACTCTCACCATCCTGGAGGAGACTGACAATAACTGAGTCATCAGCATACTTTATAATGTGTCTGTTGTCATGTCTGCTCCAACACATGTTTGTGTACAGGATGAAGAGTAGTGGTGATAACACACACCCCTGAGGGGAGCCAGTAGAAGAGCACTTTAGGTCAGACAATGTACCATTGACCCTTACTCTCTGCATCCTGTTGGTTAAGAAATCCAGAATCCAACCCATCAGATTATTGCTCAGAGACTCGAAAAAGGAGGCACAAGAAAAAAAAATCTCCATAAAAAGCATGAAAACTAACCTTGAGATGTTTGAGAAGGCAAGCAAAGCAAAGGTGATTAGGTTTTCCTGGAAGTTCCAGTTTCCTCCTTAAAAATGGTGGGGCATGGGATGGGTGGGGGGGGGGGTCGGAGGTTTTCCTGGAAGTCCAGTTTCCTCCTTAAAAAAAAAAATGGGTGGGGGGGGTGGACCCCTCCGTGGATCGCCACCTTATCGTGGTGGAGGGGTTTGTGTGCCCTAATGCAGAGTTTTTCAACCAGGGTGCACCAATACATTCAAATTTATGTGGGAAATTGTCCAATTTCACTTGTTAATTGATCCAAAAAATTGCAAAGAATTTGCACAATTTTTGGACAAATTAAGACGTTAAATTAGATAATTTCCCACAGAAACCTGAATGTACCGGGGCACCCTGGTTGAAAAACTCTGCCCTACTGAACCCAGGAGCTGTGTTGTCAGGGCAAGGTTGCCTTCGGAAGGACAAGCTGATCCTGGGTGAAGGGCTAGACTAAGAGCGGTCCACATGGGCGAATATGTTGGGTGGGAGTGCTTGGTGGGGGGGGGGACAATAAACAGAACATTTTCTCCAGAGTAAATATTGAGGGGACATCAAGTATTATTGTTGTCAGTCACAAATTTATGAGAAAGAATGTACAAATGTACACTTAGGGGAAAAATGCTGCAAATTTAAAGAAAAAAAGTCAAATTTATGAGAAAGAAAATTGCAAATTTAAAAGAAACAACTGCACATTTACAAAAAGTTTACTAGAAAAAAGTTGCAAATTTAGTGAGAAAAAAATGTAAATTTACAAGAAAAAACTCACTATAAAAAGGTTACAAATTTACAAGAAAAAAATTACAGATTCAAGATGCAAGAACAGCAGATTTATGGGGGCAAAGTGGCAAATTTACAACAAAAAAGTTTTACATTTACAAATAAAGGTAGTAAATTAATGAGAAAAAGTTACACATTTATGAGAAAAGCTGCAGATTTTAAAGAAAAAAAGGTCCCCCCGAAACCCCCTTGATTTACGCCCATGTCACCAGGCTGTTCTGCTGTGGGAGGAGCTACTGAAGGCAGCGACTGTCACTACAGACGTTCACCACGCTGCTGCTTTTAGTGTCATAGGTGGAACAAGAATCCTGCTTGCAGCTTGATATGACGATTTCAGTGCATTGTGGAGCGTGTAAATAATGAGGCGGATTTGGTTCAGGCGGTTTATTACACGACTCACACAAGGAGCATAGACAGAA
Source organism: Pholidichthys leucotaenia (assembly GCA_020510985.1). Lineage (NCBI taxonomy): Eukaryota > Metazoa > Chordata > Actinopteri > Cichliformes > Pholidichthyidae > Pholidichthys > Pholidichthys leucotaenia. The sequence goes on from CM035840.1 coordinate 442,779,365, forward strand.
TGGCATACAAGTAGGAACTCTTCCCTTAAATAACATGACATCCTTCTAGACCAGGGGTGCTCATTACGTCGATCGCGATCTACTGGTCGATCGCGGAGGTAGTACTGGTCGATCGCAGTTTGTACGACTGTTGACTGATTTCTGTACCTTTATCTTGTTCTCAATAAAGTTTGGGAAAAAAAAAAAAACCTGGTCGATCGCAGCGTGACATTAAAAAAAATATTTGTCAGCCTATCAAACATCCCGTCACTTGATTGACATACAGGGCAACCATTCAGATGACAACTGAATTTTGACCTTTAGGTCACCGCTCATGCGTAAACAACGGCGCTAAGCGCAGCAAAACTTACAAGCTAGTCAGCGAATTACCTCAGATTTTAAGCCCTTGCTAAAACATATGGTGATCAAAATGAGTCGGACTGTTCATGGAAAATACGACATCGACTTTCCGCCGAAAAGCCAGCTGAGAAAGAGAAAGGTGGAGGAACTAAAAATCCCAGTTGTCCGGACAGCAGTCATTTTTCACTCAACAAACTTCAAAAGCGAAAGCCGCCACCGAAGCATCGTTCCGGGTGAGTCACGCCATCGTTAAAAACAATAAGTCCTTCCAAGACGGAGAGATGGTAAAAGAAGCATTCGTTGAAGCAGCTGACTCATTTTAATTTTAATTTAATTAAAATTAAAATTAAAAAAAATTAATTTAATTTTAATTTTAATTATATGTTTTGCATTTTTGTAGTGGGTAGATCATTTTGACTTGGTTGTTTTATAAGTAGCTCGCATGCTGAAAAAGTGTGAGCACCCCTGTTCTAGACTCTTCTCACACACAAAAGATAATCTCCTTCTAGAATCTTCTCACACACAAAAGATAATCTCCCCGTCCGACTGCAGTCAGTCCATTCATCCTTGACACCTCCCTGTTATCTTACTAGGGCATCTAGAAACTTCTCACACACAAAAGGTTAACTTTGCGTCCTTTGTTCCTGTCTAAGGTGGTAAACCATTATGCACTCCCCAGGTTGCCACACCACCCTCCCCAGCAACTTAGATAGGACAAAAGGGTAACAGTCCACATGCTGTGATAGAACCATTAACATCAGTCCACATGCTGTAGAACAATCAGCATCAGTCCGCATGCTGCTTGGGCTTCAGTCTTCTGCCGTATCTGCTGTAGCCAGGATTCGCCGCCTCCGTGGTACTGCCATGCTGGGGGGCTGATGTCTCGGGGTGAAAACTTTTTGACTGTCCGTGTGGGTGCTCTGGAGAATCTTTTCTCTGGGAAGCGCCCCGTGGGAGTCTTCCACGCCGAGGGGCCCTCGCCAACAGCACTTGCTCGTCAGCCACAACGAAAGCAGGTTTGAATCTGTCTATGCCAATTTTTTCCCTCCTACCCCCCAAGTCTAGCAAAAAATGCTTATCCCCTGTTCCCAGCACTCTAAACGGTCCATCATAAGGTGGGCGCAGTGGGGGGCGGTGGGCGTCGTGTCTGACAAACACGAACTCTGCATTTTTCAAAGCTTTAGGCACAAAAACGCACGGAAAACTGTGGTGGGCAGGGCCTGGCAGCGTGCTTGAGTCTATGCAACGCTGCAGCAGCTGAGACGGGGAGCTGCTCAGCGCAGGATTATCTGGCAGAAACTCCCCAGGCAGCCGGAGTGGTTGTGCAAAAACGAGTTCTGCCGGGGAAGGTTCCAGATCCTCTTTAGGCGCAGAACGTAACCCCAATAAAACCCATGGTAGCCTGTCTACCCAATTTGCATCCGTCAGTGAAGCCCTCAGAGCCGCTTTTAACGACCTATGAAAACGTTTGCATAACCCATTAGCCTGCAGGTTGTACGCGGTTGTGCGGTGAATTGAGACACCTAGGCTGCGGGCCATGGTTGACCAGAGTTCAGAAACAAATTGAGAGCCTCTGTCGGACGTAATGTCCAACAGAACTCCAAAACGCACCACCCATGCTGTTAAAAACGCGCGCGCCACCTCCTCGGCCGTGGTTGCCACCAGCGGAACCGCTTCTGGCCAGTGCGTGGTGCGGTTCACCATTGTCAGGAGATGCGTGTACCGCTGTGATGGCGGAAGGGGCCTACGAGGTCCACGTGGACATGGTTGAACCTCTTAGCCGGGATGCGAAACGGCTCCAAGGGAGCCTTCGTGTGTCTGTGAACCTTGGCTCGTTGGCACGCCACGCAGGCTGCCGCCCACTCTTTCACTTGTTTGCGAAGGCCCGGCCACACATATTTCTCTCCTACCATTTTGACCGGCGCGCGCACCCCCGGGTGTGCCAAAGAGTGAACCGACTCAAACACGCGGCGGCGCCACGCGGCCGGAACCACAGGCCGTGGGCGACCCGTGGAGATGTCGCAGAGTAAGGGGGGAATGCCGTTAAGCAGCGTCCTCTTCTCCAGCCTTAACCCTGTTGGTCCAGACTGGAGCGCGCGCACGTCCGCGTCACTAGCCTGCTCCGCGGCCATGGCTGCGTAATCCAACCCTACACAGATCGGGGCCACAACGGCGCGCGAGAGGCAGTCTGCCACTACATTCAGTTTGCCCGACACATGCTGAATATCGGTAGTAAACTCTGAGATCGCGGCCAGCTGCCTCTGCTGCCGGCCCGACCAAGGTTCTGAAACTTTGGCCATCGTGAATGTTAGTGGCTTATAGTCAACGAACGCAGTAAAATTGCGCCCTTCCAGCCAAAACTGGAAATGGCGAATGGCCAGGTGGAGAGCCAGCAACTCCCTGTCGAACGCGCTGTATTTACGTTCATTGTCGCTCAAGGTTCTGCTGAAAAAGGCAAGCGGCTGCCAAGCCCCGGCAACGCGCTGCTCCACGACCGCCCCTATGGCCACATCTGAGGCGTCAGTGGTGAGGGCTATGCGGGCCGTTGGGTCTGGATGTGCCAACAATGCGGCGTTTGCCAGGGCTGCTTTAACTTCCGAGAACGCCTGCTCTCGTTCCGGGGTCCATTCGACCCGATTCGTGGGTTTCTGTTTTTTGAGCGCAGCGTACAATGGCTGCATGAGCTGCGCTGCGCGGGGAAGGAAACGGTTATAAAAGTTCACCATTCCCAAAAATTCTTGTAGCGCCCTGACCGTTTGCGGTCGGGGAAAATCTGTCACTGCGCGCACTTTGTCAGGCAGCGGAACCGCTCCTTCGGGAGAGACGCGGTGCCCTAAAAAATCAATCCCCATCACCCCGAACTGACATTTCGCTGGGTTTATTATTAAACCGTGCTCTTCCAACCTTCGGAAAACCGTCGTGAGGTGGGTTTCGTGTTCGTCTTCGGACGCGCTGGCTACTAAGATATCGTCCAGGTAGACGAACACGAAAGGGAGATCGCGCAGCACTGCGTCCATCATGCGTTGGAACGTCTGTGCTGCCCCTTTAAGCCCAAATGGCATACACAAGAACTCAAATAAACCAAACGGAGTTATTACCGCTGTTTTGGGTATGTCCTCAGCGTGCACTGGGACTTGGTGGTAACCACGGACCAAATCTATCTTAGAAAAAATGCGCGCTCCTGCAAGGTGAGCGGAAAAATCCTGAATGTGGGGAACTGGGTAGCGGTCGTGCGCTGTAGTGTTGTTTAACCTGCGGAAATCGCTGCAAGGTCGCCACAAACCTTCAGCTTTAGGGACCATGTGTAGCGGGGAAGCCCATGGGCTGTTTGAGCGCCTGATGATGCCTAACTTCTCTAGGTTAGCGAACTCCTCGCGCACTATGGCCAGTTTAGCTGCGTCCAAGCGCCGAGGTCTTGCAAAAACGGGCGGCCCGGTGGTGGTGATAAAATGCTCCACCCCATGTTTAGCGATAGCTGCTGAAAACGTCGGGACTGTGAGTGCTGGGAACTGAGCGAGCAGTGTGTGGAACTTACCGCATGCTGCTGTGACGTTGGCTTGTGCTGTTGGCCGGGTCACTCGAGCTATACAGGGGAGAGAGTCAAAAGACAGTGCATTAACCAGGCGCCTGTTAGCGATATCTACCAACAACCCATGTGCACATAGAAAATCAGCCCCCAGTATATGGTAATCCAATGCTACTACAACAAAAGTCCATTCAAATGTACGACCGTGTAGAGACAAGAGTAGAGTCCTCTCACCAAAGGTCTTAATGTCTGAGCCGTTTGCTGCTGCCATCTCGGGGCTGCTGGGTCCTGCCAGCCGGTCAGCGTAGGTCGGCCGGATGAAACTCTTCTGTGCGCCAGTGTCCACAAGGAAATGCCTCCCCGAGCGTGTGTCCATCAAATAGAGCAGCTTGTTCTCCTCCCCGAGGGTCGCGGCTGCTACCGACCCCCGGTCTTGGCGTTTCCCGAGCGCTTGAACTGGCACGGTGGTATACATTTGCGTGCCCTCTCTGCAAAGCGGCGGTGGTAGAAGCAAAGCGTGCCACCTCCACGTTCCTTGGCCCCCACTGCTGCTGCCGTCGGTGGTTCTGCTGCTGCCGTCGGCGGCTCCTTGCCTCCTCATGTCGACGTGCCGGGCTCTGTCGCTGCCACAATGGTCACGAAAGCCTTGGTGGCGACGATGATCCGGTCTGCCTCTCGGGCTAGCACACAATAGTCCCGTTTGGCCAGCAACGACGAATTGGCCAGGGCCGCTCTCGCCGCTGTCGGAAGGTTCCTGAGGAAAATGTGGGTGAAGATGAAGTGGTCGTCGTCCGTACCCTTTAACCTCAGCATCTTCTCCATCATGTCCACGGCCGAACCGTCTCCCAACTCGGTCCGTGTCAGAAGTCTCTCTGCTCTCTCACCATCCGAGAGCGTGTAGTGCTGGATGAGGGCAGCCTTCAGCGCGTCATATTTGCCGTTGGCTGGTGGCTGATCGAGCAGGCTCTCGATGTGCTGAGCCGTGCTGGCATCGAGCGCTGCGACCACATAGTGGAATTTCGTATCATCCGCCGATATCCCTCGGAGGGCGAACTGCACCTCGATTAGGTGGAACCAGGAGCGCGGGTTGTGCTGCCAAAAATCAGGTAGATTGATCGCTACAGCGCATGCAAAGCTGGGGGTTCCAGTCGAGGTTGGCTCCGGGGATCTTCCGTCGTATTCCATGATTTGTCCTGGGTCACCAGTGTGGAGCGTGTAAATAATGAGGCGGATTTGGTTCAGGCGGTTTATTACACGACTCACACAAGGAGCATAGACAGAATGGCATACAAGTAGGAACTCTTCCCTTAAATAACATGACATCCTTCTAGACTCTTCTCACACACAAAAGATAATCTCCTTCTAGAATCTTCTCACACACAAAAGATAATCTCCCCGTCCGACTGCAGTCAGTCCATTCATCCTTGACACCTCCCTGTTATCTTACTAGGGCATTTAGAAACTTCTCACACACAAAAGGTTAACTTCGCGTCCTTTGTTCCTGTCTAAGGTGGTAAACCATTATGCACTCCCCAGGTTGCTTGTTGCTCTTACCTCTGAATTTTGAGGAAATGTCTCTTCAAAATTCCTATGCTTGCTGTCATAATGCCGTTTCAAATTGTCAATCTTTATCAAGCTGTTGTTAACCTTTCCTACTTCAGCCTCCAGACCGTGGTCGAGAAGCACAGGGGAGATGATCCTCCAGGGCCGAAGCTAGCGTTAGCTCCGGGGTTAGCTCCCTTCTATTTACTCACAACAGCAGTGGGAAAGCAGGGAACAGGACACGGTGGCTCGCTTAAGGAGCTGTAGCATTTATTACTGTATATTTACTGCTTATTTTTGCTCCGAACACCAGCTCTATACTTTTCCAGTCTCAACATGGCCTAACTGCCATCATTCTCTCACAACTGCTGCTCTCTCTCCAACACTCGAGCTCAACCATGTGTGCAGAGCTCACCCCCTTAAAGGGACACGCACACAAATCCTGCAACACTACCCCCACTCTGGATGGCAATAATGGAATTAATTCCACTCCAGCACACTAGCGGACATAAACCAATATTCATAGCATACAGATATAGATTCTTGTTTGCATTCAGTCCGTACTGTGTATTCATATTCACGGTCCATCCTTGGGCAGTAGTGTGGAATTCAGTTCACGAGAGAAGTGAGATCACCTGAGAGCACACATTAGACAAAATAAACAACATCAAATCTGAAAAGGCATTAGCAACACCTCTTATTCAGAATACATGAATATGGTTAACCCCTACCTAGGCATTCAGGAGCTTATGAAGCTCCACTTCTATGTCTACAACACAGAATACAAGGAACAGTGTGAATAGCACAACTGCTGTTACTCAGGCTTTTTTTTTTTTTTTTTTTTAGCATGAACATACAAGATTGGAACAATTTTTTTTTCCTTAAGCTCAATGTGGAACTACAGTATTACTTAGAAGAGCTCCTGAACATTAAATGTCTCTGAACTTCAGCAATTGTCCATAACACTCAAAATTAATGCATCACCCACTCCCCATAGTTGACCGGTGCCCTTCTCTGACGTCTTGCCCTTGGAGAATGCTAGTTCTGATGGTATGATATTCTCACACTTCCTGCCTGGCCCAGAGGTTGTTCAGCAGCTAAGGCATTTGGAGGAGGAGGGGTGGAAGGGAGTGGGGCAGCAGTCACAGTAGTGTCCTCCGTGGCACGGGATGAATGGGTGCTGCAGATCACCTCCTCCTCAGATCCACGGAATAGTTGGGACAGATCCAACTCAGAGTCTGCAGAATCCTGGTCCAAGGCGGATGGTGCAACTTCTTCTGATGTCCAGCCCCGCGCTTGCTCCAGGGCCCAGGTATTGTCAAGAGGTTCACGACAGCGGTAGGGTTTTAGCTGGTCGTGATGAACCACTTTCACCTTGGTCCGAGGTACACCAAGTCATCCAGCTGACCCAGGACGAAGTATGGTCCTTCATAAGACAGCAGGAACTTCCTGACTTTATTTTTGACTTTACGGGTGCCTTTGACAAGGTACCACACAGCATCTCCGTCCTTATACTGTGTACTGCAGCAGTTTTTGTCATACTGTCTCTTAGCCCGCCTCACTGACTCCCCGAGTACATCTCTGGCGATTTGGTGAGCCATCTCCAAGCGCTCACGCATCTGATGAACATACCTGGGCACTGAGATAGGTAGATCAGAATCTGGGGGAAGACCAGCTACCAGGTCAATTGGTTTGCTCACTTCGCAGCCAAACATCATGAAGTTAGGGCTGAAAGCAGTCGCACTGTGTTTTATTGCTCTGTAGGCCATGAGGGCATAGGGAATCATGAGGCCCCAGTCCCAGTGACAACGCTCAGCTGTTGCAGCCAGGATCTTTTGCAAGGTGGCATTAAACCTTTCAACTTGGCCATCAGATTGAGGTCAGAAGGGTGTGATGTGCTTCTTCTCTATGCCAGACTGTGCACACATTCCCTGGAACACTTCAGACTCAAAGTTCTGGTCTTGATCGCTTTACAGCATATGGAGAACTCCGTAACGACACACTCACTCTGATGCAAACACTTCAGCCACCGTTTCAGCTTTAACATTGGGCAAAGGAAAAGCTTCAACCCACTTTGTGAAATATTCTTATATGACCAGAATGCAACGATTCTTGCACTCTGTTTCATTCAAGGGCCCCATGATGTCCAAGGCCACCCGCTCCATCTGGCCTCCTACTCTGACAGTTCCCTTGGGTGCTTGGGGTATTTTCAGGGGTCTAGCTTTGGACTGACAGCTAGTACATGTATGGCACCAGAGTGGCACGTCTTCTCTCATGTGGTACCAGTAATATCGAGTCTGCAGCCGGGCTACTGTGCGTTCTACACCAAAATGTCCACCGACTGGCCCTTCATGAATCTGTCTCACTACACCAGACCAGAGCGCATGTGGCAACATAACTTGAGGGTAAAATTGAGTGTCATCCAAGTAGAACCGCCAGAGGAGTACGCCATCCCTGACGTAGAGCCTTTTCCACTGGCTTCAATATGCTTTGGTGGCTGGACTATGCGATGATCAGGGATGGCAACAGGAAATTCTGATTTCAGCTGAAATCTAATTTGGTCGATTGACTTATGGGGGGGCCGGGGGGGGCACAGCCCCCCTGAAGCTGGGAGGTTTTCAGTAAAACAGAAGTAATTTAAACTGAAAAAAATGATTAAAAAAAATGAAATACTAGACTTAGATAAATCATTAAATTTAATGAAAAGTTAACTTACTTTTTCTTCAATGTTGTCTCGCTGTCTTTAGTCCAACATATTTAACAGTTCTATAAGAGTTTATTACGCTATTTACACTGGTCACCAAGTCACTTCTAATGTGAAACTTTCTTCCTTTTGGCAGCAAGCTGTGTCGGTCTCTGAACTTTGAACTTCATCTCCTTTTCTGTTTTCTTCAGAAACTGTCCGAGTGTTTCTGTTACCTCGTTGAACTTTGAGCCAATTTTCACCTTTACCGTCACTTTTCTCTCAAGCCAATTCCATCGGAACTTATTTTTGACACTTTTGTCTATTTCTAGCACTGATGACTCCTGATCCTTCGATAAAAATCTCATAATTCCGCTGAAAACAATACCGAAAGCTCAGAATTCCAACACGAACCAGGGATGTGATTTGGGGTTGGGGAAATTATCTGAAAATTCAGCAGGGGGTCTGGGGGACGCAATCCCACAGCGGGGCCCGGGGCAGAGCCCCAGTGGGGGGGCAAGGGGGGCAAAGCCCCCCGAAGCTCCTGGGTTTTTATGATTTTTAAGTACCAGAACTGTGCTTAAATGACATAAAACAAACAGCTGAATGCCATTTATTACTGTATAATATTGACTTATGTTCCAAGAAGATAGCATTCCTAAAATATTCCAACAAGCATTATCCATCACATGCTTTAACACTTGATTAAATCAAAATCAGTTAATTTTATCTATTCCATAATAGAAATAAAATTCCAACATACCATTACTTTTTATAATTTCAGCATTCATTTCAGATCACCAGTTTCAATATCCATTGAGTCTTGAGCAGTTCATTTTGCACAATCACTGATGTAGCCAAGTCTTAGAAATATTCAAAAGTTATGAGTCAATGTCCACTGTGCACTGTCAATTTCAAACTGTTTGGAATCATAAAAGTAATCTAACTAAATTGTTTTGCTATTTTTTTCTCCTCAACATCAATGTCAGGGCGCTGCTGGAGTTTTGGGGGATGGTTAACTTTTATTACTGTTTCCTCCCCCGCGCAGCCCAGCTCATACAGCCGTTGTACGCCGCCAGTAACAGAGAGTTAATGGCTCTCCACCTGGCCATACGCCACTTCCAGTTCTGCCTGAAAGGGCGCACCTTCACTGCGTTCGTGGACCACAAGCCACTAACGTACTTAACGTACTTTATCTTCCTGGAAGATAAAATAAAGCAGAATTCGGCGAATTAGCAGAAAATCACATCCCTGAGAACATGCCGCCATGAATTTTTGACAAAGCATACAACGAGCCATTTGATTGGTCCAATCGTTGGCAACTATCCAATCGCAGGGCTGTTTACAATACAGCAGTAGCTTGAACACAACACATCCGGGTTATCGCGGGAGACTTGACCCGGGGAAGCGCCGAGCGCGTATGTAATCGTGTTGATTTTCGCTAAAATCGGTAACAATAAGGTACCTTACCCCCCCTAAAATTTTCTCAACGGATTTAGACGATTCACAGAAATTATCAATTTGAAAATAAATCGGCGGAAATCCGCGGATCGGCGGAAAATTGCCATCCCTGGATGATATGGTTACCCAAGAGGGGCGTTCACCACCAGCCTCCACCCAGGCTTTGATGGGGGCAATGTCTGGGTCAGTTTCCTGTGCTGGTTGGTTTTAGTTTTAAGTTAGCTCCAGAAAGTCTTTGGAAAACCTGACCCAACCGCTGCAACATCTCAGATACATCTCTGACCAACACAATGATGTCATCTAAGTAGATGAGACCGGTCTCCCACTGCATGCCAGCCAGGATGCGGTCCATTAACCGCCAGAATGTTGCTGGCACGTTACACAGTCTGAATGGCATGACATTCCACTCAAATAGTCCACTCCGGGTGCAGAAAGCTGCTGCTTGGTGTTCTCTTGGGGACAGCTCCACCTGCCAGTAGCCAGAGGCGAGGTTGAGCGTGCTGAACCACTTGGCAGTGGAAAGGGTGTCCAGAGTGTCTTGGATGCAGGGAAGTGGATATGCATCTTTAAATGTGCACTCATTTAATGCTCTGTAGTCTATGCAAAGTCGATAATTACCATCTTTTTGACAAACCATGACAATAGGTGAAGCCCAGCCGCTATGACTCTGGCGGGCCAGGCCAGTTTTGAGACTCTGTTGCATTTGTTTATCAGCATCTTGTTGTTTATCAAACGCCATTCACCGTGGTGGCTGTTTCACTGGAGGGCCTGGTCTGGTGATGATGTCGTGCTGCACTAGGCTTGTACGGCCTAGGTCACTGGGCCCAGTGTAGAAAACATTGCTGTAAGTGCACAGCAGAAGCTGAAGCTGCTCGTCTCTATTAAGTTCACTGCAGCTCTGAGAGTAAAGTTCTTGCAGATACTCAGGGACAGTGGGGCAGACGGTGGTTAACTGTTCAGGTGGGGATGAGGTATCGCTGGGCTGCATGGTGTTGGCAGGCTGGAGAAGCCCTGCAATGGCCCCCTGTTTAACTGTGACGGCTGTATTAGCAAGGTTGAAAAGGCGAACTGGGACAGCTTTATTAGGCTGGGCTTTCACTAGGGGCAGCGCGGTGGCGGAGTGGTTAGCACTGCGGCAGCACAGCAACTCACCCTTGGCCGGGGGATTGGATCCTGAGTTCAATCCCAGCCCCCGACCAACAGTGATCTGTGTGGAGTTTGCATGTTCTCCCCATGTCTGCATGGATTTACTCCGGGATTTCTCCGGTTTCCTCCCACATTCCAAAAACATGCAAGTTAGGTTAAACGGCATCAAACTGGGGATTCTAAATTGTCCTTAGGTATGACTGTGAGAGTGAATGGTTGTCTGTCTCTCTGTGTTGGCCCTGCAATGGACTGGCGATCTGTCCAGGGTGTACCCTGCCTCGCGCCCAAAGATGCTGGGATAGGCTCCAGCTCCCCCGCGACCCAAAAAGGATTAAGCGGAAGAAGATGGATGGATGGATGGATGGCTTTCACTAGGACTGCAGCCACCAGCAATTTGTGCTTTTCAACAAAGCCTTTAGTGGGGCTTAACATCATCTCCCCTTTGACTGGACCCCTGAAGTGTGCTTCACCTCGCACCAAGTACTCCTGTCCTACTTCCAGCACCACAGTCCGAGCTATTTTAACTGCAAGGGTCTTTGATTTCTTTGAAGGGTGGAAATATGGAACCTCTTCACCAAACAGCACAATACGTTGATTCCCAAAGTTGAGGCGGGCTCGAGCTTGAGTCAAGAATGGGTGCCCCAGGAGGACCTCATTGCCTGCAATGTCTGCCACCAGGAAATTCATGCTCACCTGTCTGTTGTTGATCTGAACCGGAATGTGAGCCTCACCAAGCACAGGAACATCGTCATGCCCAATGCCTTGTACCGTCTTTACAGCTGACTGTTGGAGGGGAGGCTGGACATCGGGGTGTATAGCACTGTAATGACGCAGGGGCAGCACACTCTTCCCAGCACCAGTGTCCAAAACAGCACACACTTCCAGTTTATGCAGCCGCATGTGAATGCTCATTTCTCATTGTGGAGTCTTAATATGAAGCACATTGGGCTCAGGGGATTCAGCGCGTATTGCTGCGTTTTGGGCTCTTATTTTCTTCGGCGAGGGGCACTCTCTTTTCAAATGACCCAGCCCAGAGCAATTATGACAGTGAACATCATCCCACTTTATATCAGCTTCATGGCTTCTTCTGAATGGGTTACGTTTGGGTCGGGCAGATGTAGACAGCCAGTGACCAACAAGACGTGCTGCATCTGTCTCCCACTCCTCTTTGACTCCTTCTCTCACTGCAGCAGCACGAGTCCTACGTTCAGCCATGTTGCGGGCCCCTGCCTGCATGAGGCTTGTGACATAGGATGCTGCATGCTTAATGGTTTCATGGTTGTGGGCAATGTCATAAGCTTGGGCTAATGTACGAGGCTGCTGCTCTAACAGTTTTTGCACAATTTCTCTATCCTCCAAAGCATTAGTGAAAACCTCAAGTGCAATAGTATCTTGTTCAGTCTCTGTTCTGTTGCAATATGCAGCTGCAACTTTGCCATGTATGTCATCCCTCAAAACATTAAGAGCCTCACCCGGTTTACGAATGCACCATCTCAGCTCAATAGCCACAGCTGCTCCATGCTGTGATGAGGGGGCATACACATTTTCCATCTCCTCCACTAGGTGGCCGTAGTCCCACTTAGGCTACGGTCACACTGCTGGTTTTAATGCTCAATTCCGATTTTTTTGCACAAATGTGACCCACATCTGATTTTTTTAATGACTGTCTGAACAGCACATATCCGATTTCTTCACACCAGACTCAGGCCACTTTCATATCTGGTCCTAATTCGGATACGTATCTGATATTTTCCAAAGCGACCTCAGTCTGAACGGTTACGTCGCATTTCATCCGACTTTTTCCTCATTGAAGTGAGACAGACGCTACAATTCTGTGGTGGAGGATGCAGCAAGCACGGCAGACACAGCTGATTTGTGCTCTCTTTTTAATCAATCTTCTTCCCTTTATCACTGGATTGTAATTTTGTCAGCTCTGACTGCACAATAACTTCAAAATTTCGGGGGGGAAGGGGGAGGTTCGGGGCTGAAACCGCGAGACAAGCAAGTACACTCACGGCATATTTACTGAATGCTGCAAATTCCTTTTTCCCTGTAAATGGCACACCATGAGTCCTGGCTGCTGTAATATCTAAAATATAAAGTTAACACGGACATGGCTGCAGAGCAGAACGGCACAGATAGGAGGACACACAGGAGAGAGGAGTCTGGTGGCTCCTCCGTCCTGTGCAGGACCGGTGTTTCGCCGCTGGTATGAGCCGTGCAATTTATTAGGGCAACAGCCACTTACATCAGTGTGCGAGAGCTCTATTGTAATCACGAGGATTATTTATTATTAATCTTATTTACATAGGTAATCTCACTGAAACATGGGGTCTCATTTTAAAGAGAGTTGTTTAATCGAGCAGAGCTGATCACAGCGGTCATCTGGTGTGTAGAGAAAGGGAGCTGGTGATTTTAACTATTTTGCTGCGCGGCATCAGGGTGAAGAAGTTTTGTCCCCCCAAACACAACGCTGTGTCTGATGTCACGTTTTCTTCTGCGCATGCGGGTCACTTTATAGCTGTAGATTATTCACAATGGAGTCTGATGGAGGTCGCATTTAATTAATAATGTGAACGCCCACACACAAAAAAAATCGGACCTTGTGGTGACCCAGCACAATGCAGACTGACTCTTATTCATGCTCAGCAGGATGGAGGAAACTGAAGACAATTTGCATACAGAGGACAATGCACAGACGGACAAAGGGCCAACCAATGTCATGCTAATCATGTGTATTGACTGTTATGCTAATGCACCATGCATTCTCTCCTCCTGTATCACTGACAAAAGAGCTTGTGGAACACAACACGATGCAGCACACACAGCACAGCACTGTACAACACAGTAGACCACTGAAGCGCACAACGCTACAAGTGCATCTCATTTTGATGGAGGAAATAAATCTCTGCAACCTTTCCAGCTCATCCTACCTCGCCTGAACTTACAGTGGGGCAAAAAAGTATTTAGTCAGCCACCAATTGTGCAAGTTCTCCCACTTAAAAGACGAGAGCGGTCTCCAATTTTCATCATAGGTATACCTCAACTATGAGAGACAAAATGAGAAAAAAAAAATCCAGAAAATCACATTGAAGGATTTTTAAAGAATTTATATGCAAATTATGGTGGAAAATAAGTAATCATTGGTCAATAACAAAAGTTCATCTCAATACTTTGTTATATACCCTTTGTTGGCAGTGACAGAGGTCAAACATTTTCTGTAAGTCTTCACAAGGTTTTCACACACTGTTGCTGGTATTTTGGCCCATTCCTCCATGCATATCTCCTCTAGAGCAGTGATGTCTTGGGGCTGTCGCTGGGCAACACGGACTTTCAACTCCCTCCAAAGATTTTCTCTGGGGTTGAGATCTGGAGACTGGCTAGGCCACTCCAGGACCTTGAAATGCTTCTTATGAAGCCACTCCTTCGTTGCCCGGGCGGTGTGTTTGGGATCATTGTCATGCTGAAAGACCCAGCCACGTTTCATCTTCAATGCCCTAGCTGATGGAAGGAGGTTTTCACTCAAAATCTCACGATACATGGCCCCATTCATTCTTTCCTTTACACGGATCAGTCGTCCTGGTCCCTTTGCAGAAAAACAGTCCCAAAGCATGATGTTTCCACCCCCATGCTTCACAGTAGGTATGGTGTTCTTTGGATGCAACTCAGCATTCTTTCTCCTCCAAACACGACAAGTTGAGTTTTTACCAAAAAGTTCTATTTTGGTTTCATCTGACCATATGACATTCTCCCAATCCTCTTCTGGATCATCCAAATGCTCTCTAGCAAACTTCAGACGGGCCTGGACATGTACTGGCTTAAGCAGAGGGACACGTCTGGCACTGCAGGATTTGAGCCCCTAGCCTTTGTTACTTTGGTCCCAGCTCTCTGCAGGTCATTCACTAGGTCCCCCCGTGTGGTTCTGGGATTTTTGCTCACCGTTCTCATGATCATTTTGACCCCACGGGGTGAGATCTTGCGTGGAGCCCCAGATCGAGGGAGATTATCAGTGGTCTTGTATGTCTTCCATTTTCTAATAATTGCTCCCACAGTTGATTTCTTCACACCAAGCTGCTTACCTATTGCAGATTCAGTCTTCCCAGCCTGGTGCAGGTCTACAATTTTGTTTCTGGTGTCCTTTGACAGCTCTTTGGTCTTGGCCATAGTGGAGTTTGGAGTCTGACTGTTTGAGGTCGTGGACAGATGTCTTTTATACTGATAACAAGTTCAAACAGGTGCCATTAATACAGGTAACGAGTGGAGGACAGAGGAGCCTCTTAAAGAAGAAGTTACAGATCTGTGAGAGCCAGAAATCTTGCTTGTTTGTAGGTGACCAAATACTTATTTTACTGAGGAATTTACCAATTAATTCATTAAAAATCCTTCAATGTGATTTTCTGGATTTTTTTTTTCATTTTGTCTCTCATAGTTGAGGTATACCTATGATGAAAATTGGATACCTCTCTCATCTTTTAAGTGGGAGAACTTGCACAATTGGTGGCTGACTAAATGCTTTTTTGCCCCACTGTATGCCTCCACACTGGTGACCCTTGACGAACAATGGAGCACGAGGTGAACACCCTGGAGATGACCCTGACCGGGAAAGCCCCAGCACGCGTCATGGTGCACCCCTCGCCTGATCTTTTCCCTCCATACTGGTGACCTGACGAGAGAGAATGACCGTCTGCTCCCTCTCACCGTGCTGTGGACCCCAGAGGACCAGAGAACGCCTGCAACCTCTTCATTCTCACCGAAGCGTGCTCCCCGAAGCGGGCAGCGCTGGGACCAACACGCACCATGAATGGCGACACGAGCGAGCCGAAGGAAGCAGCCTGAACGAGGAAGGACATCGGCGCCGACTGCGTTGATTTCCGCCAAGCTCCCCGAACCTGACTAACCTCACAACAGCAGCCCTCCCGCACACAGAAGCCCCGCACGCACTCCGCAGGATTACAAGGACAGTGCAACTGCCAGTTATGTGGTCACTGTGCCAAGCTCGTGCCGCGCACGAGACAAAACCGGTTCCACAGATTAATACAGCGTCCTCCGCCGCTGCACATGCCTGAGAAACACGGCCGATCGCCACCCTCGGAACCTTCAGGGCTGCCCATGCACCTGAAGCAGACATGCAGCTTGCACACACGGGACAAAACCAGCTCCACAGACTGATACAGTGTCCTCCACCGCTCCACATGCCTGAGAAAAATGGCCGATCACCACCCTCGGAACCTTCAGGGCTGCTCACGCACCTGAAGCAGTCGTGCAGCCTGCACACAGGAACTTTGTATGGGTTTCTCAGCCACGGCGCACAAGGGGAATTTAGCCAGTTGCTGTCCCCGATGGCTTTAGGGCTGCTTCCGCACCTAAAAGCCAAACCGCCAGGTCTCTCACACAGCTGCAGTTGTTTCACAGCTGCTACGCATCCTCAGGGAATTTGGCCGCTCACCTTCCCCACATCCTCGCTGGATCGAGCCGCGAGAGGAGTCAGTATTTTCACAGCTGCTGTGGATCTCCGCCAGGTTTACCAGGAAAGTCCCTCACCATCGCGGATCCACACGCAATTTTTGCATGGCCCTGACACCTTTGACGTCCCAGGCCGGCACTCACTTGCTCCCACCCCCTCCCCCTCCCCCTCCTCCTCCACAGCACTCTTCCCGCACCTCACTTACTAAAGCCGGCCAATCGCCGTCTGGTTCCATTACTCACAACGCACACTGGCCCCGGCGCCTACGATCCACGGCCGTTCAACGTGCTGGAACCTGGAGCAGAGCACAATGTTTTTTTTTCACCCCTCCCCCGTCCCCCCCACGGACTGACATGCCCTCCGACAGTTCTACCGGAGCTGGAGCCCAAACGACAGGGGGAGGGGGGTCACAGCCCCTTCTGAGCATTCTAGGGGGAGCCCTGTGGTGACCCAGCACAATGCAGATTGACTCTTATTCACGCTCAGCAGGCTGGAGGAAACTGAAGACAATTTGTATACAGAGGACAATGCACAGATGGACAAAGAGCCAACCATTGTCATGCTAATCATGTGTATTGACTGTTATGCTAATGTGCCATGCATTCTCTTCCTGTATCACTGATAAAAGAGCTTGTGTAACACAACACAACGCAGCACACACAGCACAGCACTGTACAACACAGTAGACCACTGTAGCGCACAGCGCTACAAGTGCATCTCATTTTGATGGAGGAAATAAATCTCTGCAACCTTTCCAGCTCGTCGTACCTCGCCTGAACTCATGCCTCCACAGCCTCAGCAAAAAATCAAAATTGAGCATCAAGACCTGCAGTGTGACAGTAGCTTTAAAGGAATGTGGGTTTCTGTGCATAATCGCCCCTGCTGCACTCATAAAGCTGAACTTCAACTGGATTGTCATTGTCTTTTCTGACCAGTTATTTGCTTCAGCACAGTTCTCAAACCTGTGCAAAAACTCTCTCCAGTGGGTGGTGCCATCATACTGCCCAGGGCATAAAGTGGGGACTCACTCTCTCTGGTCACAGTCATCCTCACTATCAGAAGAGGGCTGACAGTCTGTGGTGGAATAATTTGTGCGTTGCCTACGCTGCTTGTATTTTGGGGAAATGTCGTTTAACAGCATAGTTTGATCACATTTTTGTTGCAGTGTTTGTCCATGGCGGGGGGTCTTTAAATGGGGTGCAACAATGCGTATGTGGCTCCGAGCAGGTGGGATAGGAAGCGCTGCAGGGGACAGGTGTACTCTGGATGAAATCTTGGGGATGAATCAGAATCAGAATCAGAATCAGAATGAGATTTATTGCCATTGTTCATGTAGTACACAAACTAGGAATTTGTCTCAGTGCAATGCTGCAACATTAAACATGGAGTAGCACTAAAGATAAAAAAAACTATGCATGCAATAAAAGGTAGAATATGAATAAGAAATACTAATCTATGCAATTTTTAAATATATTAACAAGCAGCAGATATTGTGGAGTTCCACATAGTGCAGTCGGTAGTGCAAAAAGAAAACAGTGATAATTGTCATGAGTCCGGTTGAGCTGCTGTACATAGTGCACGAGAGTCTAATAAGTCACTTAGTGTTCAGCAGTCTGATGGCAGAGGGGAAGAAGCTGTTCATGTAGCGGGAGGTTTTAGTCTGAATGGACCGAAGTCTTCTGCCTGAGGGGAGGGGGGCAAACAGTGCGTGTCCAGGGTGTGAAGGGTCGGCTATGATCCGACCTGCATGCCTCCGGGTCCTGGAGATGTACAGGTCCTGGAGGGATGGGAGCTTGCAGCCGATCACCTTCTCAGCAGCGCGCACAACGCGCTGCAGTCTTAGTCTGTCCCTGGCGGTGGCTCCTGCGTACCACACGGTGATGGAGGTGGTGAGGATGGACTCGATGATGGCCGTGTAGAACTGCACCAACATCTTGGTGGGTAGCTTGAGCTTCCTCAGCTGCCGCAGGAAGAATATCCTCTGCTGGGCCTTTTTGATGAGGGAGCTGATGGTTGGCTCCCACTTGAGGTCCCGGGTGATGGTGGTGCCCAGGAAGTGGAAGGAATCCGCAGTGGTGATGGGAGAGTCTGTGAGGGTAAGGGGGGGCAGAGGGGCTGTGACTTTTCTGAAGTCCACGATCATCTCCACTGTCTTCAGAGCGTTCAGGTGCAGGTTGTTGTGGCTGCACCAGGACGCCAGCCGGGCCACCTCTCTCCTGTAGACGGACTCGTCGCCGTTGGAGATGAGCCCGATGAGGGTGGTGTCGTCCGCAAACTTGATCAGCTTGACAGACTGGTGGCTGGAGGTGCAGGAGTTGGTGTACAGGGAGAAGAGCAGGGGGGAAAGTACACAGCCCTGGGGTGATCCGGTGCTGATGCTAACAGAGTCTGAGACAGTCTTTCCCAGCCGCACATGCTGCCTCCGGTCCGTCAGGAAGTCGGTGATCCACCTGCAGAGGGAGTCAGGCACGTTGAGCAGGGACAGCTTGTCCTGGAGCAGAGCGGGGCGGATGGTATTGAATGCAGAGCTGAAGTCCACAAACAGGATCCTGACGTAGGTTCCCGGGGAGTCCACGTGCTGCAGGATGGAGTGGAGGGCCAGGGTGGCTGCGTCGTCCACAGACCTGTTGGTTCTGTAGGCGAACTGCAGCGGGTCCAGGAGGGGAGTGGTGATGGTCTTGAGGTGGGGCAGGACCAGGCGCTCAAAGGACTTCATGACTACAGAGGTGAGCGCTACAGGTCTGTAGTCGTTAAGTCCAGTGATCCGTGGCTTCTTGGGGACAGGGACGATGGTAAGGAATGAGCAGGCAGGAATGGATTTGCATAGTGGCTTTATTGACTGAGGACTGATTTGGTGATGATATACACTGTAATGTGGGTCTTGGCCCTGAGTAATGCATTAAAAGTCTCCATAATGATCTTTTTCACTCCTAGTGCTGATAAGGGGATTTGTGCTTGACGCACTGGCTGGGGAAAAACACATGAAGCCTGAGCCATTTATGCTCTCAGGGCCACCAGTGGTGCATCACTCAAAAACAGGTTGGAATGTCCATAACTCTGATTAGTTTCACTCACAAAGTCTGTTCTTAGAGCAACATTATTTTCTTCAACCATAGTTAGCTCCATAAAAGGGTTAGAGTGGCTGGTCACTTGCCCAAACACATGCGCATAATGACACAAGGCCTGCTTATTAGTGATAGCCATCTTAGCTTAACTCAATAGCTCGGAATGGGGATATTATAAGACTCTTGGCTTATTTATGCTCACCAAACTGATGTAGTATGTCTGAAAGGGTCCCTTCGTGGTCGCCAGTGTTAACCTTTCCTGCTTCAGCCTCCAGACCGTGGTCGAGAAGCACAGGGGAGATGATCCTCCAGGGCCGAAGCTAGCATTAGCTCCAGGGTTAGCTCCCTTCTTTTTACTCATAACAGCAGTGGGAAAGCAGAGAACAGGACACGGTGGCTCGCTTAAGGAGCTGTAGCATTTATTACTGTACCAAGGCTGCATACACTGTATAGTTACTGCTTACTTTTGCTCCGAACGCCACCTCTATACTGTGACGTAGGCGAGGTTCACACAAAGATGAGGAGCAGATGGTTGTGACGAACAGGCTTTATTCAAACACACCCAACCCCAACACCCCTGAGCACAGGCTGAACAGGCTGTCACATCAGGAGGGATTAGAGCGACGTCTGCGAAAGTATGAGCCAACAACGCAGGAGTCTGTGGCTCCCCGTGGCTTTGACAAGCTTACTGAAGTCAGCGCCCGTCAGCGCCGTGGTGATCAGTGTGGGACCTCCAGGGCCATTTTGGGAGGAGCAGCAAGTATGCTGGTTGTCTGGGTGACAGGAGGTCACAGCGGCTCATCAGGAGACCACAGCAGGAGCAGACTGACCAGCTGATTTCAGTTTCCTGCTGACATCCTCCAGTGGTGAAGGAGTACAATAAGTATTTAAATATCCCTGGTTCTGACATCCGTTCAAATTCTGTTCTGCTAATACTGCTAACATTTAACCGGTGCAGGTAGACCAGAGGCCGGCAGCGAGTGCCGTGACCATGCAGGTTTTCTTTCCAACCAGCCTCTTCAACAGGTGATGTCACTGAATTCCTTCCCACTGATTGGTGATCAGTGGAAAAAACCCACTTTAGTTGCTGGCCAAAAATGGAAGAACCTTTATGGCATTTTCACAACAAAAAAGTTGGCACCAAGGTCCAGATTAGGGGTGGGCAATATGGGCTAAAAATGACATGATATTTCTGTGAATTTTCATGATAATGGGTTGCACCCCCACCCCCCGCGATATTATAGAGTATGGGGGGGGGATTCTTTTACATTTAGGCAAAAAGGACAGACTCAAAGGCCAGCATTTTTACCTTCAACATCACTCTATAAATTCACGAAATTTCTGTGTGTCAGTGTATGTGTTTGTCGGTGTGCCACGACCAAAGATCATAGGACCGCTTAGGCTAGAAGGTTCCAGGTTCGAATACCCAGGTTGGCAGGGGTAGGAACCTTTCTGTGTGGAGTTTGCATGTTCTCCCTGTGCTAGAAAAAGCGCTATATAAGTACAGGTCCTTATCCCTATGATGTTCCTATGTATAACAACTCCTTGTGTGTGAAAAAATTATCCGTCCTTGGACTGCATCACTCACAATCATAGGACTCGCTATGACATCATCAAAGATCAAAGGCAGGCATCACACTCACTCACAATCATAGGACATCAAAGATCAAAGGCAGGCATCACTCAACGATCATAGGACTTGCTATGACATCATCAAAAATCAAAGGCAGGCATCACCGAATGAGTGCTGATGTGCTTGCTTACAACCTTGCTTACACCTGCTTTCTACGGGCATGCACAGGTAGGCACTAGTATTCTTGAAAAAACAAAAACTCATTTGTCCAGTTTATAAACAGCAGCTCAGATTTAGTTTAAAATATTTTTTGTTCTGTATCAAATATTACAAGAAAATAATGTAAACTGAAGTGCACACCAATGATGGGTTTTATGCTGAATCATTTTACCTGCATTGTAACTCTGGTTGCACAGACCTCTGCTGGGGCTTTTTGGCTCTCGCTGCACTGAATGGATCTCCCCCCTCTGCCCCACTTTCTTCTTTGAGTGGTTGAATAAAATCAAGATGAAGCAGCCAAAACGGAATGAAAATACAACTATAGACACTTTGAGTGGCACATTGTCGGACATTAACACTGGTGTTGTTGACATGTGGAAAAAAATGCAGCCAGATTATCCACATTGCTGCACTGTTTTTTATTCATTTATTTTTTTAACATGGCAGCAGTCTGAAACAGCCTTAAAACTTCAATATTTCCATTCAATTGGATGTAGAAGCTCTGACTTCGGAACAGCAGCTTCCCGCGCCATGTTTGTTTTGCTGTTTCTGTGGTAATGAGTAACTTCCATCTGCAGCACAACAGTGTGACACTGTCACACAGCAGACCCCAAATATCGTGATATTCATTTTTAGACCAGTATCAAAATTCATACCGTATTATCATGAATGATACGATACAGTATGGCTCACCCCTAGTCCAGATTAAAGTTTTTGTTGTTACACTATAAATTATGGAAGCAGCAATTACTCGATGTTGTTGATAATGTCGATCATAAAAATTTGTCAATGCAGATTTTTACTGTCAATGAACCGTTTAAAGTTTATATGCGCGCCACAGAAATGTTCAGTTTAACTGTTCCATCGAAGAAGAAAAGAAACATATCATGGAGACACGGAGAGAAAATCACATAGAAGGCCAAATGTTTCTAAAATATGGGAGGATTTTACCAAAAATACACAAATGAAACAAGTTAAATGTAGACTGTAAAGCACAGATTTCATATCAGCTGCACTACAGCAATGCGTCCATTCCCTCCTCCTCCTCTCCATTCCCCCATCTCCAGCCACCTGTCAGCAGACTGCACTGGTAAGGTTAGCGAGCTTTAAGGCCCTGTCACACCTTGACAATTTAGGCAGCGTTTACCAAATGCATAAAAATTGGCCTAAAACGCTGGCATCAGGGGTGTTGGGTGGGGGAAAAAAATTGATTCACATAAGAATCTAGATTCTCTTTTTACACCATCCAGAACCGATTCACAAAAGTTAAGAATCTATTTTTATTATTATCATTATTAACATATATATATTTTTTGCGGTGGTGCTGGGGTCCCACCACGTGACATATTGCCTCTTTGAAATATGCAATTACACATTAACGCTGCCGACACAGAAGAACCACGCAGAGTAGCTTACTAAGCTAGCAACTGGATGAAACGGTTGGAATAAAGTAAAAATGGAGCAGCAAGAAATTGGAGACAGGTCCGTCTGCAGCTCGCAGACTCCGTCAACACCCCTTCAACTACTTACGCTCCCTCAGCAAGTTACGCCCCAACGTTATGTCACTCCACAAACTGGCTGGCTGTAGCTGAGCCAGCACTGGGCTGATCACACACAAGTTCAGGTGTTGTAGCCTTGAAGACAGGCCAACGGCGGCCACACATTTTGAAGGATGAATGTAAAAGAATCTAAAAATGAGAGTTTAGTCCATAGACTGTAAAAAAAAAAGTTTATGGTCTAGTCTATGGATGACGTTTGCTTGCGTGACCATGTGCTACCCCCCCCCCCGCCTAGCAACCCTGACAGCTGCAGCTGTTTTTTTTTTTACATTTTTTTTTAACAGCGATGGAAGCAGTGTTCTTTTCATTGAATAAAAACTAAATCTTGTTATTAACTAAGAGTAGACAAAAACGATTGATAATGAACAGACTAAAATAAAAATATAAAAATAAAATCATCACAATAAATCTGGACTCAAATTAGGTGTCAAAAGTTAAACGCATAAATGGTAATTTTCGTTTAATTTCTAGCTTTAATGGATGAAAAAAATATAGTTTTAGTTGATGAAATTAACACTGGATGGAAGTTTATTTTTAATTATTGCATTTACTTTACCTTTTACTGGAGAAGCTTCACCAGGCAAAGGATCATGACCAGATAATCACCCAGAGTTGAAAAAAATGGAAAAAGTTCAAAGTCCTCCTGCTGAACAACACACACTGCACCACTTTAGCAAACTCCCATCAAATTCTGAAGGGGGAAAAATATACTGAAATCTTGTAACAGCATTTTATTTTGTTTTATAACTTTGGGGTTTTTTTGAAGTCTCAGAAGAATTTAGATATTGAAGTTTGTGCAGGTTTAAAATTAATGCTACTTGTGCATCAATTGCATTCAGTACTCACTGAATTTGTTCACTGCATTAAGTTGCTGTATAGGTAACTGTACACTGACTGCATACAGTCAGGTAGCCCTACTATTTAAATGGATGTTCAAAGTATTTGTGATAGAGTTTACTTTTGTTCAAGGTTTCCTCTGGTAACATTTCTGTGTGGCGGGCCGCCACCCTTGGAAATTATGCCGCCATGCCTACAATATATTAATTTAAGAAAAAAATATGAAAGAATGATGCTCCGTGAGTGCGCACACGAACAATGTGTGTGACTGTCATCCGCGCGGAAGCGCCCCACTCGCCCAGCATCCACGTGACCATTTCAGTCTGCAGGCAGAGTGTCTCTCTAGCATTGTTCTCCGAGAGAAGCCTGAGCTTATTAAAGTACTTTAAACGCAGAAAAAATCAGAAGCAGTATGTAAGCAGTGGAGGTGTTTATGGTGGTTTTAACCTGCTGATAACAGGAACAACAATGAGGAGTCGCTTAGCTAACAGGTGTAGTTAGGCTTCATATGCAGGGAAAGGGAAGAGTGATAAATTAGTACAGATTTACTTCACTTATGAATCAGAATCAGAATCAGAATCAGAATCAGAAAAGATTTATTGCCAAGTACATTAACAGATCACTGATAACATACGAGAGAATTTGACTTGACACGGATGGATGGATGGATGGATGGATGGATGGATGGATGGATGGATGGATGGAACTAATGTATGTTCAATATTATGTACTTGGCAAGTTACGATGACCGAAATTCACAAGTTCAATTATTTTAATCCGTCAGCAGCCTTCAGACAAGCTAAACATGATAACATTTGGATTTCAAAATAAGGGAGGTTTTCCTGCTGTCTGGATGGTGAGAGTTCTAAAAAAAAACTATAAGAAATATTATAACAGAAATAACTGCATCTTTGGTCATTTCAGTTAATTTAGTTCTGTCATGTCCGCTGCGTAATCTTGCAGCAAACATATGAATTAATGCAAACTCAAACCGCAGGTGAAGTGAACGAGTTTATTAACAGAATGGGATAACTCAAAAACACACAAAAAACAGGGAAAATGTTCAATTGGGGAAACACAGTCAGGTACACAAGCGCTAGGAGTCCGAGCTCAGTTGGAAACAGGGAAAGCCCCACGCACTCCCAGGCAGAGGAAAGAAGGGCAGTTAATGATAAAGAGAGACTTGCATAGGGCGTCGGAGCTCAGCGGGCTCTGGGGAAAAACAACACCATCGTAGTCCAAAGGGAAAGAACCCAGCAGCTTCAGGACGACACGTAGGCAGGTGACCATGAATGAGACTGTGCATTGAAGACTGACGCCACAACACTGAATGCCGCCACTGTCACCCAATAAATACCAAGCAGGCTGATGGGTGACAAGTGGATGCAGGTGTGTGGCGGGAGTTTGTGTTTGTGTGTGTGTGTGTGTGTGTGTGTGTGTGTGTGTGTGTGTGTGTGTGTGTGTGTGTGTGCAGACACAACTGACAGCCGGTGAGTGTCTGGCAGAGGGAGGGGTGTGGCTGTAGACTGGCGAGGCCCAAGGCTCAGGGCTCAATCGCCAGCTGGAACCAATTAGCAACAAATCAGAAGTTACAGCCACAAATCATGAGCGGAGCTGAAACACCAGCTCCACACATGACAGGTTCTTTAAATATAATTTTAATAATTATATTTCTTTGAATTCAGAGTTAAAATTACTGTTCTGTTCTGGCTCTTCAAAATTATAGTCAAAAGTTTAAATTGTACGAGGAAAAAAGTAAAAATTTTGCCACATCCTGTTTCAAATTTATTAAAAAAAACCAGTAATTTTATAATAATCTGCCTTTGTCCATCAGACAGGCCTCTTCACTGTCCAGTTTTAAAACTCCTCTTAAAACCCATTTTTATTCTCTGGCTTTTGATTCAGTTTGAGACATTGATTTTACTTGTTCTTATTGTGTCTATTGTATGACTACTGTTTTGTTTGTGCCATTTTGTACTTTTTTAGCTGCATTTTATTGTTTTTATGTTTTATGTTTTTATATTTTATTTATCGTTAATGTACAGCACTTTGTGTCAGCTGTCGTTTTTAAAGTGTTTTATAAATCAAGTTGGATTGGATTAAAAAAACATAAAAATTAGCCATAAAATAATACAGAAATTTGTAATAGTCTCAAATGTACAAGAAAAATCACAATTTTACAAGAGGAAATTACAAATTTGAGGAAAATGGTTGTAAATTTAGATACATTTACAGAGAAAGATAGAAAACTAAGAAAATTGTTATAAATTTTGGAGAAAAACCTCAAACCGTCAAGACTGAAGTCATTACTCAAGTTTTTAAATAGGTGCCCCTTGTACCCTTAACTAGAAATTTTTGGTTGTCTACTTTTAATTATCAGTTTCATAGCACTGCTTTTACATGAGTAGAATTTCTGCCTACTACACTCACCTCTGATCATATAATTTAAGTATGCATAAGTAAATTACTATTACGAATGTTTTTTCCCCTTTCCTACTCTTTGCCAATGGAAAAAAAGAAACACTAGAATAAAAATACAAAAAATACACATTTTTGTCATTTATATAAACCATGACAAAAAAAATCCTGCAGGACAAAACATAACACTTGATATTTTCTAACCTGGTTGTATACCACTATAGACAGAGAGAGAACCTGAATTAGACAGGGTTCAGAGAGGGAATGATGAGACAGAAGAGAGGAGCCAAGGAGAGGAAAGTGCTCAGGCAGAGGGTCCAGGAGAGGTGACAGCAGAGGAAGGAGAGAAGAATACACCAGTAAAAAGTCTAAATACAGGATGTCTGGGTGGGACCCCAACTGGCCCAATATTCCAACATTCAAGCCTTGGTTGTACAATACTTCAAATGGTAAGTTCCATATGCAAAGTTACTGTGCAAAATTTAAAATAAATAAATAAACAGCATAAAATTAACATATCCTGGTTACAATAGTGTCATGTGTTTTCTGCCCCTCCGGAAAAATATGCTGCGGCCACGCCAGCGTCTTTAAGCCAGAGGAAACACAGAGGTTTTTATATAGCTTCATTCATGAAATAAAAGTATTAGGAATATATTACAAATTGTTTTGTGCTGAAAAGGCTATATCTGAATATCTGACCATAATTTTTTGTATAGTTTTTAACTATCAGCACATTCATAAATTGTTTAAATCTGAAAAATATCATCCATCTCCTACTTTCATCAGTGATCGCACAGCTTTAGTTCTTGATGTTTTAATAAATTAGAGATGAAAGTTTTATTTAGAAGAAGCTACTTTTCACCCTTTTTATGTTTCCATGGGGCAGCTGTGGCACAGGTGTAGTGTGGCCGACTACTGATCGGAGGGTCAGGGGTTCGATTCCCACTCTGTCTGCAGTCTGCATGTCGAAGTGTCCTTGAGCAAGATACTGAAGCCCCAGTTGCTCCCGGTGGGTCAGGCCAGCACCAGTGTATGGCAGCTACGCCGCCATTAGTGTGTGAATGTGTGAATGGGTGGATAGCAGGATCTGTAAAGCGCTTTGGTCATCTAGAGAGGAGAATAAAAGTGCTATATAAGTGAATACCATTTTCCTCATAATGCTCCTTATTCAAATGTATTAATATAATATAAATCTGTATCCTTCACCTGCTCTCCAGAATCTCAGTTTGACAACTAGTGGATTGGTTGTCTGATATTCTTCTTTATTTATTTTGGAATAAAACAAAAAGAATTCTAAACAACTTTCTAAATAATATAACTTTAAAATCATTTGGTGCGGACTTCCGGGAAGATGGCGGAGAGACATAACGCTTAAACAGAGAGCTCTCCCTAGCCGGATTAAAAATCATCGGTAAATGGCCAACTCGACATAAGCGGATCAATAAACTAAGGGATGAAAACACGAAGGAGCCGGGCACAAGGACAAAAGCAGAGTAAAATTAAAGAATTCCTCTTCAACAACGCAGGAGAAACCGCTGAACACGGGGCCCAAAAAAACGAGGTGACCGCAGCAGAGAAAATGGAAGACACAAAACTCGATACCATGAACACTGGCATCGCCAGTTTGGGTAAAGAGTTGAGAGACTTCAAACGGCAGCTACAACAGGATTTAGCGGCTCTTAAGGAGGAGCTGAAAAAAGAGATTAAGGAAGAAATTATGGGCCTCCGAAGAGAAATGGAGCGCAAGCTAGCAGAAAACATGGAGGAGCTGCGCTCCCAGCGGGCGTGTATGACAGAAGCGCAGGCCCGAATATCAGAGCTGGAAGATTGGAATAGCGAGGCAAGCGAACAGCTGCAGACCCTGACGGCACAAATGCAGAGGATGCAGGAGAAAGTAACCGACTTGGAGAGCAGGTCCAGACGGGGCAATATACGCATCTTCGGGATCCCGGAGGGCATTGAAGGCAACTCGATGACGAAATTCATGGATCAGTTCTTAAAAAAAGAGCTGGAACTGCCCAGCGAAGCGGATCTGCAGATTCAACGAGCGCACAGAGCCTCGGCACAGAACCCGAACCCACGCTCTACACCCAGGTCAGTTGTGGTAAACTTTCTGAAATATGATGTAAAGGAAAGAATCCTGACACGAGCGTGGAAAAAAAAAGATACGAATCGGCGACAAGCAGATATTCTTTGATCATGACTACCCGGCGGAAATTGTGCAGCAGCGGAAGAAATATGCCAACATTAAAAAAACGCTGAAAGAAAAAAAAATTAGATTCCAAACGCCGCTAACGAAGATGAGGATTCATTGGGAGAACGGCGTAAGAACCTACAACACAGCCAGAGAGGCAGCGCAGGACATGATGGAGCGGGGCCTTGAGGTGTACGTGCCGGAGGAAACGGTAGGAGCAGCGGAGGCCCTGAACGCATCACGACAGACGGAGTGGAGGCGAATGAACGGCAAAAGACGGGGGGAGACGTGGCGCAGCGGGCCCAGGAAAGACTACAAGGCTTTCAACTGAAAGCCTAGATTATAACAAAGATTAAGAAAGACACAGAAGAAATGAAGGCCAAGAAGACAAGGTAAAAGAGAAACAGACGGCTAGGAGAGGTTTAAGTGATATTTGTTGGACATTTCTAGACTAATGACTATTTCTTGGATAGTAAATACAGGTCTAGGGAGGGCCCTACACTCGGTGAGGACATTCCCTCCACCCACCAACAGGGACCAGTGGGCAGAAGAAAGGCCCAAAGTACGGAGGTCGAGATTTTTTAATGTGTTTTTATATAAATATGTGTTATTTTTGTTGTTAAAGGGGCTAGGAGCACAAGTTAAAAAAATGGAAAAACATGATTATGGGTAAAAATCTTAAGATAATAACACTAAACGTGAATGGTCTGAACTCACCTGTTAAAAGGGAAAGAATAATAAGAAAATTCAAGAAAGAAAAAGCCGAAATTATATTTATGCAAGAGACACATTTGAGCAAGACAGAACATGTGAAACTAAAGAGATTTGGCTATAAGAACTCCTACTACAGTTCATTTAAGGGAGGAACTAAAAGGGGGGTTATGATACTAATCTCAAATAAAATACAATTTGAATGTGAACAGGAAATCCAGGATAAAGAAGGCAGGTATGTAATAATAAAGGGTAGCATAGATGGAATGCAGATCACATTAGTGAGCATCTATGCCCCACCAGAAAGTGACAAGGGTTTTTTTCAACATCTGTTTGATCTCATAGCAACACACAGTGAAGGAGTCCTAATTTGTGGAGGAGACTTAAATGCTGTCATGGATCATGAAGTTGACACAACAAGTGTTAAGAAGACAAAAAAACATGTAACAAAATTCATAAGAACCTCACTGGCAGAAATGGGTATGGTAGACATTTGGAGGGACCTGCACCCACTCGAAAAAGACTATACACATTATTCAGCAGTCCATAAAGTACACTCTAGAATAGATTACTTCCTTATGAATGAAGATGACAGACACAGGGTGAGAAATTGTTGGATTGGAGGGGCAGAAATATCAGATCATAATCCTATATACATGGAAATAAATTTAAACAATAGAAAACGACAAACAACATGGAAACTTAATGTAGGACTGTTAAATGATGATAAAATGAAAGAAAGAATAAAAGTAAACATAAATGAATATATCCAAGAGAATGACAATGAAGAAGTGGACCCAACAATACTATGGGATGCACTAAAAGCCGTGTTAAGAGGTAAATTAATTGTTGAAACAGGAAAAGCAAATAAGACTAAACTGGAAGCATATGAACAAAGATGTGAGAGACTGAGGGAATTAGAACATAAACATCAAAGCACAAATGACCCAAAAATATATCAAGAAATTAAAGAAGAAAAAATAAAGATAAAAGAAACACAAATGGATGAAATTGAAAGGAAAAATAGATATCTAAAGCAAAAATATTATGAAACGGGACCAAAAGCCACAAAACTGCTGGCAAAACGGTTAAGAAAACAACAAACAATGAATAATGTATATAAGATTAAAGACCCCACCACAAATAAAACCACAGTTAACCCAGAAAACATCGAAGAAATATTCCATAATTTCTACCAAGAACTATACTCGCAACCTGAAGAAACAAATACTAAAGATATTAAAAAATTTCTATGCACATTGGACTTGCCATCAATAGGAAATCAACAAAATGAAAAGCTAACAGCAGAAATAACAACACAAGAGATTAGAGATGTGATTAAGTCACTTAAAAATGGTAAATCACCAGGTAGTGATGGATACCCATCTGAGTTTTATAAACTGTTTATAGAAGAACTCACGCCACAGCTTCTAAAGTCATTTAATTGGACGTTGAACAACAACAAAATACCTCCATCATGGAACGAAGCCATTATTTCAGTCATTTTAAAGCCAGGGAAAGATAGAGAACAATGCGGAAACTATAGGCCAATCTCTTTATTAAATGTGGATTATAAAATATATACAACAATTATATGTAAACGAATAAAGACATTCTTGACGGAATTGATAGAAGATGATCAAACTGGTTTCATAGAGGGACGCCAAACACATGACAATATCAGGAGAACAATACATATAATTAATCAAATACATAAAGAAAAGAAAAGCGCAGTAATAATGAGTTTAGACGCAGAAAAAGCATTTGACAGGGTTAACTGGAAATTCCTATATAGTGTGCTGGAACGCTTTGGATTTAACGAAAAATCAGTACAATGCATAAGGACGCTGTATCAAGAACCTGTGGCAAGAATCAAGATAAACGGTAGCTTAACAGACAAAGTAAATATACAAAGATCAACTAGGCAGGGATGCTGCTTATCGCCCACCTTGTTTGCTCTGTTCATAGAGCCACTGGCTCAAGCGATATGACAAAATAAGAAATTAAAAGGTGTAACAATAAAGGGGGCGGAACACAAGATTGGGCTATTTGCAGACGATATTATAGTTTACCTTGAACAACCAGATGAATCAATAATGGAAATGATGAACTTGATAGAAAATTTTGGAAAATTATCAGGATACAAGATAAACATAACAAAAACACAAATACTGACATTCCACTATAACCCTCTAAACCAGATAACTGATAAGATCAAACTAAACTGGAAACAAAAAGAAATAAAATACCTTGGAGTGAACATACCTAAAGATCTAAGCAAAATCTATAAAGCAAACTATGATAGGTTGGAACAAGAAATAAAAAAAGATATTGATAGATGGTCAATCTTAAATATGGATCTGAATTCAAAAATTGAGACAGTCAAAATCAGCATACAACCTAGATTACTTTACCTCTTCCAGGCTATACCAACAGAGATTCCAGATGCCCAATTCTCAAAGTGGGACAGGATGATATCGAGATTTGTTTGGGGAGGTAAAAAACCAAGAGTGAAATATAAAACCCTCCAATTACCAAAAGAGAAAGGAGGCATGGGCCTACCGAGTCTTAAGGAATATTACTACTCAGCACAAATAAGATATATCATATGTTGGTGCGACGAGGGATATGAGGCAAAATGGAAAGAAATGGAAAAGGAAATTGAGGGACTCCCAGTACAAAGCATAATAGGAGATAAAGATGCATATAAGCAAATCAAACAAATAGACCCAATCACTAAATTTACTTTAGAACTGTGGTATAAAATAGTACAAAAGTATAATATAAAGGAAGACATAAAACTATTGAAATGGGTAGCATTTGACAGTCAGTTTGAACCGGCAAAACAAGATAGGGGATACAAAAATCTGGTGAACAAGGGAATCACAGCATGGGGCAATATCGGAAAAAAAGATCTCGGGAGCTTTGTAAACATCAGGAGAAAATTTAAACTAGAAAGATCGGAATTCTTCAGATATCTGCAGATGAGAGACTATTATATGAAGAAGATTAGGCATAACCTCCAAACAGATGTGAGCGAGATTATACAATTCATTTTAAGCTCATATACAGGAAATAAAACAAGAATTATTTCAAAGCTATATCAGAAACTTATGGCAAACAATCATTCAAGTAACTATATAAAGGAGAAATGGGAGAAAGAGCTCAGTTTAAACATAACAGAAGAAAGCTGGCAGGAAATATGGAAAACACAACACACGTCAACAAATTCAAGAACATGGAGGGAATTTGGATGGAAAAACCTGATTCGCTTTTTCATTACACCACAGATTCAAGGAAAGTATACAAATACCCAATCTATATGCTGGAGGGGATGTGGGGCTCAAAATGCAGACCACTCGCATATGTTTTGGAAATGCTGCAAAATCTCATCATTCTGGAAATCTATACATGTGACAATACAGAGGATATTAGGATATAATATACCAATGAACTGTAACTTGATGTACCTATGTGATCTTGAAAGAGACAATGTTATACAGGCTGAGGACAGATATCTAGTTAAAATCTTGTTGATTGCATGTAAAAAAACAATCACAAAAAAATGGCGATCAGAAGTTCTTCCTGACCAAGAGCAATGGACTGACATTATTGAGGACATACGTATGATGGAAAAACTAACATATCGACAAAGAATGCAAGAAGGACTATGGGAAAAAAAATGGCGGAAATGGACACACTACAAAGTGCAACAACGAGACAGATATTGAAAGAATAACCAAAGACGCTGGAAAAACCAGAAGAATTAAGAGATGGAAACTAAAAACTTGATGCTCCAACATTTGTCCCCCCCCCCCTTTTTTTTTTTTTTTTTCTCCTTTTTCTTTTTTACTCTAGCCCCTTTGTTTTTTTAAATGTAGACTGTGATCTGAATGCAATATATATAATGAAAAATGAATAAAAATCTTAAGTTACAAAAAAAAAAAATCATTTGGTGCGAATTAAGGCAATTAGAAATAATTACAGCAGAGTGGGAAAAAAAACATTTAAAAATACCTTCCTCTGCTGAGATAAATGTTGGGTAGAAGTTTTATTTTTTTAAATGTGTGGCATTGATAGACAGTCTGCACTTATAATTCACTGTCCAAAATCTCACAGGTAACAAACTATCACTTATGCTACAGACAAAAACCTGAAAACATCCTTAAAATAAAAGGCTCATCGCTACATCACTGTCAGACAATCTCTCCTCTTTTTTCTTTTTAATTTACAAATTGTAGCGCTACTAATGTACCACCTTTTATCAAACTGCTTTTGACAGGTTTATGACCCCATAGCCCCGCCCCTTTCCCGCCCACACCCCACCCCCTTTTACCTGACCTGACCTTGACCTCCCCTTTGATCCGTAATTATCCTTTGATTAGCGACATCCTTTATGACCCCTAATTATCCTTTGATCAGTGACAACCTTTTATGACCCGTAATTATCCTTTGATCAGCGACATCCTTTATGACCCTAATTATCCTTTGATCAGCGATGACCTTTGATCCGTAATTATCCTTTGATCCATGATGACATTTGACCCCCACCCTGAGGGCTGAGCATGGGAATGGAATGTTAACATATGGGAAACGCTGAGGACAGCGCGTGTTGTAGTTGCAGAGTTTTATATACATATGGCTGAAGTAACACTGCACAGAAAAAAGATGACGCACAATCGCAGAACGAAACATTAAACAATAAACTTTAAATTTCAACAAAATAAAATGGTAAACAGCAATAGCGCTTTTTCATGAACAAGAAGGGGCTTTACAGATCCTGCTATTCACACACACACTCCCCCCCACTCCCCCTCGCCCACCCCACCCCTCTGTTCCCACATGTATAATGATTTTGTTTTTATGCATTATCATTACGAATTACATTTTATTTATTTATCTATTTAAATTGATTCTTGTGCTGATGCAACATGTTCAAATAAATCAATCAAACTGATGGATGATATTTGAGGTTTATAAACTTTTTGATCCGCCCTCAGTCAATGAGCAGCAAGGGAGGGTTTGACGGGCTGTCCAATGATGACCTAGAGGCGTACCCCTGCAGTTGAACAATGAAACTACACCATGTCACATGTGAAAATTGGATCATTAAATAAAATCAGAAAATTAAACAGTGAAAAAGAGAAAAAAATCACCACGACTGCCGGTTAGCGAGACACCTGCCTCCAGCTTTTGGTCCACACTGGCCGAGGATTAACTGGGAAAAAAGAGGATTGCCTGGAGCTGCACCCAGACCCCTGTGGCCGACAGCACCTCCCACAACTAACCCCGCCCAACGCTTTTAAAAGAAGACCGCCTAACCACCCATTTTTGCTCAAACCAAAATGGAGAGAGATCCCACGGCCTAGCCAATAGTGTTCTAGAAGCGGGGTAATCCCCAACCCAGTCAAGGGTCAACCCGGCATAGGAAAAAACACTGCATTGCCGATCCAGAGGTCTTTGGGCGAACTGGGATAGATTGAACTGCGCAAAAAGTAAGCCTTCAAACGTCCGTTTTCACACCCATGTCCATCCTTTATTCCTTCATCAAACAACCCAATAATGACAAAAAAATTTAGAGTTTAACAACTTTAAAAAAAACTTTTATCTGTATGCTTGTGACGATTAGAGTTTATTTTGTGCTGATACTAGGAAATTTAACATTTCTTCTATTTATATTTTCCATTTTTTGGCGATTTGAGTTTATTTTGTGCTGAAACTAGGAAATTTAACATTTCTCCTATAAAAAGCATTTTATATTTTTAAATGACCATACAACAGCGTTGTAAGGATTGTCTGTGTGAAACAGTTCTGTAAATCATCCCACAACTTGTACGTGATGTTTACCAACAGTTAAATTATTTTTATTCAAACATTTTATCATCTGCTGTGATCTGAAAAAAAGTTTTATAACTTTAAGGAAGAGTTTGTTGTTGTTGTTGTTTTCAACCACTCTTGACAACTTTAAACCAGAATTTGCAGAGAGTTTTTGGCTGGCTGTGCATCTGCATGTTCTTTTACCACCCCAAGACTTGAGCTTTTGTACAGGGTGGGTAATTGAAAAAAAAAAACATGTGGTGTTAACATGTGGTGTTAAAATGGTGTTATGCAAAGAAACAAGTATACGACTGATGAAGTTGCTACTGCCTTTCAATGATAAATGTTTAAGGGTAAGTAATGCAAATGAGTTTATCCTTAAATGCTTCTGTACAACTAAACAATGTTTTTGTAATTCTTCCAAACAAATACTTGTTTCAAATGTTTCTTTTTGAGAAAAACTAGTGAAGGTTTTAACCACATCGATCATGTTGAATCAAGTTTTCATGAATATACTAGTTTCAAAATCAGCATTTGTGTCAACACTGTGCGATTTGTCATTTGTTATTACGAAAGATAAAAACTATTCTTATGCAAATAAGTAAATACATTGTTATTACAAATTAATTGTTTCAGAATCTGGTAACCCTAATGCTGGTAATGCAGTATGGTGCAAAGTGTTTAATGCCTTCAAGAACCAGCCAAAGACCCAAGGTAATTCTTTTAAAAAGTCCATAGTAACTGGGACATGATGGTGCAGGTTAGCTTTAGTTTGTTTCATTAAAGGCCAGCGCAGCTGGGGCTGTCTGTCTTAGAAACTTTCTAAATTGCGAAGCTTAGTCCTTTGTGAAAATGTGGTGGTGGTGCCAGAGAGGCCTCCACCAAGGCCAAGGCCGCCACCAAGGCCACCAAGGACTGCATCACTGCCGAGGCCAGCGCATGTCATCGGTCAACCTCGGCCTTTAGGTCACCAGTCTGAGAAATTGTTGACACCAGGTATTTAAAGGTAGAGACAAAGTTGGTTATGCAATATTTATTTCTATAGGAAAAAAAACCAACAAACTATAAACACGATGCCCAATCTAAAAGATAAATTTACCACATCTTGTTGTTTTCTTTTTAAAAACAAACTAGTGTGATATTGACTGTTTACAATTTGTATCAGGTGTTTTAGTTATGCTAAATTCATCAAACATAAACACAAATGTATGTTGTACAACAAAAAAATACCAAAGTGTATTGAGTTTGTACAAAACACACCTAAAAACTCAAACCACAATAAAAACAGGGTGATGTTGACTGTTTACAAACTTGTATCAGGTGTTTAATAAACAAATGTTTAGTACAAGTGGAGTAACTTGTTACAAAAAAATAAAGGAGTTAAAAATTCTTCAAACATGTAAATGTTCTTCAGACATGTACTTGTGTGATTAAAAAGAGAGGTCCCTAAAATGATGTTACGCAAAAAACAAGTATACAGCTGATGGAGTTACTACTACCTTTCAGTGATAAATGTTTAAGGGAAGGTAATGCAAATTAGTTTATCCTTAAATGCTTCTGTACAACTCAGCAAAATGTTTTTTTGTAATTCCTCCGAACAAATACTTGTTTCAATGTTTCTTTTTTGAAAGTAGTGAACGTTTTTAACTACATTAATTATAGTGAAACAACTTTGTGTGAATATACTAGTTTCAAAATCAGAGTTTGTGTCAACACTGTGCAACATGTAATTTGTTATAACGAAAGATAAAAAAAACTATTCTATGCAAAGAAGTAAGTACACTGTTATTACAAATTATTTCAGAATCTGGTAACTCAAATGCTGATAATGCAGTATGGTGCAAAGTGTTTAATGCCTTCAAGAACCAGCCAAACACCCAAGGTAATTCTTTTAAAAAGTCAATTTTTGAATGATTAGAAAGTTGATAAATGTCTCTAAAAACAAAGGATTGTTCCTGTAGTGAAAATAGATTAGGATTTCTACAGTATGGGAGATGAGATAACGCCTATGTGTTGTTTTTACCTAGGAGCTAAAAACAACTGAACTTTTGTGTGTGTGTGTGTGTGTGTGTGTGTGTGTGTGTGTGTGTGTGTGTGTGTGTGTGTGTGTGTGCGTGTGTGTGAACATCAAACACTTTTTGAGTGGTGGCCAGACAGCCAAATGTAAGATAAGATAAGATAAGATAAGATAAGCCTTTATTAGTCCCACAATGGGGAAATTCCAGGATTGCAACAGCACAGGGATAGCAACACTCAGAGCAACAATCAGAAGGCAAGAAAAAAAAAACAACAAGCAAGCAAGAGCAGCTAATATACATATGTACATATTACTATAAAATATATATATACACACACACACACAGACACACAGTGCAGAGCATTGTAGCTGGATGGAATAAATATATGAATATATGAACACAGTGCAGAGCATTGTAGCTAGATGGAATAAATATGTAAATATATAAACACCCACAGTACGGAGCATTGCAGCTAGGTGGAATAAATATGCAAGTATATAAACACACACAGTGCGGAGCAATGTAGCTAGATGGAATAATATGTAGATATATAAAAACACAGTGCGGAGCATTGTAGCTAGATGGAATAAATATATAGATATATAAATATAAACACACCCAGTGCTGAGCACTGTAGCTAGATGGAATAAATATGTAAATATATAAACACACACAGTGCAGAGCATTGTTGCTAGATGGGATGAAACAGCATAACCGTCTACTTAGTTATCCTACATGGTATGATTATGTGCCCATACATATTCTCACCCTCCATAGCGACCGGTATGTTCCTAGTTGTATGCCGGAGAGGACCATTGTGTAGATGTCATTTAAGGCCCATTTGACATAAAGCTGCAGACGGTTTGGCAAAAGCTTTGACATATGCTGGACAGAACACTAGGGAGGGGAGTTTGAATGTTGAAAAAACTGTAGACTGATTTAATAAGGTTTTTTATGTACGAATTGAGGGAGATGTGAAAATATTTTGTAGTTATCAAGAAAAACATCCATGATTTAATTTTTTTTTTTTCAATTACCAACCCTGTACAAAAGCTCAAGTCATATGGGATGGTAAAAGAACACACAGATGCACAGATGGCCAAAAACTCTCTGCAAATTCTGGTTTAAAGTTGTCATGAGTGGTTGAAAAAAACCTGTCTTATATAAAACTTTTTTCAGATCACAGCAGATGATAAAAGGTTTGATTGAATAAAAATAATTTAACTGTTGGTAAATATCACGTGCAAGTTGTGGGATGATTTACAGAATTGTTTCACGCAGACAATCCTTACAACGCTGTTGTATGGTCATTTAAAAATATAAAATGCTTTTTAAAGGAGAAATGTTAAAATTTCCTAGTATCAGCACAAAATAAACTCAAATCATCACAAGTATACGGATAAAAGTTTTTTTTTTTAAAGTTGTTAAACACTAAAATTTTTGTCATTATTGGGTTGTTTGATTAAGGAAAAAAGGATGGAAGTGGGTGCGAAACACACGTTTGAAGGCTTACTTTTGCATAGTTCAATCTATCCCAGTTCGCCCAAAGACCTCTGGATTGGCAATGCAGTGTTTTTTCCTATGCCGGGTTGACCCCTGACTGGAGTTGGGGATTACCCCGCCTCTAGAACACCATTGGCTAGGCCGTGGGGTCTGTCTCCATTTTGGTTTGGGCAAAAATGGGTGGTTGGGCAGTCTTCTTTTAAAATCGTTGGGCGGGGTTAGTTGTGGGAGGTGCTGTCAGCCACAGGGGTCTGGGTGCAGCTTAGGCAATCCTCTTTTTTCCCAGCTAATCCTCGACCGGTCTGGACCAAAGCTGGAGGCAGGTGTCTCGCTAACCGGCAGCCGTGGTGAGTTTTTTCTGTTTTTCATTGTTTAATTTTCTGATTTTATTTAATGATCCAATTTTCGCACACGGCATGGTGGAGTTTCATTGGTCAACCGCAGGGGTACGCCTCTAGGCCATCACTGGACAGCCCGTCAAACCCTCCCTTGCCGCTCATTGGCTGAGGGCGGATCAAAAAGTTTATAAACCTCAAATATCATCCATCAGTTTGAATGATTTATTTGAACATGTTGCATCAGCACAAGAATCAACTTAAATAGATAAATAAATAAAATGAATTTCATAATGATAATGCATAAAAACACAATCAGAATCAGAAAAGCTTTATTGCCATGCATGTAGAAAAACACACAAGGAATTTGACCTGATATTGGAACACTGTGTAAGCGTATCACAACGACACAACAGCCATCATGGCGCCTAATCAAAAAAGATGGGGGATAAGGGAAGATAAGGGGAGGGAAAAAAGACACAATGGGTGAGAGAAAAAAACTTCATCATCAGAATACAGCTTATAATTGTAAGCTAAATTTTGATTATAGAGAAAAAAAACCTCTCTGTGGCACAAGGCAGACAAACAAACCTCTCAAAAACAAGACAGCAGAGAGAAGGCAGTGTGTGAAAAAATCAGTATAATGAAGTCAGTATGTATGCAGTGTTGGGTGAATCAGTTACTGAAGTACAACAAAGATAGTCTCCAAGGCAACAAAAGATGTTATATTTTCATGTTTATAAACATAGTTGAACATGTCCAGAGTTATCACTTCTTCATGCCAGGTGGTAAAAAACTCCATGTTAGTCTCATGAACGCTGTCCTTGGAGAGTTCTGATTATCGCACAGCAGTGCAGTGTTTGGGTTACAGAGCGAGCTCACACAACTGCTTATCTCAACACTGGAGGAGTTGTTGTCCAGGGGCGCCGATCAAGGTCGAATCTGCACAGAAACTTAGAGTGTAGAATTTTCTTCTCTTCGATTCTGCACATCACAATTCCAATTAACATTCACTGGCTTTAAGTTCATTCCTTGAAGAACATTCAGCGACTCCGAGATGTAACCAACCTTTCGATTCAGTTCAGCATTCGCCGCCATCAGCGCTCTTCCAATCTGGTCAAATTGATGGAGAAGCTTAGCCGGGTCCGCTTTTTGATTCGCTCCTTCCAGTTTTTTAGATTTGCGGTACACAAGGAAGACCCCCAGGCCGATCAAAAGGTATCCTGCAACCATGAAACCAAATAGGTATAGATCTTCCGCATCTTCAATGGAAAGATCACACAGACACATGAGTCTCCAATTGTCCCATGAATCTCTCACATAACCCGCAGCCGAAGTGCCTGCGGGACATTTGGGCTCCCCCGGGCCCGATTTCCTGGTTGAAAAGATTGTGTCAATTGCATTTAAAGCCCAGCTAATAAAATCCATTTTCGTTTTTTCCTTTTGGGTTGAGATCAGCAAGAAGGAGAACAGGCACAGACAATCACTCAGACAGCCAGCTGGGATTTAGGTCAGGAAGGCAGGGTAGGAGGAGGGTGGAAAAAAAGCGACTGCTCTCTCTGAAGGGCAGGAAGAAAAGTCAATCATTATCGGCAATCATTATACATGTGGGAACAGAGGGGTGGGGTGGGCGAGGGGGAGTGTGTGTGTGAATAGAAGGATCTGTAAAGCCCCTTCTTGTTCATGAGAAAAAGCGCGATCGCTGTTTACCATTTTATTTTGTTAAAATTTAAAGTTTATTGTTTAATGTTTAGTTCTACGATTGTACGTCATCTTTTTTCTGTGCGGTGTTACTTCAGCCGTATGTAAATAAAACTCTGCAACTACAACACGTGCTGTCCCCAGCATTTCCCGTATGTTAACATTCCATTCCCACGCTCAGCCCTCAGGGTGGGGTCAAATGTTGTCATGGATCAAAGGATAATTACGGATCAAAGGTTGTCACTGATCAAAGGATAATTAGGGTCATAAAGGATGTCGCTAATCAAAGGATAATTACGGGTCATAAAAGGTTGATGCTGATCAAAGGATAATTAGGGTCATAAAGGATGTCGCTAATCAAAGGATAATTACGGGTCATAAAAGGTTGTCGCTGATCAAAGGATAATTAGGGGTCATAAAGGATGTCACTGATCAAGGGATAATTATGGATCAAAGGGGAGGTCAAGGTCAGGTCAGGTCAAGGGGTCATAAACCTGTCAAAAGCAGTTTGATGAAAGGTAGTAAATTAGTATCTTCTAATTGTGAGGGAAAACTCTCGCTGTAGGTTGCTGATTTCAGATAAGTATATCCCGTTGATGGCACTTCACAATAAAAGCACATAACAGCCCATTCTTAAAATGGAATTGCTATAAAGGGTTATTATGTTTACATAACTTAGGAAACACTGAGTTGTGATGGTGAAAATAAATTCACACTAATTCAGACTTCGGTCATGCCTGGTGAATCCAGCATTTATAGTGCAGGCGACTAATTTTAAGGTTACTGAGCAGGAATTCAAGGATTGTTTCTCATTTTAAGGACAATTAAGGTGTTGATTTGAGATAATCACATTTAAGACTTTTTATGGACCTGTAGAAACTATTGAGGTGGCCGTTTTTTCCTTGTCAACATTCTCATGGAGAAATTCTCTCCACATAACAACCATACATGAACGCAAATGAATATGTCCACACAAAATTAAACTCTGTATTTTCCTCTGTGATTTTACTTTTTCTGGATTTGTTCATCTCTTACCGAGGGTGGGGAGGAGAAGCAGGAAGCGGCTGCTGTCTGTGTGCTTCACATGCGCAGCACAGAGAGGCTCAGAGGCTCTCTGTGTGTGAGCCACTGTCAGATGCATGGTTGGCAACATAATAAATATTTTAAAAAATATGTATTTTATGTTCATGAAAGTATTTGTTTCCATTGAGAAACGTGTCCAATAAACAATAATTTGAAAAATAAAATAATTAAAATGAACTTCATTAATTTCCATGTGTTTTGAGATATAATTGCAGGGAGCCACAGCATGGCGGCTGAAAGGCCGCGGGTTGCCAACTCCTGCACTAGGTAAAAGGGAAGGGGTAGGGATACAAATGAGAATTGGGATGGACCCCAAATCTACCTGTACTTCAATCTCATATTGCAAATACTTTTCTGGACTGTTTTACAGCATTTACTGCTGTCAATAAATAATTAAACAGACAGTGTTTCTCTTGCTATGTTTATGTACAGTGGTGTGAAAAAGTGTTTGCCTCCTTCCTGATTTCTCATTTTTTGTATGTTTGTCACACTTAAATGTTTCAGATCATCAAAAATTTAAATATTAGACAAAGATAACACAAGTAAACACAAAATGTAGTTTTTAAATGGTGTTTATTATTAAGGGAAATCCAAACCTACATGGCTCTGTGTGAAAAAGTGATTGCCTGCCCCCCCCCCCGTTAAAACATAAATTAACTGTGGTTTATCACATCTTTGGAAAGCTGAGTTCAATTTCTCTAGCCACACCCAGGCCTGATTACTGCCACACCTGTTCTCAATCAAGAAATCACTTAAATAGAACCTGCCTGACAAAGTGAAGTAGACCAAAAGAGCCTCAAAATCTAGACAAAATGCTGCGATCCAGAGAAATTCAGGAACAAATGAGAAACATAGTAATTGAGATCTATCAGTCTGGAAAAGATTATAAAGCCATTTCTAAAGCTTTGGGACTCCAGCGAACCACAGTGAGAGCCATTATCCACAAATGGCGAAAACATGGAACAGTGGTGAACCTTCCCAGGAGTGGCCAGCCAACCAAAATTACCCTGAGTGCAGCGACAACTCATCCAAAGGTCACAAAAGACCCCACAACAGCATGCAAAGAGCTGCAGGCCTCACTTGCCTCAGTTACGGTCAGTGTTCATGACTCCACCATAAAAAAGAGATTGGGCAAAAATGGCCTGTATGGCAGAGTTCCATGATGAAAACCACTGCTGAGCAAAAAAACATAAAGGCTCAGGTCAGTTTTGCCAGAAAATATCTTGATGATCCCCAAGACTTTTGGGAAAATACTCTGTGGACTGGCGAGGCAAAAGTTGAACTTTTTGGAAGGTGTGTGTCCCATTATATCAGACATAAAAGTAATACAGCATTTCAGAAAAGGAACATCATACCAACAGTAAAATATGATGGTGGTAGTGTGATGGTCTGGGGCCGTTTTGCTGCTTCAGGACCTGGAAGACTTGCTGTGGTAAATGGAACCCCGAATTCTGCTGTCTATCAAAAAATCCTGAAGGAGAATGTCTGGCCATCTGTTTGTGACCTCAAGCTGAAGCACACTTGGGTTCTGCAGCAGGACAATGATCCAAAACACACCAGCAAGTCCACCTCTGAATGGCTTAAGAAAAACAAAATGAAGACTGAAGTGGCCTAGTCAAAGTCCTGACCTGAATCTGATTGCTGATTGAGACGCAGTGGCATGACCTGAAAAAGGCAGCTCATGCTCGAAAACCCTCCAATGTGGCTGAATTACAACAATTCTGCAAAGATGAGTGGGCCAAAATTCCTCCACAGCACTGTAAAAGACTCATTGCCAATTATCGCAAACGCTTGATTGCAGTTGCTGCTGCTAAGGGTGGCCCAACCAGTTATTAGGTTTAGGGGGCAATCACTTTTTCACACAGGGCCATGGATTTTTTTCCCCTTAATAGTAAATACCTTCATTTAAAAACCGCATTTTGTGTTTAACTGTGTTATCTTTGTCTAGTATTTAAATTTGTTTCATGATTTGAAACACTTAAATGTGACATAAAAAAAATGAGAAATCAGGAAGGGGGCAAACACTTTTTTGCACCACTGAATATATGAGGGTCATTTATATTTAAAACGGTTGTAAATTTACTTCAAGTAAAATTTAGCATGCCGTAGTCAAATTTGATCATATTTAACATAATTTTCCAACCACAAAATTGTGACTAGTGAAAAGGCTGAGAGGCTAATGGTGTCATGATCAGGCGAGCGTGCCTCTCCCCTCCCTTCCTGTTTCTGTTTCCCCGGTTCCGGAGCTCATCAGTGCACCTGCATGATTACATACCTGTTGCCTCCTGATTCA
Source organism: Pholidichthys leucotaenia (assembly GCA_020510985.1). Classification (NCBI taxonomy): domain Eukaryota; kingdom Metazoa; phylum Chordata; class Actinopteri; order Cichliformes; family Pholidichthyidae; genus Pholidichthys; species Pholidichthys leucotaenia. The sequence goes on from CM035840.1 coordinate 442,822,852, forward strand.
CCAGCGTATTTAAGCCCAGAGTGTGAAGAGCTCTCCGCTGGATCGTTGGGTTTGTGCTGCCTCACAACAGCAGACCACGTTGTTTGGCAGGTTCATTATTTCCCCGGTTGTCTTACCTTTTGTCCGCTTCTCTTCTCAGGTTTGCTGCCGCCTCCAGTGGTGCATCTCCGGAGCTGTGTGGTGCACACTCACCTGAACCATCCATCCTCAAGACACTGGCTTCTCCACCCAGGTTTCCCAGTCATTCCTCTTCCTTCCCTGCAGTCTCCAGTTTCCCTTCACCTTTCCCACTTTGGAGTTCACTGCCGGGCTCTCTGCTCATATCGTAAGATTTATTTCCTCAGTTGTCATTTCCCAGTGAGCCATACTCCGTATTAATCATTCCTCTCCTCTCTTTTCTCTTAGGCTGCATGTGGCTCCAGCGTGCAACAGTTTTTCTTTGCATATAAGTTGGCGTTTTGGTTGTGGGTTTTCATTAATTGTGGTGTGTGCATATGTTCTTTAAAGTGCTGATGACACATTTTTGACTTCCTCTAATTTTTCAACACATAATACAATATGACAAAATAGGTTGGTCTGTGCAGTTCTAAGTCAAACAGGCTTTTTTTCACGCAAATATCCGACGTTTTCATGAGTGCCACATCACCAATTACATCAGTGGCTGGAAAACCCCGCTGCCATGTAGTCACGTCATCGGGAGAACACAGCGCTTGGCTGCCCATTGTACACACAGGATGGAAGCGGTTGAAAACATCCACGATGGTTCCAGCACATGCAGTCTGGAATTGGTTTGTGTTGTCCAACCTTCAAACGATTATAGTGCCGAAGAATGGGGTGATAATGAAGAATCTGGGGGCATCAGACCGTACAGGTTTGAGCTGTGCCAAGCGGGCATCGTGCCAAGCAAGTCAGACTCAGAGAGTGACGGGTGGAGAGGCACACATGCCCGCCACAGCAGCAGCAACAAACACACGGCAGTGGAACACCAGTGTTATTCTTTTGTTACAGATATTGCAACAAATTATTTGTTCATAAATACAATTTATTTAAACCCGATTTTTCAATAAAATCATAGCAGTGTTTTCTCTGTGGCTCAGGCATCGGGTTTATTATGGATTATATTTTGAGTTCTTGTTGTTTTTGTTTTGTACATGTGTTTTCTGTGCATTTTGAGCCACTTTCAGATGGGCACTGTCCAAGATTCGCCGGTCCGAACACACGCGCCCTCTCTCTTTGACAGTCAGCTGTTCATGTTTTGTGTGCATCATCTGCCATGTTGTCAGCCAGACAATATTGCCAACACTATCACGACGTGTTGGCCGCTCCACACAGCCGTGGTTCTGTTGCGCCCCTTGAAGCGATGTCAGCCCTGGGGCGCAATCATGGTTAACACGTCTCCTCTCCATGATCACTGGGCGATGTCGGCCCCGAACGCCAACTGTGGGTGTTTCTGTTTATTTTTGTGGGTCTTCACCTTTTTGGGAACTGTTGTCATCATTCTTATGTTCAATACATGTGCTGTGGTGAATTCTGCGCCTAAATCCATTCATCGTGACCCTCTGTGCACTCTTACGTAGGGCAGGGAGAAGGAGGATGAAATAACGAGGATTTTTGTGCAGGGTTCACCACAGCACATTTAATACAGAAAGACAGACAGTTCCCTGAAAGGTAAAGACGTACAAGAAACACAGACACACTTACTGATGGCGTTCGGGGGCTGGCATTGCCCAGCGAACACATGAGAGGAGACGTGTTTGCCACAGGTGCGCCCCAGAGGACATCGCTTCAAGGACGCACGAGAGCCACGGCGAACATGGAGTGACCAGCGCGTTGTGAGAGTGCTGAAAACACTGGCAGACAAACAGCACAGATGACAATACTATGGACCATTAGTGCATGACCGGCAAACGGCTGCGAAGTACACGCACTGCTGGTGATGGTGTGATTAGAAGCACTTGAGCGAGGACCGGGAAAGATGATCAGCAGGAGTGGAAATCAGCTGGTGATAATGATATTGGGGACGTGCCCGGACCGGTGAGATGTCAGCATGGGATCACAGAAAGTAGGTCAAAGCTGCGCATAAATCCATTAATCCTTCCCCTCCTTGTGCGCTCCTCCTGCATAAAAGCGCACGAGGAGACTTATTAACAGTTGGAGCTGAAGCGTGTGATGTGGTCTTTCATGGTTTGATGTTTATCTAAGCCTGCGGCACAACGCGAAGGCACAGCCATAAGATTAAAACAAGAAACCAGAGAAACTGTGAGCTTCAAAGCTGCTGTCATTCCAGTCAACAACACCGGAGTCCGTTCTGTCGCTGACGTCATGGGGGTGCCTCCCTTAATTCGGTGGGCGGCACCACAGTCCAGTCAGCGGCTGCTGTTTTTTGATGCGGTGGCGGAATGGTTAGCACTGCGGCAGCACAGCAACTCACCCTTGGCTGGGGGATCCTGGGTTCAATCCCAGCCCCCGACCAACAGTGATCTGTGTGGAGTTTGCAAGTTCTCCCCGTGTCTGCGTGGGTTTACTCCGGGATTTCTCCGGTTTCCTCCCACATGCCAAAAACATGCAAGTTAGGTTAATTGGCATCAAACTGGGGATTCTAAATTGTCCTTAGGTATGACTGCAAGAGTGAATGGTTGTCTGTCTCTCTGTGTTGGCCCTGCGATAGACTGGCGATCTGTCCAGGGTGTACCCTGCCTCTCGCCCAAAGATGCTGGGATAGGCTCCAGGCCCCTCGCAACCCGAAAAGGATTAAGCGGAAGAAGATGGATGGATGGATGGATAGTTTATGCAGGCGCAGTTGTAAATGTTATATTGATCATCGACAACAACTTTTGGGTTTACACAACATCCTAAAAAATGTCAAAATCGTGTCATCAGCCCTTTAAGTTAGCGTGTTTGTATAGGGTTTTGGGTTTTCATTAAAGTGGTGTGAAATTTTCATCTGAGTTTGAATGTTCTCCTGAAGTGGTTTGCCCTGCACTTAAGCCTCCTCAAAAACATTAAATCATGACAAGCGGCTGGTGAGCAAAAAAGTTAATGTCAAACCCTGGATGGATGGATGGATGGATGGATGGATGGGAAAAACTGACATCACAGTCAGATCTGACTCACAGAGCCTCCTCAGTTTTGCTATTTTGATCTGAGAAAAGTACAGCATTTAAAAAGGCAAAAAAAATTCCAGTATTTAAAACAAATAATCTATCTATAAATCCACATATCTCTTGAACCGTTCATCAGACTGACCTAAGATTTTAAACGTGCTTTGCTGAGGTTACGAGGGTGTGCATCCCTGAATATGGCTTCAAGAAGTGTGGGCGGGGTTTCAGATTGATGTCGTGCTGATTAGATAATACGCAGCATCACGGTCATGCTGATTGGATAATACACGGCACCACGACCTGTCATTTACCACAGTGTTCCCTGGACAAAACAAGGAAGTGAAAAACATAATACTGAAGATTTAATGTTTAAAAATTTTTTTACCATAAAGTTGCCGTGATTGCGTCGGTCTAAAGGATAATTCGGCATATGTGGAGAATGAGGTGCGCGAGCAGACTGGGTGGAGCGTCAGCGGACCGGGTCTGACAAATCAACATAGAACATGCCAGGAGAACTAACGGCCAGACACGACCTGGCTCAAAGGCACGCTACCTGATGGTGATAAAAAATATTATTTTCAATAAAGTGAAAAAAAAAGATAATGCATGGAGTGTGCTTTTGCCCTGAGGCTGATTTATCATGGAAAACAGCTGAGCTCTGTAACTTGAGCGATCAGCTGATTGGATCCACCTCCTCCATGTGCTGACATTTTGGCATATCTATCAGAACAGCTGATATACGTACAGGACATACAGTAGAATTGAAATGGCGTTTCTCTCTCTTCAGTGGTGTGCCAATATGAAAAACAAAAGTAATAAGGCTGGAAAAACAACAACAGCAGTCCATGCATGTACAGTAATGCTACCTGTAGTGCAAATAGCGACAAAAGATAGATTTAAGGTTTAATGCTTAAAAAATTATACCATAAAGTTGCCGTGATTATGTAGGTCTGATGGATAATTCGGCATGAACAACACAAGGTGTATGGGGGGGAGGGGATGGTGGGGAAGCAGCAGCTGAACCTGTGGATCGCAGTCCTTTGCAGGCACACGGGTAAAGCAGAAGCCAATGGGTCTCAAATATTTATGAACGTGTCCTGTTATAGTACTGCATGAGTTTATTGATGATACACAGAAGAAATTCAATATTACACTGAACTCCATCACTGAACAGTGATATAAACTAAAATAATTATAATGATGACTGAACAACTCCCATTCCCCAAAGTGCAAGATGCACTATTATGAATATAGGCGATAAAAGATCAGACAGATAAGTGATCTGACAAACAAATAAACACGGGATCTGAAACAGTTGCTAATATTGGATGTCCCATTCATTTTCAATATTTAGGTATTCTGTAATTAATATTCACACTATCAAATAAATCTTAGTGCCATTTAGTCCCTTTTATATTTGTCAAAATCTAACATATGATTGCCTACATAGAGGCTACATCTCTGTGTTCCACCTTCAAACACAGCCTACATTTGGGCCTGTAAAGCCTGATTGGGACACCTATTTCAAACAGGAGTACTTGTGTTCTACAGGCAATGCACTAGTCATATTATAATGCAAGGATTCTCTGTCTCTGTGTCATTCTGTCTGTTCCTCACATATCTCTTGAACCACTTGTCAGACTGACCTCCGATCTGATACGTGCTTTGCTGAGGTCATGAGGGTGTGCATCCTCGAATTTCAGCCTCCCTGGATATGTGTAAGTTTAGGAGGGGAAATCTTTAATGAACGTCCGTAGGGGAGTTGATAAATGAACACAGAGGTGGAAAAGGTATAACCGCTGGGATTTGGGGACTGAAAATTTGTATTTACGGCTATAATATTAAGCTAATATTAAGCCCAATAACCCCTGTAAATTTCATCCTCTCCGGATATGTTGAAGTTTAGAAGGGGAAATATTTGTTGAACATCCATGGGGCGCTACTAAATGAACACAGAGGTGGCAAAGGTATAACCACTGGGAGTTGGGAGCTCAGATTCACAGGGCAGGCTCTGGAGGCTGGTGGGATAAAATGATAATATTTGGGCCGATCCAAGCTCCGGAACCAGATCTTCCTGAGAAGACCTTATAAGGAGTTGTTCAGAACTCCTGACTGTCATGATTCGCTGCCTTGCTGAGGCAGCAGAGATGAAAAAACCCAAGTGCAGGAGATGGTGGTGTTTATTAACACAAATGTCCAAACAATGAAACAGACCAACAACCTGGTGCACGGGTTCAGTTACAGGAAATTGTCCCCAAACAAAAGGCAAAGGACCATGATACACAAATAGACCCAGCACGCTCCTGAAACAGAAGTGCAGACCGGAGCCGGGCAACCCAAGGCTCTGCAGTCTGCACCAAGGTAGCAGCGCAGGGCAGAAACAGAGAAAAAAATAAACACGACAAGCAACTGACAGGCGAAGGTACGGCGGGCTGACAAAACAATGCACCAACAATACACAAGTGTGCAGACAAAGCTTAAATAACACGAATCATAATGACCAGAGTGATTGCTAGTGCAGTGTGAGTGGTTATGTGCATGTGTGCAAGAATGAGTGTGTAGAGTGTAGAGCTGAGTGAGTGCAGGTGTGTGTGCGTGTGCATGTGTGTGAGTGTGGGTGTATGAACCTGAACAGGGAAAGAGTGACAATGACAGATTGGAATCAGCTTGTCAAGAGGAGACAGGAGAGAGAGGCGTGGCTGTCAGAAATAAAGTAAGTAAATACAAAACCAAACACAGACTAAGGAATAATTACAAATAACTCAAAAGATAATCAAATGACCAAGGGCAAGTAATAAACACCAAAAATACAACAGAACATGGCTGAACAATGAAACACAAAATGGAACTCGAAAGATAACAGAAAACACAGATCATAAAGGAACAGAAAAGCGCCATGAAGCCGAGCTCGGGAGAATCCCAAGCCCCGTTCATGACACTGACCTCAGAATCCTTATAAGGTGTTCTTAAAAGGAGTTCTGAACAACTCCTTATGAGGTGTTATTCAGTTCAGTGAGAACTGAACAACTCCTTATATGGTCATGTGACTGGGCACTATCACTCTTTAAATTGCACTATCACTCTATAAATTCAAGAAATCTCTGTCAGTGTGTCTGTCAGTGTGTCATGATCATAGGACCACCTATGATGTTCCTATGATGTCTGCATGATGTCCTGTGATAATCCTATGATCACATGCAACATAGGACTCGCGAGGCCGTCATATAGACAATAGGACTGGCTAAAAGACCATAGAATTGCCTATGATGTTCCTATGATGTCTACATGATGTCTATATGACACTCCAGATAGACACCGTATAGAGTCTATACGGTGTCAGTCTTTACTATAGACTGATTCCAGAAAATCTGTGTGTGTGTCACAGTGTCTATGCCTATGGTGTCCATATGATGTCATAGAGACATCATAGGCACATCATAGGCTCAGTGATGCATCAAAACTTTGTTAAACAAGCAAAACAATACAACAATGCATTGGCAATGGCAAGTATTGGCATAAAGGAGATCCTTGCTTCAACCCAGGTATACGTATAGAAGTTAAAGTTTATCAGCAATCTCTGTCAGTGTGTCAGTGTGTCACGATCATAGGACTGCCTGTGATGTCCTATAATGTCCCTATGTATAACGACTCCATATGTGTGAAATGTCCAAAGATTATAGGACCACCTACAATGCTCCTATGATGACTGCAGGATGTCCTATGATGTTCCTAGGTATAACGACATGTGATCTCAACATGATGTCCTATGATGTTCCGATAGGACCTGCAAAAAGATCATAGGATCGCCTATGATGTCCTATGATGTTCCGACAACGTCTACATGATGTTTACATGATGTCATAGAGACCATCACTCACGATCATAGGACTCACTATGACATCATCATCAAAGATCAACGCAGGCATCATAGGACTCCCTATGACATCATCAAAATTTGAAGCAGTAAATCTGGAAATCTCACTCAGTAAGGCAGAAGGCAAATCAAAAGCAGGTAAACTCTGGCATGGGAGTTGGCAGAAACAGGAAAGAAGAGATACTCATCATCTGATTAAGAATAGGACACACTATTTTAAACCAGACGAATTCCAAGCAGTAAATCTGGAAATCTCACTCAGTAAGGCAGAAGGCAAATCAATCACTCTATAAATTCAAGAAATCTCTGTCAGTGTGTCAGTGTGTGTGTCTGTCAGTGTGTCACGGCCAAAGATCAGAGGACCCCCATGATGTTCCTATGATCTCTGCATGAGGTCCTATGATGTTCTGAAGTGTGATGACTCCTTATGTGTGAAATGTCCTATGATGTTCCTATGTAACAAAGGCAGGCATCACTCACAATGTAAGGACTCGCTATGACATCATCAAAGATCAAACGCAGGCATCACTCACGATCATAGGACTCGCTATGACATCAGCAAAGATCATAGGACTCGCTTTGATGCAACCAGAGATCAAATGCAGGCATCAGAGGACTAGCTATGACATCATCAAAGATTACAGGACGCACTATGACATCAAAGATCAAAGGCAGTTGTCACTCATGGTCATAGGACTTGCTATGACATCATCAAAGATCATAGGACTCGCTATAACACAATCAAAGATCAAAGGCAGGCATCACTGAACGAGTGCTGATAAGATAAGATAAGATAAGATAAGCCTTTATTAGTCCCACAATGGGGAAATTCCAGGATTGCAACAGCACAGGGATAGCAACACTCAGAGCAACAATCAGAAGGCAAGAAAAAAAACAAGAGCAGCGAGTATACATATGTACATATAAACATAAATATATAGACACACAGTGCGGAGCATTGTAGCTAGATGGAATAAATATATACACTGTGGAGCGTGTAAATGAAGAGGCGGATTTGACTCAGACGATTTATTACACATCTCACACAAGAAGCATAGACAGAATAACATCTCAGCAGAGACTCTTCTCTTAAAAAACATGGCATTCCTCTAGAAGCTTCTAACACACAAAAGGTCACATTGCATTCACTTCATTCATCCTTCACACCTCCCTGTTATCTCACCAGGGAACCTCTGCTCTTTGTTCTTGTCTAAGATGGTACACAATTACGCTCTCCCCATGTGCCGCCATACCCCCCCCCCCCCCGAGCATCTTGGATAGAGCAATGGAATAACAGTCCGTATGCTGTGATAGAACCATTAAACATCAGTCCACATGCTGCTTGGGCTTCAGTCTTCTCCCGTATCTGCTGTAACCAGGATTCACCGCCTCCGCGGCGCTATCATGCTGGGGGGTTGATGTTTGGGGAGGAAAACTTTTTGTCTGTCCGTGTGGGTGCTCTGGGGAATCTTTTCTCTGGGAAGCTCCCTGTGGGGGTCTTCCACGCCGAGGGACCCTCGCCAACAGCACTTGCTCGTCCGCCACCACGAAAGCGGGTTTGAGTCTGTCTATGCCAATCTTTTCCCTCCTACCCCCCAAATCTAACAAAAAATGCTTATCCCCTGTTTCCAGCACTCTGAACGGTCCATCATAGGGTGGGCGCAGTGGACGGCGGTGGGTGTCGTGTCTGACAAACACGAACTCCGCGTTTTTCAAAGTTTTAGGCACAAAAACGCGCGGAAAACTGTGGTGGGCAGGGCCCGGCAGCGTGCTTGTGTCTATGTTACGCTGCAACAGCTGAGACGGGGAGCTGCCCGGCGCGGGATTATCTGGCAGAAACTCCCCGGGCAGCCGGAGTGGTTGCGCAAAAACGAGTTCTGCCGGGGAAGCTTCCAGATCTTCTTTAGGCGCAGAACGTAACCCCAATAAAACCCACGGTAGCTTGTCTACCCAATTTGCATCCGTCAGTGAAGCCCTGAGAGCCGCTTTCAATGATCTATGAAAACGTTCGCATAACCCATTAGCCTGTGGATTGTACGCGGTTGTGCGGTGAATTGTGACACCCAGGCTGCAGGCCATTGTTGACCAGAGTTCGGAAACAAACTGAGGGCCTCTGTCGGACGTAATGTCCAACGGGACTCCAAAACGCGCCACCCATGCTGTTAAAAATGCGCGTGCCACCTCCTCGGCCGTGGTTGCCACTAGCGGAACCGCTTCTGGCCAGCACGTGGTGCGGTCCACCATTGTCAGGAGGTGCGTGTACTCCTGTGATGGCGGGAGGGGGCCCACGAGGTCCACGTGGACATGGTCGAACCTCTTAGCCGGAATGCGAAACGGCTCCAAGGGAGCCTTCATGTGTCTGTGTACTTTGGCTCGTTGGCACGCCACGCAGGCTGCCGCCCACTCTTTCACTTGTTTGCGAAGGCTCGGCCACACAAATTTCTCTCCTACCATTTTGACCGACGCACGCACTCCTGGGTGCGCCAAAGAGTGAACCGACTCAAACACGCGGCGGCGCCACGCGGCCGGGACCACGGGACGTGGGCGACCCGTGGAGACATCGCAGATTAGGGGGGGCATGCCATCCTGCAGCACCCTGCTCTCCAGCCTTAACCCTGTTGGTCCAGACTGGAGCACGCGCACGTCCGCATCACTAACCTGCTCTGCGGCCATGGCTGCATAATCTATCCCCACGCAGACCGGGGCCACCACGGTGCGCGAGAGGCAGTCTGCCACTACATTCAGTTTGCCCGACACATGCTGAATATCGGTAGTAAACTCTGAGATCGCGGCCAGCTGTCTCTGCTGCCGGCCCGACCACGGTTCTGAAACCTTGGCCATCGCGAATGTTAGCGGCTTGTGGTCAACGAATGCAGTGAAACTGCGCCCTTCCAGCCAGAACTGGAAATGGCGAATGGCCAGGTGGAGAGCCAGCAACTCTCTGTCGAACGCGCTGTATTTACGTTCACTGTCGCGCAAAGTCCTGCTGAAAAAGGCGAGCGGCTGCCAAGCCCCGGCCACGCGCTGCTCCACGACAGCCCCTATGGCCGCATCTGAAGTGTCAGTGGTGAGCGCTATGCAGGCCGCTGGGTCTGGATGTGCCAGCAATGCGGCGTTTGCCAGGGCTGCTTTGACTTCCAAGAACGTCCGCTCTCGCTCCGGGGTCCATTCGACCCTATCCGCGGGTTTCTGTTTTTTGAGCGCAGCGTGCAGTGGTTGCATGAGCTGCGCTGCGCGGGGAAGGAAACGGTTATAAAAGTTCACCATTCCCCAAAATTCTTGTAGCGCCCTGACCGTTTGCGGCTGGGGAAAATCTGCCACTGCGCGCATTTTGTCAGGCAGCGGAACCACTCCTTCGGGAGAGACGCGGTGCCCTAAAAAATCAATCTCCGTCACCCCGAACTGACATTTCGCTCGGTTGATTATTAACCCGTGCTCTTCCAACCTCCGGAAAACCGTCGTGAGGTGGGTTTCGTGTTCGTCTTCGGACACGCTGGCTACTAAGATATCGTCCAGGTAGACGAACACGAAAGGGAGATCGTGCAGCACTGCATCCATCATGCGTTGGAACGTCTGTGCAGCCCCTTTAAGCCCAAATGGCATGCGCAAAAACTCGAATAAACCGAACGGAGTTATTACCGCTGTTTTGGGTATGTCCTCAGCGCGCACTGGGACTTGGTGGTAACCGCGGACCAGGTCTATTTTAGAAAAAACGCGCGCTCCTGCAAGGTGAACGGAAAAATCCTGAATGTGAGGAATTGGGTAGCAGTCGTGCGCTGTGGCGTTGTTCAACCTGCGGAAATCCCCGCAAGGTCGCCACGAACCCTCAGCTTTAGGGACCATGTGTAGCGGGGATGCCCATGGGCTGTTTGAGTGCCTAATGATGCCCAACCTCTCCAGGTTGGCGAACTCCTCGCGCGCTATGGCCAGTTTAGCTGCGTCCAAGCGCCGAGGTCTTGCAAAAACGGGCGGCCCGGTGGTGGTGATAAAATGCTCCACCCCGTGTTTAGCGATGGCTGCCGAAAACGTCGGGACAGTGAATGCTGGGAACTGAGTGAGCAGTGTGTGGAACTTACCGCATGTAGCTGTGACGTTGGCTTGTGCTGTTGGCCGGGTCACTCGAGCTATACAGGGGAGAGAGTCAAAGGACAGTGCATTAACTAGGCGTCTATTAGCGACATCTACCAACAAACCATGTGCACATAGAAAATCAGCCCCCAGTATATGGAAATTCAATGCTGCTATGGCAAAAGTCCACTCAAATGTACGGCCGTGTAGAGACAAGAGTAGAGTCCTCTCACCAAAGGTCTTAATGTCTGAGCCATTTGCTGCCGCCATCTCGGGGCCGCTAGATCCTGCCAGCCGGTCAGCGTAGGTCGGCTGGATGAAACTCTTCTGGGCGCCGGTGTCCACGAGGAAATGCCTCCCCGAGCATGCGTCCGTCAAGTAGAGCAGCTTGTTCTCCTCCCCGAGGGTCGCGGCTGCTACCGACCCCCGGTCTTGGCGTTTCCCGAGTCGCTTGAATTGACACGGTGGTATACATTTGCGTGCCCTCTCTGCGAAGCGGCGGTGGTAGAAACAAAGCGTGTCTCCCCCGCGTTCTTTGGCCCCCACTGCTGCTGCCATCGGTGGCTCTGCTGCTGCCGTCGATGGCTCCTCGCCTCCTCCGGTCATCGTGCCGAGCTCCGTCGCTGCCACAATGGTCATGAACTCCCTGGTGGCGACGATGATCCGGTTTGCTTCCCGGGCTAGCACACGATAGTCCCGCTTGGCCAGCAACGGCGAATTGGCCAGGGTCGCTCTCGCCGCTGACGGAAGGTTCCGGAGGAAGAGGTGGGTAAAAATAAAATGGTCGTCGTCTGCCCTTTAACCTCAGCATCTTCTCCATCAGGTCTATGGCCGACCTGTCTCCCAACCCGGTCCGCGTCAGGAGTCTCTCTGCTCTCTCACCATCCGAGAGTGTGTAGTGCTGGATGAGCGCAGCCTTCAGCGCGCCGTACTTGCCGTCGGTTGGTGGCTGATCGAGCAGGCTCTCTACGTGCTGAGCCGTGCAGGCGTCAAGTGCTGCGACCACATAGTGGAACTTGGTGTCATCCGCCGATATCCCCCGGAGGGCGAACTGCGCCTCGATTAGGTGGAACCAGGAGCGCGGGTTGTGCTGCCAAAAATCCGGTAGCTTGATCGCAACAGCACATGCGTGGCTGGGGGTTCCCGTTGAGGTTGGCTCCGGGGATCTTTCATCGTGTTCCATGATTCGTCTTGGGTCACCAGTGTGGAGCGTGTAAATGAAGAGGCGGATTTGACTCAGACGATTTATTACACATCTCACACAAGAAGCATAGACAGAATAACATCTCAGCAGAGACTCTTCTCTTAAATAACATGGCATTCCTCTAGAAGCTTCTAACACACAAAAGGTCACATTGCATTCATTTCATTCATCCTTCACACCTCCCTGTTATCTCACCAGGGAACCTCTGCTCTTTGTTCTTGTCTAAGATGGTACACAATTATGCTCTCCCCATGTGCCGCCATAACACTACCGTTCAAAAGTTTGGGGTCACCCAGACAATTATTTTGTGTTTTCCATGAAAAGTCACACTTATTTACCACCATGAGTTGTAAAATGAATAGAAAATATAGTCAAGACCAAGGTGAGAAATAATGATTTGTATTTGAAATAATAATTTTTTTCCAGATACTCAACCTGCTCAAAGGAAGGTCAGTTTTATAGCTTCTCTAACCAGCTAAACTGTTTTCAGCTGTGCTAACATGATTGCACAAGGGTTTTCTAATCATCCATTAGCCTTCTGATGCAATGAGCAAACACATTGTACCATTAGAACACTGGCGTGATAGTTGCTGGAAATGGGCCTCTATACACCTATGTAGATATTGCACCAAAAACCAGACATTTGCAGCTAGAATAGTCATTTACCACATTAGCAATGTATATTAGATATTAGAGTGTATTTCTGATTAGTTTAAAGTTATCTTCATTGGAAAAAAAAAAACAGTGCTTTTCTTTCAAAAATAAGGAAATTTCTAAGTGACCCCAAACTTTTGAACGGTAGTGTAAATATATAAACGCCCGTGCGGAGCATTGTAGCTAGATGGAATAAATATGTGAATATATAAACACACATACAGTGTGGAGCGTTGAAGCTAGATGGAATAAATATATGAATATATAAACACACACAGTGCAAAGCATTGTAGCTAGATGAAATGAAACAGCAGCATAACCGTCTACTTAGTTATCCTACATGGTATGATTATGTACTCATACATATTCTCACCCTCCATAGCGACCGGTCTTTTCCTACTTGTATACCGGAGGGGACCATTGTGTAAGTCTATTGCGTCTTCTGCATTCAATACTATTAGGTTGTCACGTCTTTTTGCTATCTCTGCGAGCAGCCCTGCTTAGGTTGTGCAGTCTGACAGTCGTAGGTAGGAAGGACCGGAGAAACCTCTCGGTTGTGCACCTAGGATGATGTAGTCTGCTGCTAAATGAGCTCCTTAGTACATTCAGTGTGTCCTGCATAGGGTGGAACTCGGACTCCAGCAGAGATGACAGTTTAGCCACCATCCCATCACACCGAGAGGTTTCGTAGGTCCTTCCTACCAACGGCTGTCAGACTGTACAACCTAAGCAGGGCTGCTCGCAGAGATAGCAAAAAGACGTAACAAACTAATAGTTTTTTGGTTTTTTTTTGAATGCAAAAGATGCAATAGACTTACACAATGGTCCTCTCCGGCATACAACTAGGAACATACCGGTCGCTATGGAGGGTGAGAATATGTATGGGCACATAATCATACCATGTAGGATAACTAAATAGACGGTTATGCTGTTTCATCCTACCTAGCAACAATGCTCTGCACTGTGTGTGTTTATATATTTACATATTTATTCCATCTAGCTACAATGCTCTGCACTGGGTGTGTTTATATTTATATATCTATATATTTATTCCATCTAGCTACAATGCTCCGCACTGTGTTTTTATATATCTACATATTATTCCATCTAGCTACATTGCTCCGCACTGTGTGTGTTTATATACTTGCATATTTATTCCACCTAGCTGCAATGCTCCATACTGTGGGTGTTTATATATTTACATATTTATTCCATCTAGCTACAATGCTCTGCACTGTGTGTTCATATATTCATATATTTATTCCATCCAGCTACAATGCTCTGCACTGTGTGTCTGTGTGTGTGTGTGTGTGTGTGTGTGTATATATATATTTTATAGTAATATGTACATATGTATATTAGCTGCTCTTGCTTGCTTGTTTTTTCTTGCCTTCTGATTGTTGCTCTGAGTGTTGCTATCCCTGTGCTGTTGCAATCCTGGAATTTCCCCGTTGTGGGACTAATAAAGGCTTATCTTATCTTATCTTATCTTATCCTTCTCTCTCCCATCTCCTCCACTGGGTCAAGGCGCTGCCCCAGGACAGAGCTAGCTTTCTTGATCAGTTTGTTCAGTCTCTTCCTGTCGGCTGCTGTAATGCCACTGCCCCAGCAGACCACTCCAAAAGTGATGGCTGATGCCACCACCATGTCGTAGAATGTCTTCAGCAGCGCCCCTTGTACACCAAAAGACCTGAGTCTCCTCAGTAGGAACAGCCTGCGCTGTCCCTTCTTGTAGAGTGCGTCAGTATTGTGTGACCAGTCTGGTTTATTGTTCAGATGAACACCCAGGTACTTGTAGGATGTCACCATCTCGATGTCTGTTCCTTGTATATTTACTGGTGCTGTGAGGGGTTGTCCTTGCCTGCGGCAGTCCACCACCAGCTCCTTAGTTTTCCTCGCGTTGATCTGGAGGCAGGTCCGATGGCACCAGTCCACAAAGTCCTGGATAAGTCCTCTGTACTCAGCTTCATCTCCGTTGGAGATGAGGCCAACGATCGCAGAGTCGTCAGAGAACTTCTGTAGATGGCAGTGTGTTGTGTTGTGTGAGAAGTCCGCAGTATAAAGGGAGAACAGGAAGGGAGCCAAAACCGTTCCCTGGGGGGCCCCCGTGCTACCGATGATCGTGTCGGACACACAGCTTACACCTGCTTTCTACGGGCATGCAGAAATACTTGCTTATACTTGGTTTCTACGGGCATACACTAGTACTAGTAATATAAATTAAAGATGAAGAAGCCACCCACCCAAAAACTGGACTTACTGTCATGAGCTGAGGGCTGGAGGATTTCCGCCAGACTTGGTCTCATGGCTTTTTCTGTGTATTCATTCATCTGTTGCTATTTATGCCCTTTTGGATTATATATTTATGTCTGCTTGTCATTTCTCGGTTTGTGTTAGTGTCATATTTTTTTATTTTCTGTACTCATTTATAATCACACTTTGGTATGGTATGTTATGCCAGAAAGACACCTACGCCAGACTCCTGTACATTGATTTCAGTTCAGCATTCAACACCATTATTCCCCAGAGACTGATGGAGAAATTACTCCTTCTTGGTCTGAACACCGCCACATGTCTCTGGATCCTGGATTTCCTGACTGAGAGACCTCAGTCTGTCTGGGTTGGAAACAACATCTCCAACTCTGTCACGCTGAGCACCGGATCCCCTCAAGGCTGCGTACTCAGTCCACTGTTGTTTACACTTCTAACACATGACTGTGTATCCAGACATGAGGGGAACCAGTTTGCAGACGACACCACGGTGGTGGGACTTATTCAGAGGGATGAGGAATCAATGTACAGGGAAGAAGTGAGAGACCTGGAGGGCTGGTGAAGGGAGAGCAATCTGGTGCTCAACGTGGACAAAACGAAGGAGATGATTATCGACTTCCGGCGGTCACAGCCTGAACACGTCCCCCTCAGCATCGGCGGCCGTTTAGTGGAGAGAGTGGAGAACATCAAGTTCCTCGGAGTGCAGATCTCGCAGGACCTGACCTGGAGCAAGAATTCCTTGGGGATCAGGAAGCGGGCCCAGCAGAGACTGCACTTCTTGAGGAAACTCTAACAGACCTCTCTCCCCATCTGCATCCTCAGGACCTTCTACAGAGGTGTGGTGGAGAATGTTCTGACATACTGCATTGCTACATGGTACTCCAGCTGCAGTATGTCAGACAAAAAAGCCCTGCAGAGAATAGTCAAGGGAGCTGAGAGGGTAATTGGAGTCTCCCTCCCCTCTGTCCAAGAACTTTTCCAGAACCGTCGCAGGAGCAGGGCACTGAACATTGTCAAGGACCGTTCTCACCCTCTGCATAAACACTTTGAACTTCTGCCATCTGGCAAATGATTCCGGAGCATCAGAGGCAGAACCACAAGACTGATTAACAACTTCCTTCCACAAGCTGTTAGGATGCTGAACAGTTGATCCGGAATCTCTCATGCATACTACTGCACCTACGGACATTCATTCATTCATTCATTCATTCATCTTCTTCCGCTTAATCCTTTTCGGGTCGCGGGGAGGCTGGAGCCTATCCCAGCATCTTTGGGTGAGAGGCAGGGTACACCCTGGACAGATCGCCAGTCCATCGCAGGGCCAACGCAGACAGACACACAACCATTCACTCTCACATTCATTCCTAAGGACAATTTAGAATCCCCAGTTTTGATGCCAATTAACCTAACTTGCATGTTTTTGGCATGTGGGAGGAAACCGGAGAAATCCCGGAGTAAACCCACGCAGACACGGGGAGAACATGCAAACTCCACACAGATCACTGTTGGTCGGGGGCTGGGATTGAACCCAGGATCCCTTGGCCAAGGGTGAGTTGCTGTGCTGCCGCAGTGCTAACCACTGCGCCACCGTGCCACCCCCTACGGACATTATGTATATTATTTGTATATTATAGTTCTGGTTAGTTTTTTTTCAAGTATGCCTCAGGGATGTGTGAATGGATGTGGTGGGGTGGGGGTGAGGATATGTGTGAGTGTGTCTTAAATCATGTTCTTTTACTTATATGGATGCCGAGAGAAATGCAATTTCATCTTGCCTGCACTACAGTTGTATGTACAGCAATATGACAATAAAGGTTGATTTGATTTGATTTGATTTATTCCTATACATCTTCAGTATTGTCCTTTTTTCTGTTGACAGCTGTCAGGGGCATGAAACTTTGTGTGGGCATGCCCTGTCAGCTGTCAGTCTGTGATCTGCCGCTAATTAGGCAGTATTGCCTTCTCCCACCTGCTCAGGCATCCACACCTGCTAATTATTATGTGATGGGGTTTTGAACCATATTTAAGAGCTCTGTTTTTCATTTTACTTTGTCGCCGCTTTGGTTTGTCACTCCTCATCTCCACCAGAGCCCTGCTTGATCTGGCAAGTATTCTTGTAAGTAGTTTCCCTCTTGTTCGTTTCTTTGTTTTTTGAGCACGTTGTGGATCTTTGTGTTTATCCTTAAGTTAATAAACTTCACTAACGAACAGTTCAGCACGTGGGTCTCATTTTCTCTGCCCAGAAAGGGCAATTCATGACACTTACATCTTACCTTAGCTCTCATGCTTGCATTGTTGTAAAGTTTAACTTTTTTGTTAATTTGCATTTTGCGATGATTAAATAAAGACCTTTAAAAACAAAAACCTGACAGAGTTTGGCCCGTTATGCATCTTGTTTTACTTTATTTTTCTTCACGTCCTTCCCCTCTGGCTGTGTCTCCCTCAAACTGGCATCCAAAGTGCTTTGTCAAAGAGGAAGTTGGCCTCAACCCCGCCCCCAGTCTGGACCAGTAAACTGGACTGTATTCAGACAGGCATCTGCGCTGAGGGCCCTGGCAGGGAGGCTCACAGTACAGGAGGGGACCTCGATCATATTTATGAGGTTGCTTGTTAGTGTAATGAAAGATTTCAGTCATTGGGAACATATTTGTGCTCTGTTTAATCACTATAATTAGCCTGACTATATAACAGCTGTTTATCTGTGATGATGAGCTCAACTGTGGAAGCCCCAAGAGGGAAAAAAAAGAATTCTGATTGGTGACCAATTTTCTCTGTACGGTCTCATTTTTCTACCTCTCTTTTATGATTTAAGAACATCACTTCATATCTTTTATTAAGACATGATAAAAGATGCCAATTTAAAAAAATTTAATTAAGCAGAATAAAAATTTAACCAGCTCATCCACATGAGCGTTGCAAATTTACAAGTAAAAAGGTAGAAAATTTACAGGAAAAAAATTTGCAAATTTTTGAGGAAAAAAAAGCTGCAAATTTATAAGAAGAAAGTTTCAAATTGACAAGAAAAAAGATGCAAATTAATGAGGAAAAAAAGAAGAAAATTTACAAGAAAACAGTCACACATTTATGAGAGTTTGCAAAAATTAAGATAAGATGAGATAAGATAAGCCTTTATTAGCCCCACAATGGGGGAATTCCAGGATTGCAACAGCACAGGGATAGCAACACTCAGAGCAATAATTTAGAAGATAAGAAAATAAGAGCAGTGAATATACATATGTACACATAAATATATAAATATAAATACACAGTGTGGAGCATTGTAGCTAGATGGACTAACAGCATAACCATCTATTTAGTTACCCTTCACGGTGTGAATATGTACCCATACATATATATTGTCACTCTCCATAGGGTAAAATTGCATCAAAAACTGCAAATTTACAAGAAAAAAATTGTAAATTTATGAAAAAAAACTACAAATTTTTAGGAAAAAATGTAAATTTTTGAGAAAAAAGGTCAAAAACGTATGAGAAAAAGGTTGCAAGTTTATAGGAAAAAAGATGCAAATTAATCAGAAAAAAGTAACAAATTTTTGAGAAAAAGTTGCAAATCTACACAAAAAAGTTGCAGATTCATGAAAAAATGTTGGGACTTTTTTAGGAAAAAAGTTGCAAATTTATGCAAAAAAAAAATTCACACATTTTTGAGAAAAAATTGCCAAATCTCCAAGAAAAAATTACAAATTTATGACGAAAAAGTTTTATGAGAAAAAAAGTCAAAAACTCATGAGAAAAAGTTTGCAAATTTATAAGAAAAAAGATGTAGATTAATGAGAAAAAAGTAACAAATTTTTGAGAAAAAAGCTGCAAAACTATAAGAAAGTTTCAAATTTACATAAAAAATATGCAAATTAATAAGAAAAAAGATGAAAATTTACAGGAAAACAGTAACAAATTTATGAGGAAAAACTGCAAATTTACAACAAAAATTTTTGTGAATTTATGAGAAAAGTTACAGTTTTAGGAAAAAAGATGCAAATTTTTGAGAAAAAAGTTACAAATCTAAAAGAAAAAAGTAGCAGATTTATGACAAAAGAGAAACAAATTTTTGAGGAGAAAAAAAATGCACATTTTTGAGGTAAAAAGTGTCAAATCTACAATAGAGAAGTTACAAATTTGAGGAAAAAAGTTGCAAATTTATAAGAAAAAAGTCAAAAACTTACGAGAAAAAGCTTGCAAATATTAGGAAAAAAGTTGCAAATTTATGAGAAAAAAGGAACAAATTTTTGACAAAAAAAGTTGCTATCATGGGGGACATATTCACAAACATGTCCCACTCTTTAAGTTGTGTTTTACCTCAGTTATTATTGTTTATCATGCCCTTGCCCTTAGTTGTGTTTATTCATTGTATTGTTATCCTGTTCTGTTTATTGACTCTTATTTTGACAGCATCATTAGTTATCTTCTCTTCTCTGTTGGTTTTCTAATTATTCATGGCTGTACCTGATTGTGTTAATCATCTCCTGCTTCTATTTTTACACCTCACGCCCTACCCTCAGTATGGCGTTCTGGTCATTCTTGCCTGGACCACTACCAATATCACATCATTAGTAAGTTGTCTGCCTTTATGTTCTGTTTTCAGCCCTCATGCTGCACTTACTTTGCAATAAATCATGTTTAAACATCGCCCAGCATTCAGAGATGGACTCAGCGGGCAACCGCAGAAGGAGGAGGTGGAGAGGAAGAGCTGCCGATCATGGAGGTACTGCAGGACCTCATCGCTTCGGCCCACAGCTCATTCTCATCGGAGGACGTTGAACACTGCTGGGGGGGTGGTCACGAACATCTTGAAAGCCCGCCCAAGCCTGTCCTCCCTTCCCTGGGTGCAGGGGATTCCTCTCCCGGCCCTACCAGCACCACTAGCTTCCTCACCGAAGCCAGCCAACTGGCCGCCTGTGTTTGTCCTGTGGAACGGAGGGAGGTTTTTTTACAGCAGTTGGTTGGCGCACAGGGGACCCGAGTGGAAGGAAGACTCCAGGAGATGCCACTCCACTCGACGCTCCATTCCTACACCACACCCGGCCCTGCTCCAGCCCAGCTCCACCATTCCTCATCTCCAGAGAGCTCCAGCAGCCACAACCCCTCCTCTCCAGTGAGCTCCACCCGCTGCTTCACTCCCAGCCCCCTCACCTGCTGCTTTCTCCCGGCCACTTCACCTGCTGCTTCTCTCCCAGCTGCCTCCCCTGCTGCGTCTCCTGCAGCTCATCCCAAGGCCGCCACTCCTGCAGCTCCTCCTGATGCACCACTCCTGCAGCTCATCCTGATGAGTCAATCCCACACCAGCAGTGGAGCCACCGGGGTCCTCACCTGCAGAAAAGCAGGAGTTAAGGCAAGTCTTCTTCTTTGTTTTTTTTTAACATCTATATTAAAGAGGTCTTGTCTTACTGCTAGTTGGGAGACCCAGTTGCAGCCTCCATCTGCTTCTGAGCTTTCCCTGCCAAGCTCTTCTGTTGGTTGTTTTTGTGTGGTCCTGGTTCCAACCTGTGTTTCTTCCTCCCTGTTCGATGTGGCTGCATCAGGGATGGACAGTCAGACGTTTGGGCACGACGGTCTCCTATCTCCACTGTTTAGGCCCAACGCCGCTCCCCAGCCTTTGCCCTCTAAGGACATCGCTCTTCAACCGTTGCCTCCTGTGCTCCGGGGAAGGGGGGGGGGCAACCTTCACCTCCTGTGCCCCAGGAAATCCAACCATCTCCATCTACGTAACCGCAGGAGGTCCACACCCTACCATCTGCACCTCAGGAGGATAACATTCATGCGCCTACCATCGAGTTGACTCCAGCGCAGCCTCTTAGGGTTGCCACTGTGGCGGTTCGGGACCTTGGTTGACCTCCTGATCGGTATTCCTCAATCTGGTGAACCACAGATCTTGGCTGGTCACCAGATGAACTGTCTTCCATCGCCAGGTGGTCTGTGGACTCTGGCAGATCACCCAACAGACTGTTTCCCTTCGCCGGGTGGTCCATGGACTCTGGTAGGCCACCTGACGGACCTTCTCCCGGCCCAGCGCTGAACTGTTTTTTGGTGGTGGTTGGGGGGGGGATTGTTTTAGACCCCTCAGTCCTTAGTCCCCCACCACCTGCCCGGGTCGGGGGTCCGCTCTTTTCTTTTCTCCAAAGGCATCTGGAATCCGCCCTTAAGGGGGAACGCTATCATGGGGGACGAATTCACTAACATGTCCCACTCTTTAAAGGGGTCATTGACTGCTCTTTTTACACATTTCAAGAACTCACTCATGTCTTAATGAAGTGCTTGTGACATATTTTGTTCAGATTTTCTTAAATTTTTTAATTACAGAAGCAAATTTTTTTTTAAATTTTCTTGGCTTTCTTCAAATGCTCTGATTCAAAACCTGTCAGTTTAAGAAGCAGACTTCAGCTGTTCAACTCCACCCTCCCTCTTACATCAGTTAGCCATTAGCTGAGTAGCTTCTAGCAGGCTCCTTCCAGCTTGGTTGAGCAGCATTCTGGTTCACTGATCCACAGTCACTAGCGTATCTCAAGTCAGTCTGGTCTATCTCCCAATAAATTTTGCCGTGATTTCACAAGAAATTGCTAGCACCACATGCTGGACGATCGCTGCAACCCGAGACGAGCTACCAAGCCAAGGGATCTCAAAGGGCAGTGTGGCTCTGTGGGACTCCATTCTGCTCTCACAGCCAGCTGATAGCTGGAAGCAACTACGCTGCCCATGAGAGCAGAGCGGCTCCACGGAGGACAGTGGGGTTGCTGGGCGTGAGAGTCAGCAGCATCTGGTCCCGGGACATTTTGATTGTAGGGAGCCAGCGGCTTTGTGGTGATTCCACAGCCGACTGCCTGTATCTTGGGCTTGTGGCTCGCATGGCCAGCTTAAGGCTAAAGGTAGCCTATTAGCCCCTGAGCTAACACTGGTACTAGGACGCTTGCAGTCAGTGCACCTTATATTGTTATTTTCTTCAGATCTTAGCCACCCTAATAGCCATCCCTGTTATCACCTGTTTCAGCGGCGTGCCTCGCATCACTGCGGCCCATCTCTGTGGTTTCATCGTGAATCCGTGGCAGATCGCACATACTGGTGTTATGCCGATAACGGTCCCACATAACATCGGCCAGTAGCCCTGGTCCCGGGCCATAAAAGCAACTGGTGTGCCAGGGCTGGCGATCTGCCGTGGAATCATGATGAAACACTCGGAGATGGGCCAGAGTGAACCAGGTGCTAACAGGGATGGGTATTAGGGTGACGAAGCTCTGAAGAAAATAATATAAGCCGCTCTGGTACCAGTGTTCGCTCATGGACTAATAGGCTACCTTTAGCCACCACTTCGATCTACATGACGGACAGCTAGGAGGGCCAATAATAGAGCAGTGGACGGGTCTCAGGGATGGAGGTGGGTTGGCTTTTTCGAAACTTGACGTATACGATTTACCCGGAAGAGTCAAAAAACGTTTTGGGGAGTTTCTCTGAGAGAAAAACGAGATAAAGGCAGTGTTGTGGTGACCCACCACACTCTACACGGACATTTCTCACACTCAGCAGGTCTGGAGGAAGCAGAGGACAATTTACATACAGAGGACAATTCACATGCGAACAGAGAGCCCCTAGGGGCAACCAGAACAATGGACTGTTGTTTATACGTACATCCCCGGATGAGGGAGAAGACACCCGGGCGGCAGTTGGTCACGCTAATGATAGGTGTTGACTGATACGTATATCACTATGCTAATGTGCCATGCATTCTCTGTCTGTATAACATGTATAAAAGAGCTTGCTGTACATGCCTCAGCAGCACAGTAGCTCACTTTGCTACAATGTGTGTCTCATTATTTTGGAGGAAATAAAACTTTGCACCCTTCCAGCTCGTCGCATCTCGCCTGATCTTTTACCTCCACACTGGTGACCCTAGACGTGTCATGGTGACGCCGGCATCCTCTTCATCCACACCAGAGCGTGCTCTCCAGAGCGGGCAGCGCTGGGACCGACACGCACCATGAACGGTGACACAAGCGAACCGAAGGAAGCAGCGTGAACAGGGAAAATCATCGGCGCCGTCTGCGTTGATTTCCACCAAGCTCCCCAACCCTGACTCACTTCGGACAGCGGACCTCCCGCACACAGAAGCCCCGCACGCACACCGCAGGATTATGAGGCCAGTGCAACTTCCAGCTGTGTGGTCACTGCACCAAGCACACACTGCGCACAGGGACAAACACGGCCGATCGCCATCCTCGGAACCTTCAGGGCTGCTCACGCACCTGAAGCAGACATGCAGCCCACACACAGGACTTTGTATGGGTTTTTCGGCCATGGCGCACAATGGGAGTTTAGCCGATTGCTGCCCCCAATGGCTTTAGGGCTGCGTCCGCACCTAAAGCCAAACCGCCAAGTCCCTCACACAGATGCAGTTGTTTCACAGCTGCTATGCATCCTCGGGGAATTTGGCCGTTTGCCTTCCCCACATCCTCACTGGACCAAGCCGTGAGAGGAGTCAGAGACTTAATTTTTTCACAGCCGCTGCGGATCACTGCCAGGTTGACCGGGAAAGTCCCTCACCGTCACGGATCCACACACAATTTTTGCACGGCCCAGACAACTTTGACGTCCCGGGCCGGCATTCATGTACTCCCACCCCCTCCCCCTACTCCTCTACAGCGCTCTTCCCGCACGTCACTCCCTAAAGCTGGCCGATCACCGGTTGGTTCCATTATGCACGACGCGCACCGGCCCCGTGCGCCCACGATCCATGGCCGTTCAGCGTGCTGGGACCCGGAGCGCAGCACACTGTCTTTACCACCCGTCCCCCCCATGGACTGACATGCCCTCCGACACTCCTCTACAGCAGGACAGTTCTACCGGAGCTGGAGCCCAAAGGACCGGGGGGGGGGGGTCACAGCCCCTTCTGAGTGTTCTGGGGGGGAGCCCTGTGGTGACCCACCACACTCTACACGGACATTTCTCACACTCAGCAGGTCTGGAGGAAGCAGAGGACAATTTACATACAGACGACAATTCACATATGAACAGCGAGCCCCTGGGGGCAACCAGAACGATGGACTGTTGTTTATACATCCCCGGATGAGGGAGAAGACACCCGGGCGGCAGTTGGTCACGCTAATGATGGGTATTGACTGATATGTACTGTATATCACTATGCTAATGTGCCATGCATTCTCTCTCTGTCTGTATAACATGTATAAAAGAGCTTGCTGTACATGCCTCAGCAGCACAGTAGCTCACTTAGCTACAATGTGTGTCTCATTATGTTGGAGGAAATTAAACTTTGCACCCTTCCAGCTCGTTGCATCTACAGGAATGTGCAAATGATGAAAATAAGGCCACCAGACACACAGGGCGACTGCCAGATGCTCTACAGCCCGGTCAAAAAGGAGCCTAGTGCTGCAGAACAAAGGGAAAGGCGATCATGAGACTTCCGGGGCTGGAACAATCCCGAGGCAATCCATGCAGTCTGGAGGATGGAGAGAGAAGCTGGGCCAGCCGTAACACCAAGAGGTTAACCGAACTTAAAGTGCTGGGCTGAGTACAACAAAGGTAATGATAACCCATACGTGGAGAGCTAGCTGCAGCATATGGAGGTGAATGCTCCAACAATCTCTTTCCACAACTGCAGCGAACAAATACTCCTGAAGCTAATGAGGAAAGAGATTGCCGGTGCGAAAAAGCGTGGGCTGAACTTGATTGGAACCTGGTGTGTGAGAGAGCATGTATGAGAGTGTGAATGGGAATGAATGGAGCGTGTGCATGTGTGTGTGTGTGTGTGTGTGTATGTGTGTATGTGTGTTAACACCCGTGACAGTACAGCTGATGGCACTTGACAGGAGGAGGGGGTGTGCCCTAGCTGTCAGGGAGCAGAGGCTCAATAGCTCCCTGAAGCGCCACGTGGAAAATAGGGCAAAACAGATTCATCACCCCACAAGGGACCCCCCCTCCCCCCTGGCAACAAACACTAACCCTGGGTGGGAGGTGGGGGAAACCCGGTTAGGAGGGAAGCAACCGGTGAAAACACAACGAGTAAAAAACAAAATAATGAGCAAACCCCTCCTAACGGCCCCCAACCTGGAACACTAACCCCCCTCCACAGAAGTCCAAAGTTCAGGGGGTTGACCAGAATCCCAGGACCCCAGCATGGTGAGGAGTGACAGATCGGGTAGCCTGCTCAAGTCCCAAGTCCAGCAGGCGGCCCGCAGGATAGTGTCCGGTGGCCTGCCCAGGCCGATGGACCACCGACCCATAAGCCAAGTCCTTCAGGTGGCCGACCACCGTGGTGGAGCCACCAGGACTTGAGAGGAAGGCAGAGAGGCAGCCTCCATACTCGGGAACATCGGCGGCCAAACCAATGAACAGGAGCCCCCCTGCCGTTTGAGGCTAGGGGCAGGAGAACCATAGCACCTGCGATGGTCCCGGTCTGGGACGTGGCTGCACCGGCAGTGGACTCCGGCTGGAGCTCTGCTGCACTGGCGGTGGACTCCAGCTGGAGCTCTGCTGCACTGGCGGTGGACCCTGGCTGAGGCTCTGCTGCACTGGCGGTGGACCCCAGCTGAGGTTCTGCTGCACCCGCGGTGGACCCCAGCTGAGGCTCTGCTGCACCCGTGGTGGGCTCCGGTTGGAGCACCGTTGAACCTGCGGTGACCCCCACTGGGGGCCTCATTGCTCCCGTGGTGGCCTCCCCAGCGAGGGAGGTGATGCTCCTCACGTCGCTGGGGAGGCCACCACCTCACGTCACTGATGCTGGACCCCAATCCTCGGCGGCCTCCGACGAGACCAGCAGCTCTCCGGCGACCCCGGCCGGAGGCTCCAAACCCGAAGGAAGAAAAAGAGAAACCAGGTCAGGGTTGCCGGTAGCGGCAAAGCCCGGTGTGGCGGCCCCAAGGGCTACTGTGAGCTGCCCCGGGTCCACCTCACCATGAGTGGGGCAGTGTGATATTAACATCGACATTACTGACATAATGGAGCACACTTGCCTGAACTCTGGCTCCACCGCCGTCCAGGACTCCGGCGATGAAGGGTGCACGGGTTCCCCCAGTCCGTTGGGTGCTTCACCCTTGTCGGCCTTCTCCGGGAACACTGGGCCCGCCTTGTCGTCTGTGGGCAACCCAGGTTGTGGCAGCTCCTCTCCGGCGACAATAGGATGGAGCTCGAAGGGGATAGGAGAGGAGGAACAGTTAGGGTTGCCGGCAGCGACAGCCCAGCGAGGGGGGTCCAGATGCGGCTGAGAGCTGCACCTAACTCCCCTCCCCAAAGGCCAGACAAGATCCCTCCACCATCAACAAATGAACTCCAGGAGAGAGTACTTACCTGTGCCTAAGCTCTACCGCCGTCCAGGACTCCAACAACAATGCCCCGGGTCCCATTGGCTGGAGGTCTGGTCAGGGGGATGACTCCACTGCGGCGGCCCCCGCAGCGGGCATGGTGGTGGTTGCAGTAATGGTAATCTCGAGCGCCATCCTCCACACCTCCAGTTCCTCTGGCGTGGCGGCCATGGACGACCCTGCCGCTGGCCCAAAGGCTGGACCCTCCCGGGCCTCTGGCTCCTCCTCCCCCAAACGACCTGGATCCAAGACCAGTGGGCTCATAGGGGCACATAGAACGGAGTAGATGAGACCGGGTACGACAGCACTATATGCCGCTGGGGCGGAGCACTCAGGGGACTGTACACCCAGAGTCTCCTTGCCAGGAGGCAGTTAAAATTGATCATTGATCGTGAGAATTAAATGAGAGGAAACTTGTCTGTTCTCCTGGCACTGGAGGTCCCCAGCGGTCTCTGAGGCATCTTCTCTCCTCTCCTGGCATTCCTCATTGGGTTGCGGCTCCTCCTCCCTCGGGGAAAGTTCCTTTAATCTTTCGGCCATCTCCGGGATTTGCCATGGCTTCACCTCGAGGATGAGGTCCGTCTCTGCCAGAAGAGCCTGTCTGCGTTCTTCCATTTCCTCCCATGACAGAGCGGAGCATGGCTCGGAGCGGGGAGGCGGAGCTGTAGTAAGCGGGGCTGGACGCTTCTTGTGGCGGGGATTCCTCCCTCTCCTCCTCCTGGGCGACTCGGGAATGAGATAATCCGGGACGCGGAGCACCGTGCTGGGCAGTGAGTCACCCATGCAGAGAGGCCCCACATCCTCTGGACAAAAGAGCGAAGTGGCCGCGAGAAGCTCGAGCACGGGGAGATCCTCAGCCGATTCGTCACATTGCACAGCAAAGATGTCCCGGAGGATCTCCATTGCCTCCAGATGATCCCAGAGGCTGTCTCGCTCCATCACCCTCCTCGCGGTGTCCTGAGCCTGTCGAACAGCCAGGGAGGAACAGGGCTTCTGCGTCCATGAAAAGATCTCCTCTAAGAAGCACAATGAGCACAGCTCCCGCTTCAACTCCCTCTCCGTCCGAACCACCATGTTAACAATCAGGGAGGAAGAGAAAAAGGTGTAGAGAGGAAAAAGAAAAAAAAACACTTCTACTCCGCTGGGTTTTTTCTGTATGGTCGGAGCATTCTGTCGCAAACCCCTGTGCGCCATTGTGCGGCGCATGAGGGAGGGAATGAAAAACCCAATTGCAGAAGTAGAAAGTGCCATTTAATTAAATATATCAACAAAGTAACTAGTCCAGTTGACCACGAAATACAGGGATGTGCAAATGATGAAAATAAGGCCACCAGACATACAGGGCGACTGCCAGATGCTCTACAGCCCGGTCAAAAAGGAGCCTAGTGCTGCAGCACAAAGGGAAAGGCGATCATGAGACTTACGGGGCTGGAGCGATCCCGGGGCAATCCGTGCAGTCTGGAGGATGGAGAGAGAAGCTGGGCCAGCCGTAACACCAAGAGGTTAACCGAACTTAAAGTGCTGGGCTGAGTACAATGAAGGAAATGATAACCCATGTGTGGAGAGCTAGCTGCTGCGTATGGAGGTGAATGCTCCAACAATCTCATTCCACAACTGCGGCAAATACTCCTGAAGCTAATGAGGAAAGAGATTGCTGGTGGGAAAAAGCGTGGGCTGAACTTGATTGGAACCTGGTGTGTGAGAGAGCGTGTATGAGCGTGTGAATGGGAATGAATGGAGCGTGTGTGTGTGTGTGTGTGTGTGTGTGTGTGTGTGTGTGTGTGTGTATGTGTGGATGTGTGTATGTGTATGAACACCCGTGACAGTACAGCTGATGGCACTTGACAGGATTGAGGGCGCATGCCCAAGCTGTCAGGGAGCAGAGGCCCGGTAGCTCTCTGAAGCGCCAGGAGGAAAATAGGGCAAAACATAACAATAAGTAGAACTGGGTTTAGGAGCCAAACCCAGATCCATGACACTTAGTTGTGTTTATTCATTGTATTGTTACCCTGTCCTGTTTATTGACTCTTATTTTGACAGCGCCATTAGTTATTTCCTCTTCTCTGTTTGTTGGTTTTCAACGTTGTTGATTACACTGGCCAACACCAAATTTATTCTCTAAGTTGTTTTTTTTAGCTGATTTAGGACCATTTTGACATGCTGAATCCAAAAATCACATTAGTTTTGCGCAATCAGGTCAACTTTTTGAATTATGGCCACATGTTTTTTATACATTTTTGTTTACATGTACGGGTATTTTCACTTTATATGATGCAAAATTCTTTTTTATGTCTTGAAATTCTCTGAATTTTGAACAATGATGATGTAACATTCAATTTACATGTACTTACCTTTATATAAAGGTAACTACATGCACAGTACTAAGTACTAAGTAAGTACAGGTTTTTACTTAGCACCTGATCGAGAGAAACAGATGTCATTTTTGGATTCAGTGGTACAAAATTGTCTTAAATCAGTTGAAAAAACACAGACAACTTACAAAAAAAATATTTTTGTAACCCTGTGTTATTCATGGCTGTACCTGATTGTGTTAATCATCTTCTGCTTTTATTTTTACACCTCCTGCCCTACTCTCAGTATGGTGTTCTGGTCATTCTTGCCTGAACCACTACCAGTATCACATCTTTAGTCAACTGTCTGCCTCTACCTCTTTATGTTCTGTTTGCAGCCCTTGTGCTGCACTTACTTTGCAATAAATCATAAAATGCCGCCCAGCATTTGGGTCCTTCTACCCACCCCAGAGGGACAATTATAAAGGCTGTAAATTTTTGAGGAAAAAAGTTGCAAATTTACAAGAAAAAAGTAGCAGATTTATGAGATTCAAACTGTTCTACCATGGTGTAGATAGGAAGAGATACTCTGTGTTCAGGTACTTTTACCTCCACCACTGATCTGTAGGAACTGTGGCATCTCTGTGTTCCTGGACCTAAGACTTCACAAATTAAGCACTGCCAAAGGCCTGTTGAGAGTTCCTACAATGGGAAAATGTTTGCATTCTGTAGACTGCGTTTGCGTACACAGGATTCAGTCATTTTTGAGCCACTGCAGCTGCCACTCAGAAGCCACATTTCACACATGCACAGTGAAAATAATCTGCACTTCTCATGCCTGTACTGTCGGTGGCAGCCAAGAGCCACCAAACTGATTTGAACAGCTGCAATCCAAACACAAAAGAAGAGCATGGTGGCAAACGTTTAAAATGGCAGAAGCAATGGAGGTACATGAATACAATGACAATCAAGATGAACTGGAGCTTTTGCTGTTTAGTGGCAGAGGAAGAAAACACACGGGCCAATTTATTCACCCAGTACTGGCAGATTGCTCAGTACTTCCCTCTGGCACGAGTTTCTGGGCGCATGCGTAGTTCACTGCAGCCATTTGCGTAATTGTACCTGCGTTCACTTTTTTGGGACTGCGTGCGCTCGGTCAGCGCTCACCCTCTGCATAGGGCTTGCGCAGGAATGTGTCCACTGTGCTCGTTTGCGTACCAATGTGTTTTTGCAACCATGAATTGGGCTTCATACCCCCTTAAGATCCACGTTGTCCAGAAACAGAAAAAACCTCCTACCTGAGATAAGGACTTCATGAATGGTGCGCTGATGTTACAGCTCCTCCGAATGGCCAGTCTGTCCTCAGAGTTGCACTCAATCTGGATATCTGATTGGTCCTGGGAGATTGGGGGGAGGAGCATCACATAAAACCGCCAGACAATCTAGTCTGATTGGACTGATGACGTAAAAATGATGAAATACCTTGACTAAGAGGCTGGAGAAGACGAGATTGGGGGAGGTGGAGATGGCAACAGAGGTTCTGTACGCGTTCTCCCCCCGGTTCTCCAGCCGAGCCAACACCGCCACCCTCTTTCGACCAGACTCCACCACATACAGCAAGCTCTCGGGCTCCCCCCGGTGGCTGCAGAGGGAGCTGGCAGCCCGTTCAGTGGAGCTGCAGAACTGCCTTCAGGTGAGACAGAAATATTTATTTTGGTACCAAATAATAACAATCCGTGTCGACGTTCATATAGGTGTGGTTACTCACTGAACGTTCATGAGGTCGCTGTGAGTGTGGAGGATGAGGTCGGGAACGCACGTGTCTTCCTGCTCACAGCCATTCCAGAAGTGAACCTACGAGAAGAAACCAACAAAAGCAGATGGAGGGGTATTCACCAATTTAGCAAAAGGTACAAGCGTAAATTTAAAAATGAATAAATAATAAATAAATACATTTATTTTAATAAATTTGAACACATTTTATATAAAAATATTTTTATTAAAACATTAATCTTATTTATTTTAATTTAATTTCTTATATTTTTATTTTAATAAATAAATTTGAATTTTAACATTTTAATAAATAAAGAAAATGGTAAATTAGGTACAAATTTGCAAGAATAAAGATGCAAAGATATGAAAAGATGCCAATTTAAAAATTAAAAAGTCACAGGTTACATTTTAATTACACAGAATAAAAATTTAACCAGCTTCAATAAATCTATGAAAAAAGTTGCCAATTTACAAGAAAAAAATTTCCTAATTTATGAGAAAAAAGTCAAAGATTTTTGAGAAAAAATCACAAATTTGTGAGAAAAAAGTTGCAAAGTTTTGATTAAAAAGTGGAAAATTTACTAGAAAAAAGTTACAAATTTACAAGAAAATTTTTGCCAAGTGATGAGGAAAAAAACCTACATTTTTAAGAAAAAAGTTGCAAATTCATAAGAAAAAAAGTTGCAAATTTACAAGAAAAAAGACAAAAATTCATAAGAAAAAAGTTGAAAATTTGCAGGAAGAAATTAAAAATTTACAAGAATTTATTTTGCAAATTTAGGAAAAAAAGCTGAAAATTTAGGAGAAAAAAAATTGGAACATTTTTGATAAAAAAAATTAAAAGCTTGGAGCTTAAAGCTCCAAGCTTAAGCTAAGTCATCCAAGACTTAACTTAAGACTTAAGCTAAGTCATCCGTGACTTAAGTAATTGTAATTTCCTGCTATTAAATTCAGATAAGACTGAAGTCATTCTTGTTGGTCCAAAAAACCTTAGAAATTCCTTTCCAAATCAAACTTTCAGTTTGGATGCGGTTACTCTTTCTCTTAATAGCTCTGTGAGGAACCTTGGAGTTATTTTTGATCAGGATTTGTCCTTCAATTCACATATTAAATTTGTTTCTAAGACTGCCTTCTATCATTTGCATAATATTGCCAAGATTAGGAGCATCTTGTCTCAGAGTGATGCTGAGAAACTGATCCACGCTTTTGTTAGCTCGAGATTAGATTATTGTAATTCTTTATTATCAGGCTGTCCTAAAACATCTTTAAAAAGTCTTCAGCTGATCCAAAATGCTGCAGCAAGAGTTTTAACAGGTACTAGAAAGAGAGATCATATCTCTCCGGTTCTGGCCTCCCTTCATTGGCTTCCCATAGAGTTTAGAATTAAGTTTAAAATCCTTCTTCTTACTTACAAAGCTCTAAACAATCAGGCTCCTTTTTATTTAAAAGATCTGATACTACCGTATTATCCTAACAGAGCACTACGCTCCCAAAATGCAGGATTACTTGTAATACCTAGAATCTCCAAAAGTACAATGGGAGGCAGAGCCTTCAGTTATCAAGCTCCTCTCCTGTGGAATCAGCTGCCAATCTGGATTCGGGAGTCAGACTCGATCTCTGTTTTTAAGAATAGGGCTAAAACCTACCTTTTTGATACAGCCTACAATTAGGGAGGGATCATGTGTTTCTGAACCCTCCCTTAGTTATGCTGCTAATAGGTTTAGTCAGCCGGGGGACCTCCAGTAATGCACTGGGCCTCACTCCTTTCCTCACTCTCTATGAAATATTTTTTTTTTGCTGGTCATTAACATCTGTTTGTTCTCTCCCATAGATTGAGTCCCCATCGTGCTGTTTGCTCTCTACATGTCTGTTCTTTTCTTCTTCTCTATCCCCTCACCCCCCAGTCAGTTGCAGCAGATGACTGCCCCTCCCTGAACCTGGTTCTGCTGGAGGTTTCTTCCTGTTAAAAGGGAGTTTTTCCTCTCCACCGTCGCCAAGTGCTTGCTCACAGGGGATCGCCTGATTGCTGGGGTCTTTCTGCAACTGTGGGGGTTCCCCCCCTACAGTTGATAGTGCTATGAGATGACTGTTGTTGTGAAATGGCGCTATATAAATAAAGTTGAATTGAATTGAATTGAATTGAATTGAAAGTTTACAGGAAAAAAAAATTGAAAACGTACAAGAAAAGTTTTGCAAATTTATGAGAAAAAAGATGAAAATTAGTGAGAACAAAAGTAGAAAATTTACAGAAAAAGATTAAAATTCATGAGAAAAAGTCAAACATTTACGAGAAAAAAGCTGAAAATTTACAGGAAAAAGTTGCAAATTTACAAGAATAATTTTACAAAGTTATGTTAAAAAGTCACAAATTTTAAGAAAAAAGTTGCATATTTATGAAAAAAGATGAAAATTTATAAGAAAAACTTGCAAATTCATGAGAAAAAAAATTACGAGGTAAAAAGTTTCAAATCCATGAGAAAAAAAAAGTGAAAATTTACTGGGAAAAAATTTTAAATTTACAAGAATTTATTTTGCAAATTTATGAAAAAAAAGTTGAAAAACTATGAAAAAAAAAGTTAAAAATCTTTGGTGAAGTGGAAAATTTACAGGAAAGCAGTTTAAAATTTACAAGAAAAGTTTTGCAAAATTTTGAGAAAAATGTCGCATTTTGTTAAGAAATGTTTTTTTCTAGTCATTTTATTCCATGATGTAACATGATATAGAAAGGTTTATGATGCTATTGGGGAACAATTCTCTCTTTTCTCCAGGATAGGAGGGGCAATGTCTCCCCCTTGATTTACACCTATGAATGGGGATGCTTTTGGGTCACTTTGCTAACAATCACCTACCGGGCAGCCGTGCATGTTTGTCCTTCACGCTCCACTGCATCAGTCTGTCTTTTTTCACCTCTCTTATCAACAACCGTTTGGCTGTTTAAAGGGTTTTCACACTTATCTGGTTTGATATTTTGCAGATGTAGCGAAGCAGGACGTTTGTAACTGAGAGCCCTCAAGAAGAAGAAGAACTCCCACCTCTGTTCTCAGCGTTCTTGGCGAGTCTGGGTCCAACACCGGCCCCTTGTCTGGGCTCTGTAAGCCCGTCTCCAGGACAACCACAATGGGACGGCCGTAATCTGTCGTCTCCTGTTTGGTGTGTGTGGGATTCATAAATCATAAAAACCTTCTTAACTGAACTGCTCTGTGTTGGTGTGACATGTTGGTGGTGGAGCTGGTTCTGACCTGGACGGAAAATCCAAGCCGCTGGCACTTCTGACCTCCAGTATGCAGATAAATAGTTCTGGGCTGCTGCCGGTCTGGTTCGTCCAGGACGGCCCGAGGAGGGAAGCGCCTCTCGTCCAACACCAGACTGTACCAGACAGCTGAATAATGAAGAGAAGACAGAGGAGATGAACAGTCGTCTCTGGCTCACTGGGACACAGTTGACCAGCATTGAGAACATATTATAAAACAATTTCCAGCGCATATAAAATAAAGTGATGTCATTGAGCTCATTAGTACAAACCAGTCTAGTTTTAAGAGCAAAAATAAACTGTTTCCATCCAGTATTATTATGAGAATGTGCTCAGTTAAGCATGTACAAGCTACACATGTTGTGTTTGATTCTGATAAATTCACCTTATTATGATGTGGAATTCTAATTTTATAATTATATAACAGTTAGTTCTGACTGAGCAATTTGATTGGACAATAGGCATTCCAGGAGTTACTAAAATTCACAATAAGTACCGTTTCACTGGATATGTATCACTCCGCTTCAAAGGTGTTCATGTAACCGTTAATTACTAACAATAATTTACTGTCAACTAACTCTGTGACAATTGCAGTACTGTGCTGAATACCTTAATTTCCACAGTGAGGCGCTGTTTGAAAAGACTTCTTACCTGACCCAGAAGTCTCACCCTTTTAAAAAAAGCTTTATTCAGCTTTAAGTCTGCCCTTGTATAAATATTGTGAAGCTGTTTCACATCTGTTTCAAAAATAGGCAGTGCTAGAGTTGGATTTATTGTCTTGATTAACAAACCACAATACCTTTGTGGTGATGGACTCTTTGATTCATCTGAAAATGTGAAGAACAGCAGGCAAAGTGTGCTAAATCGCTAGTATGCAAACTACTAGCCATTGGCTAGCTAATGGCATTGACTATGTTTTGAGCTCGGGTCTTCTGCAGTATCGACTCAACAGGTATATACTTTATAAACACATTACTTTTGCACTTGACAATATTTAATTTGTTTACATGTATGTAGCCGGAAAAAGGTGGATTGTCCTCTCCGGGTTGGAGAAAAGCTCCTGCCCCAAGTGGAGGAGTTTAAGTATCGCGGGTGTGGAGAGCGTGAAATGAAGAGGCTGAATTTATTTCTCAATTCAGGTTTATTAATCATCTCACATCTCCAACGTCCTCTCAAACAGAAAAGAGGACCAACTTGTCCAATCCCCTCCTTTTATACCCGGGACATCAAAGTACAGAATCACATTGTCATTCAACCCCCCATAGACAATACATCTCCCCCAGGTCTTTTCTTCCTCCACCTGACCCCTGGAGGTCAGGAAGTCCTTTCAGAGTCATTTCTCAAGGCACCTCCACCTCCTACTGTTATCCCCAGGAGGTCCAGATTATTGTTCCTTCTAAGATGTGAGGTAACACAATATACATATGCAGTCTAAGCATCTCAAATATGTGTGCCACATAACCCCCCACAAACGTCGAAGATGAAACAATACAACATAGTCCACACAACATGATAAAACCACAACATCAGTCCATACGCTGTCTGAGCTTCAACCGCCTTCCAAACTTGCTGTAAGCGGGCTTCGCCGCTCCTGCAGCGCCATCTTGCAGTGAATCTGCTATCTGAGGATGAGAACTGTTAGTTGATCCCTGCGGGGGCTCTGGGGCATGCTCCCTGGGGGGTCTGCCGTGTCGAGGAGCCCTCGCCACTTGCACAGTTTCATCGGCCATCACAAAAGCAGGTTTCAGTCTGTCTATACTAATTGTTTCCCTCCTGTCCCCCAAATCTAGCAAAAAATGCTTATCACCTGTTTCCAGCACTCTATATGGGCCATTGTAAGGTGGTCGCAGGGTTGGGCGCTGAGCCTCGTGCCTGACAAAAACAACCTCGGCATTTTTTAAAGATTTGGGCACAAAAACACGCGGAAAAGTGTGATGAACGGGGCCCGGAAGCATGTCCACTCCCGTGTCGTTCAGTGACCGCTGAGCAGGGGGACGCCCTGGCGCCGGATTATCTGGAAGAAACTCTCCTGGCAGCCGGAGTGGTTGCGCGAAGACCAACTCAGCTGGGGAGGCTTTTAAGTCCTCTTTAGGTGCAGAACGCAACCCCAATAAAACCCATGGTAGTCTGTTTACCCAATTTGCATCCGTAAGCGACGCTCTGAGGGCTGCTTTCAATGATCTATGAAAACGCTCGCATAAACCATTAGCCTGGGGGTGGTAAGCGGTAGTGCGGTGAATTGTCACACCTAAGCTGTGGGCCATCACTGACAAAAGCTCAGACACAAATTGAGGTCCCCTGTCGGACGTAATATCCGACGGGACCCCAAAACGCGCTATCCAAGCCGTTAAAAACGCGTGGGCCACCTCTGCAGCTGTGGTTGATGCCAGTGGGACCACTTCCGGCCAACGCGTGGTTCGATCCACCATTGTCAAAAGATGTGTGTACCCTTGCGACGACGGTAGGGGGTCTACAAGGTCGACATGCACATGATCAAACCTCTTGGCCGGGATGTGAAACGGCTCTAAGGGGGCTTTTGTGTGCTTGTGTATTTTGGCCCGCTGGCAAGCCATACAGGTTCTTGCCCAATCTTTCACGTGCTTGCGCAGGCTCGGCCAAACAAACTTCTCTGCTACCATTTTTACCGACGCGCGCACCCCTGGGTGCGCCAGGGAGTGAATCGAGTCAAAAACGCGGCGGCGCCATGCGGCCGGCACTACTGGACGCGGTCGTCCAGTAGCGACATCGCAGATTAGGGGGGGCATATCATTTTGCAGCCTCCTGTTCTCCAGCCTTAACCCTGTTGGTCCCGACTGGAGCGCGTACACGTCCGCATCGCTACCCTGATCCGCTGCCATGGCTGCATAATCTATCCCCACGTGGACTGGGGCCACGTGCGCCTCAGCGCTGTTATTTTGCTCTGCGGCTGCGGTAGTATAATCTACCTCTGCGCGGACTGGCGCGGTAACCGCGCGAGAGAGGCAGTCTGCTACTACATTGAGTTTACCCGCTACATGTTGAATATCAGTAGTAAACTCCGAAATTGCGGCCAGCTGCCTCTGCTGCCGGCCCGACCATGGTTCCGAAATTTTGGCCATCGCAAAAGTGAGCGGTTTGTGGTCGACAAACGCGGTGAAACGCCGACCTTCTAGCCAGAATTGGAAGTGGCGAATGGCTAAGTGGAGCGCTAACAGCTCCCTGTCAAATGCGCTGTATTTTCGCTCGGCCTCGCGCAAGGACCTGCTGAAAAAGGCCAGCGGCTGCCAAACCCCGGCAACGTGCTGCTCCACTACCGCCCCTATGGCCAAATCTGACGCATCAGTGGTGAGCGCTATGCGGGCCGTTGGGTCTGGATGAGCCAACAATGCAGCATCTGCAAGGGCTTTTTTTACCTCCGCGAACGCGCGCTCCCGCTCCGGGGACCATTCGATTGCATTGGAGGGTTTTTGTTTTTTAAGCGCGGCATATAGTGGTTGCATGAGCTGCGCTGCGTGGGGGAGGGAACGGTTATAAAAATTCACCATTCCTAAAAACTCCTGTAGTGCTTTGACCGTTTGTGGCTGGGGAAAATCTGCCACTGCGCGCACTTTGTCCGGTAGCGGAACTGCCCCTTCTGGGGAGACGCGGTGCCCCAAAAAATCGATCTGCGCCACCCCGAACTGGCACTTAGCTGGGTTGATTATTAACCCGTGCTCTCCCAACCTCCGGAAAACTGCCGTGAGGTGTTTTTCGTGTTCCTCTTCGGACACGCTGGCTACCAAAATGTCGTCCAGGTAGACGAACACAAAAGGGAGATCGCGTAACACCGCATCCATCATGCGCTGGAAGGTTTGCGCGGCGCCTTTAAGCCCAAACGGCATGCGTAAAAACTCAAAAAGTCCAAACGGGGTTATCACCGCTGTTTTGGGAATGTCCTCAGCACGCACTGGGACTTGATGATGACCGTGGACCAAGTCTATTTTAGAAAAAATGCGCGCCCCCGCCAGATGTACCAAAAAATCCTGAATATGTGGGATTGGGTAGCGGTCATGCGCTGTGGCGTTGTTTAACCTACGGAAATCACCGCAAGGTCTCCACGAGCCATTAGCTTTAGGGACCATGTGCAGTGGGGAAGCCCATGGGCTGTTCGAACGACGGATGATGCCCAACCTTTCCAGGTTGGCGAACTCCTCGCGCGCTATGGACAGTTTAGCTGCATCCAAGCGCCGAGCTTTCGCAAAGACGGGGGGGCCAGCGGTAGTGATAAAGTGCTCCACCCCGTGTTTCGCAACTGTTGCCGAAAAAGTGGGAACTGTGAGTGCTGGAAACTGAGTGAGGAGTGTGTGAAACTTACCGCCTGCTGTGGCGACGTTGGTCTGTGCTGGTGGCCTGGACACTCGAGCTGCACAAGGAATAGAGTAAAAGGAGAGTGCATTAACCAGGCGTCTATTGGGAAGATCAACTAACAACCCATGTGAGCACAGAAAATCAGCACCTAACATGTTGAAACTCACCGCCGCTATAATAAAAGTCCACTCATATGTGCGGCCGTGCAGGGACAGAAGTAGAGTCCTTTCACCGAAGGTCTTAATGCTCGAGCCGTTCGCCGCTGTTGCTCCGTCATCCCCGGGGCCTGCCAGCCAGTCAGCGTAGGTTGGGGTGATGAAACTCACTTGGGAGCCCGTGTCCACGAGGAAGTGTCTCCCAGAGCACGCATCCGTCAGGTAGAGCAGCTTGTTCCGTTCGCCGAGGGCCGCAGCTGCTAGCGACTCCCGGTCCTGGCGTTTCCCAAGCTCTTGAACTGGCACGGCGGTACACACTTGCGTGCCCTCTCTGCGAAATGACGATAGTAAAAACAGAGGTCGTCTCCTCCGCGGTGTCGGGGCTTCGCTGCCGCCGTTGTTGGTGGGACCGCCTCCGTCGCCTCTGGCCCACCGCTGCTCCCGGTCGCCGCGCCGTGGTCTGCCGCTGCTGCGGTGGCCGTGTGCTCTTCGCTGGCGTTGAGGATCCGCTGCGCCTCCTGGGCCAGCGCGCGGAAGTCCCGCTGGGTCACAAAATGAGTGCCCGCCAGGGTTGCCCTCGTCTGCGATGGTAGGGTTCTCAGGAAGATGTGCGTGAAGAGGAAATCGTCGTTGTCTGAGCCTCTCAGCTTCAGCATGTCTTCCATCAGGTCGACAGGCGTGCTTCCTCCCAAGTCGTGCAGAGCCAGGAGCCTCCTAGCTCTCTCCTGGGCTGAGGGCATGAAACGCTGGATGAGGGCAGCTTTCAACCCACTGTATTTGTCGCCAGTGGGCGGGTGCTGCACCAGGCTCCGCACATGTCGAGCTGTGCGGCTGTCGAGTTTGGCGATGACGTGGTAGAATTTTGTGTCATCTGCTGTTATTCCCCCGAGCACGAACTGGGCTTCGGCCAGGAGGAACCACGAGTCTGAGTTGTCCTGCCAGAATTCTGGTAGCTTGACTGAGACCGCGCTTGCTCGGCTGGTCCCTGGCGAGTCTGGTTTGGGGGAATTGTCTCTGGTCATTGTACGTCTTAAGGTCACCAATGTGGAGAGCGTGAAATGAAGAGGCTGAATTTATTTCTCAGTTCAGGTTTATTAATCATCTCACATCTCTAACGTCCTCTCAAACAGAAAAGAGGACCAACTTCTCCAATCCCCTCCTTTTATACCCGGGACATCAAAGTACAGAATCACATTGTCATTCAACCCCCCATAGACAATACATCTCCCCCAGGTCTCTTCTTCCTCCACCTGACCCCTGGAGGTCAGGAAGTCCTTTCAGAGTCATTTCTAAAGGCACCTCCACCTCCTACTGTTATCCCCAGGAGGTCCAGACTTATTGTTCCTTCTAAGACTTGAGGTAACACAATACAGTGATCCCTCACTTATCGCGGTTAATGGGTTCCAGAACCGACCGCGAAAAGTGAAAAACCGCGAAGTAGCGTCACCCCTAATGACGCCATCCATAAATAATACGTACGTTCATTCTCCCACTCTCTCTCTCTCATATGATACGTGTGTGTGTGTACGTGTACATACATACGTAGATGTAAACAAAGTGTACATAAATATGTTTTTAGAACTCTTTTATTCTTATAACAAGATACGTAACTCAAGATGAAAATGATTTACTGCACAGGTTAATGAGAGCTTTACTGCTCCTCAGGTGACGCCTCATCGTGAGGTGCTGGAGGCTCAGGATCATCGAGGGCAGCTTCCGATAGAGCTGAAGCTGCAGGAGGCGGCGTAGTGGATCGACGGGAAGACTATTTTGCACAAAATGGCACAAGAGAACAGCAAAAAGTTCCACGCGGCAAGACTAAGTAACACGAGCGATAAAAAGCAATGAATGCGGTCTTTCTTCCCTTCATGGGCGCTCGGCAGGGAGAGGAGGTGGGTGAAACGTCTCGGCCAATCAGCTTGCGGGGTGAAACGTCTCGGCCAATCAGCTTGCGAGATTTCCGAGCCGAGCAAACACGAGAACAGCGAACAGAGAGTTGTGCTGCTCTCCGTGTTGACACCTGATGGTCTAATGTAGTCTCCCTGCCTTCTGCTAGCGCCCGCCCATTATTTCTCAATTTTGAATTTTTGATGAATATTTTTGAAAAATCTGCGATGCACTGAGGGCGCGAAAGGTGAAGCGCGAAGTAGCGAGGGATCACTGTATACATATGCAGTCTAAGCATCTCAAATATGTGTGCCACAGCGGGGTCTCATTCATGAGTGAGGGGAGAATTGACAGATGGATCAGAGCAGCATCTGCAGTGGTGCGGATGCTGAACTGGTCTGTTGTGGTGGAGAGGGAGCTGAGTTCTAAAGCAAAGCTGTCAATTTACCGGTCAATCTACGTTCCTACCCTCACCTAAGGTCATGAGCTTTGGGTAATGACCGAAAGAATGAGATTGCAGATACAAGCGGATGAAATGAGCTTTCTCCGTAGGTTTGCTGGACTCACCCTGAAAGATAGGGTGAGCAGCTCAGTCAACTGGGAGAGGCTCAGAGTAGAACCGCTGCTCCTCCACATTGAAAGGAGCCAGCTGAGGTGGTTTGGGCATCTGATCAGGATGCCTCCTGGACGCCTCCCACTTGAGGTGTTTCAAACACGTCCAATGGAG
This sequence comes from Pholidichthys leucotaenia, assembly GCA_020510985.1. NCBI lineage: Eukaryota > Metazoa > Chordata > Actinopteri > Cichliformes > Pholidichthyidae > Pholidichthys > Pholidichthys leucotaenia. The sequence goes on from CM035840.1 coordinate 442,863,756, forward strand.
AGGAGACTCCGGGGCAGACTCGGGACTTGCTGGAGAGACGATGTCTCCCAGCTGGTCTGGAAAAGGGAAGTCTGGGCTTCTCTGCTTGAGCTGCTGCCTTCGCGACCGGGACCTCCAGAAAAGCGGTAGAAGATGGATGGATGGATGGATGGATGTGTGAGAAATGACAATAGACGTCTTCATGCTGATTGAGATGTTTAGCAGCAGTTACTGGCTACATTTAGAAGGGACCATTTTTTTCTCAGCAGCACAAAATAAGTGGTTAAACAAAGGAATCATAACAGCTTGTCCAGTATTGCTGTCATTTAATAAATTGTGCTTACAGAACTGTTGTATAAAAGCAATACTACACTCAAGGTCATTACGGTATCATGAATATAGTAACTGCAGGTGTGATACTCTAGACGTATCATACCTGCAGTTCCTACATTCACTGACACCGTAACGACCTTGAGTGGAATATTGCTTAAATATATACTGTATATACATATAAAATCCAAAAAGTTCCATTTAAAAATCTGGCTAACTGTTCAGCAACTTTCACACTCCTTTTTAAAGATCCCTTATTCTGATTTTTGGTGTTCCCCCTTTATTCTCGTGCGAGGTTTTGGTTATTCCTCACCACAGTGTATCGTCACCTTATAGCTCATCGAGTTGGCAAGGATTCTTTTACTCTGGATGGCCTTCCAATTTATCCGGCTTGGGACTGGCACAAGAAGTACACTAGAGTACCTTCCTCCATTTTATTATGCTGAGTACCAAGCTAGAAAGCAGAAGTACCATTTTTATATGGTCTTTGGTGTGAAAACAAAGCATAAACCCCTGTCCCTAATAATGCTTTATTTGGGTTTTTAAACACTAACAATCAGCCAATATGTGTTAATACTGTATGTTACTTAACCTGACAACCAAAGCTAAACGCTAAGGTCAGCCTCAAACATGGCGTCGCCATCGAAGCATAAATCTCCGAAAAATGGTGAAAGAGGGAGGGCGGGGTGAGCTGAGGCTCATAAATATTTAAAGGACTGTGCTATGAAACTGCTTGGGGTGTATGGGGGTGTAGTGGAAGGGTAGCACCTTTGTGGGAGGATGGACACCCTGATCCTTCGGGTGGTTTGACTACTCTGGTCCCCACGCTCACCTCAGCTCGCACATATGGCTCCCCGTAGCTGCCTTGACACAGCAGTGGCCACACTCCGGGCAACAGCGTCGTCCTGCCGGCTGAACTACGTGTGGGTACCCAGCCAGGGGTTCTTGGGCGGGGAAGGAGGAATGCATTTCCTCCACCCTTCAGTGTCCCCAGTCATGGGTTAAATGACCAGGTTCTGCGGCAGCTGTGAGGGCAGTCCTTAAATGGAGGATCCTGGCCAGCCGCTGCGCCCACCCCAGTGGCTACATGTTGTGGTTTCTGCACCTGTCGTCAGTGCTGGGTTTTGGGAAGAGAGGGTGAGTCTAGAATTGCACACTCCACTGCCACCTTAATATTCATTGTGCAGGTGTCTTCCCCAATGACTGCTGCATCAAATATAGCAGTCAAGGGGAGGGGAGATTTGTTGCAAGTGACAACTCAATCCACCACCATCATGAAACAGCTTGGTTTGAGGAGAGCTCCTTCCCTGTGTGTAAAATGATGCTGTGATATTTAAACCCTGAGTTGTTTTGTTGAAACATGTCATCTTTGAGAGCTGTGTCAACATGTGGTAAAAGTGCATAATGGGGGCTGTTTAAGAAACAAAACACTATATCACTGCAGTACCCTCACTTAACTTCACCGTGTTCCTAAATGGAGCAGTATTTCCTCTGTTTTGTTCCCAATAATAAAGTGGTAAATTTCCTGAGTCCTCCATTAGCTGTTGGATGCTTTTTTTGTGTCTTCCCTGACTGCAGCGCTTGCCCTCATCTGTTAAGCAACTGAATCTGGGATTTGATTTATGGGAACACTGAGAGCTGAGGCAAAGCCACTCCACGCCAGGGCTGCTGCTCGTGTCAGAAACGCCACGTGTACACCTCCAGAAAATAAACAAAACTTGGGCTAATCTCAAAACAGAAGGGTCTGATTCAGTCGGCGGTGGCTCCGGTCGTCTATCTATTCAATCACGTTCGATTGTGCGGTTAATGTAAACCAGATGTGAGCTACGTTAGCATGAGGCAGGCCTGCACATCTGCAGCCGATTACCCGTAGACGTGACAACAGCCGGCAGACAAGGATGGGACCATGATAGCGATCTGCAACCTGCGGCTCTCGAGCCACATGCTGCTGTTCTTTTCTCATAACGAGTGGCTGAGCTCTCTTTGGCTTAAAAAAGAAAGTTGCAAATTTATAGCATAAAAAGAGTAAAAAGTCCCAAATAACTCTCCTAACTACAAACAGACGCACCAACTCTGCCTCCAGATTTAAAGTTTGGATTCTGGAGCCCCCTCAATTTTCCAACCTTCCTTTTCTAGCAATGATCTCACGATCTAACGTCACACTTGCATCCAAAACAATATCTGTCATTTATCTGAGTCCACATACCTACATCAGTCTTGGTCTTGGCCCTAGTTTTTGTCCTGGACTCCAGACTCAGACACACAATCACAGACATGCAGGTGACCTCCTTCCCTCCCCGGTGACAGTCCTTGTTGAAAATGTTCACCTTCTCAGGCTCAAAAGTCAGTCTGGCCTGAATCCGAACGATCCCACGAGACCTAGAGGGAAAAACAGAGGATGAAGTTTTTTTGTTTTGATTTGTTTTGGGGGGGGGGGGGGTTAACTCAGAAGCGACTGTGGTGACTTACAAAGCTCTTAATAATCAGGCCCCCTTATATACTGTATAAAAGATCTGATATTACCCTATCATCCTAACAAAACACTACGCTCCCAAAATGCTGGATTACTTGTAATACCCAGAATCTCCAAAAGTACAATGGGAGGCAGAGCCTTCTGCTATCAAGCTCCTTTTCTGTGGAACCAGTTACCACTCTGGGTCCGGGAGTCAGGTTCAGGTTCCTTTATTTGTACCCGTAGGTAGATTTGTTTTGCAGTCAGGTGACATCCATATTTACAAGCCACAATTACATTCAACATAAACACAAACACAGGCACACATGAAGCTGACTATAAACATGATAAAAATACTCAAGGCTCCATCAATCAGGATATAAGACAAAGAGATAAGAGAAAAACAAGAGATAAGAGAGAAGGGTCATATTAAAAAGTTAAAGACTAGTCAAAGAGGTTAAAAATTCAAAAGTCTAAAACCCAATAAAAGATTTAGAACCCAAATAAAAAACCTACAAAAATAAGTAAATATAAAATGAAATTGACATTATCTTCAAGTGAAAACTCACAGAAAAGACTGAATTATTGGAAAGAAGACCTGCAAACTGAAATCTCAGAGGAACAATGGGAATTGGCTTGTACAGAAGCTCAAACCAAATCAATAAATGTACGTCTTAAATTGATACATTTTAAATGGTTAATGCGGATGTATGTTACACCAGTGGAATTAAATAGATATAACAAAAACATACCAGATACATGCACAAAATGTATGGAAAGTAAAGGAACCTTATTTCATTGTTTATGGGAATGTAGGAAAATTAGAATGTTTTGGGAAGAGGTGAGGGGAACAATTGAAAAAATAATTTCAAAACAAATCATATTGAATCCTAAATTGTTTTTGTTGGGTCTGCATCCAGAAAAGCACAACTTTAATAAAAGTGAAAGAGCATTCATAGACCTCAGTTTGCTTAACGCCAAAAAATGTATTGCACTATTGTGGAAAAAGACTCATAGACCAGATGTGACTCAGTGGTTAAGACAGATGTTAACAAACCTTCCACTAGAAAGAATAACATACATACTGAAATCAAAGGAAACTGTGTTTGAGAATATATGGAGACCTTTCATTGATTATGTAAAGAATTTAAACATAACTTTTGAAGAAGAAGGTGAATGATGTGTGTGGACCTTATAAATTCCAAACTGGTGAATGTATAATATGTATACTTATGTAATGGATTACCAAGACTAAACAGAGGAGCATTGTTGAAGACCTGTTCCTGTTAGTGGTTGTTGGTGTGTTTTAGTACATTTTTTTTTTATTACTTTAGTGTTAGTGTTTGATTGTTTGTGTTATGTTTGTAAAAAAGGTTCAATAAAAATATTGTGGAAAAAAATATAAAATGAAATTAATAAATAGGTAACTAAATTATGTGCAATGTATTGTTACAACTTGTTCAACTCTTTGACAGCAGCAGGAACAAAGCTGTTTTTGTAGCGCTGGGTTTTACTTTTTGGGACAGCAAACCTCCGTCTTGAGGGAAGAAGCTGAAAGTTGCAGTGCAAAGGGTGGGAGTCATCATTTAAAATGGAGGTAGCCATCCTCTGTACCTGTCTGGTGTACAAGGATGTCAGGCTCAGCTGTGGCTCACCAAGCAAATGGCTGGACCATCTAACTACCTGATCCAAGGATTTCCTCTGTTTCAGTTTTATCTGACCAAACCATGACACTAAAGAAAAGGATAAAACAGATTCAATAAAAGCCCAATAAAACACTGTCATTATGGCTCGGTCAATTTGGAAGCGTGCAAGTTTCCTTAAACAATGCAAATGTTGCTGACCCTTTTTGCACACCCTTTCACAGTTCTCTTCAATGTTTAAATTACTATCAATAATCGAGTCAGACTCGCCAGAATCGAGTCAGACTCGATCTCTGTTTTTAAGAACAGGGTAAAATCCTTCCTTTTTAATATAGCCTATGATTAAGGAGGGATCTTGTGTCTCTTAACCCCATTTTTGTTTTGCTGTTAATAGATTCAGACTGCCGGGTGTGTTCCTGTTCTTCATGTCTGTTCTCTTCATCCTCTCTATCCCCTCACCCCCAGCCAGTCGCAGCAGATGACTACCCCTCCCTGAGCCTGGTTCTGCTAGAGGTTTCTTTCTGTTAAATGGGAGTTTTTCCTCTCCACCATTGCTAAGTGCTTGCTCACAGGGGATCATCTGATTGCTGGGTCTTTCTGCAATTGTGGGGTTTTCCCTGCATTTGGTAGTGCTATGAGATGACTTTTGTTGTGATATGGCGCTATATAAATAAAGCTGAATTGAATTGAATTGACAAAATTTGAAACAAGTCAATATTTTCACCACCCATACATCAGGACAGCTGGTTCCTACAGTGGAGTATCCAGCTGTGGTTCCCCTAATGTCCACTGGAGGGCTGTCTCCAGCAGTGAGTCAATCCCCATAGATGCCCCTGTTAAAATGTCCAACTTTGCAGCAGAAATAAACATGTTTACAGGCTGGCACAAAAACAGTTTTGGCCTCTATACATAATTTCCTTCTTTCAAAACATCTGCACTGAGTGAATTTTTACTTTTACCCAGCTGACTGGATGCATTTTGCTCTCCCCCAAAATATTTTGGAGACAAAACCATATTTGAGCCTTAAAATAAAGGCTAAGCAGCTATGAGAACAACCTAACTTAATAAGTTTTTAATGATAGGATAGTTTTTTAATCTTAAATAAAAAAAATGTTCTTGCTATTTTGGTCTGCAAATCTAAATATTTTTCAGTGTAAATTTGTGACTTTTTTAAATACAAAATACAAATTTGTAATTTTAAATTGGTAACTTTTGTCTAGTAAGGGTACATTTTTACATTTTACATTTACATACTTTTTAATTTTTTTTTACCTAAATTTGTGAGGTTTTTCCTCAAAGCTCAGTCACAGAGTTCCACAGGGCTCTGTGTTAGGTCCTTTTCTTTTTACTTTATATATGCTTCCCTTAGGTGATATTCTTAGAAAGCTTTGCATAAATTTCCATTGATATGCAGATGACATACAATTATATTTAATAATGAAGCCAGACGACAGTAATCAATTAACTAAATTAGAGGCATGTCTTAAGGAAACCAGAGCATGGATGACTTGTAATTTCTATTAAATTCAGATAAGACTGAAGTCATTCTAGTTGGCTCAAAAAAAAAACAACCTAAGAAATACCTTCCCAAATCAGACTCTTCGTTTGAATGGGGTTACTCTATCTCCTAACAGTTCTGTGAGGAACCTTGGGAGTTATTTTTGATAAAGATTTGTCCTTTAACCTCTTGCACTCCGGGATACCACGGGCGGTCACGTCTCTGCGTCCTAGTGCGTTTCAGTGCGCACTGTGCGTCTCAGTGCGCACTGAAAAAAAAAAAAAGCTGCATTTCCGTTCTTCCAGTACAGACACAGCCGCAAACAGAAAGCCAAAGGAGTGTTTTGATTGGTTTAGATTTGATTGACCTCTCATTCGACTAATAAGAGCCTTGAATTGAGTTTCTGAAACCTTGAAGAACCAATGACTGAAAACCTAGCAAGAAGGACCCGCCTACCAACGACTGCGAATACAACGAGCCAATTGAAGCAGAGAAGTTCGACGATTGAAAGCGTGCATCCCCTGCGTAAAATCTGTTTTGTGTAAGCCGCTGTGTGTAACGGTAGCGTTCGCCAGTCTTTTTTTATTACTACTGTTCTTATTTGTTTTGAAAAATCGTTCGCCAAAACCGCAATCATGGAATCATGGTTTGACCGGGTCACGTGACCAGAACCACGAGTCGTAACAAGCAGACCAGCTTCATGTTCGTCTGACAATGAGGAACAGATGTTCGCCAACGACACTGCTGTTGTGGACAGGTAAGTGTTATAAGCTAAATTATTCTTTATCACTGAAAATAGTAATAAAAATGACTTTTGACCGATCGGTAATTACAACGGTGCCTCATCGCCACATGACGGACTGTTGACGGACCGTTTTTTGTGCGCCGAGCTCCTCTGTAGCGGGGGGGGGGGTAGTTGTTATCCTCTACATTACAGATATTTTAAGATATTTTAGTATAATTTTTATTGCACTGTAGGTTATTTTTTCTTGTAAAAAAAAGGCCACACATTTTTTACGTGGCATGCTTCTTTGTGTGTGGGGGGCTTGTTCGTTCATTCATTCATTCATGAATGAAACACACAGCCCTGAGTGTCACCTTTCATTAGAGCCCAAGATGAAGCTTCTATGTTGAAGCATTCAAAAGTTATAGACGTTTTTCCAAACTGTGCCATTTGGCACAATTTGGCGCAGTTCAAAAACGCCTGGGAACAACCTGAGAAAAAAGCTGTGTAATATATTCATTTTTTGTGGTATTGCTACAAAATTTTGACCTCAGCTTGATAACACTTGGTTCTACATTTCTGTTGCATTTTCCAGCCAGTATCTGACAGCTGTGTGTTATTTGCAAGCATTTGTATCTAAAAAACACCCAGGCAAACTTTATTTTCTTCAAGTTCAGTATGTTTAGATGACTGTTACTCAGTGGCAGGAGAACTTAGAGAGATTATGACTGTTTTGCCAAAAAATTCAAAGTGTTTTCTTTTAAATGAGACCAACCCCATGAAGATGCTGCAAAGGGTTGAAGGACAGCTTTTGATTTACTTTGGGTACGTTATTTTTAGGCATTTTTAGGGAAACTGACCAGAGTGCAATTCACATATCAAACTTATTTCTAAGACTGCTTTATCATTTGCGTAATATTGCCAAGATTAGGAGCATCTTGTCTCAGAGTGATGGTGAGAAACTAATCCACACTTTTGTTAGGTCTAGATTAGATTACTGTAACCCTTTATTACTGTCCTAAAATGTCTCTAAAAAGTCTTCAGTTGATCCAAAATGCTGCAGCTAGAGTTTTAACAAGTACTAGAAAGAGAGAGCATATCTCTCTGGTTCAGCCTTGCTTCATTGGCTTCCCATAGAATTTAGAATTAACTTTAAAGTCCTTCTCCCCACTTAAAAAGCTCTAAATGATCAGGCCCCTTGTTATTTAAAAGATCTGATAGTACCTTATCATCCTGACAAAGCACTACACTCCCAAAATGCAGGATTACTTGTTAAACCTAGAATCTCTCAAGCAGGAGTGGGCAATCATGTGTCATGGAGGGTCATCTCACTGCAGTTTTTCTGTTCCACCCAGTCTCTTCAGCAGGTGTTTCCAATGATTACCAATCCTTGAAGCTGATCAGAACAAACACCTGCTGAAGAGACTGAGTGGAACAGAAAATCTGTAGTGGAATGGCCCTCACTGCCCACCCCTGCTCTAAAAGTACAGTGGGAGGCAGAGCTTTCAGTTATCAGGCTCCTCTCCTATGGAACCAAATGCTGATCTGGATTTGGGAAATTTGGAGCTTTTTTCCAAAAACTTGATATGTTTTCTTCTTGTAAATGTGTGATTGGCATGCCGCAGCAATGGAGGGAGTACCGCCAACCCCTATATGTGACCTACATCAACCTCAAAGCTGCCTTCGACTCCCTAGACAGGAACACCCTCTGGCAACTCCTTCGTGGTATTGGAGTCCCACCCAAGTACATCAACATTCTCCAGGATCTTTATACCAACACCATGTGCAGGGTACGTGCCAAGGGTGATATGTCAGACCCTTCTGTCACCACCTCTGGAGTCTGGCAGGTATGCATTGCCGTGCCAAACCTTTTCAATGTTGCGGTTAACTACTGGGTCAAGAACGCAACAGAACGCTGCCCCAAACTCGGAGTTGACTTCCACTCCCACTTCACAGACCTGTGCTATGCGGACAACGTATTTTTTGCGACACATATAGACATAATCGCTGAGGCACTGGAGCTGCTTGCAGAGGAAGCATCACCCCTGGGCCTTACCATCAGCTGGGCAAAGACAAAGGTCCAGTCACTGTCAGACTTCTTACTACCACCACCATAAGTCATTACCATCAAAGACAAACCAGATGAGACTGTCAACAACTTTCTCTACCTCGGATCTAAGATTACCAGCTCCTGCACATCAGACCCAGAGATTATTCGCCACCCGCAGCTGTCTCGCAGCGCTTTCAGCCACCTCCAGAGATCTGGCGGAGCGGGAAGATCCACACAACCACAAAGCTGCGAATCTTTTAACACCTGTGTGATTCCCGTCCTCCTTTACAGGTCCGAGACCTGGACCCTCTCCACCACAACCACCCACAATTTGGATACAGTCCATTGGACCTACCTCCATAACATCTTCAGCATCCAGTGGTTCAACCACACCACAAACGATGAGGTCTACAGGAGGGCAGGCTGTCCTACCCCCATCTCCACCATCATCAGAAGAGGGAGGCTGCGTCTCCTTGGTCATGTGGCTAGGCTGGAAGACAGGACACCGGCAAAGTAGGCCCTCTCTGCCAGCACTCAACCCCCACCCCCCCCAAGGCTGGCATCACCCCCGAGGTCGGCCCATACTGTCCTGGATGACCCAGATTGCAATGATAAGACCTCTGGCTGACCTCATCACCCTAGCCCAGGATCGCCCTCCCTTCAGATGATTGGCCGCAACAGTCACTTGAGTGGCCAGGCGAGGATTAAGTTAACTAAGTAAATGTGTGATCTTCTAAATGGGAGGTTTTTTTTAACCTCTTGTTAAAGCCACAAAGGGTCACTGGTCATGTGTGAAACACCCACAGATTTCTATACAAGATAAAGGTGGGGTTTTTTTTGTTTGTATCTAAAGTTCTCACCAGATAATGACGGCAGCTCCCAGCGCTCCCACTGCCAGGTCGGTGAGCCCGTCTGCGTTGATGTCCAGAACGCCGTGAAGACTTTGACCAAAATATTGCAGACCAGCAGAAAAACCAGCTGCAGCCAGATGCTGGAGGAAGGAAGATAAAGGAAGGAAGATAATTGATGTTTTTGAAATAATTTCCCTTAGTCACTAAAACCCTACTCACTGTATTTTAGAGGTAAAATGTAGAGGACCATATAATGAAAATTAAAGGGGACTTATGATGCAATTTTCCCAGATGGGGCTGGTGCAGCACCATTTTTAGGCTAATGTTAGCTAGCTAGCTGTTAGCTTTGGACAGCAAAGAGAGATTGAGCTAATTAACATAACTAACAGTTGAATGTGATTATGTAAAAGCCCATGAATCTGGAACAGGGGTGTGTGGTGTGCCTATTGATAACCACGGACATCCAGGACTTTCACTGTTTCTGGTTGCTGAGCAACAAGAGGCATGAAAACAACCGCCATTATTATATTGTGTGAACTGCTAGCAAAGAGACTTATCAGGATAGTTTTCATCTCTGTTGACAGCATTTGTGAAGATCAAGACAGGCTATCTTTGAGATGAGATAACTTACACTTTCAAGGCAATTCTTGAGTGTTTAATGTGGTCTGCTGAGCTAAATGTGTGCTATAAATAATGTCTGGGCCTGTGAGTGAGAGGGGAACTCTGCTGAAATTAATGTTTTTGCCGTGAAATACGCCACAAAACCGCATCACTGAAGGCTGTCATAACCACAGTTTGAAGAAAAACAAACAAGTGTCATTTTTTTGAGCTGCCAAAGAGACATTTAGAGCCTGAATGAAGGGATAAGTGGCTGAGTGCACATTTTAATGAGATATTTTTTTCCTTGATAAAATTACACTGAATTTACCCTTTACAAAATGATCCAAATATAGAGTCCTGCTATTTGGAGGGCTATAGAGTGTCCCGTCCTCATTCCCTCTATGAATAGCACTCAGCCACTTATCGCTTTGCTCAGGCTCTAAATGTCAAATGACAAAATACGTCAGAATAGTGTGACATAGTATATTAGCGACAGTGGATTAATGAACCAGGCGGGAACGTGGACGTCTAGTGAGGGTAGCTAAGTGCTAAAGAAACAAGAGCACTCTGAGGAGAGTGCAATATCACCCACCTCCGTTTTCTTTGAAGATCCCAATACTTACTGAAAGAGAGCAGTTTTCAACTTTTCAATATAATTACTATGACAGAACCAAATTATGATAAGCCCATCATCCACAAATATACAACAAAGTATACAAACCATAGTTGTGGGTCAGGATCTTGAGGTGAACCTGTGTAGCAAGTATGGTGACCCTAGAGAACGTTGCACATTCTATAGTACGAGATCACATGAAGTGCCAACCTTGACCTTTGACCTTTTGACTCCAAACCTGTAGTCAGAGGTTATGGTCTCAGAGTAAACCTGTGTACCAGGTTTGGTGACCCTAGCTGTCTTTGTTGTTGAGATATAGTTTATAAGGCATTTTGATGTTGACCTCTGACTTTGCAATCCCAAAACCATAGTCACACTTCAGGGTCACAGGGTGAGCCTGTGCACCAAGTTTGGTGACCCTAACTTTACTCATTGTACAGTAATAAGGCAGAGGGAATATTAACCTTGACCTTTGACCTTTTGACCCCAAACCCATAGTCAGAGGTCAGGGTCCCAAGGTGAACCTGTGTAGCAAGCTTGGTAACCCTAGCTTTCTTTGTTGTTGAGATATAGTTTATAAGCCATTTTGATGTTGACCTTTGACCTTGTCATCATCACCATCATCATCATGTTTTTCCGCATGGCACATAATCGGCCTAGGGGCACAGCTGCTTGGAGCATGGAAATCGAATCTCCAACATTCGCATGAAGTCTTCTTTCCTCATCATTGTCTGCAGGGCCTGCTGTTTATCTACACCAAGCAGTTCTTCAACCCTTCTCCCAATTTCTCCTCTTGTCAAACATAACTTTTTGGATTGCCATTCAGCACATGCGCGTTATGTATTTCAGAAATTGGATGTGACCGAAAATTTCATTGGGATGTGACTTGGTTATTTGGTAGAGCTTAGCATGGTTAGCATGGTTTTCTAAGGCTGTTATAGCCAGGAAGCAGGTTGTGAGGCTGGGCTCTCACAACCTCTTGAAATGCTTGAAATGCTTCCTATGGCGTGCGACACAAATAGCCTCTGACAGCCAAAGTCCAACTCCCAGCCTTCCCGTGGCGAAACTTATGACTGACAGGAGAAGGGGCAAAGGCGAGCCACTGCACTGGCGCCTTAAAACCAGTTGCCCAGGCTAGATGGAGCTCTCAGCCTGGGAAGGCAGTCCATCTAGGAAAGGAAAACCCTGATTCTAAACCTCCGCTGCCTTGTGGCTATACCTGATCGCAGGGAAGGCTTTGGAAGTAAACCCTGAGGACAAATGGAGCTCTGAGGTGGTTAGTAGTCGCTCTGTACTACTTTCCGGCAACACTTGTAGTGAATCTGGTCCCAAATTGTATTGGTTCATCCTTTCCTTTGAACTCTGCCAGTGACACCAAGAGGGGAACACTGACCATCCATCCATCCATTCATCTTCTTCTGCTTAATCCTTTTCGGGTCGCGGGGGGGCTGGAGCCTATCCCAGCATCTTTGGGCGAGAGGCAGGGTACATCCTGGACAGATCGCCAGTCCATCACAGGGCCAACACAGAGAGACAGACAACCATTCACTCTCACACTCATACCTAAGGACAATCTAGAATCCCCAGTTTGATGCCAATTTACCTAACTTGCGTGTTTTTGGCATGTGGGAGGAAACTGGAGAAATCCCAGAGTAAACCCACGCAGACACGGGGAGAACATGCAATCTCCACACAGATCACTGTTGGTTGGGGGCTGGGATCGAACCCAGGATCCCCTGGCCAAGGGTAAGTTACTGTGCTGCCGCAGACGCTGACCAATGTCTCCATATTCACTTGCCCAGGCCTGAAGCACAAACTGGAGAGGCCACTCCAGCGGCATTGCAAGATTCCGGCACAACACGGGACAAGGCAGTCTACCGGTTAAAAGCTCTGACCGACTGGTGTAGGAAGGAGCGTCTGGGGTCTCGTTCGACAGTGGGAGAAGTCATTGCAGCTTCATTGGGCAGCTACTGACCGCCCGGCTCAAGCTGGGCAGCCCCCAGCCAGTAAGGTGTTGCCCTGCCATGGCTTGCCTGCTCTACTGGGTGCGTAGAGCATAGGGAACCTTCCTGACAAGCAAGCGTCAATCCGCACCAGGCAGTTCAAAAGAAAAAACAACAAAGACTCCAACGCTGCGATTCTCAAGCTGGAATGTACGCACAATGTGACCCAGACTCTCTGATGATCTCCAACGAATGGACGACTCACGTAAGACAGCCATCATCAACAAGGAACTTGCACAACTCAACATCGACGTTGATTGTCTCCAAGAAACTCACCTAGCTGACAGTGGTTCACTTAGAGAAACAGACTACACCTTCTATTGGCAGGTCCTGTCTCAGGACGGGCTCAGGCAGCACAGTGTAGGATTTGCTGTGAGGAACTCACTGATTGCTTCCACGGAAACTCCCACAGGAGGTTCTGAGAGGATACCCGCTCTCTGCATGAAGACAGCATCAGGATTTGTGAACATTATTTCTGTATATGCTCCAACCCTTTCATCCACCCCAGAGGTCAAAGATCGATTTTATGAGGCTTTCGTGGAAGAAATATCTAAAATCCCCAGCTCAGAAGGCATACATGCTAGGTAACTTCAACACTCATGTTGGAGCTGACTGGCAGGCCTGGCCATCCTGTCTCGGCCACTTTGACATTGGTAGGATGAACAAGAACGGACAGAGGTTATTGGAAGTCTGTTGTCATCATGGCCTGTGTATTACCAACACCTACTTCAAGTATAAAGATCTGCAGAAAGTGTCCTGGAGACACCCCCGGTCCCATCACTGGCAACAGCTAGACCTCGTCATTACCAGAAGAGCCGACCTCCACAGCGTCCTCCACACGAGAAGCTATCACAGCGCCGACTGTGATACCGACCACTCACTTGTTGCCAGCAAAGTCAGATTGATTCTCAAGACAATCTACCATGCAAAAACAAAGGGCCAACCACACATTAACACCTGCACCACTTCTGAAACTGAAAGGGTCCAAACTTTTGGCGACATCCTTCAATGAAAACTCGAAGATTATTCAAACAGCAACAACCAAGCAGATGCAGACGCGAAATAGTCCTACCTCCGCGACATCATATACGACTCTGCTGTGACCGCATACAGGAAAAAAGTATGCAGAAACGCAAACTGGTTCGAGGCACAATGGAATGAAACCAGTCACAGAGGCCAAACAGAAAGTACTGCTAGCTTATAAGCAGAACCCTTGTCCCAGCACACGCGATGCCCTGAGAGCAGCAAGGAGCAAGGCCCAGCAGATCGCCCGCTGTTGTGCCAATGAGTACTGGCTGAACCTGTGTGCCAACATACAGGTAACTGCCGACTGTGGCCATGCCAAAGGGATGTACGAGGGTATCAAAACAGCAACTGGTCCCACCAACATCAAAACAGGCCCCATCGAATCCAAGTCAGGCGAAGTCATCACCGACCACAGCAAACAACTTCAGCATTAGGTTGAACACTACCTAGAGCTTTACTTGACCCAGAACATCGTGACAGATGCTGCCCTCGATGCCTTACCCAGCTTGCCAGTCATGGAGGAGCTAGATGAAATGCCCAGCCTGGAAGAGCTCAGCAAAGCCATTGACTGTCTTAGCAGTGGTAAACTTCAGGTAAACCTCAGGGGGTACCCTGAAGTCTTAAAAAGTGGTAAAGTAACACTTCTACAGCCTCTTCACAAACTTCTTTGCCACTGCTGGGAGCAAGGACATGTGCCTCAAGATATGCTCGTTGCAAACATAGTCACATTGTACAAGAACAAAGGGGATCGCACTGACTGTAACAACTATCATGGAATTTCATTACTCAGTATTGTTGGCAAAGTCTTCGCCCGTGTCACTCTGTCACACCTGCAGAGTCTTGCTTCGCGAGTCTATCCTGAGTCACAATGTGGCATTAGAGCCGAAAGGTCCACAGCGGACATGATCTTCTCCCTCTGTCAGCTGCAGGAAAAGTGTCGAGAGCAGCAGCAGCCACTATTCATCGCGTTTGTGGACTTGACAAAAGCCTCTGACTTAATTAGTCAAAGCAGACTCTTTCAGCTTCTGCAGAAAAAAGGCTGTCCTCCAAAACTTCTGGGGATAATCACCTCATTTCACAAAGACATGCATAGCACTGTCCTCTTCAACAGTGCAACTTCAGATGCCTTCCTTGTCAACAGGGAAGTGAAACAGGGCTGCATCTTGGCGCCAACCCTGTTTGGAATCTTCTTCTCAATGCTCCTCCATTACGCTTTTGATAATTGCCCTGAAGGTGTCTACATTTGCATGAGGTACAAAGACGTCTGCAAATACGATCTCCGATACGCAGAAATAAACACCAACCACTGAGAGGAGGTGGCCAAGGAATGTGACGTTTGGTGCCACTGTGTAAGAGAATGAATGAGCAGGGCTGAAGCAAGTTGGAGGGAAAAACAGGAGAAGAGGCGTACTGCAAGACACGAGCATCCAGGGGCGGAACAACATCCATCAGCCTTCATCTGCACCAACTGCAACAAAGACTGCCACTCAAGGATTGGTCTACACAGCCACTCCAGGCACTGCACAATTCCTTGACAAGATGCACTTCACTATCACGTCTTCAAGACGAGGATGCCAGAATGAGCGTTCAAGATCTTGAAAGCCCAATCCAAGTCCTCATTGACTATGGACGCTGTGTTTGTCTCCTTCTTATGTTGACTCATGGGCAGTGCGTTCTTCCTTGCATAGGCCCCAGCTATCATTTTTCTTAAGAAGCCATTCCAAACAGCATTGAGCTTCTGGAGTTCCACACATGATAGCTCTCATGTCTGCATGTTGTACAAAAGCCAAGACCGCACACATGCTATCAAGATTTTCATGGAAGTATTGAGATGGATTTTGCAGTCAGTAAACATGTGTTTCAGCTCTGTCCAGTTTTCAAATGCTGATGCTATCCTGTGGTGCAGGAACTTGGATGACTTTCCAGTGTTGGTAATAAGATGGCCAAGGTAACGGAACTGTCTCAAGTTTTTTATCTCAACGTTGTTAACCGTCAGTAGGGTTGTTCAAGACTGTATACTTTTGTTGACATTAAAGGCCGTTGTCTCCGTCTTTTTGTGTATTTGTGATCCCAAAACCATAGTCACACTTCAGGATCACATGGTGAACCTGTGTACCAAGTTTGGTGACCCTAACTTTACTCGTTGTACAGTAGAAAGGCATAGGGAATGTTAACCTTGACCTTTGACTTTTGACCCCAAACCCGTAGTCTGAAGTCAGGATCCCAAGGTGAACTTGTGGACCAGGTTTGGTGGCCATAGCTTTACTTGTTTTATAATAATAGTACAAATGAAATGCTAACCTTGACCTTTGACCTTTTGACACCAAACCCATAGTTAGAGGTCAGGATTCCAAGGTATACCTGTGTACCAAGTTTGGTGGCCCTAGCTTTATGCATTGTGCAGTAATGAGGCATAAGGAATGTTAACCTTGACCTTTGACCTTTTGACCCCAAATCCATAGTTAGGTGAAGGTGTAAGTCGTCCAAGATGTGTATTAGAAACAACTCCTGTATCGATTTGAAAAGGCTACATCATTTCTACCTCTAGCCTGTAGCTGGCCATGCGTTGTTGTGTTTAGAAGATTTAGGGAAAATCTGACCTCTGACCTCAAGGTCATCTGATGAGAGTAAAATTGAAATATGCGCATCATCAGAGTATCTCAAAACATGATACCAAGTTTCAAAACAATCGGAACAAAACTGTAGGAGGAGTTGATTTCACAAGACAGTTACTGTCTATGAAGTGAGGTGAAACAGGAGATCATAGGTCAGGGGCTACAATTCCCGCAAAAATTATCTGATCAGAACCAAATTGCAATATGCACATCCTCAGTGTATATCAAACCATGGTACCAAATTTCAAAACAATTGGGCTAAAACTGCAGGAGTTGATTTCACAAAAGTGGGACAGACGGACGGACAGGTGGACTGACCCATAACATAATCCCCCTTTGGGCTTTGACCGCCCAGAGAAAATGACAGCCCAGAGAAAATGACAGATGACCCATCTACACTAGTTGGGTCATTTGTCATTTTCTCCTGAACAAGGGAAGCTCAGAGGTGGTAGATGGCCCCATCTCTGCCGGACAGCCAAGATGCTAGCCCTCCAATATGCCGGCCTATTACATCCAAAATATAACAAAACAAATCAGAATAATGTGAAATATATTACTGACTATGGATTAGTAAACCAGGTGGGCACAGAGATGTTCAGTGGGGTGTCTAGAATTTAAAGAAAATAGCAATATATACGAAGCTAACTCCTGAGCAGACTAGCAGCCATAGTAGCACTGTCAGTGTGGGTCTGGACGTTCACGGGGATCCTCCCACCATCGTTAAAATGGTCTGAAAGGCACTGAAAAGGTGAAATTTTCATCATATGTCCCCTTTAAGTCAATTTTACCACATTAATAAGTAAAAAATGCTTCATTTCATAAAGAAAAGCTCTAGCTAATGCGGTGACCATTAGCTGGACACTACTTTCATGAGGCACTGTGGGATATACATACTATGCAGGGATTAATTGATAATCATTAATATCTGGACACCTTTATTGTGATGATCGGGTGAGCGCACTCCCCCTCCCTTTCTGAAGGAGGTTCTTCATTCAGTTCCCAGCTCCGCTGATCATCATCACACCTGCGTGAGTGGACACACTTGCTGCCGCTTCACTGCCAGTGCTTAAAAGGACCTGCTTGTGAACACGTCAGCGCTGGCTCGTTGGGTATCGCTGCCTGAATTTAAGGTTTAATATTGACTTGTGAGGAACTCAGCCTAATCTCTCCTTTCCTCTTCTCTCCCCAGGTTGCTGCCATCTCTGTGGTGCGTCTCCGGGATTGCTGTGTGCTCACCTGCCGCTTCATCCTCATCTCTCCGGACTGCTCCTTCCACCAGGTCAGACTCCACCCTGCTCCTACAGTAAGAAAACCCCCGTTCAGTTATTTTCTCCCCCATCTTATTCTCTTCTCTAACCAGCTCTCTTCTCTCTCTCTCTCCACAAGCTGTGTGTCTCTCCACAGGCTCCGCTTTTCCCTATTTTTGCCAGCTGTTCAATAAAGTTGTGTCAAACATTTCAATTTGGTGTCTAAGTGTCATCTCTGGTGTAGTTGCTTTGCACATGAGCTTCCCTTTTGACAGTCATGCCAGAAGGAGCCAGCCATGACAGAAGCTCAGCAGGTGCTGTAGCAGCAGAACACTCCGCTCTTTATCGGTTAGACGCTACTGAGCGGCAGGTGGCCGTTCTAACCGAGCAGTTGCAAACTATTACTCAGCAGCTGACCACGATTACCGACTACCTTTGTCAGGGGTCTCACCCGGGCCCTTCCTCTCTACCTGTCGTCCCAGCGGCTGCTACCATTCGCCGCACCACATCCATGCCTTCACCTGCCCCGTACGCGGGGGAGGTGGGGGGATGCAAGGGGTTTTTGCTTCATGTTCGCGTCTATCTGCAACAGGTGGGTGGGGAGTACCCAGACAACACTTCAAAAGTCCATTTTATGACCCTCCTGCTCCGAAATCGGGCCCTTAATTGGGCTCAGTCTGTTCTCAACAGCACAGAGGGCCCCAATTATACCTCTGATTGGTTCGTTCAGGAATTTTCTCGGGCTCTTGACCATTCGGAGAGTGAGTGGAATATTATGAGTCGCCTAGTGTTGCTCCAGCAGGGGAATCGGTCTGTGGCTGATTTCTCTGTGGAGTTCCGGGTTGCTGTGCATTGCTGTGCAATGATGTTGCCTTATGCAGCGCCTTCCGCCTGGGTCTAAACACCAACCTCCGTGACAATCTGGCGGTTCATGCGACCCCATCCTCTCTGAATGAGCTTATCGATCAAGCTGTCAGTTTTGACAACCAGTACCGCAAGCGCGCAAAGGAGCAAAAGGCCTTCTCTGGTCTGCTTGTCTCACATACACCTCCTCCGGCTACCAGCACAGTTAAGCCCGACACTTCCTCAGAAGCTATGGTGTTAGGCCGAGTCCGTCTGACTCCGGAGAAGCAGCAGCGACAGAGGAAGGCCGGTGCATGTATGTACTGCAGCTCTCTTGAGCATAAATTGTTTACCTGCCCCTTGAAACCAAAAGACATAGCCCGTCAGTAGTCATGGGGGTCTGGCGGGCGGAAATTCCACTAATCCCCCGGGTAACTTCTCCATCCCAGCTCTTATCCAGTTACCGGGGGCTGAGAGAAAGGTCTCGACATTAATTGATTCAGGGGCAGAGCAGAATTTTATTTCGTTGCGACTCGTGCGGGAGATAGGCATATCCACTATCAAATTGCCAGCTGCATTAAACATAGCGGCATTATCCGGTTGTAGCCTAGCTTCCGTCACCGAGCGCACAAAGCCGGTCTCCATTCTCTTTCCTGGAACCACCGCGAGTCACTTTCGTTCTTCATTCTCCCTAGTTCATCCTCCCCAGTGGTTCTGGGGTTCCCCTGGCTCCAGAGGCATAATCCTATTATCATTTGGGTGCAAAACTCAATTTCCTCTTGGAGCCCCTTTTTCTTAGCCTCCTGCCTCAGTTCGGCCGCGTGTTCACCAACCCTTCCCATCTCCGCTTCCCTGGCAGAGCCGCCGGACCTCAGCCTTGTACCCGAGGTCTATCATGACCTTGGGGAAGTCTTTAGCAAGTCAAGAGCTCTCGCTTTGTCTTCACACCGCTCCAATGACTGTGCTATCGACCTCCTCCCGGGTGCGCGGCTGCCGTTCACTCATCTCTACAGTCTTTCAGGGCCGGAGAGCAAGGTGATGGGAGGCTATATTAAGGATTCTCTGAACACCGGTCTCATTCAGCCTTCTTTGGCTCCTCTTGGGGCGGGTTTTTTTCTTTGTCGGAAAGAAGGACGGATCTCTGCGACTGTGCAATGAGTACCACGAGGTCAACGCGATAACTGCCAAAGATAAATATCCACTGCCCTTAATCAATTCCGCATTCGAGCTACTTCAGCACGCGCGGGTGTTCTTCAAACTAGATCTACGCAACGCATATCATTTGATCCGCATATGCAAAGGGGACAAGCGAAAGACAGCCTTCAAAACACATTTGGGGCATTTTGAATATCTCATATTTTGAATATCTCATGATGCCATTTGGCCTCACTAATGCTCCAGCCATCTTCCAACGCATTATCAATGACGTTCTCCGCGACATGATCAACCAGTTTGTGTTCGTGTATGTCAACGATATTTAGATTTTTTCCCACACGCAGGAGGAACATACAGTCCACATCCGGGCCATGTTACAGTGGCTTCTGGTAAACCAGCTCTTGGTGAAGGCCGAGAACAGTGAGTTTTCTACCTGCTCCACTGCCTTCCTGGGCTTTATTGTTGCTGAAGGAAAGCCGAGGGCTGATGTGGCCAAGGTGAAGGCTGTGCTTGATTGGCCTACCCCGCACACCCACAAACATCGCCAACGTTTCTCAGGCTTCGCTAACTTTTATTGTAGGTTCATCAGAAATTACAGCAGGGTGGCGCAGCCGCTCACTCAGCTGATCTCGTCCAAAGTGTCCTTTCAGTGGTCCGAGGCAGCTGAGCAGGCTTTCTCTGAACTGAAAGCCCTTTTTTCCAAACACACCCATCTTGGCCCAGGTTGACCCTCAGCTTCAGTTCATAGTTGAGGTGGACGCTTCTGACTCGGAGGTGGGCGCTGTCCTTTCGCAGCGTTCAGTTTCTGATCAGAAGCTCCACCCATGCACGTATTTCTCTCAGCAGTTAACTCCGGCTGAGCGGAATTACGACATAGGAGACCGAGAGCTGTTAGCCATTAAGTTGGCTCTCAAGGAGTGGAGGCACTGGCTGGAGGGAGCCACTCATCCCATCACTGTGTGGACCAACCATAAAAATTTAGAGTACCTTAGGTCGGCACTTATCGGCCTAGCTCTCGTAACATACGTTACGTATCAAGCCTGATGCTCTCTCCCACCAGTTCGCCTCAGATCCCTCATCCTCATCTTCTCCTCCTGAGCCCATTGTGCCCTCCTCCTGCATCCTGGGTGCCCTCTCGTGGGAGATCAAGCGGAGAGTCCGGCAGGCCCAGTCCACTGAGCCCAAACCCGAGGGGGTCCCAGCCAATCGCCTGTTCGTCCCGCCCAGCCTATGCAGTGATGTCATCCGCTGGGGGCACACCAGCCACTTTGCCTGTCACCCCGGGATCTCCCGTACCACCGATCTGGTGAGGCGAGTGTTCTGGTGGCCCACGCTGCAGACTAATGTGCGGGACTATGCCAAAGCTTCAGCCGGTCTTCTGCATCCCCTGACGGTTCCCAGTCGCCCCTGGTCTCATATTTCCATGGACTTTGTTACGGGACTCCCTCCCTCTCAGGGCAGCATAGTTGATCACTTTTCTAAGGCTATTCATCTGGTGCCCCTTCCCAAGCTGCCCTCTGCCACCGAGACTGACAACCTGCTCACCATTCATGTCATCCACCTTCATGGTATTCCCTTGGACATTGTGTCTGACCGGGGTCCCCAGTTCACCTCACAAGTTTGGAAATCCTTCTGTCATTCCCTCAGCACTACAGTCAGTCTCACCTCCAGCTATCACCCCCAGAGTAACGGACAGGCTGAGCGGGCTAACCAATCCCTGGAGGCTGCCCTCAGATGTGTGGCTTCCTGCAACCCCACCACCTGGAGCGCTCATCTGATTTGGGTGGAGTATGCACATAATTCGGCCATCTTCTCTGCCACCGGGATGATGCCGTTTAAGGCCTCGATGGGCTATACCCCCCCCCATCGGCCCATGGCGGAGAGGGACGTCGCTGTGCCATCTGTGGGGGCCCATGCTCGCCGCTGTCGCCAGTTGTGGAGGTCCACCCGGGCAGCCCTTCTCCGTTCGGTGGAACGAAATCGCTGGTACGCAGACTGCAGGCAGATCCCGGCACCCAAATATGCGGTCGGTCAAGAGGTGTGGCTGTTGACGGGCCAGGTTCCTCTGAAGACGGAGTCTAGAAAGCTGTCACCCCGCTTCCTTGGTCCCTTTCCCATCTTCAGGATCATTAACAACGTGACGGTCTGAAACTACTGCCGACACTCTACATCCACCCCACATTCCAACACTCCGCATCCACCCCACATTCCATATCTCCAAGATCAAGCCCCTCTCCGCCAGTCCTCTCTGCACCCCCAACCCCCAACCCGAAGCCGCCTCTTCCTCCCCGGATCCTCGACAGCCAGACCACCTACATCGTACAGAGGATTCTGGACGTTCACGGTCGGCCGGGGCTTGCACTACCTGGTCCATTGGAAAGGCTATGGACCAGAAGAGAGGTCATGGATTCCCGGTTCCAACTTCCACGACAAGAGGATGGGCTGTGCCTTTCATCGGGCCCATCCCAATAAGTCCAGTGGGTTGCCAGGAGGCGCCCCTTGAGGGGAGGGGGCACTGTGATGATCGGGTGAGGGCACTCCCCCTCCCTTTCTGTGGGAGGTTCTTCATTCAGTTCCTGGTTCCGGTGATCATCATCACACCTGCGTGAATGGATGCACCTGCTGCAGCTTCACTGCCAGCGCTTAAAAGGACCTGCTTGTGAACACATTGGCGCTGGCTCGTTGGGTATTGCTGCCTGAATTTAAGGTTTAATATTGACTAGTGAGGAAATCAGCCTAATCTCTCCTTTCCTCTTCTCTCCCCAGGTTGCTGCCATCTCTGTTGTGCATCTCCGGGATTGCTGTGTGCTCACCTGCTGCTTCATCCTCATCTCTTTGGACTGCTCCTTCCACCCGGCCAGACTCCACCCTGCTCCTACCTCTCCACGTTCCCGGCCAGCCCTGTCCTGCTGGCTCATCAACCCAGTGCTGAGTTCCTCTGCCGGGCTCTCTGTTCGTCTGCAGTAAGAAAAACCCCATTCAGTTATTTTCTCCCCTGCCTTATTCTCTCCTCTAACCAGCTCTCGTCTCTCTCTCTCTCTCTCTCCCCACAGGCTGTGTGTCTCCCTGCGTGCTCTGCTTTTCCCTACTTTTGCCAGCTGTTCAATAAAGTTGTGTTAAACGTTTGAATTCGGTGTCTAAGTGTCTTCTCTGGTGTAGTTGCTATGCACGTGAGCTTCCCTTTTGACAGTGATGACATTTATAAATGGAGAACACAGAGGTATTACGCTGTTTTTGTCACACATTTCCTCCCTGAACTGGTCACCTGTCTGTATTTCCGCTGGATGGTTTTGTCCCGGCCGTAAAAGACGTAGACGGCCCCCTGATGGTCATCCTCCAGCGGAGCTCCTACCACCAGCTCGCCAAACCCGTCTCCATTCATGTCGGCTATCTGGGCCAAGGCCGAGCCCAGGCGGGAGTTCTGAGAGCAATCGGACACCTCCAGCGCCCCCTCCAGAATGAATGAGGTCTGCGGGGAAAATAGTGTTTAGTTTTTTGAAGGGATCATTGACTAAAAAAATGGTGTTTGTAGGTTTTAACTGTCTGAAATGAGTCTACCGGTCACCTAATTATCAAAAAAAAAATTCAAAACAGTCAATTCTCTTAAAAAAAAAAACCACACAGCCTTTATCTAATTTTTTTCTCCTAGAAATGTTTTTGACTTTTTTGTGGAAATCATTAGCATCATGAATAGAAAAAGCCAACCCACCACTGTCCCTAAGACCAGCCCACTGCTCTATTATTGGCCCGCCTAGCTGTCTGTCATGTATATCAAAGTGCTGCTAAAGGTAGCCTATTAGCCCCTAAGCTATTAGCCGTCAAGCTAACACTGGAAACAGGAATCTCGAACCGAGCGCAGCTTATACTGTTACTTTCTTCAGATCTTAGTCCCCCTAATAGCCATCCCTGTTACCACCTGGTTCACTCTGACCCATCTCCAACTGGTTTCATCGTGATTCCGTGGCAGATTGCCCAACACGGCACAATAGTCACTTTTATGGCCTGGGACCAGGGTTACTGGCCGGTGTTATGCCAAGAATTCCCCCAGATTGGTGGGGGAGTTATCAGCATAACACCGGTATGTGCAATCCGCTGCGAAATCACGATGAAACCAATGAGAGATAGGCCGCAGTGACACGAGGCACACTACCAAACCAGGTGATAACAGGGATGGCTATTAGGCAGTGTTGGGTGTAACGCGCTACAAAGTAACGTGTTACAGTAATCTGATTACTGTTCGGTGTAACGCAGTAATGTAATGCGTTAGATAAATGTAGTAATCCCGTTACAGTTACTAATCCGAAAGACTGCGTTACTGGCGTTTTTTTTTAACAACTTACAAAACGGGAAAACAACTGCACTACCAATAAACAGTAGAAAAAGAAGCAGTAGTGGTGCCCACTTCCATTTCTGTCACTACGCTCCTATAAATATCAGCGGGCACGTAAGTCTGGCCTCTTTGTCGATGCCCCTGCCTGGCGGCTGGATCTTGTGTGTTGCAAACCCCTGCAATAAAGCTAAGTTCGGCTGTGCAGCTGGCCTCGTCGTTATACGGTAATTCCAAACAGAACGCAAACGGCACTTGCAGCGTAAATACATATTTAGAGGGTAAAGGGCTATCCACACCAAACACGATAATGATAACTATAAAATTATAGTTTTAAAAATCACTCTAAGTAAGCGTCTACACTAATGAACGATATCACTCTAACAGCAGACAAACATGAGCTGCACACTTCACACCGGCTTCACCTGCCGCAGGCATGCTTGTCCTGCTGCACGATGAGACCACTTATGCTGCTGCTCCAATCAGTGATCTTGAAGGATTTTTTTAACTAGACCAGTACCTTGGGCAGAGAAAAAAATAAGAAGAAAAGCAAAAGAGTGAAATTTTTCTGTCTCTGTCACTGTCTGCACCCCCGTTGCCACACTGAACTTGTAATTTACCAGTATTGTGGTTTACTGTACATAGGATTGCTGTGTTTTTACCACTATGTGCACTATAGGAAGCATTACTGTACATACAGTGTATCCAGAAAGTATTCACAGTGTTTCACTTTTTCCACATTTTGTCATGTTACAGCCTTATTCCTAAAGGGATTAAATTCATTTTTTTCCTCAAAATTCTACACCCAATACCCCATAATGATGATGTGAAAAAAGTATTTGAGATTTTTGCAAATTTATTAAAAATAAAAAACTAAGAAATCACATGTACAAACGTATTCACAGCCTTCGCTCAACACTTTTTTAATGCACCTTTGGCAGCAATTACAGCCTCAAGTCCTTTGATATCTTGGCTGTGTGCTTAGGGCTGTTGTCCTGCTGAAAGAAGAACCGTCACCACAGACTGAGGTCAAGAGCACTCTGGAGCAGGTTTTCATCCAGGATGTCTCTGTACATTGCTGCATTCATCTTTCCCTCTATCCTGACTCGTCTCACAGTTCGTGCTGCTGAAAAACATCCCCACAGCATGATGATGCCACCACCATGCTTCACCGTAGGGATGGTATTGGTCTGGTGATGAGCAGTACCTGGTTTCCTCCAAACATGACGCCTGGCATTCACGCCAAAGAGTTCAATCTTTGTCTCATCAGACCACAGAATTTTGTTTCTCATGGTCTGAGAGTCCTTCAGGTGCCTTTTGGCAAACTTCAGATGGGCTGCCATGTGTCTTTTACTAAGGAGTGGCTTCCATCTGGCCACTCTACCATACAGGCCTGATTGGTGAATTGCTGCAGAGATGGTTGTCCTTCTGGAAGGTTGTCCTCTCTCCACAGTGGAACGCTGGAGCTCTGACAGAATGACCATCAGGTTCTTGGTCACCTCCCTGACTAAGGCCCTTCTCCCCCAATCGCTCAGTTTAGACTGCCAGCCAGCTCTAGGAAGAGTCCCGGTGGTTCCAAACTTCTTCCATTTACAGATGATGGAGACCACTGTGCTCATTGGGACCTTCAAAGCAGCAGAAATTTTTCTGTACCCTTCCCCAGGTTGGTGCCTCAAGACAATCCTGTCTCTGAGGTCTACAGACAATTCCTTTGACTTCATGCTTGTTTGGTGCTCTGACATGCACTGTCAACTGTGGGACCTTATATAGACAGGTGTGTGTCTTTCCAAATCATGTCCAGTCAACTGAATTTACCACAGGTGGACTCCAATTAAGCTGTAGAAACATCTCAAGGATGATCAGTGGAAACAGGATGAACCTGAGCTCAATTTTGAGCTTCATGGAAAAGGCTGCGAATGCTTATGTACATGTGATTTCTTAGTTTTTTATTTTTAATAAATTTGCAAAAATCTCAAAAAAAAAAAAAACTTTTTTCACATTGTCATTATGGAGCATTGTGTGTAGAATTTTGAGGGAAAAAATTAATTTAATCCCTTTTGGAATAAGGCTGTAACATAAAATGTGGAAAAAGTGAAGTGCTGGGAATACTTTCTGGATGCACTGTAGAATCTACAGTGCATCTACAGTAGCAATCTACAGTGCTACTCAAACAATCGAGTGTTTTCGTGTGTTTCTGGACGGAAGGATGTAATTGGGGTCAAGTTTATTGACAAAGTGCCTGAAACCCTCATCTTCCACAACTGAAAAAGGTTGTGAGTCCTTCACAATAAGGTCAACTAGTGCCTCGTCTAATTCTTTTGGCCTTCCTGTCAAGGAACAACAAAAAGACTGATTCAGGAGGAATGCTGTCATGCAACTTGATGTATTGTATGGTAAATATTGTAAATATATGTAAATGTACAACAATATGGCTTCTTTTAGTGATCAAATGCATAATTATATTTATTGTAAATAAAAATAAAGGTGTATAAATAATAAATGTATACTCATATGTGTATTAAAAGACCATGAATACACACCATAAACACTATGCTGGCCATGGCTTCATTCAGCACTCGGTTGTGTTGTGCTAGGAATTTATGCGTCAGGATGTTTTGTCCGTAGGTGTCTCCACATACAGTCATGTGAAAAATTAGGATACCCTGTATAAGCCTGTGTGGGTTTTTTTTTTAACATATTTGGATATATGGATATTTAATATCAGTGTTTGAAATAATGGGAGATTCACGTAATATGACTAAACAATTAAAAATTAAACACTTTTTTTTTAATTTTCTGTAAAATATAATGAGGAATAAGTGAAGACACCCCCCATCTTTTTCAGACACCCCCGAACTCAATATTTAATGGGGTATCCTAATTTTTTCACATGACTGTAGTTGTATTATTACAAAATGCAAGATGCTGCATACAATGCATACATTTAACTTTTTTCCCTCAGGAAGGTCGAAGTGATCCCAGACAGCTGACCTGGCAGCTTTCTACCCCCATCCATTTCCAAATAGTGTAAATCCAAAAGCACGCTCAGTACAAGACGCTCAGAGAGGCAAGACTTCGCAAACAAACTTCACTTTAGAGGAGCTTTTCAATGTTTTAGGCATGTGGGGTGATGAATCAGTAGCCAGTCAGGCAAGGACACGAGAAATTAGTATTTTACATATAAAGTATTTATATAATACACATATTGTGCATAGAATAGGCATTTTCATATTGTGTAATGGTAGTATTTTATTTATTATTCCATTTTAGAGACGGGATCACAAAATCACCGCATATTCACTTGTGTTTCACTGATATAAAACAACGATGACGTTTCTAAACAGTCGGTGACGTAATGGAACGTGACATGGAACAGTCATGTGACCTCCTCTTTCTGATACAGACCTCGGAACAGTGGTTCGATTCAGAAGTTCCACCTAGGTTTCTGTACGTACTAAAACACTGTTTCGACTTTGCCATCACTACTGTAGATTGTTGCAGTTTTCCATCCTTATTCCTTGTTATCTTATATACTGTGCACACCATTAAGATAGAGAGAAACAGCATTTCAATTTTACTGTATGTCCTGTACATATAGAAATATTGACAAATAAAAATCTTTGAATCTGAATTATTCACCTGATTTTGTCTCGGTTCCAGGCTCCAGAATTCCACAGGTAGGATGAAGTGAGCACACAGCACAAAGCGGAATGACATGAGCTTGCAAATAATTAATAAGAAGATGATAATAATAATAATAACAATCTTCTTCTTCTTTCGGCTGCTTCCTTCAGGGGTCTCCACAGAGGATCATCTGTCTCCATCTCACCCAATCCCTTCATCTTCCTCTGTAACATCAACCCTCTCCATGTCCTCCTTCACTCCCATCCATGAATCTTCTCTGTGGTCTTCCTCTTTTCCTCCTGCCTGGCAGCTCCATCTTCAACATCCTTTGTCCAATATCTCCACTATCCCTCCTCTGCACATGTCCAAACCATCTCAGCCTTGCCTCTCTTACTTTGTCTCCAAACCACTCAACCCGAGCTGTCCCTCTGATATACTCATTTCTAATCTTGTCCCTCCTAGTCACTCCCAATGAAAATCTTAGCATCTTCAACTCTGCCATCAACAGCTACACCTCCTGTCTTTTTGTCAGCACCACCGTCTCCAAACCATACATCATAGCAGGTTTCACCACTGTTTCGTAAATCTTCCCTTTCACTCTAGCAGTTATCCTTCTATCACAGATCACCCCTGACACTTGTCTCCACCCACTCCACCCTGCCGGCACTCTCTTCTTCACCTCTCTTGTGCATTTTTTTATTGGTTTGGATGGTTGACCCCAGGTATTTAAACTCCTCTACCTTCAGTACTTCTACTCCTTCTATCTTCACCGTTACACCTGCCTCACTCTCATTCACACTCATGTATTCTGTCTTGCATCTACTGACTTTCATTCCTCTTCTCTCCAGAGCATACCTCCACCTCTTCAGGTTCTCTTCCACCTGCTCCCTACTCTCACTACAGATCACAATGTTGTCTAAAAACATCATGATCCACGGAGACTCCTGCCTGACCTCGTCTGACAGCCTGTCCATCACCATGGCAAACAAGAAGGGGCTCAGAGCTGATCCCTGATGTAACCCCACCCCCACCGTGAATCCATCTGTCACTCCTACAGCACACCTCACCACCGTCTCGCTGTCCTCCTACATGTCCTGCACCACCTTCAGATACTTCTCTGCCACTCCTGACTTTCTCCTATGGTACCACACTTCCTCTCTTGGCACTCTATCATATGCTTTCTTTAGAGCCACAAAGACACAGTGAAACTCCTTCTGACCTTCTCTATACTTCTCCATCAGCACTCTTAGAGCAAACATTGTATCTGTAGTACTCTTTAATAATAATAATAATAATAATTTCAGCTTGGATTTATAAAGCTGTTTCAGAGGGCTACTTTATGCATCCAAATACAGCTTGTGATCATTTCTCCTCCACCACCACCTACTGCAAACCCAGATGCTGCTGAAACCAGGTAGATAAACGTCCCCAGCCTCTGTCATTTATTTCAGCCCTGCTGTCAAAACAGGTGACAGCATTGGTCATATGTTTTCTGATTGGCTGAAAGTTTTTTTGTAGTTAAAAAAATTGCTCTGAGAGTGATCCCAATGGTATTGTCTGCCACTTTTGTTACGGTTATCACTGTGTGGACTCTGCCATCCACTTCAATTAGAATGATTTTTAAAACTATAATTTTACAGTAATCGTTATCTTTATCGTGCTTGGTGTGAACGGCCCTTACACAAGAACTTCTTGCTCTAAAAATAATCACATTTGAATACAGAGGTAGGAGCTGAAGTGGGGGGGGGGCACTGCTGGGATAATGGGGGATCAGGGGCAGTTCCCACTGTAATCTGATAGCAGGGACAGGTGTGTTCCACTGACTGCTGTCTCTTCGTTATAGACTGGCTGCAAAATGAACTCGCCGCGGATGGAGTCGGGCTCCACTCTGGGCTCAGTACAGGAGAAGCTGCCACCTACCATGGCATTTCTTCCCGCCGGGCTGTGGTCTGAACTGGGGCAGGACCAGACACTGACCCACAGAGAGCAGACCGTCTGAGGCTTCTCCAGACTCCATCCATGACAACAGTGGACCAATGAGCATGCACTGTGTGCAAACATTGCTTATGGGCGCTGCAGTTTCGTAGTCTCACATTGTGATAGGTTTATTATTTTAGATGCCGTTTTAGAAAACTACAACCTGCCAAACTGGCTTGTGGGAGTGGCTGTCTTACAGGCCACTGCTGAAATCTACCTGCCATTAGCAGCTTGGCGGGTGTTAATGTCAAGCCCTGAGTGTAACAGTAGGTGTGTAGTTACCTGGGGGGTAACGGTGTAAATGTACACCTTCCCTCTCTCCCAGCCTTGACTGTAGTACATGGGTGCGGCCACGAGGAGGACGTCAGTCTGTCCATCACCATCTACATCCATGGAAAGCACCTCACTGCCAAAATATGACCCGATCTAAAAAAAGACCAAAAAAGCATGAGATGATCACGTGGCATTGAAATAAAGCAACATCTAAGATTTTTCACCTCAAAATAACATTTCTGAAATCCTTTTGATGCTACGTCAGTGACATGGCACGTCTCCCATCATAGGACACAGAAGTAGTCAATCAATCAAAGCTTTATTTATAGAGCACTTTTTATACAAAAAGATGCAACACAAAGTAATTCATACATTGAAATACACATTTGAAACACAATTGAAACACATTGAAACACAATTACCCTCCACACACACAAAGAAACTTTTGTCAGTGTAAAACTTAGGGCTTATGGCTGGACACCGAGGATCCAAGTGTGGAAGCACCATTACGAGGGAGCCATCACCAGCAGGGAAAGTGCCAAGTCTATGGCTATAGGAACACCACCTCTGAGACCGCCCAAGTCCAGTCTGAGGGGTCGACACTGCAGGTGTGGTGCTGCAGAGTACGATCTCCTCAGCCGGGTAGACCAGGGTAATCACAGGCCAGCGCCCTGCAGCCAGAAAACAGGCACAATTTCCCATGGGAAGGCTCCCCATGGGGAAACACTGGAGATTGGACAGGGTGATTAAAAAAATAACTAAAACAGTCACTGATAAATAAGATCATTTGCTGATAAAAAAAAAAACGAGACAATTAAGATAACTAGAAGAATAAAACAATACTTAAATACAGTCAGACAGACATATATTCATAAGTATTAATAAGTTGCAATAAGACAAGTAATTGTGACATAAAACAGGTTTAAAATCATAAATTAAGACAATTAAAATAGGAAACTATTAAAAAGGTTAAAATAGAAGGTCTTGAGGCTGCTTTTAAAACATGAACATTCTCAGCAGCCCTGATGTTCTCTGGTAGGCTGTTCCAAAGACATGGGCTGTAGTAACTAAAAGCCACCTCACCGTGGGTGCGTGTTCCCACAGTAGGGATAATTAAGGCCTGTGCTGGAGGACCTGAGGGACCATGGGGGCTCATATGCCAAAAGAAATTTTGATAAGAAGGCCCAAGACCATGCAGACATTTATAAACCAGTACAAGAACCTTAAAAACAATCCTGAAGGACACGGGGAGCCAATGCAGTGACTTTAAAACCAGCGTGATGCGAGCCTGCCGCCTGGTCTTCATCACAACACGTGCAGCTGCTAGCAAGGGGGATGGCGGGTATTCACCAATTTAGCACCAGGTACAAATGTATACATGTAAATTAGGTACAAATTTGCTAGAAAAAAGGTGTAATGATATGATAAATTATGCATTTTAAGTCTCAAATTACAATTTAATTGCACAGAATAAAAAATTAACCAGCATCCAGATGAGCGTTATAAATTTTTGAGAAAAAAGTTTCACATTTATAAGTAAAAAGATGCAAATTAATGAGAACAAAAGATGAAAATTTACAGGAAAACGGTCACAATTTTATGAGAAAAACAAATTGTAGTTTTGCCAGAAAAAACAGCAAATTTACAAGAAAAATAGTAAATTTATGAGGAATAAAGCTGCACATTTTTGAGAAAAAAAGTCAAATATTTATGAAAAATAAGTTGCAGGTTTATGAGAAAAACGTTGCAAATTTATGAGGAAAAAAGCTGCAAATTTATGACAAAAAGCCACTTTTTTAAAGAAAAAAAGATGCAAATCTACAAGAAAAAAAATGCTAATTTATGAGGAAAAAAGCTGCAAATGTAAGACAAAGTCACTTTTTTTAAGGACAAAAAGTGTCATGAGCGGGGCTGTTGTTTCCTGCCCCGTTTCATGATCTGTGGCTTTAGCCTCTGATTGTTGTTAATCATTTCCAGCTGGCAGATTATTGGAGCCTCTGCCAGTCTCCGGCCACGGCCCCTCCTCTCACTTCTCTCTGCCAGGCACCTATCAGCTGATTGCCATCACCTGGGTGTTCTCGCTTACACATGCACACACATTCTCATTCATCCACTCTCATACTGGCTGTTTGCCATCATTTCTTGTGTTTCCACACACACACATGCATGCACTTACACTTATATTCATTCTCTCTTACTTACGCACACACATGCATGCACACATTCTCACACCTTCACTCACTCTCCGGCTGTCGCCGCGCACCTGTTTCCACTTGCTGCTCGTTAGTCTCTGGGGGTATTTCTGGGTGGCAGTGGAAACACTCAGTGCATCGGCGTCAGTCTTCATCGGATGTCCTGGCTCACTCTTGAGTGGTTCTGCCTCCTATGGATTTTTAAAGTGTCGCTGATTCCAGAGCCGTCCCGCTCCAACATTTATGTAAGTCTTCTTTTATATTATGTTCAGCCCTTCGTCTCCGCTGCCCAGTTCTGCCCTGGGAGTGCGTGGGGCTTGCCTTCGGAGTTTGTAGCCGGTTATCTCCCCAGTATTACTCAGTTTTGGATAGTTTCATGAACACTTTTGTATGTTGTTTCCATTTGTTAATACACACGTTTACTTACTGCACTTTGGGGTCGCATCAGTTCATTTGTGTGTGTGCATTTATGCACACATATGACAAAAAGATGCAAATCTACAAGAAAAAAGATGCAGATTTATGAGGAGAAAGTAATACATTTTTGAGAAAAAAGTTGCAGATTTATGAGGGAAAAAGCTGCAAATTTATAGGAAGCTGCAGATTAATGAGGAAAGGGCTGCAGATCTACAAGAAAAAGTAGAAAATGTACAATATTTTTTTCCACTTCTGCTTAGAATTGATGGCTCAAAATCATTTTTATTCAGTTCTATAATATGATATAGAAAGGTTTATGATGATATGGGGGGGTCTCTTTTTTTCCAGGCTGGGAGGGGCAATGTCCTCCCTATCCCCTCCCATGATTTACATGATTTGGGGTTATTATGCTAACCAGGGGGACAGCATCATCATTGAGACCCTTCCCTCAAATCCCGTACTGCCTATAACTATAAATGAAAACTCAAACTTGAGGTTTCTACAACGTTAGTCCAACATCCGTGCATATGTCAGACCTGCTCTCCCAGCAGCGCCTTCAGGATGGTCAGGCTTCCCGTGTTCTTCAGGGTGAAAACGATGACCTTTCCGGTGTGGTTGAACCTCGGAGCTCCAGCCACGTAGAGCTGAGAGCCTCGGGATGAAATGAGTGAACCCACCGAGTAACCTGAAGCACAAAAAAAAAAAAAAAAAAAAAAGCTGTCTGATTTGACTGGTAGAAGAGAATAAGTGTATCCACCTCTGCCAAGTCCTTGGACTTTTGTTTAAATGTGAAATCTTTAATGGAAGCATGGCATGCCAGAGTACATGCTGTCTGGATTAGAAGGGCTGCAAGTGTAGAAGATCTTTGCTGATGGATCCCTGAGCATAATTATAACTCCCAATTAAACCGAAAGGCAATGAAAATGTGAACTGAAGTACACCCTCAACGGGTAGCAAAAATCTTTTATGGGGAGGCAGTGACATGCACAGACATTTTCAGGGGGCAGGTACTCACCCCCCCCCCACCACCACCACCAAAAAAGGGCACTCGTAAGTACTCTTAAATACTGAAAAAAGTAAAGTTACATACAGTCACAGTTGTTATTTTTTAACAAGGGTGATGGGGTAATTCACCAATTTAGCATAAGGTTCAAATGTATAAATGTAAATTAGGTGCAAATTTGCAAGAAAAAAGGTGCAAAGAAATGATAAAATATGCCAATTTAAAAATTTTAAAGTCACAAATTACAATTTAATTACACAGAATAAAAATTTAACCACATGAATGTTGCAAATTTACAAGAAAAAGTTGCACATTTGTGAGAAAAAAAGTCATAAATGTACAAAAAAAGTTGCAAATTTACAAGAAAGTTGTAAATTTATGAGGAAAAAAGTTACACATTTATAGAATAGAATAGGCTTTATTGTCACTGTACAGTTGTACAGTACAATAAAACTGTGGGTGCTCCACCAGGCTACTGTGCAATAAAGTCAGAGAGAAGGATTAAAACACGGTTACAGAACACATGATTAAACACACGACTGAAATAAAAATAGCCCAGGACTCTGAAATATACACAGGTATGGTAGTGGCTTCATGGATGGAACTATGTACAGCGGAGTGCAGAATACACAACTGAACACACAACTGAGTAAAATGACCCAAAGAATGAGGGGAAAAAAGTTGAAATTTTCAGGAAAAAAGCTGCAAATTTACGAGAAAAACGAAACATTTACAGGAAGAAAAAAAAGTCACAAATTTATGAGAAAAAAGATGAAAATTTATGGGGAACAAGTTGCAAATTTACAAGAAAAAAGTCAGATATAAAAGAAAAGTCACAAATTTACGAGAAAAAAAGTCACAAATTTTGACAAAAAGTTGCAATTCTGTGAGAAAAAGGTTGCAAATTTACAGGAAAAAATTTAAAGAACAAAAATTGAAAATTCATAAAAAAGGTCGCAATTTTTTGAGGAAAACGTCACAAATTTATCTGGGGAAAAAAGCTGAAATTTTACAGAAAAAAATTGCAAATTTACAAGAAATTTTTTTTCAAATTTATTAGAAAAAGTCACAAATTTTTAAGAAAGTTGTAATTTATGTGGAAAAAAGTTTGGGGCTCAAGCACAGGTCACTCAGACTATAGCTATCAGACATTAAAACACATTTGATTGGCAGCTGGTGTCTCTGTGGGGGAAAATTAAAAACCATAATACCGTTTAAAAAAAAAAAAAAAAAAAGCTCCCCAAAAGGGCAGCCCTAGAGCTTCACTTCACATCAATCTGTGCACGTGCCTGTTGGTGGGGGAAAGGTAAACGTGAAGCCAAATCAGCACAGAGTTTAATAAAGAGGACTGATGTCTTCTCATTATCAGCTACCAAATGGTAAAGGGCGTTCACTTATATGGGACATTTTACTCATCTTTGGATGACTAAAGTGCTTTAGAGATCCTGCTATCCACGCATTCACCCATACACTGATGATACACAGACACTGGCCAGACCCACCAGGAGCAACTGGGAGTTCAGTGTCTCGCTCAAGGACACTTTGGTGTTGACTTGTTGAAGATCTAAACGCCTAAAATCATCTCTGTTAAAAGCTACAGACACACAGCTGGCATAAACGCAGCTCTGCAAGTGTTTGAATCAGTACAAAAAGACACAACAGGGACCTGAGGCATCACATCCTTACCCAGGTAGGCCGCGTGGTTCTTCATCTCCTCTGGAAACTCACCCTGATACGAGGATTTTGGTGGAACAACCTTCCCAAGTTTAGTTTCTTTAAGCACTGCGCCGTTCCAGTTGTAGGCACCAACTGCTCCAAGGAGAACTCCATCCTGAGGAATAGAAGGAAGAAGGTGGGTTTAAGGAGGGGAGAAGATGCAACAGGAGCCTAACACACTCTAGAAGCTTTTAGAATTACCTCCACCAAGGAAGTCATGTGATCAAGTCTGTATCATGGATTTTCTTGATATTAACAAATGTGCCTTGTACAGAGTCAAAGATACCTTTTCTGGGTATTTATTCTTGATCAAGAGGAGGATTTCATGCAGCAGTTCAGCAGAAATGTTCAGTCAAAATGGTGCAGGCAGACTGTATACTTTTGAAGAAAGATACTATCTTATGAGAACGTTCTGTGGGAGTACAGAGCCTAGCTGTCCCCTGGAACTGACCTTGACAGGCCAGAGTCTCAGTGTCTAAGGAGTGGCGACCTAGAGGTAGAGCATCTGCCCCACAACTGGGAGGTCGGGGTTCAACTCCTGGCCGGGTCATGGCAAAGACCATATAAAAATGGAACTTCCTGCCATCCAGCTTGGTGCTCAGCAAAAATGGAATGGAGGAAGGAAATGTGGGTGGCAGTGGCTAGTGGTAGAGTGGGTCATCGAATAACCAGAGGGTTGGCGGTTTGAATCCCACTCTCCCCAGACATCCTGCCATTGTGTCCCTGGGCAAGACACTTACCCACCTTGCCTCCAGTGTTCATGACACTGGGCATGAATGTGTATAAATGTTCGGTAGTGGTCGGAGAGGCCGTTGGCGTGGATTGGCAGCCACATTTCCGTCAGTCTGCCCCAGGACAGCTGTGGCTACAGTAGTAGCTTACCACTACCATTGTCTGTGGAGTGAATGAATAATGTATCCATTGTGAAGCGTCTTTGTGTATCTATGAAAAGCACTATATAAATCTGATACATTATTATTATTAAGGAAGAAACATGTTATACTGTGTCTAGAAGCCTAATAACAGGAACACAGTGTAATATTAATTGCTAAAATAAGGAAATCTTTCACTTGTTAGCAGGAGTACACAAAAACTACTGGATGGATTTCGATGAACTTTTCACCAGAGGCGGCTCTTTTGCTATGGATGAACGCCTTAGACTTTGGAGGTGATCGATGAGTGCATACTTCTGCAAAGGCCCTATCTCACAATGGAATGTGATCAGCCATGCATCCATCCATCAGCAGGATGAATTTGGAGGTACGGACGAAGATATGAGCGAAGGTATGGACACGGGTGCTGTTATGGATTTTTTTTATTATTGTCCATTCATTCTGTCTCCTGTAATAAAAAATGACATCACAACCAGTACTTTTCCCATGAGACAGCGACGATCCAACCCCAGCCTTGAACACTGCTGACTCAGCGTTCTCAAAACAATGCTTATCTGTTGTATTAAAACTCTCTGCTCTGTTCTGAGATTTTGAATCTTCTTGTGGTACATGACATTTTCCCTTCTTGGCCAAGATGTAAATAAATACCCAGAAAAGGCATCTTTGACTCTGTACTGTATTTATTCACCAGATCAACAAGGGACATTTATTAACATAAAGAAAATCCATGACAGTAGGGAGGTGCAGACGAATGGATGGAGAGATGGACGTATGGACCAACGGACAGAGGGAGGTAGGGAGGGATGGACGGAGTTGAATGAATGCAACAGCTGTTGAAAAATTGCTGATTTCTGAAGGCGTTCTGTGGTGTCGGGTTAGTCCGGAGACTGAAAACTGAAGTCCAAAGTCACACACAGTTTGATTTCTTATATAAAACATCTAGCTCCAATCAAGGAACTTGATTGGACAATGGGGATTCCAAGAGTTCCACAGATTGTTCCACAACAATGTATTTTTGGTGTTTTTTTCCTGCAATCACTAACGGACAAAGAAGTTTTAAAATGAACAAAATACCGACAAATGGGCCGACGAGGAGGTCAAAGCTCTTCTGGCCTTGTACGTCACAGAGGAGGTTCTACGACAAATTTGAGGGCTCACAGCATAAACCCTTGGTTCATGCTACACCTCCACTCTGGCGCACTGAGATGCGTGTCCACTTTGGATGAGGCCAGTTTGCACGTGGTTGTATATAAACTCCATTTTTTCGTCTACTAGGCTAAGCGTTTGACGCATGTGCACAACCGTCATTTGTAGTTTCACCCCAGCCCTATGGGTAGTGCAAATGTGCTCACATGCCAGTTTGTTCGCCGGCAATATAAAAGTGAAGAAACGCAAGAGCGACATACATTTTTTGTAGCAACAACAATGGGGTCATTTCAAAGAAGAGGAGGAATTATCAAGCTCATCTCTGCTCAAGCTGCTGCTGCGGCAAAATGATTCAAGTATGTTTATTCTCGTCTTCTTCTTCCTCTTCGTCCTCTTCGTCTACTTTGACTTTGTATGCTGTATTGGTAGCGCCACCTCTTGAGTGGGAGGTTCAGTCTTGCACATGTGTAGACAACATGCCCAGGCAACGGTGGTCACAAAATTTGGACTGCATGTGGTCAGATGCGGAGGGGCCCCGCGGAGCCTAGTGGACTGGAGATGATGACATTATTTTTGTCACACAAGCTTCGCTGTCGAGCAGCTGCAGACAGCAAGGTCTGAATCCAGCTTAATAATTTCTGGAAAATAAGCTTGCAGTTAGCGGATATTTTTACAACGCAAAGCAGCGCAGGGAGAAGATTAAAAAACTCAAACAGGACTATAACAACAATTAGGGACCGCAACAATCAGAACGAGGTGAACCGGATGACCAGGAAATGTTTGACAGTTGTGTTTTGCATAACAGGAAACCCATTAAATCACAGAAAAATGATGCGATTATATGAAAAAAGTAGCATATGTCACCTGTAAAACATGACATTCATGTGGTTTTTCTGTAAGGGAAATTAGCTTGCAAATTTACTAGTAAAAACCTCACCATTTTATGAAATTTATTATCGTAAAACTGTAGCTTTGAATCCTCTGGCCAATAGATTCCCAGCTTGTGTAGACTTCGTTTCCTTCTCTTTAAAGAGAAATAATAAAAATAAAACATCTGACTGGCTTCATTTCTGACCAGTTTTGGCTAACTCCGGTTTAATCTCAATAACAAAACCTCTTTTCAGAGCTCAGGTGTCTCCTTTAAGACCTGCAGGCTCTGCGAGGGAAAAAAAACCCACGGCAGCTGTGGATCTGCAATATTCTCTCAATGACCTTTAAAACCAGCTGAACCTTCAAGTCTGACAGTTAAATTCCAGAATTTAAAGTTATTAAATGTTTCAGTCATCATCTCAATGACAACAACAATGCGCCTCTGCTGCGTCGGGCCGATTCTGAATCTGCAGGTTAACGGTTAAAAGTCAAACCTGTAGGACGGATTTTCTGCATCTATGATTTCTGCTTTTCCCATCAGCCCACCTGCGACCTGATTTCACATTTTAATCCTGAAACCAAAGAGCAGGAAACTCTTATGCACATGAACCTGTGTTTAATTATCAATGAATCTGTCCTCCGTTAATGTATCTGCATCTGTCCTTCATGTATGAATGTATTTTTGGCAGCTTCACGCTCAG
The DNA here is from genome assembly GCA_020510985.1 of Pholidichthys leucotaenia. Classification (NCBI taxonomy): domain Eukaryota; kingdom Metazoa; phylum Chordata; class Actinopteri; order Cichliformes; family Pholidichthyidae; genus Pholidichthys; species Pholidichthys leucotaenia. Next base: position 442,902,524 of record CM035840.1, read on the forward strand.
GAAAAGCCATCTGCTCTGTGTTACACACAGATAGTTTCCACCTCGCCGTTTTCACTGGAATTCGATTTTCCCCTGGATGAGAAGCAACAGGAATATTTCTGAGAGCGTCTCACTGCTCAGCTTCAGACTGGACCAGAACCAGGCCCGTGAGTGATGTCTGAAGATGATGCCAATCCCAGTGATCAAGTCGCTGTTGGAAATGGAGCCTGAACTCCGTCCTCAGTCTTTGAGTAATTCACACTGGTGCAAAAAACTAGAGAAAAAATCAGTTATTGGTGCAAACACGGAGGTAAATTTTGGACTTATTTAATATTACTTTATTAACCCCTTATTATTCCAGCCAGTTTTCCTAAAAATGCCTAAATTTAGCATTGCAAAGAAAACCAAATTCTTTCTTCACTGAGTGGCAGCAGAAAACTTAAAATGTCCCACCAGCAGAGCACCAGAAGTTTAAGGTTTAAAAAAAATCCCAAGTTTACATGAAAAAAGTCCTAAATTTACATGAAAAACTTCACAAAATCAATTGAAAAAAGTCCCAAATTTACATGAAGAACTTCACAAAATTTTAAAAAAGTTCCAAATTTACATGAAGAACTTCATGAAATTACCTGAAGTTTTTTTTTTTTAAATTTTGTGAAGTTCATCTAAATTTGGGACGTTTCAGTTCATTTTGTAAAGTTTTTCATATAAATTTAGGATGTTTTTCCAATTAATTTTAACTGAAATTAATTAATCGAAGAGGAAACATGTTCTTATATTTGTAGTGTGTGTGTGTGTGTGTGTGTGTGTGTGTGTGTGTGTGTGTGTGTGTGTGTGTGTGTGCGCGCACGCGTGCGTGCGTGCGTTAGCCACTCACTTTGACTAAATGTGAGGAGAAGCCGGCCTGAGCCATCTGCAGACCAAACCCCCGACCCTGACTGCTGGTTCCTGCAGACGAACAACAAAAAGACTCTCGGAGAATTTCACAGAGATATCCCATTACAGCTTAATGACTGCCACAGGTGTAAATCGGGGGGGTGGGGGGGCGGTGATTTGCTAAATGCAAAATAGATAAATAAAACACTTGCAAATTCAGAACATTTCTTGTAAATTTGCAACCTTTTTTTTAAATCTGCAACTTTTTCTACATAAATTTGCAACCTTTTTCTTGTAAAGTTTTAACTTTTTAGATAAATTTGCAACTTTGTCATAAATTTGCAACTTTTTTCTTTTAAATCTGAAACTTTTTTCTCATAAATTTGCAACTTTTTTCTGGTAAATTTGCAACACTTTATATAAATTTGCACCTTTTTTCATAAATTTGCAATTTGTATCTTTTTATATCTGCAATTTTTTTCTCATAAATTTATTACATTTTTGTTGTAAAGTTGCAACTTTTTTCTAATCAAATTGTGACTTTTTTCTTGTAAATTTGCTACTTTTTGGCATAAATTTGCAACTTTTTTGTTTTAAATCAGAAACTTTCTTCTCATAAATTTGTATATTTTTTCTCAAAAACTGACAACTTTTTTTGTAAATTTGTGACTTGTTTAAAATTTGCAACATTCATATGAATGCTGGCTCCGTTTTTATTCTAAGTAATGCCTTAAATATTCTCTCTTCACCTAGACAATGACTCCAGTTTGTTTTTATGAAGTTTTTTGTTTTAAAGGTTTTGAACTCTTCCCTATTACCAAAATAGCGGCCCCTAAACACAATCTTGCATTGGGCCCCATCTACCTATAGTGTCAGAACTGGGTTTAGGACACCAAACCCAGTTCTGACACTAGGGCTATTTGGTCTCTTTCCATTGTTTATTTTCCATCAGGCGCTTCAGGGAGCCCTTTGGATCTTCTGTTCCCTGAAAGCTCAGCCACGCCCCCTCCTCCTGTCAGTGCACCAGCTGTTCCTCATTACACACACACCTCCACTTATCATCATTCACATGCTCAGACACTCACTCATGCACACCTGTTATCTATTCTGTCCAGCCACGCACATTCCCACCGGCAGTCTCTTTCCTCATTAGTATGGTTATTACTTAAGCTCTGTCGGAGTAGGAAGAGACCGCCGGATCATTGCGCTTCGTACACTGTGTCTGTTCTTTCTGTGTAAGCAAGCCTCTACTCCCTACGGTTTACTTTCAGCCTGACTTGTTGTCTTCTCTAACGTCTCCCGACGCCACTCGGTGCCTGATGTTTGCAGTTGTTCCTGTTAGCCTGTTCACACCGGACAGCACGGACCGCCTCAGACCGCTCCAGCCCGTAAGTTAATGTTTGCCTTTCTCCTTGTGCAGTTCAGCTATTCTGTGGCACTAGACATTTCTTTCTGTGGGCTGTTAAGCGTCTTAGGGGCGTCCCTGCTCTCCTGGTTTCCTCACTGACTGTGTCTCATCCCCCTGTTGATCCCGAAACTGTTTGCTGGACTGTTTCTCTGTTTTGTTCAATAAAGTGCACGCTTCTACTCCTGCTCGTGGGTTTCAGTTCCTCCCTCTGTGCACTGCATAATGGCGCACGAGGATTCATAACATAAGAGTGTCCCTCACAGTCTTTACTCGTCGGCCTCTGTCGGTCTATGATGACCATGGAAGAGAATCCTAAACGTCTACTCTACTGGAACAGCACCGCCTGTGGCTGAACAGGCCGATGCGCACTGGTGTTCTACCTTCCAGCATTGGGTGTTGGTAAGATTCAAGCCTGGGCAGGAAGATATGGAGGACAAGATGTTACCCATGCAGCATGTCCCCCCTCTCCACGTCACTGATGAATCCAAAGGAACAGCAGGGCTGCTATAGTTTGGCACCAGCGCCGTCGCAGGAGCTGCCAGAACGATGTTGAGCACAACAGAGAACTGCCTTAGGGGCTCCAACTCCGGATTTTTCCTCAGGGTTGACTCCCGAAGCCTTTCCCGTGACCGGGTGTGCCGCAAGGCAGCGGAGGTTTGGAATCAGAGTTTACCTTCCCCTAGATGGGCTACCTTCCCAGGTTGACAAGCCACCATCTACCCGAAGCATCTGGTTTTAAGGCGCCAGAGATCCTCCCTCGCCCCTTCTCCTATTAGTAAAAGCAGTTCCGCCGGGCTTAGAGACTAAACCACACGGGCAGGCTAGGAGTTGGACTTAGTTGTCAGAGGCTTTTCAAGACGCACGCCGTAAGGAGCATTTTATGAGCACTGGGAGCTTAACCCCAGTGCCGCTCCTGGCTATGACAACCTTGGAACCAGTCTTTACTATGGTGACATGAAATAGTCACCCATGATGACTGCCCAAATGAAACCTTCAAACATCTACGTAACATCTCATTGATCAACATACCCTAATCCAAACCCAGAAAGTCAGACTCTGACGAATCCCAAACTCCACTCCTAATCCTCCTCATCCAACTATGTCTGAGAACAGAGAGGACTACCTTCCAGAGAGAAAATCCTTTCACCGAGCGCGTCCACGATGTCCTTCAGGGCCGACTCATCTGTCACGTTGAAGAAGTGCTTCTCATCCGGGTCGCTGGCAATAAACTTGATTTCCTTCAGAAAGGCTTCAGGGTTGATTCCCCGACGGTTGTAATAGCCAAGAACCTGAAGAGGACAGTGGACAAATAAAAGAGAATGGTAGTGATCAGTTTTTAAAGTCATGCTGGTGCTGGTGAGATGATTCGGGGGTTGAAGGCGTGTTGGATGGACTCACAGCGATGGCGTACATGGTGATGTTGTCTCTCTCACTGTCAGTGACGGCCTGAACCAGCTGAGGACTGTCATGGGATTCGCCATCCGTGATGACAATCATGACCTTCTGAGCTCCAGCTCTTCCACCACGCTTGAACGCCTCAGACCTGCAACATGAGATCAGATAGTGCTGCTCAGTAGATTTTAATCTTATAAAACAGGTATTTGCAAAGGCAGCAGAATTTTACAGTCCAAGTTCTTTTGGCCCATCAAGTCTGAACAGGCTCAAGTTCAAACTTGATGAACGAACCACTTTTATGTTTTATCATCATTAATTTGCTTTTGTTCCACCTCAGATGTCATTGGAGAGACAAAAGGGGCACCTTGGCAGACATGTCCTTATTTTCCACCATCCACCACCAAGCCCCCAGTTCTCTTTAGATGCATTGCAGTTTCTTCTTCTTTCTTCTGGCTGCTCCCCGTAGTGGTTTCCACAGAGGATCATCTGCCTCCATCTCTCCCTATCCCTTGCATCTTCCTCTGTGACATCAACCCTCTCCATGTCCTCCTTCACGACATCCATGAATCTTTTCTGTGGTCTTCCTCTTTTTCCTCTTGTCTGGCAGCTCCATCTTCCACATCTTTTGTCCAACATATCCACCATCCCTCCTCTGCACATGTCCAAACTGTCTCAGCCTTGCCTCTCTTACTTTGTCTCCAAACCACTCAATCTGAGTCATCAAATCCTGCCTGACCTGGTCTGTCACCCTGTCCATCACCATAATGATGTACAGTAACCTAATGTAACCTTGAATCCATCCATCACTCTTACAGCACACCTCACCACCATCTCGCTATCATCGTACATGTCCTGCACCACCCTCACATGCTTTTCTGCCACTCCTGACTTCCTCAGGCAGAACCATACTTCCTCTCTTGAGACCCTATCACATGCTTCACTAGCTTAACCTGTCTTCAACAGCTCTTGCCCATATCTTCATTGTGTGCATTGAAGTTGTGGTTTGCTAGTTCTAATGTTAGCTGGGAGTCATCAGCAGTCTTATTTTTTCTTTAAGTGGGGTTCTTGTTTATGCTCTGTCAATTGTTTTGCAAGTATTTATACTTTAGGCTGTAAGAACTGAGGTATTTAGTATGTTTTGTTGTTTTGAGACACTTGGGAAAAGAAACAGTTTTAAACAAGGATATACAGTATATATCATCATCATCATCACAGTCTGTCGTGGGCGACAATGACTGTTTCATTTAGGTCTGATCAGATTCCTCCACACAGCTGTGTCCTTAGCCTTCCGCTGCCAGGAACTCCTGTCTATATCCAACTTCTTCAAGTTTCTTTTAACAGTGTCTTTAAATCTGAGCCTTGGTCTACCCTGATTGTGTTTGCCCTCGCATAACTGTGAGTAGAGTAACTGCCGAGGGAGACGCTGGTGGTCCATCCTCTCAACATGTCCGAGCCATCTCAAGTTTGTCTGTAATAGCATGTCCTCCACTGATGGTAGACTAGCTCATTTCAACACTTCTATGTTGGTTATCTTGTCTTTCCATGAGATGTTCATTATGGCTCGAAGGTGTCTCATCATGTACGCATGGAGTTTCTTTACCTGCACTCTGTAGACAGTCCAAGTTTCAGCACCGTACAATAGAGTAGCCAGTACTGTCGCTCTGTACACTTTGCATTTCACATGGATAGACGCATGTCAATTGTTCCACAGTCTCTCCCTCAAGTTTCCAAACACAGCGCTCACTCTTCCCATTCTGAGAGACAGTTCATCCTCCAGCCTAGCATTCTCTGAAACAGTACTCCCTAGATACTTGAAAGTCTTGCACTTGACTAGTGGCTCTGTACCAATGCTGATCTCTTCTGGTAGTGATGCTGATAATTGGAACTTTGGTGGTTCATAAAGGCACTCTGTCTTCTTGATGTTGATTTTGAGGCTGAATTGGCTAGCTGCTCTTGCAAATTTCTCTACTAAAGATTGCATATCTTCCACACTGTGTGCAACTAGAGCACTGTCATTGGCAAAGAGCACTTCTCCTACTACCTTTATCGATGTCTTACCCTTGTCTTTAAACTGTGCCACATTGAACATGTCTGCTTCTTTCCTTGTTTGAATAATAATAATAATAATGCATCAGATTTATATAGCGCTTTATCATAGACACTCAAAGACACTTTACAAGTAGATACATTATTCATTCACTCCAGACAGGCAATGGTAGTGGCAAGCTACTACTGTAGCCACAGCTGCCCAGGGGCAGGCTGACGGAAACGTGGCTGCCAATCCACGCCAACGGCCTCTCCGGCCACCACCAAACATTTATACACATTCATACCCAGTGTTATGGACACTGGAGGCAAGGTGGGTAAAGTGTCTTGCCCAGGGACACAACGGCAGGATATCTGGGGAGAGCGAGATTCGAACCGCCAACCATCCAGTTATTGGACGACCCGCTCTACCTCCTGAGCCACTGCCATCCCAAATGTATACTCCTTCTGAAGGGTCTTTGAAGGCCACCTCAAGCATGGCTGCCAGATATAGCGAGAAGAGTGTAGGCGCCAGCACACACCCTTGTATCACCCCATTGCTTACTGAAAAGTCTTTAGATACTGAACCACTCATTGCCATGTTTGCTTGCATACCTGTATGGAGTGCCTCGATCAGGCTGACAAACTTCTCTGTACAGCCATATTTCTTCAGTACCTGCCAAAGTCCTTGTCGTGAAACAGTATTGAAGGCTTTACTGAAGTCTATGAAGACTACATAAAGTGGCATGTTCTGTTCGATACACTTTTCTTGAACCTGTTTCAAGTAGAAAATCATGTCCATTGTGCTTCTCCCACTTCTAAAGCCGCACTGGGTTTCCGGTAGTATGTTCTGCGAAATGTGTTCATTGAGTCTGTTCAGTAGTACACATGAGAGAATCTTACCAACAGTGGCTTGCAGTGATATACCTCGGTAATTTCCACAGTCTTTCCTGTCACCTTTCTTGAACAAAGGCACAATATTTGCATCCTTCCAGTCCTGAGGTACTTTCTGGGCATCCCATATCTCTTGGATGAGCTTGTACAGGCAGTTAGTCAGCTGAACACCACCAAATTTCCACACTTCTGCCGGAATTCCATCCCTTCCTGGAGCTTTACCATCCTGTGCTGTCCTGATAGCTGCCATTAGTTCATCAAAATTTGGTCGTCCATCCAGACTTGATACAGCTGGTTGCTGCACTAGAGCTTCTTTAGCCTCTTCAGTGAGATCTCCAGGGTTGTTTAGTAGTTGGTCAAAGTGGTCTGCAGATCTGTCCAGGATCTTGTCTTTCTCTTGCAAAACCGTTTCACCATCCATAGCCTTTAGTTGGATCAATCCTCTTGGTTTAGGGCCATAGATTTCTCTCAAACCTGTGAAGAATGTTTTCATGTCATTCCTGTCTGCTGCAGTTTGAAGTTCCTCCGTTTTTTCATCCCACCAGTTGGACTTCATCTCTCTGATGTACTTCTGTAGCTCACTCTGAGCCTTTGAGTATTTCTTCTTCTTCAACCTTGTGTTACACTGTAGGTTTTCATGCCTAGCTGTATTCCTTGCTTCTAGTAGTTTCTTCAGATGTTCATCATGCTCATCAAACCAATCTTGATGTTTCCTCTCAGAGTGGCCTAATACATCACTCACAGTCTCAGACTCACAGCCCCGTATCCTTCAGTGTTGCCCATTTCTCTTCTATGTCATTCTCTGAGTTGTTGCTGTCCCAGTCTTTCAAGTTTTCATCCATTTCCTGTTTAAGTTCTTCCTGCTTCTTTTGGCCTTTCAGTGCACTAGTGTTTAGCTTCCGTGGTGGCTTTGCACCTATCCTGCAGTGCTGTTTTCGTCTCCAAATCCTTAATCTAGATCTCAGCATAACATGATCAGTACCACAGTCCGCGCCTCCCATTGCTCTGGTGTCCAATACATCCCTTATGTCTCTCTGCCTTACTATGATGTAGTCTAACAAGTGCCAGTGCTTGGATCTTGGGTGCATCCATGTCTTCTTGTGTGTGTCCTTGTGCTTAAATAGATTGTTGGTTATCACAAGGCTGTAGTCTGAACATAGTGCAAGTAGAAGTTCTCCATTAGCATTGCACTTGCCTACTCCATGACTGCCTAGCACTCCTTTCCATTTCTCAGTGTCCGAACCAACTCTGGCATTAAAATCTCCAACGAGTATCAGCTTGTCATCAGTTGGTACACGCCTGATAGTCTCATGTAAATCACTGTAGAACTCTTCCTTCACCTCCTCTGTGTTGGTCATTGTTGGGGCATATACACTGATGAGTGTGGCATACATCTTCTGCTGTAGTGGGAGTCTCATAGTCATTTTCCTGTCATTGATTGGCACCGGTTCCTCATCAAGCATTGCCACTATCTCCTTTCTAACTGCAAAGCCCACTCCTGCTTCTCTCCTTTCTTGAGTTGATCTCCCACTCCAAAAGAAGATGTACCCATGGTCTTCCAAGCTGTCAAATCCAGGCAATCTTATTTCACTAAGTGCAGCTATGTCTACATTGTACCTGTTCATTTCCAGGGCCACAAGTGCCATCTGTCTTTCTGGGCACTGTGATGTTGTTCTGTCCAACAGAGTGTGTACATTCCATTCTGCTACACACAAGGCTGCTGTTTTAAGATAAGATAAGATAAGATAAGATAAGATAAGCCTTTATTAGTCCCACAACGGGGAAATTCCAGGATTGCAACAGCACAGGGATAGCAACACTCAGAGCAACAATCAGAAGGCAAGAAAAAAAAAAAAGCAAGCAAGCAAGAGCAGCTAATATACATATGTACATATTACTATAAATATATATATATACACACAGACACACAGTGTAGAGCATTGTAGCTGGATGGGATAAATATATGAGTATATAAACACACAGTACGGAGCATTGCAGCTAGATGGAATAAATATGTAAATATATAAACACACAGTGCGGAGCAATGTAGCTAGGTGGAATAATATGTAGATATATAAACACACAGTACCGAGCATTGCAGCTAGGTGGAAAAAATATGTAAATATATAAACACACAGTGAGGAGCAATGTAGGTAGATGGAATAATATGTAGATATATAAACACACAGTGCGGAGCATTGTAGCTAGATGGAATGAATATATAGATATATAAATATAAACATAAACATAAACACACCCAGTGCGGAGCATTGTAGCTAGATGGAATAAATATGTAAATGTATAAACACACACAGTGCAGAGCATTGTTGCTAGATGGGATGAAACAGCGCAACCGTCTACTTAGTTATCCTACATGGTATGATTATGTGCCCATACATATTCTCACCCTCCGTAGCGACCGGTATTTCCTAGTTGTATGTCGGAGGGGACCACTGTGTAAGTCTATTGCATCTTTTGCATTCAAAAAAACTATTAGGTTGTTATGTCTTTTTGCTATCTCTGCGAGCAGCCCTGCTTAGGTTGTACAGTCTGACAGCCGTTGGTAGGAAGGACCTGCGAAACCTCTCGGTTGTGCACCTGGGATGATGTAGTCTGCTGCTAAATGAGCTCCTCAGTGCATTCAGTATGTCCTGCATAGGGTGGAACTCGGACTCCAGCAGAGATGACAGTTTTCCTCAGTCATGTGAAAAAAATTAGGACACCCCATTAAATATTCAGTTCTTCATTAATAAATGTTCACACATCTATGTCTGACCTTGCTTTTGTTTTTATTTGCATTTCTAAAATTTATTTTTGAGATGAACCAAGCCTGTGTTCTCCTGTGGGCTCGGTTCTGATCTTTCTTGGTCCTGTGTTGTGTTTTGATTTCTCTCCTGTGTCTTATTTTTGTGCTTGGCCGCTGCTCTGGCCGGCGATCGTTAGGCAGCTGTTTGACCCACTTTTGGGTGGGTGTTGTCTAACATTCGCCGGTCCGACCATGCCCCCCTCTCTCTGACAGCCAGCTGTTTGCACCAGTAATTATCTTTCCCGCGTCTCGCCCAGGTGTTCCCAATTTGTTAGGCCAGCGGTATTTGTACTTAAGCAGCTCTTTGCAAGTCAAACACCGCTGGACCATTATACGAGTCATGCGGTCACTTCCCGTCTCGAAGGATTTGTTATTGGTGCTCCATGGGAGAACTGGACTTCTTGGACTGCTCCTACCCGTGAGTAAATTGTCTTGCGTTTCTCTGTGCGGTTAGCTGCTACACTTTTCTGGTAGTGTTTCTCCCTGCAGCGCAACTGCTACGCTTAGGCTGTTGCCCAGTTTGCTTCCCTGAGTCAGTTGAGCTTCCAAAAGTCTTCCTCACTCCCCCAAGCACATGTGTGCTATTTTGTATTATTTTCCTGTGGCCACTGTACACAGTGGTCTGCCTGCTGTATGCTCCTGCATCAACCTTTTGAGTACATCTGTTCCTACCTGTAAGTCTTTATTTTTGAACTGTGTTTTGTCAATAAATGTGTGTTTAGTGAAAACCCTGCATTTAAATCCATCCATCTTTCTCCTCCTCCGTGCGCTGTGGAAAAGAGCACAGGGAGTTTATGACAGAATGGTCCAGCACCCCCCCACACCTGCTCAACCCCCGGACTCTCCGTCGGACGAGGAGTGGGCAAACCTGCTTGCTTGCAGTCAACAGCCGGATCGAGGAGGAATGTCAGAGGACCAGGACTGCAACCACCATCACGCCTGTTTCGGGGATCATTACAGCAGTATCATTCCCCAGACCAGACCTCCAGCTGACAGGACCTGGACCGTCGTTGTCGGCAGCGTTGGAGTCCTGGACGGTGGTAGAGCTCGAGCACAGGCAAGTTATCTCTCCTGTAGTTCATTTGCTTGTGATGGAGAGCTCTTGTCTGGCTGTTGGGGAGGAGAGTTGGGTGCAGCTTTCGGCCGCACCTGGGCTCCCCTCGCCGGGCTCTGCCGCTGCCAACAACCCTAACCCTTCCTTCTCTCCCATGTCTGTTGAGCCCCTCACTAAGGTTGCCGGAGAGGAGCTGCCACCACCAGAGTGGCCTACTGAGGATGACGGGAGGCTGGCGGTCCCAGAGGAGGTCAACAGGGGCACAGCACCAGGAGAGACGACTGAGTTGACGCACCCCAAATCGCCGGAGTCCTGGACGGTGGTGGAGCCCGAGTTCAGGCAAGTGTGTTCCATTGTGTCAGTCCTGAATATGTCAACATCACACTGCCCGACTCATGGCGAAGAGGGCCTGGGGCAGCTCGTAGTAGCCCTCAGGGCCGCCTCACCGGGCTCTGCCACTGCCAGCGACCTTGACCCTGTCTCTTTTTCTCTCCCTCCGGGTTTGGAGCCCCTTGCCAGGGTCACCGGAGAGCAGCTGACCTCGCTGGAAGACGCCGAGGAGAGGGGTCCAGCGCCAGGGGGCACGAGGAGCACCACCTCCCTCACTGGGGAGGCCACCGCGGGAGCAATGAGGCCCCCAATCGGGGTCACCGCTGGTGCAACGGTGCTCCAACCGGAGCCCACCGTGGGTGCAGCCACGTCCCAGACCGGGACCAGCATGGGTGCTGCAGAGCCTCAGCCTGAGGTCACCACGGGGGCAGCAGAGCCGGCCTGGTCGGAGTCCACCGCGGGTGCAGCGGAGCCGGCCTGGTCGGGGTCCACCGTGGCTGCAGCGGAGCCGGCCCGGTCGGGGTCCATCACTGGTGCAGCGGAGCTGGCCCAGTCGGGGCCCACCAGAGGTGCAGTTGTGTTCCAAGCTGGAACCACTGAGGGTGCTGCGGACCACTCGGAAGACAACGTGGTCCCCTTCCCCCAGCCTGACGCCGTGGAGGTTCCCTCGCCCGGTCTGGTTTCCCACCAGTGAGCCTTCTGGTGAGCAGGCCACTTCCTGCTTCACCCCTTCAGTCCTGGTGGCTAAATAACGCTGGCCGGCCGCCGGAAGAATTGACTCTCTGGGTCTGATGGCCCATGTTTTCTGGCAGACCGCCGGACTCCGTCCACCGGACCTTCTGCTGGGCCTGGGATTCTGGGTGGCCTCCTGAGCCCCAATGCCCGTGGACTTGGGGGGGTTAATTGTGGGCCCTGGGTGGGGTATTGTGTCCCCTCCTTCCTGTTCCCCCTACCTCCCACCCGTGTTCGTGTTGTTTGTTGCTGTTGCTCCTGTTGGGGGGGGGGGGGTCTTCATGGTGTTACCGTGGATGTCTGGTGTCCACCCCTGGGGGGGGGGGCTGTCATGAACAAAGCCTGTGTTCTCCTGCGGGCTCGGTTCTGATCTTTCTTGGTCCTGTGTTGTGTTTTGATTTCTCTCCTGTGTCTTATTTTTGTGCTTGGTCACTGCTCTGGCCAGCGATCGTTAGGTAGCCGTTTGACCAACTTTTGGGTGGGTGCTGTCTAACATTCACCAGTCCGACCATGCCCCCCTCTCTCTGACGGTCAGCTGTTTACCCCGGTAATTATCTTTCCCACGCCTCGCCCAGGTGTTCCCAATTTGTTAGACCAGCGGTGTTTGTACTTAAGCAGCTCTTTGCTAGTCAAACACCACTGGACCATTATACAAGTCACATGGTTGCTTTGCGTCGTGTGACCGTCACGTCTCGAAGGATTTGTTATTCGTGCTCCATGGGAGAATTGGACTTCTTGGACTGCTCCTGCCCGTGAGTAAATTGTCTTGCATTTCTCTGTGCGGTTAGCTGCTACACTTTTCTGGTAGTGTTCCTCCCTGCAGCTCAACTGCTACGCTTAGGCTGTTGCCCAGTTTGCTTCCCTGAGTCAGTTGAGCTTCCAAAAGTCTTCCTTGCTCCCCCAAGCGCATGTGTGCTATTTTGTATTATTTTCCTGTGGCCACGGTATACAGTGGTCTGCCCACTGTATGCTCCTGCATCAGCCTTTTGTGTACATCTGTTCCTACCTGTAAGTCTTTATTTTTGAACTGTGTTTTGTCAATAAATGTGTGTTTAGTGAAAACCCTGCATTTAAATCCATCCATCTTTCTCCTCCTCCGTGCGCTGTGGAAAAGAGCACGGGGAGTTTATGACAGAATGGTCCAGCACCCCCCCACACCTGCTCAACCCCCGGACTCTCCGTCGGACGAGGAGTGGGCGAACCTGCTTGCTGCAGTCAACAGCCGGATCGAGGAGGAACGTCAGAGGACCAGGACTGCAACCACCATCACGCCTGTTTCGGGGATCGCTGCAGCAGTATCATTCCCCGGACCAGACCTCCAGCTGACAGGACCTGGACCGTCGTTGTCGGCAGCGTTGGAGTCCTGAACGGTGGTAGAGCTCGAGCACAGGCAAGTTATCTCTCCTGTAGTTCATTTGCGCTGTGGAAAAGCGCACGGGGAGTTTATGATAATTTTAGCCATTTTAAGTGGGAATCAATGTGGGGGTGTCCTAAAAAAGATGGGGGGTGTCCCAATTTATTCCTCACTATTTGTTTAGAATTACATTTTACAGAAATTTGAAAAAAGTCTTTAATTCATTTTTAATTGTTTAGTTGTATTACATGAATCTCCCAGTATTTTTAACATTGATATTAAATATCCATATGTCCAAATATGTTAAAAAAAAACACATGGGCTTATACAGGGTGTCCTAATTTTTTCATGACTCTGTGTGTGTGTGTGTGTGTGTGTGTGTGTGTGTGTGTGTGTGTGTGTGTGTGTGTGTGTGTGTGTGTGTGTGTGTGTGTGTGTGTGTGTGTGTGTGTGCGTGCGCGCGCGTGTGTGTAAGTCAAAAGTATGTGTAAATATCCATATGGCCAAACATGTTAAAAAAAAAAAAAAACCCACATGGGCTTATACAGGGTGTCCTATTTTTTTTTTCATGACTTTGTGTGTGTGTGTGTGTGTGTGTGTGTGTGTGTGTGTGTGTGTGTGTGTGTGTGTGTGTGTGTGTGTGTGTAAGTCAAAAGGCGGGACTTAAAAGACCAAGGACCCGGCAGCCTCCTGCAGCCATGTTGAGGGACTGGTCGTCATGGGCTTACCCACGCCACCGGATTTACCTCATCATCGTGAAGACAGTGCTATTGGGAAGAGCGCGCCCCCTACGGCAATCTAAATAATTCAATGCGCAGGTGTCCACCTCTGACCATGGTGGGCCTTAACTTCCTGGACATCTGGTTGAAGTCTGGCGGTGACAGGGTGTGTGGCGACGGGAGCAGGTATGAATGTTACTGGGAGCTCCTAGCTATAACCCTGCACATCAGCAGCACAGGGCTATTATGTTCGTTAACAGCTGGGGTGGCAGCTGGTTTTTGGCAGACCCCTGTGTGATTGAGCAGCCCTATTTAGGACAGCACTGCTCACCCCAAATGGGGAGGGGCCTAGAAAAAGTGGCCTAAAAATTGCCCACCCATCTTTCGCCTGAACAGGTTACCGCACCTGTTGGGTCATTCCACCTCTGCGGTTGAAACAATAAAAAGAGAACATGCAACCTAAAACTGGCAACATGGAATGTAAGGACACTCCTGGATCGAGGTTCTGATAGACCCCATAGGAGAACAGCTCTGGTTGCTGCTGAACTGAGTCGCTACAACATTGATATTGCTGCACTGAGCGAGACCAGGCTCCTAGATGAGGGCTCTTTAACAGAGGAAGGGATGGGCTACACATTCTTCTGGAGGGGTTACCCCTCAGGAGAACAACATCTGCATGGTGTAGGACTGGCCATCAAAAACACCCTTCTACCAAGACTCAGTGAAACACCTGTTGGCATTAGTGAGAGACTGATGACACTCTGTATCCCCCTGGTTAAGAATCGCTTTGCTACACTTCTTAGTGCCTATGCACCGACCCTGCCATCGGAGAGTGAGGCCAAGGATTCCTTCTACCAGTTACTGGACGAAACTCTTCGCCGGATCCCCAAGAATGACAAGATCTTCTTACTTGGAGATTTTAACGCCAGAGTGGGTCAGAACAATCAGATATGGAGTGGAGTGCTTGGCAGACACGGAGTTGGCCAGGCTAACGCAAATGGAGTGAGACTGCTCACTCTCTGCTCTGAGCATAACCTGACCATAACCAACACCATCTTCTAGCAAAAGGCCAAATACAAAACATTATGGATGCACCCTCACTCCAAACACTGGCACCTGATTGATTACATCATTGTGAGGCGCAGTGACATCAGAGATGTCCACATCACCCGTGCCATGAGAGGTGTAGAATGCTGGACAGATCACCGGCTGATTGTGGCCAAGGTCCACATGCAAGTGTGCCCCCCCTTGCGACTACAGGGGCCCAAAAGAAGGAAACTTGATTGCTCCTGTCTGGCAAATCTGGATGTAGGAAATGACTTTCGTCGCTCCCTGGTTGAGAAACTAGGGGGGGTGGAGCATTTCCTGAGTCTGCCTGAGAAGACCATGGACCAGAAGTGGGACTTCATCAGCTTGGCTCTTTGTGAGGCAGCAGCCCAAATGATTGGCTATAAGAGAAAGAACCACCAAGATTGGTTTGATGACAACTCAGACACCATCCACGACTTGTTGGAGGACAAGCACAGAGCACATCAGGCAACCTTAAGGAACCCCTCATCTATTATCATCAGGCATCAGTGGCAGAGAGCTCGGCGGGATGTACAAAGGGCTACTCGGACAATGCAGAACGAGTGATGGACAAAAAAGGCACATGAAATCCAGGCCTTTGCTGATAAAAATGACATGCATAATTTTTATAATGCTGTCAAGAAGATTTACGGCCCAACAAATCACTGCATCACTCCCCTGAAAACAGCAGATGGGCTGAGAATCCTAAAGGATCAGCCTAACATCTTGCTGAGATGGGCTGAACAGTTTAGTACCCTGCTTAACCAGGACTCAGATGCAGACCCCACTGTTCTCGACAACTTGCCTACACTTCCTCCGATGCAAAACCTGGATCAGCCCCCAACCTTCCTGGAGGTTCTATCAGCTACCCGCTCTCTCAAAAACAACAAGTCCCCTGGTAATAACAACATCCCTGCCGAGCTGTTGAAACAAGGAGGCTACTTGTGTACAAAAACCCTCCACAAGTACGTCACCAAGGTCTGGGCCGATGATAACATCCCACAACAATGGAGAGACGCCACAATTGTCACCATTTATAAAAACAAGGGTGACAAGGCTGTCTGCGGCAACAGCAGAGGTATTTCGCTCCTTGCTGTTGCTGGTAAGGTCCTGGTGAAGGTGATGTTTCACAGGCTGATCAACAACATCACAGAATCAGTGCTGCCTGAATTGCAATGTGGTTTCAGGAAGGGCAGGAGCTCGGTGGACATGATTTTCACAGCTCGGCAGCTGCAGGAGAAATGTCGGGAGCAACACCAGGACCTGTTCATGGCCTTTGTCGATCTCTCCAAAGCTTTCGACACTGTCCATAGAGAACTCCTATGAGAAGTTCTTCTTAAGTTTGGCTGCCCCAGTAAGTTTGTCAATATCCTCCGCCAATTTCATGATGGTATGACTGCTCGGGTGACTATAGGAGGACAGGAATCTCCTTCCTTCCCCGTTTGTACAGGGGTTAGGCAGGGGTGTGTATTAGCACCAGTACTTTTTAACATCTTCCTGCTCTGTGTCACCCAGCTTCTCCACAAGGAGATTGAGGACAGCAGCGGTGTAACAGTGGACTTCCGTCTAGATGGCAACCTTTTTAATATAAGGAGGCTCCAGGCAACCACCAAACTGCAAAGGGTGAGAGTCATTGAGCTACAGTATGCAGATGACTGTGCTCTGGTATCTCATAGCCCACAAGATCTCCAGTCTGTTCTTACTGCTGCGGTGAGAGCATACAGCAGGATGGGA
This sequence comes from Pholidichthys leucotaenia, assembly GCA_020510985.1. Classification (NCBI taxonomy): domain Eukaryota; kingdom Metazoa; phylum Chordata; class Actinopteri; order Cichliformes; family Pholidichthyidae; genus Pholidichthys; species Pholidichthys leucotaenia. The sequence continues at coordinate 442,918,898 of CM035840.1, forward strand.
CTGACGGTGAACACCATCAAAACAGAGGTTGTCTACCAATGGAGCACCAATATCCCATCTACTCCACCTACCTTCACTGTTGCTGGTGAACAGCTGTCTGTTGTTCCATCTTTCAAGTACCTGGGGAGCATCCTCTCTGTAGACAACACCATTGACAGTGAGGTCCAGAACAGGATCAGGCAGGCATCAGCTTCTTTTGGAAGACTCCGGCGTCGGGTCTTCCAGAACAAGAACCTCCATCTCCAAACGAAGATCTCTGTTTACCAGGCAGTCTGTGTCACTACTCTCCTCTACAGCTGTGAATCCTGGGTGACTTACAGCCGCCACATTAGGGATCTAGAGTGGTTCCATATATGCTGCCTTCAGCGCATCCTAGGAATCACCTGGCGTGACCATGTGCCTCATTCTGAGATACTCTTTAAGACCAACTGTAGGAGTATCGAGGCAACGATCACCCAGCACCAGCTACGCTGGCTGGGACATGTGGTGAGGATGCCCCCAAACCGGCTGCCTCACAGAGTGTTATATGGCCAGCTACACCATGGTCGACGCTCTGCTGGAGGGCAGAAGAAGCGCTACAAGGACCAGCTAAAGATGGCCTTAAAGAAGTGCAGGATCAGACCTGAGGCTCTGGAGGAGGCTGCTGCTGACCGGAACACCTGGCGACAGCAGTGCCTTGTGGGGACCCGTATGATGGAAGAGGACAGAACAGCCAGGAGACAGGAGAGAAGACTGAGGAGGAATGCACCTGCAGCCCCTGCTGCCACTACTACAACTTTTACATGCCCTACCTGCAACAGGACATGTGGGTCCAGGGTAGGACTACACAGCCATCAAAGGACTCACCGATAGAAGTGGACGTCATCATCGGACTCGATGGACAACCGCAAGCAAAAGCAAGTGTGTGTGTAAGTACATCGTAAAACACAAAAAAATGGATTGTATTTGCTCAAATCCAGTCTAGATTCCATCTGCTAGACAAATTATTATTCATCTTTGATGCCAATGCAACCAAGTACCTAGTTATGGAAACCTCGGGTAGTATCTCACTGGGCTGAGACAACTTGAGACTAGTTGGAGAACTGCATTCTTGAGTGAGTTTCCAAAATGTCTCCAAACATTCTCAGCATTTCTCATTTTCCTCTCCTGAGTCACAGGGTCCCACACTCGTCTTGCAGGAATTTTGAAGATGTTATTAAAAACTTGGGGATGCTGGAGGACTGTTGTTGATGGTCTATGCCCCAGGAGGGGTGGAAGGCCTAAGTAAATAAGTATAAAAAAAATTTGTGCAACAGCTTTTTCTCAAAATAGTGTCAGAGGCATTGCAGGTGTCTCAAACCTGTCTGGACCTCGTCTCGAGTGCTGAGCAGCCATTGCAGTGGTGGCCTAATGGTTAGAGATGTGGACTGTTGAGCGGAGGGTCACGGGTTCGATCCCTGGACCAGCAGGATTAGATCTGGGTGGGACAGATAACATAGCAGTGTTTGCCCCACCCTCCTTAACCCCACTGTGGTGCCCTTGAGCAAGGGCCTAAAACCCCAACTGCTCCAGTGGAGCTGCTCAGTGGCCACAGGAAGCTGCGCACCTTCTTGGTGTGAATGTGTAACTGTGTGAATGAACAGGGCGTCCTTGAAAAAGAGAGGTTGCCTCTAAATGGAACTACCATGTATAAATAAAGGTTAAACTAAAAAAAAAATAATAATTGCAAAAAAAAAAACTAAATTCTGTCTTGCGCATGTTACGAGAATGTCCTGCAACACTTGCATGACATGTATGCAAACACCCGTAGAACTTGGACCAAAAAAATTCAGTGGGAGTTTGTGCAACATTATTTCAACATTCGTGAGACAGTGTGATTCCAAGTGAAAACTGTCACAAGTTCTCGAATTTGTCTCATGTTGTTTTGTTCTTTTTAATCTCTAACTAAATGCGAGCTGTCTCAGCCCAGTGAGATACTACCTTTAGCTGTCTGAAGACAGAAACAGAACACTAGTTTGTCTTGAATCAGTAAATAATACTGGAAATACTTTTGACATGACAACAGATTTGGGTTGGTGGGTGTTGTTTTAAGATACTACAGTGGATTTCTCCAAGATATGTAGTAATATATGAACCGGGGTTTAGCTAGAGTTCATAAAGTTCAAAAGCCAGAGTTGTTGTTTCGCACCGTGCCACATTGATACCCAGCGCCGTCCGCGTCTCCTCTCCTCCCCGCTGGTCAATGTTCCTGGCAGCTTCCACCACCTCTTCCACTGTCTGGTACTCGCCCAAAGTGAATTCATGAACCACCGTGGTACCATACTGAACCACACCCACCTGCAACCAAAGACACAGTATCTCACTAACACAAACCCGTCTGTTAAAGGACATCTTTGGGAGAAAAGAAACACTCTGTGATTTTAACCAAAAGATACCAATTGAAGACCCAGGAATGAGAATAGACTGCTTTTTAAAATCTACACAAAAACCAGCATTTTATAAATTGTCCCCTCATTCACGATGTGGTTGAGGTCCCTTTGGAACCAATTACAGTTTTCAGAGGTCATGCTTTTATGGCTAAGCAAATGAGGTTTTTTTCTGATCATGTGTCAGAGGGATTGCTTAAAGAGAAGAGTTTATCAAAAAGAAATATACTAATTCAAGACAGGAGTTTTTGTTGGCTTTGATCAAGTATAGGACTTTGTTGGAATTTTCATTCTCGAGGGCATGGAAAGTAAGAGTTTACTATAAATGATTGATGCAGCATTCAGACACTAAACAAATACTAAAGTTCCACAAGAAGTAGAACTCAAAGACATATTCAGACACTACTGAGCTATTAATTTTTAGCCAATACAGGCATGCATTAGCCAGAAACTGACCTGCGTCTGACCTGGGCCAATGTAAAACTTCTGCAGGATGGTGATGAGGAAGTCCTGGACCTCATACCAGGGGTAGATGGAGTTAGAACCATCCAGGACAATGACAATGTCCATGAATGTCTCACACCCTAGAAGAAATGAAAACAACACTGAGTGCTAGATGGATGGATGGATAGATGGTTGGTTGATTGGCTGGTTTGTAGGTTGGTTGGATGTTTGATTGAGTGGATTGGTGTTAGCTGGCTGTTTGCTTGTTGAATTGATGAGTATTGAGTGGTTGGTTGGTTGGTTGGATTAATGTTGTTTGGCTGTTTGTTGGTTCTATTGATGGGTGTTGAATTGATGAGGGTGTGTGGGTGGGCATTCATTCATCTGTCAGTTCATCCGTTGACTGGTTTGAAATTTGGTTGGATGTTTCAATGGATTAACGTTGGCTAGATAGATGGGTGTTGAATGGGTGGTTGGTTGGATGTTTGATTGAGTAGATTGCTGCTAGCTGGTTGCTTGCTTGTTGAATTGATGAGTACTGAATGGCTGGTTGGTTGGATTAATGTTGTTTGGCTGTTTGTTGATTGGATTGATCAGTGTCAAATTGATGAGGGAGGGTGGGTTCATTCGTCTGTCCGTCCTTCCATTCGTCCTTCCATTCGTCCGTCCGTCCATCCGTCTGTTGACTGGTTTGAAAGTTGGCTGGATGTTTGAATGGATTAATGTTGATTGGGTTGATGTTGTTTGGCTGTTTATTTGTTGGATTGATGGATGTTGCATGGATGAGGGTAGGTGGGTGGGTTCAATTGTTCGTCGTTCGTCCATCCGTCTTTCTGTTGACTGGTTTGAAAGTTGGCTGGATGTTTCAATGGATTAATGTTGGTTGGATTGATGGGTGATGAATGGATGGTTAGTTGAATGTTTGAGTGGATTGGCATTAGTTGGATGTTTGATGTTGAATTGATGAGTATTGGTTGGTTGGTTGGTTGGATGTTTGAGTGGATTAATGTTGCTTGGCTGTTTGTTGGTTGGATTGATGGGTGTTAAATGGATGGGTGGCTGGTTGGACATTGATTACTTTGCAGGGCGGGTGTGATGGTGTGGGAGAGTCTGAAGTTGCGGCCAACCCTAGAGCAGATTCCTGTGCTGTACAGGGAACTTCCACATTCATGAGACCAGAGTGGCCCACAGGTCTGAGGACACAGAAAAATACACAAGAAAACAAATCAAAGCACATTAGGTGATATTCCACAGACTTTGCAACTACTCAGATTACTTTTGCAGGTTACGCTCCGAAAAAAGTACTACAGACCATCAGGTATTGAGAGATAGCCCACTGCTGCAGCAGAAGTTAACAGAGAAGTTGGACAAGGAATTTGAAGGAATGGACCTGGAAGATGTGAATGAATTAAATGAACGAATCATTATTACAGTTAAGAAATGTGCGGAGGAAGTTTGTCCTAGAATATACTCGGACGTGAAGAAGAAAGAACCGTGGGAAGATTTGACTCTCTCGCAAATGGTACCTGATCTGTGGAAGTGCACCAATCAAAAGCAGGTTAGAAAGCTGCAGAAATCCATCAAGCTTTGACGTAGGCAGTTAAAAAATGACTACTATAAGGAACTGGCTGCAAACATAAATTCTGCTGCTGAAGCGAGGGCAGCTGAAAAGGAATTTGCATTGGCAAAGAAGTTCAAGATATTAAAATCCAAATCTAATCATGCGATCTCGAAGTCCAAACTCAAGCAACACTTTGAAAAGCACTTTGAACAGAGTGAACTAGCTACTCCACCTGAGTTTACAAACCTGTGACTTCTTACATCTTAGTGATAAGGCCATATATATAAATGAAGAGGTACCAGACGAGGAGGAGGTTTGCAACATTTTGAAAAGCTTTAAGAACAACGAAAGCACAGGAACGGATAAGCTAAAAACCGAATATCTAAAGTATAATGAGAGTAAATACCTAATTAGGGTGAGCCTATCTCTGATGGTATTGATATGGACACTTATTAAGGTCCCTGTCTCATGGCTTCATTCCAATATTATCTGTTTATATAAAAAGGGTAAAATGAGTGTCACTGAGAACTATCGTGGTTTGTCCATTGGAGCAAATATGAGTCGTATCCTTACAAAAACCATCATAAACCTGTTTAAGGAAGCGTACGAAACACACATTAGTGAAGCCCAATATGGTTTCCGCCTGTATCGATCAACATCAGATGCAATATTTATTTTGAAGTCAGTAATTGACAAGGTTGGTGGCCCTCTCATTGTCACTTACCTGAGTTCTGTGTATGACCATGATCCTCATGATCTCCTCTTTCAAGTGCTGAGTATATGAACAGGTGCAGCGTGGCTCACTTCGATATTACAAGCAATTTACATGAACACAACAGCATCCATCAGTGGGATGAAGTCTGTTTGATGTATGTATAGGATGCCGCAAGGGAGGCCAAGAATCCTTGTCTGTTCAACTATTAGGCTTTGCGCTAAAAGTCGCAGCCAGTGAGAATAATAAGGCCTTCCCTGGCAGATGGGGAATTAATCTTGAATACAACATACCACATCTTTATGTGATGATTCGCTCTGCCTGTCTAATACTCCACAGCTGCGCGCACACCTGCTCTCTCTCATCAACAGTGCTATTTAAGCAGTCGTCTTTCTCCCTGGTCTGATGAGACCGGCACACCACTTCGTCTACCTTCAGAGTTTCCTTCTCATCATCGTAGTCCTCCAGAGGCTCCTCCTCTTCATCATCGTTCTCCTGAGAAACCTGTAATCCCTCATCGTTCGTCTGGGAGTGCTCACTCCCCCACGACAAGTAAGCCATCTTCTCCTACATCACAATTCTACACTCTGCTCTCCTGTGCACAGGCGGAGAACCGTGGCAGCGGACTTCTCCCTCCTGGTGGCGGACTGAGCCCACACTACACCTCTACAACTTCTCCACTGTCTTCACTCGCAACTAGGCCTGTAGACGCTGTCTCCCTGGCTGGAGCCTTTGGGGCCAAGACTGAGATGCTCACCATCTCATCGACAGTAAGACCTGAACATAACTGTACAATCCCTCCTGAGTTCTGACACTAATCCTCCCTGTCTCTGCTCCTCCGTAGGGTTGCCAGGCTGTATGATGCTCTGCTCACCCCGGCTGCTACATTTACACATACACGCACTCACACACACACACTCCTTACACAATAAAGATAATTGAATTCACTTTTGAGTCAGTGTCTGCTTACTGGGTCCCGAAATCATGTCACTTTATACTAATAGAGAACAGCGCTGTCAGGGCCGGCTGCGAGGAACGAAAGTTGTGAAGTGGATCTTGTATGCTGACAATGTTGCTCTGTTCTCTAAGTACATCCATGAGGCAGAAAAAGTTTTGAGTATCCTCAATGAGATGGGTAAGCATTTTGGGCTAACAATATCTTTCAAGAAAACTGACTCAAGTCAATGACCAGGCCCTTGCAAAGCAGACAACTTTGTTTTCTATAGAAGGTCATGTCATTGAGAATGTGACACAGTTTTGCTATCTTGGTCAGATTTTTTTTTTTTTTTTTTTTTTTTTTTTTTTTGTTACTTATTTGTACCCGTAGGTAGATTTGGTTTGCAGTCTGGTGAGAAGCCACCGGCTGCTGGTCGCTGCGTGCGCGAGCGCCCTAAACCTACATGTTTTTGGTAAGCGGGAGGAAACCGGAGAAATCCCGGAGTAAACCCGCGCAACACGGGGAGAACATGCAAACTCCACACAGCTCACTGTTGGTCGGGGGCTGGGATCGAACCCACGATCTCATGATCCCCGCGATCCCCCGGCCGAGGGTAAAACTGTGCTGCCACAGTGCTAAACCACTGCGCCACCGTGCATTGTTACCAATGTGGTGGACGGATGCTTTACCAAACACCGTGTTGACATAATGCACGGCTCAGGAGACACACACGCAGGCTCAGGGTAAATCCAATAGCTTTATTGACAACAAGTGTGCATGAGTGCGTGTCTGCGAGATGGGTATGTGTTGGTGATGGCGTCTGCGTCAGGCACGGGGGCAGGAAGCCGTTCAGCCGGACAACCCTATGGGAGAAGCAGAGGGAGAAGGATAACGGGCACCACACCAACACAGGAGATATGATAATGACTGTTGGCTTACTTGGTTTGGGCAGGTGGCTGGCGTTAGCAAGGGCGTAGCCCGGTAGACAGCGACCTGGAGCACCTGACGCAGCAGCGAGGAGATGATGGCTGGAGAACGTTGTCCGCCGCCGGGAAATCCACCTGTGCACAGGGGAGCAGACTGGGAGGAAAAGGTAAGAGATCCTTACTTGGTATCTTGCTTGGTGAAGGGGGTTCCTTGCAGCAAGTGATGCTGATGTGAACAGACAGCTTCAGGCCGAAGCCCAGGGCGAGGCGGCTTAAATCCTTCGCCGCTGACGAGGTGCAGGTGTGCGCACAGCTGGCGCCGCTGATGAGCGGCGAGTCGTGACACGTGTGGCCAGTGCAGTAGCTAAATTCAATGAGCTACGTAATATGCTGACTGACTGCAGAGTATCCATGTACACGAGACGAAAGATCGTAGAAGCACGCGTTTGGTCTAGACTTGTTTATGCCACTCAAGCGTGGTTCCCTAATGAGAGGCAAATTGCCAAACTTGAAGTGTGCTGGACGCAATGTCTAAGAAGTATGGTGAAAGGAGGCTGGTGCCAGAAGGCTTGTGATGATGAGAAAGACGCATTTCACTTTGTTTATTCCAATGAAGATATTTTTAAATTGACAAAGGCTATGGCCATCAAAGATTTTATCACAGTGCAGTATCTCAAGTGGATTGCTCATGTATGTAGGGGTGAAAACACCAGTCTTACGAAAAAGGCTTTATTTGCTTTGCCATCAAACAAATATTATAGAGATCCCTGGTTGAAGATCAGCAACCTGCTGGGTGTAACATCTGAACAGGCAAAAAAGGTTACCCAGTCCAAATCTGAGTTCTGCAGGATCATAAACATTCATTTTGTCCTGCCCCCATAGTGACTAATGTCATCAAATGGGGAATCGACTACTGTACTGTACTATAGACTGGACACCTCCTCAAATAGCAGCAGTTAGTTGCTGTTAGTAAAGTTAGCCATTCACTCATTCAGGGTTGTTTGTGTGTTTATTACACCCCAGGGACCAGTCATAAGATAAGATAAGATAAGATAAGCCTTTATTAGTCCCACAATGGGGAAATTCCAGGATTGCAACAGCACAGGGATAGCAACACTCAGAGCAACAATCAAGAAGACAAGAAAACAAGAGCAGCGAATATACATATGTACATATAAATATATAAATATATAAACACACAGTGCGGAGCATTGTAGCTAGATGGAATAAATATAAAACAGCATAACCGTCTGCTTAGTTAACCTACATAGTATGAATATGTACCCATACATATTGTCACCCTCTGTAGCGACCGATATTGTCCTAGTTGTATACTGGAGGGGACCATTGTGTAAGTCTATTGCGTCTTTTACATTCAATACTATTAGGTTGTCATGTTTTTGACATGGTGGTTGGACCCAGGGGACAGAAGACAGACTTGAGTTATAGTTTAACAGCTTTATTCACCCATATGTGTAATAATGGTACGTATAAGTGTGGATGTGTGAGGTGCTGGATGCGTGCTGGGGCTGAGCGAGCCTCGCTGCTGCCTGGCAACCCTAGGGACACAAAGCAGAGAGATTACTACTGCACCACAGCGGGGAATGCAATAATGAACGTTGCTTACTTGCAGGTGATGATGTGGCTTCCCTGCTTGCTCCGGGAGTGTTGGCCAGAAGGGGAGCTCGCTGCTTGGCGCCGTGAGGCGGAGGAGTGACTCTGGTGAGGTGGAGGAGTTGCACCGCCGCCAACTAGGACTGATATGCCACCTGGAGGATCCACCTGTGCACAGGGGAGGATAGCTGGACAAGGTGAGTGCGAGGTTAGCTTACGTGACGAGGCGTGGAGAGCTTGGTCAGGCGTAGCATAGGTCTGTGGCTGAGAACAAGGGACGTAGCTCTGTGATGCTGACAGACGACTCCGTGCTGAGCTGTCAGTGGGTCTGGCTCTTATAGCTCGCTGGAGATTGATGGCAGGTGTGCGCGCAGCTGGAGCTGATGACGGCCCAGCGGCCGCCATGACAGTACCCGCCCCCCCCCCCAGAGGTGCCTCCAGGCACCTGCCCCATCCTACCTGGATGCGCCCGATGAAAGTTGCGGATGAGTTGCTTGTCAAGGATCAACGCTGGGCGAATCCAGGACCGGTGTTCGGGACCGAATCCCTCCCAATCCACCAGATACTGAAGGCCCCGGCCCCGCCGGCGGACGTCCAAGATGGCGGTAACCCCCCAAGCCGGGTGGTCGTCGATCATCCTCGGTGGGGGAGATGCCGCAGGGGGCGGGCAAAGGGGATCGGAGATGAAGGGCTTCACCTGGGAGACATGATAGGTAGGGCAGATGCGCATGGAAGGGGGAAGAGCTAAGCGCATAGACACAGGGTTGATTATGCGGGTAATAGGGAAGGGCCCAATGAAACGCTTAGTCAGCTTGCGTTTCTCGGCCGGCACATTGATATTGCACGTGGAAAGTCAAACCTGCTGACCCACCTTGTACTCCAGTGCTGGTCTCCTGTGGCGGTTGGCCGTCCTGGTGTAGCTCTCCATGGTCCTGAGGAGAGCCTTGCGGTGGTGGTCCAAACCCAGCGACAGCGCCTAACGTGAGCCTGAACAGAAGGCACTGCCACCTCCTCCTCCTCCTCCGGGAACAGTGGCAGATCGTACCCCAACAATGCCCTGAAGAGGAGCTCGACGAGATGACACAGCAAAGGGCAGCCTCCAGCTCCTGATTCGCCCGTTCGCACTGGCCGTTACTTTGAGGGTGGTACCCTGATGACAGGCTTGCCGTGGACCCCAACGCCTGGCAGAACGCCTTCCAAACCTGGGAGACGAACTGAGGGCCCCGATCCGTAACGACGTCAGAGGGGATGCCATGGAGGCGGACCACATGCTGTACCAGAAGATCCGCCGTCTCCCGTGCCGATGGTAGCCCCCGAAGAGGCACAAAGTGGGCCGCCTTGGAGAAGCGGTCTATGATCGTCAGGACCGTGGTGAAGTGGTTTGAAGGGGGCAGACCTGTCACAAAGTCCAAAGCCACATGAGACCAGGGGCGAGTAGGGACTGGCAAGGGGTGGAGCAGACCGGCTGGAGGAGAAGATGAGGACTTCCCGGTGGTGCACTGTGCGCAGACCCAGAAGTAGTTGGTCACATCCCTCCTTAGCCCTGGCCACCAAAATGCCCTTTGGAGAAGTGCAATGGTGCGAGAAATCCCAGGATGACACGCTAGTTTAGAGGCATGAGCCCACTGGATAACCTCACTCCTGACCGCTGTGGGTACGAACAACCGCCCTGGGGGCCACCCCCTGGGTCGGGCTCTGCCTCCTGAGCCTTCCTCACTTGGTCCCGGATCTCCCATACGAGGGCGCCCACAATGCAGGACGGCGGAAGGATGGTCTCCTCCTGCTTCTCAGTTGTCTCCGCCGAGAACTGCCTGGAGAGGGTGTCTGGCTTCTGGTTCTTGCTCCCTGGGCAGTAGGTGATAGTAAAGTTAAATCACCCCCCCAAAAAAGGGACCAACGGGCCCAGCGGGAGTTCAGTCGTTTTGCCGTCCTCAGATATTCCAGATTTTTGTGATCGGTCCAGACGACAAATGGCTGAGCAGCCCCCCCTCCAACCAGTGTCTCCACTCCTCCAGGGCGAGCTTCCCCGCCAGCAGCTCCCTGTCACCAATGCCATAATTCCTCCAGGCGGGTTGCAGGCAGCGAGAGAAGAAGACGCACGGCCGAATCACCCCATCAACAGGTGAACACTGTGAGAGCACCGCTCCTACTCCGGAATCAGAGGCGCCCACCTCCACCAGGCACTGGAGATTAGGGTCCACCTGCGTCAGGACAGAGGACGAGGCAAACTCCTCCTTCAGTTTCTTGAACACCGCAGCAGCCTCCTCGGTCCAGCAAAAGGGGGTCTTGGGGGACGTGAGGCAGGTCAGCAGGCAGGCAATAATTCCAAAATTGGGCACAAAGCGCCGATAGAAGTTAGCAAATCCCAGAAACCCCTGCAACTGCTTTCTGGATGAGGGGGTGGGCCAGTCCACCACCACCTTAACCTTGGCTGGGTCGGGGAGCACTTGATTATGCGAGATCACGAAGCCCAAGAAAGACGTCTCCCTGACGTGGAATTCACACTTCTTGGCCTTGACGTACAGCTGGTTCTCCAGGAGGCGCTGAAGGACCCGCCTAACGTGTACCTGATACTCCTCCAGAGATCGCAAGAAGATAAGGAAGTCATCAAGGTACACGAACACGAAGGAGCCCAGGAAGTCTCGGAGGACGTCGTTGATGAGGCGCTGGAAGACGGCCGGAGCGTTGGTCAACCCAAACGGCATCACCAGATACTCGAAATGGCCGCTTGGGGTCCGGAAGCCCATCTTCCACTCGTCGCCCTCCTTGAGCCGCACCAGGTGGTAAGCGTTGCGGAGATCCAACTTGGTGAACCAAGAGGCCCCCTGGAGAGAGTCGAAGGCCGAGTTCATGAGGGGCAGCGTGTACTTATCCTTGACAGTGATCTCATTGAGACCCCGAAAGTCGATCCAAGGGCGCAGGGAGCCATCCTTTTTTCCTACAAAAAAAAATCCCGCCCCCACCACTGACAAAGATGGTCGAATGATCCCAGAGCTGAGCGATTCCTTAATATAGGCGTCCACCGCCTCCCGCTCCGGAGCAGACAGGCTGTATAACCAGCTCGACGGCAGCGGGGCACCAGCCCGGAGATTAATTGCGCAGTCATAGGGGCGGTGGGGGGGAAGGGACAGCGCCCGTGACTTGCTAAAAGCGACCCCCAGATCATGATAAATCTCTGGAACCCTAGACAGGTCAGGGGGAGGCGAAGCAGGTGGGGTCACAGATACCGATGGGGTACACGCTGCAGACTGAAGGCATGCGCTAAGGCAGAACGGGCTCCAAGAAATGACACTCCCCGCCCGCCAGTCAAATGTGGGATTATGTAGTCGAAGCCAGGGATAGCCCAAGATAACAGGGGAGGTGGAGGTGGGCAGCACCAAAAATTGAATGTCCTCCCGGTGGTTTCCTGAGATAATAACAGACACGGGGTCCGTCTGTTGAGAAACAGCCATTAGTGGGGTCTTAGACAAGGTGATTAGATTGACAGGTGGCCGGAGAGTTTGGCAGGTGAGACCCAAGCGGGTTGCCAGGTCTCCTGATATAAAACTCTGCTCAGCCCCTGAGTCAATGAGTGCATGAGTGGAGTGTTCTATGTGCTTAGAAATGAGCCGAATGGGGATGAGACAACTAGTGAGGGGCTTAGATTGGGCTACGTCCGTGAGTCCCCCTACTGTGACCCACGGACCTCCTCTTTTCCCCGATTCGTACATACAGCTACTTCATGGGAAGCACTACCACAATAATAGCACAACCCAGATCCTTGCGGCGCTGTCTCTCAGTGGCCGAAATCCCCAAACGCCCGATTATCATATCCTCCTGCCCCGGAAGTTCCTCAGACGAGGGCAGGGCCAATTGAGTTGGCCGAGAGGAGCGAGGACGCAGCGCCCTGGAGCGACTAGAGGCTCTTCGCTCGGCGGCGTGCTCCTTCAGCCTGTTGTCTAAACTTATGGTAAGAGAAATTAGTTTGTTCAACTTATCAGGCTTATCTCGTGTTGCCAATTCGTCTCTCAATTCGGAGCTTAGACTGCGGATAAAAATACTGCATAACGAGGCGTCCTCCCACCCGACCTCTGCCGCTATTGCCCGGAAGTCGACAGCAAAATCGGCAGCAGCCCTGCTGCCCTGCCGAAGGTCTAACAACCGGGCAGTTAACACAGAGTCCCGATCGGAGTGGTCAAAAACCTCGGTAAAATCCGCTAAGAATTGTTGAGCCATTACCGCATAAGCCCAGGCTAGCACTCTACCTTCTAGCAGGTTTGCGATATAGCCAATCTTGCTATGGTCAGAGGGAAAATCCCCCGGAACCCGGTGAAAAACAGTCTCACACTGTAGCAAAAATCCCAGTGCCTCCCCTAGCTTCCCGCTGAAGCGGGCAGGTGTCGGCACGGGGGTGAGACGAGTTAGGGGGGTCTGGCTAACCTGGCTAGTTGGAGGATTAGCAGGGGCGGGCAGAGCCCCAGTGGCCAGAGGAAACGCCTGGCGGCCCTCCAAACGATCCAACCAGCCGTTAATCTGTGCTAATTGGGTGAGGATGATTGTTTGCTGATAAGCTATGTGGTCTACACGAGCGTCTAAGGTGTTAAGACGGCGCATCAGCGCGCTGTCCACTGGGTCGCTTTGACGGGAGTCGTACTGACATGGTGGTTGGACCCAGGGGACAGAAGACAGACTCGAGTTATAGTTTAACAGCTTTATTCACCCAAATGTGTAATAATGGTGCGTGTAGGTGTGGATGTGTGAGGTGCTGGATGCATGCTGGGGCTGAGCGAGCCTCGCTGCTGCCTGGCAACCCTAGGGACACAAAGCAGAGAGATTACTACTGCACCACAGCGGGGAATGCGATAATGAACGCTGCTTACTTGCAGGTGACGATGTGGCTTCCCTGCTTGCTCCGGGAGTGTTGGCCAGGAGGGGAGCTCACTGCTTGGCGCCGTGAGGCGGAGGAGTGACTCCGGTGAGGTGAAGGAGTTGCACCGCCGCCAACAAGGACTGATCTGCCGCCTGGAGGATCCACCTGTGCACAGGGGAGGATAGCTGGACAAGGTGAGTGCGAGGTTAGCTTACGTGATGAGGTGTGGAGAGCTTGGCCAGGCGTAGCATAGGTCTGTGGCTGAGAACGAGGGACGTAGCTCTGTGATGCTGACAGACGACTCCGTGCTGAGCTGTCAGTGGGTCTGGCTCTTATAGCTCGCTGGAGATTGATGGCAGGTGTGCACGCAGCTGGAGCTGATGACTGTAAAGAACTGAGGTCCACACGAATAGTGGTTTCAACAAAGTTCTCTTTTAAAAACTAGGAGCGGGAACATTAACAGGCGGCAACATCAACACATCGCCATTTTCATATCTATATCACTCGGTGAAGGTCAACTCTGACCTGTGACGTCACCACAGTCTTAAAGACACACCACATATAAATATCACATTATATGACATCTCCCCCTTTTTTAGCTTTTTTTTTTTCAGAACAAAACAATTTTCAATTCAAACATTTTCCATTCCCATTTCACCCTTCCCCACAGCCCATGGCTTAATCATTGAACCACATATAACCACACTTATCACAGTGAACACGTGAATTTTTCTCTTTTTTCATTCATTTTTTTTTTCTCTCTACAAATCTAGTCTTTGCACAGGTTTAATCATTCTACCAGACCGGGTAAACAACAGTCCTTGCTTTGGGTCTGGCGGTTTGACACTGGATTCTGGTAAAATAGTGTCAGCAGCAGCTGCAGTTTCAGGCTGCTGATCGACAATCTCTGGCTGCAGGTCATTTGGAGCTGAAGAGGGTATCTCTCTGGCTGATTCAGGATCATGTTGCAAGTGACGGCGGTTGCGTCGCAAAGTTGCTCCCTGGGGTGTTTCAATAAAAAAGGAGCGAGGTGTGCTGCTTTCTCCTGTGACAACAGCGGGTGTTTTCCAGAATTTCTGATGGTCCAGCTTTGTGAGGACTGAATCTCCTGGCTTCAACGAAGATAGGGGTTTAGCTCCATGGCGCTGATTGAAGTAGAATGCCTGTTTCTGTTTCTCCATTGCATCCTTGTTCCTGACGACTTCCAGATCAGGCCATCGGGGCTGAAGATTCACTTCCAGTGTAGGAAGAGTTGTTTTGATCTTTCGACCCATAAGTAGCTCTGCAGGACTCACGCCTGTGGTGGTGCAGGGCGTTGATCGAAAGCACATGAGGGCGAGCAAAGGATCTTGCTGCTTTAAGATTCTTTTTGCTGTTTGAACTCCCCTCTCTGCATGTCCGTTTCCTTGGGGGTTGTGTGGACTTGAGGTGATGTGCAAAAAGTCAAACTCACTTGCAAACTTTTTAAATTCTTGGCATAAGAATTGAGGCCCATTGTCAGATACAACCACATCTGGACAACCAAACCTCGCGAACACTGCCTTCAGCTTTAAGATCATCTGAGAAGCAGTGGTTACTGGCAGATGAAGTATCTCGAGGAACCGAGAGAAATAGTCTGACACAACAAGGTAGGTGTGCTTGTTATGCTCACACAGGTCAACAGCAAGTCTCTTCCAGGGTCGATCAGTTAGAGGGGTTGACAAGAGAGGCTCTTTTCGCTGAGCTGGTCTCATCTCACGACACACCTGACAGGACTGGACTTTGCGTTTGATTTCAGATGAGATGCCAGGCCACCACACAGATGTGCAGGCCCGCTCTCTGCATTTTGTCAGACCTTGATGTCCATCATGTATTCGATCCAAGATGTCTGCTCTGAGCACATCCGGAATCAACATGCGGCTTCCTCTGGTGATAATTCCATCGCATTCAGACAGTTCATTTTTAATGGGAAAATAGTCTCTGATAGCTGCTGGGACATTGCCTATGTATTCTGGCCATCCTGACTTGATGTACCACAACACCAACTGTAGGTTACAGTCAGCTGCTGTAGCAGTCTTTATAGTGTCTATTTTATGTGTAGTAGCTGGCAAGTTATCAATAACTGCTGCTATGTAGCACGCTACATCAGAGTGAGTATCAGTCTTGTTTTCTACGCACTGTAGTGGACTTCTTGAGAGTGTATCAGCTACTACCAAGGTCTTTCCCGGAGCATATTCGGCTGTCGGTTTGAACCTCATAAGTCTCATAAGTAGCCTTTGGCACCGTATTGGCACATTGTCCAGGTCCTTTTTGTTCATGAGAGGCACCAAGGGTTTGTGATCTGTAACCAACTTAAAATCTTCCAGACCACAGAGGTACTTCTCGAATCTCTCACATGCCCAGACACTCGCCAAACACTCCTTCTCTATCTGTGCATATCTAGTCTCGGCCTCTGACAGACGACGTGAGCAGTATGCCACAGGTTTCCAGTTTCCATCGTGCAGTTGTAGTAGTACTCCACCTATACCATAGCTGCTGGCATCGGCTGATACGGCAGTAGGTCGATTCACATCATAGAATTTCAGAACTGGAGAAGTAGACAGAATGTCTTTGATGCGTTGAAATGCCTCCTGCTGAGAATGGTCCCACATCCACACTGACTTGGATTTCAACAGTTCATATAGTGGCTGGCCCACTGTCGACAGATTTGGGATATATTTCCCTAGGTAGTTAAACATGCCCAGGACACGCTTGAGGTCATGCACGTTCTGTGGTGGAGGGAGCTCGCGGATTGCCTTGACTTTATCAGGGTCGGGTCTCACGCCTGATTTGTCAATTTCTTGGCCCAAGAAGTGAAGCTTGTTTTGTCTAAACTTACATTTTTCTCTGTTCAGTTTAAGTCCGGCTGACTCGATCCTTTCCAGTACCTTGCTGAGACGCTGGTCGTGCTGTTCAGGAGTGTCGCCGTACACCAGTATGTCATCCATGTAGATAGCCACGCCTTCCAGGCCGTTGAGGGTTTCTGTCATTTTGCGCTGAAAAATTTCAGGAGCGCTTGAGATCCCAAATGGAAGACGTTTGAATGCATATCTCCCAAAGGGTGTGATAAAGGCTGTTAATTTACTGCTTTCTGGATGGAGAGGAATCTGCCAAAACCCGGAGGCAGCATCCAATGATGTGAATGTGGTTGCTCCACTAAGTTTTGCAGTGATTTCCTCTGCAGTAGGAAGAACATACCTCTCTCTTCGTACAGCTTCATTTAACCTCTTTAAATCGACACAGATCCGCACTTTTCCATTTTTCCTTGGGACTGGTACCATTGGCGCGCACCAATCTGTAGGATCAATCACAGCTTCAATCACATTATTCTCCTCCATACGCTGCAATTCCTCTTTAACCTTCTGCAAAAGTGGCAAAGGGACACGACGGGCAGTGTGCACTGTGTATGGCTGAGCATTCTCTTTTAACAGGATTTTAACTGGTTCTGTTTTAAGTGTTCCATGCTCACCAAATGCTTTGTGTACTTCTTCGACACGCTTCACAAGCCCCATCGACATTGCTGTATCTCTGCCCAGCAAATTGTTTGCATTATTGCCACTGATGACATACACAGGAAAAGTATATGGTTTTTCTTTGTATTCTGTGAAGGCTTGAAATTTCCCTATACAGTCCAACTGACCACCCGGGCTGCACAGTGTGACATTAGATGGCTCTAATTCCTTCTTAGGAACTAGTTCGTTAAATGTCTTTTGTCCCATAATGTTTGCATCTGCACCCGTATCAATTTTAAAATTGACTGGTGTTGTTCCAATTGTAAGCTGTATGGTCCATGGGTCATTGTTTCTGTCTGTTTTTGTGACTGCGCCCAAAAAATATGGTGTCTGGGAAACTGTCTCTTCAGTGACTTCTCTGACTGATTTACTGTGACATTTCTTTTCCCAGTGACCCACCTTTTTACACTTGTTGCATGTTGACTTCATGGCTGGGCACTTTTCAGGATCTCTGTGTTTTAATTTTCCACATCTTCCACACCATGAGTCTTTTTGCTCTCCACTTTTTCCCTTCCTTGGTTTAAATGGAGATCTTCCTCTGCCTGCTGTTTTTCCCTGGATCTCCTGCACCGTGGCGTGTGCCTCCCCCTGCTGGTGAACCTGGAGGACAACCTCCTCGGACTGGCAAACTGTTTGAATGGTTTGGGCAAGTGTTAGATCAGCCATCATCTGCAGTTTACGTGACAGCTCTTTATCAAGGATGCCCACAACAATTCGGTCACGGATATGTTCATCTCTCTTTACACCAAAGTCACAGTGTTCTGACATCTCAAAAAGGGCTCTGATAAACATTTCCACTTTCTCACCGGGCCGCTGCAGCCTCTGGTGAAAACAAGCGCGCTCATGGATCACGTTCCGTTTAGGACAGAAGTACTCGTCGTATTTTCCTAACACAACGTCAAACTTCTTTTGATCCGCTTCCTCAGTAAATGAGAATGATTTGAAGATGTTTTCAGCTTCGGGGCCCATGGCGTAAATCAGTGAACTGACCTGAACTTCGCCGTCCTCTTTATTCAGTTTTATAGCCGAAACGCAGAAAGCGCTCTTTCCAGCCCGCCCATTCATTTGGACGATGAAAAGGAAAACTTTCCGGGGGATTAAACAAGGCCATCTTACTGAAGCAGAGCGTCCGTCAAGCACTTCTGACACCATGTAAAGAACTGAGGTCCACACGAATAGTGGTTTCAACAAAGTTCTCTTTTAAAAACTAGGAGCGGGAACATTAACAGGCGGCAACATCAACACATCGCCATTTTCATATCTATATCACTCGGTGAAGGTCAACTCTGACCTGTGACGTCACCACAGTCTTAAAGACACACCACATATAAATATCACATTATATGACAATGACGGCCCAGTGGCCGCCATGACAGTTTTTTTGCTATCTCTGCGAGCAGCCCTGCTTAGGTTATACAGTCTGACAGCCGTAGGTAGGAAGGACCTGCGAAACCTCTCAGTTGCGCACCTAGGATGATGTAGTCTGCTGCTAAATGAGCTCCTCAGTGCGTTCAGTATGTCCTGCATAGGGTGGGACTCGGACTCCAGCAGAGATGACAGTTTAGCCACCATCCTTCTCTCTCCTATCTCCTCCGCTGGGTCAAGGCGCTGCCCCAGGACAGAGCTAGCTTTCTTGGTCAGTTTGTTCAGTCTCTTCCTATCGGCTGCCGTAATGCCACTGCCCCAGCAGACCACTCCAAAAGTGATGGCTGATGCCACCACCGTGTCATAGAATGTTTTCAGCAGCACCCCTTGTACACCAAAAGACCTGAGTCTCCTCAGTAGGAACAGCCTGCGCTGTCCCTTCTTGTAGAGTGCATCGGTATTGTGTGACCAGTCTAGTTTATTGTTCAGTTGAACACCCAGGTACTTGAAGGATGTCACCATCTCAATGTCTGTTCTCTGGATGTTTACTGGTGCTGTGAGGGGTTGTCCTTGCCTGCGGCAGTCCACCACCAGCTCCTTAGTTTTCTTCGCGTTGATCTGGAGGCAGTTCCGATGGCACCAGTCCACGAAGTCCTGGATAAGTCCTCTGTACTCAGCTTCATCTCCGTTGGAGATGAGGCCGACGATCGCAGAGTCATCAGAGAACTTCTGTAGATGGCAGTGTGTTGTGTTGTGTGAGAAGTCTGCAGTATAAAGGGTGAACAGGAAGGGAGCCAAAACCGTTCCCTGGGGGGCCCCCGTGCTACCGATGATCGTGTCGGACACACAGTCCCGGGTTCTCACAAACTGTGGCCGGTTAGTGAGGTAGTCCAGGATCCATGATGACAGGTGCTGGTCCACCCCTGCGCACCGCAGCTTGTCCTTCAGGATCATTGGTTGGATGGCGTTGAAAGCACTGGAGAAGTCAAAGAGCATGATCCTGCTGGAGAATTGCTGGATATTTTGGATGGTAATATGTACCGTTTATGATGTTGGCTAATTGTCAGCGCTTTCTTAACCTTATTACTTGGAATGTTAAGGGCCTTAACCACCCAATTAAGAGGAAAAAAATTTTGGCGTTTATTAAATCAAAAAAAGTGGATGTAGCGTTGCTTCAAGAGACCCACCTCACTAAAACAGAATCTAAAAAACTCTGTCGGGACTGGGTGGGCCATGGGTTTTCGTCTTGCGGTAATAGCCAGAGCAGGGGGGGTAGCAATCCTTTTTCATAAACATTTGCAGTTCAAGTGTCTAAAAGAGGTTAGTGATGATGATGGACGACTCCTTATAATTCTTATAGAAATTCAGGGCCATAGGATGATACTCGCTAATGTTTATGTACCAAATATAGTTGATTGTGCATTTTTTGCACAATTGGAACACGAATTAAGCGAAATGGGTAATTATCCCATTTTAGTAGGTAGGGATTTTAATCAGGTCATGGACAATATTTTAGATCGGAGCACCCCCTCACAGCGTTCATCTAAATCTGGCTCTATATTGAAAGACATGTGCAATGCAATTGGTTTGGTAGATGTTTGGCGGCTTTTTAATCCGTCCACAAGGGATTACACTTTTTATTCCACTGCTCATAATGTGCTTTCCAGGATTGATTATTTTTTAATGTCAAAATTTTCTGTCTCTTCTGTAAATTCGAGCTTCATTGGTAGCATAATACTGTCAGATCATGCCCCTGTTTTTTTACATATGATCCCACCTTGTCAGTTGAAAAAAAATTCTAGATGGAGGCTTAATTCAAGCTTTCTTTTTAATCTAGATTTTGTGTCCTCTTTGAAAGCAGAGATCTCCTTATATCTTGAGACAAACTGGGATTCTGCTCCCTCTGCCAGTGTTACTTGGGAGGCCTTTAAGGCATTTATTAGGGGACATATTATTCAATATGCATCTTTTAAAAAGAAAACTAACATTGCTAAACAGATTGATTTGGAGAGGAGAATAGCTATATTAGAGACTTCATTCAAACAAGACACAAATTTAGTAAATTTGTCACCCCTTCTGAAGCTTAAGTATGAGCTGAATTCAATTCTAACACAAAAAGTTGAATTTTCCCTATTTCGTCTTAGGCATAAACAATTTGAGGAGGGGGATAAAGCTGGCAAAATGCTGGCTAGATATATTAAAATGAAAGAAGCTCAGTGTACTATATCTGCTATTAGGACACAGGATGGTACTTTGGTGTCAGACTTAAATGAAATTAATGGTGCTTTCAGAGAATTTTACACCTCGCTTTATTCTTCTGAAATGGAGGCTGGATCTCAAGAGATCTATGCATTTTTATCATCCCTATCTTTGCCCTCCCTAACGAAGGAACAAATAGATTTACTTGACGCCCCAATTACTAAAGAGGAAATTGTGAAAGTTATTAAGAGCCTCCCGACTGGAAAGGCACCGGGCCCTGACGGATTCACTGCAGAATTTTACAAGGCCTGTGTTGATGAGCTTTCTCCTTTACTTTTAGAAATGTTTGCGGAATCCTTTGAACAAGGCCATCTGCCCGCTTCTTTAACAGAGGCTTTCATTTCGCTTATTTTAAAAAGCAATAAAGATCCGTTAGAATGTAAAAATTATAGACCAATTAGTCTTATAAACTGTGACTGTAAAATTCTCTCCAAAATTTTGGCATTAAGATTAGATAAAGTAATGATATCTCTTATAAATCCTGATCAGGTGGGTTTTATTCATTCCAGGGGTGCGGCAGACAATATTAGGCGATTTATTGATATCATATGGTTAGTTCAAAATGATCCTTCACTTGCACATCTCTCTCCAGTGGCAGCCCTCTCCCTGGATGCTGAAAAAGCATTTGACAGGGTTGAGTGGCAGTATCTCTTTGCAACTCTAGAGACCTTTGGTTTTGGTTCAAAGTTTCTTTCTTGGATTAAATTACTATATAATGAACCTAGAGCTTCAGTGATATCAAATCGAGTTACATCACAGTCTTTTAGACTTTATAGGGGTACGCGCCAGGGCTCCCCTTTAAGTCCCCTGCTTTTTGCTTTGGCATTAGAACCATTAGCTGTTGCTATCCGCAAAGACGGCAATTTTCCAGGTATTCAGGTCCATGGCAGTACCCATAAGATAATGCTGTATGCTGATGATGCATTGGTACTGATTACACAACCTCAAAAATCAATTCCAGCTCTCCTTAAAATTATTAACCAATTTTCACGTTTGTCTGGTTATAGAGTTAACTGGATAAAATCAGAAATTCTCCCTCTAACATCTTATTGCCCTAAAACACTGTTTACATTTGGTCAAAATATAGGCTTCTCTTGGCCAAAATTAGGAATTAAATATCTTGGCATCCTGTTTCCTCACACTTTATCAGATCTGATTCAGATTAATTTTGAGCCCTTGCTTGAAAAATTTAAAATAGACATAGAAAGGTGGTCACCTCTTTTTTTGTCTCTCTGGGGCAAGGTCAATGTTATTAAGATGATTTGTGCACCCCGATTTAATTACCTTCTGCAATCTCTTCCTCTTAGGATCCCAGTTAGGTATTTTCGACAATTTGATAGGTTGTGCAATAAGTTTTTATGGAATGGTAAGCGCCCTAGATTAAAGTTGAAGAGATTGCAGAAGTCTATAGATTCAGGAGGTTTGGGGGTCCCAGATTTGGTTTTATATCATTACGCTTTTAGTCTTAGACATTTGATTCATTGGGCTCTCCCCCCTGAGAGAGCTCCCCCTTGGTTTTATTTGGAGAGTTACTTGAGCAGCCCTCTTCCCCTAGTACATCTAATCACAATTAAACTTTCTTCTGAATTTCAGTCGCATCCTATTATATCCTTTTTACAATACGTTTGGAAGAGAGTTGCTTCTATACTAGAGTTTAGCTCTCATCTTCATTCTATGGCTTCTATTTGGCTTAACCCAAGTCTCCATATTGGAAAATCCCCATTTATGTGGAAAATCTGGGTGAAAAAGGACATCTTGATGTTAAAAGATCTATATGAAGGGGGAGCTCTCAAATCATTTGATGTTCTACGGGCACAGTATGGACTACCACAGAATCAGTTTTGGAAATATTTACAACTTCAACATCTGCTGTGTCAAGTCTTTGGATCTATAACTACCCCTCCTCCTGATGTAGATTGGCTCATCCAGGCTTTGAGTTCCTGTGGCAAAAGATCTAAGGCCTCAAATTTCTATTTAATGCTCCTTAAGAGCTCAAATAAAGACTCTACATTCCTTAAACACGTATGGGAAAAAGATCTGAATTCACAATTTACTGATGTTGAATGGGCAAATATTTTAAAGAATGGGAAGAAAGTGTCTAGGGAATTGAAAACCAGACTTGTTCAATTTAAAATTTTGAATCGATTTTACTGGACACCTCGTAAAATGTTGAGAGCGAATCTCATTCACTCTTCAAGCTGCTGGAGATGTCTACAGGGGGAGGGGACATTAATCCATATGATTTGGAGTTGTTCGGTTATACAAGACTTTTGGTTGCAGATCCATAGACATATTATGACAATTGTTAAGCAAGAAGTGCCATTTACTCAGAGACTTTTTGTCCTTGGGGATCCATCAATGATTCAGGACCCAATCTCTGATGCCGAGTGGATTCAGACTGCTTTGATGCTGGGCCGAAAGTTGATCACTTTTTACTGGAAATCTTCCTCTGCCCCACCCATAGCTCAATGGCTCAGGGAGTTGGGCAAGCTTGCTGCACTAGAACGCCTTTCATATAAACTTTTGGACAAGATGGACAGCTTTTATAATAAGTAGGGACCCTTTCTTACCTTTATAGGTGTAGTAGATTAAGCTAATCATCTTAAGAGTATTAGGGTGGAAATGGAATGTTTTATCCTCTCACTGGGTATACTTCCTTTTTTTTTTTTTTTTTTTTGTTTGTTTGTTCCTGTTTTATTTTCTAAATTGAAAACCCAATAAAAATTCAAATTACAAAGAACATGATCCTCACCGCATTCCCGGGCTTCTCCAGGTGGGACAGAGGAAGGTGAAGGAGGAAGATCACCGCATCCTCCACCCCAATACCATGCTGGTAGGCGAACTGGAGTGGATCCATCGCTGGTCCCACCAGGGGGCAGAGGTGAGCAAGGAGCAGTCTCTCCAGGGTCTTCATCATGTGGGACGTCAGGGCCACTGGTCTGTAGCTGTTCAGATCTTTGGGGTGGGAAGTCTTTGGTACAGGTACCACACAAGATGTTTTCCACAACTGTGGTACCCTCCCCAGCTTCAGACTCAGGTTGAAGATGAGCTCCACAATCCCACACAGCTGGTCTGCACAGGACTTGAGGAGCTTTGCGCTGATGCCGTCCAGTCCCGAGGCCTTCCTCGCCTTGATCTTCCTCAGCTCCGTCCTCACCTGGGTCTTAGTGAGGGTCATGTTGGGGGGCTGTGTGTTGGGAGTGGGGGGGTGTTGGTGGAGTGGGGTGTGGGCAGCAGGACTTGATGTCTTTAGAGGCAGCAGTGGTTGTTGTGCAGTCGGGTGGGGAGGGCGGTTGGTCAAACCTATTAAAAAATAGGTTCAGATTGTTCGCCCACTCCCTGCCCCCTGTGGCCTGGGGGGAGGTATTCTGGAGCCCAGAGATGGTTTTAAGGTTTCTCCAGACCCCACCGATGTCGCTCTGTTGCAGCTTGTCCTCCATCTTCTTCCTGAAGCTGTCCTTGCCTTCTCTGATCTTCCTCCTCAGCTCCCTTTGTACGGACTTCAGCATCTCCCTGTTCCCCGACCTGAAGATCCTCTTCTTCTCTCTCAGAAGTGTTTTTATCTCAGGGTTGATCCAGGGTTTGTTGTTCAAGCAACACCGTATGGTCTTGGTGGGTACGGTGTTGTCCACACAGAAGCTGATGTAGTCCATGATGGTGTAAGTGAGGCCATCGATGTCCTCACCATGTGGATCACAGAGCTGCTCCCAGGCAGTGGTTTCAAAACAGTTTAGAGCGTCCATTGCCTCCTCAGACCATAACTTCACTGTGCGCATGACCGGAGGTTGTCTGTGCACTAGAGGTTTGTACACCGGCAGGAGATGAACCAAGTTGTGATCCGATCTCCCGAGTAGGGCGAGTGGTGATGAGGTGTACGCCTCCTTAGTGTTTGCGTAGAATAAGTCCAGTGTTTTATTGTCTCTAGTGTGGCATGTGACATACTGGGTCAATGTGGGTAGAATGGGAGACAGTGAAATATGGTTGAAATCGCCTGAGATGAGGAGAAGAGCATCTGGGTGTTCTGTCAGCAGCCTGCCAGTTACTGAGTGGATGACGTCACACACTGTCCCAGCGTTTGCCGTCGGATTTGCATAAATAACAATGCAGATCACGTGTGAGTATTCCCTCGGGAGATATGTAGGCCGCATGCTAACAGCTAGCATCTCCATGTCTTTGTTGCAGTGTTGTTGTTTAACCGTGATATGTCCCGGTCTGCACCAGTTGTTATTGACATACATCATCACTCCTACGCCCCTTGCCTTCCCACTGTCTGGTGTTCGGTCTGCCCGTATTGCGTGGAAACCCTCCAGTTCAATGTTAGCATCTGTTGCTAGTTCTGTTAGCCACGTCTCCGTGAATAGCATCAGGCTACACTCCCTGTATATGCTATCGTATTGGGAGATAGCCGCTAGCTCATCTGTTTTTCTGAGTAGCGATCGTACATTCTCCATAATAACGGATGGGAGGGCGGGTCTGTACCTTATATTCCTCGCCCGCCGTCTTATTCCAGCACAACATCCACGCCATTTCAGTCTTATTTCTCCTGGTATGTCGAGTTTTTGCGTTAGCATCGTGGGCCAGTTAAGTGCTAACAGCTGGTCCCTATTGTACTGCCTCCTGCAAGAAACAGTGGCTCCGTCCGCTGGCTCAGGAGACATTTGGGCGATCTACGTGTCTGTGATGGATCAAGGTGTCGCCAAAACAGAAAGATTAGCAAGAGAGCCAGATAGTAAATAGAAATAGGAAGAAATTGATCCGCTGTTGCAAAAAGGCAGCCTACTCGTGTGGCGCCGGAAGTGACAATATGATATATGCTATCAACCACACAGACCCCAACACACCCGTCTCTGATAATGCTTTATTTGGGCTTTTAAATACTCATATTCAGACAATATTTCTTAGTTTGTTACTTAGTCTGACAAACGAAGCTTAAAGCTAACGTAGATCTGAAAAGCTCCTAGTGTCATGGCTGGAGTCAATGTCAGTTTAAATCATCTGATTCTGGTGGATGTGTTGATGTGTAGTGAAGAATCAAATCACAATGACTGGGGGACGAAATCACAAAGAATCATACAGCAACAATAATATCATGAAATGTATGACTCACCACCAAAGCTGCTGTCTTTGGGTTGGAGGTCAGCGTCATTCCCAGCCTCATCTTGTCTTTTCCTCTCTGACACGTTGTTCAGAGAAAGTCTCCCTGTTCACAGTCCAAACATATACATATTTGTGTTTTTATTATTTTATTTTCAAAAAACATGTTGTACTTCAGAAGAATAAGACTTCCCGGGAAACTTCGACCTCCAGCATACCAAGCAAGCCGCCTTCACCGCTACACCACATACTGTTCCAGCTCGGTCTATCTCAAAACATATATGTTATATTGAAAGGGATTCCAAGCAGCTGTAGAACAATATTTAAAATTTAAGGTGTGCTATGCAATGGCCCTCATGCAAGAACAGTTAGTACTAACAGATTTGTTCGTAAATGTAGGGTATGATCAATTTACATGAACTTGTGGGAGTCACCAATCTGTTAGTATCCTGAAATTTAGTACAGTTCCAAGATTTATGAGTAATCCAGACCAGTTATGAGAGTTTTGTGTAAATATTTTGCAGTTATTCTAGCCTTAGTTTTCCCTAAATGGCTCTATATTGTGTTTCTCTGAATAAAGTATAAATAGTGCAAACCCTAAAAATTTAATATTTAGTTGACAAGATTTTATACTTTGATCCAACTTATAATTAAAATGTAAATAATGAGAAGCAGTTCATCAGATCATTGTTTTGTTCATCAGGACCCTGAACTCAGTCCACCCACCCACCCCCTCCAGACCGTAATGCACTCACCCGCACAATAACTACCTCAGTGGTTGGCACAGAAAGACTGGCACACCAAGAGTAATATATCTGCTGCTGTATGTCTCTGCACTTTACTGCAATCATTCTTCTTCTTCTTCCTTTAGATTGATTAGTGGTTGGCAACCAGCTTACAGGTACATTACCGCCACGTACTGAATTCTATATCATCATTCTATCTGGTCAGGAGCGTACAAATGCCATATCTGCTGCTGTCTGTTATTGCAATACTGATCATGTGCAGTCCTATCTGTCACTGTCTGCACCTACACTACCGCATTGAACTTGCAACTACAAGTATTACTGCTCTACTTTTCTGTATATAGGATTGCTGGGTTTCATTGTTTATCTTTATTTGCACTATGGGATATCTAGGTCTATCTTTTGTCGCCACTTGCACTACGGGTAGCATTACTGTACACAGACTGCTGTTGTTGTTTTTCCAGCCTTATTCCTTTTTCTTTTTTTTTTATATTGCACACACCACTGAAGAAAAAGAAACACCATTTCAATTCTCCTGTATGTCCTGTACGTATAGTAGCTTTGACAAATAAAAAAATCTTTGAATCTTTGAATCAGTATCATTCAATCATTCCAAGTTTTTTTTTTCTTAGATTTGAAGCCCTTTTTGTGAAAGAAACCTCCTTATATAGTAGCTTTAGGGCATTAATTATGACAATCTTCAACACTCGTGAACATGCACTCACTTACACACAGGTGAAATTCACACACTTTTGTAGGACATACGTACAAGCATTTGGTGAATCTAGAGTGGCTTGTTTGTATTAATGCAGCTTACTGACAATACGCAGGATTTACACACACTAACATGAGGTTTTCAAATGCACAGAAGAGGCATGTTGTACTTCAGAAGAATCACTCTTTGTTTACCAGACAATCACCTTAACCACTACACCACACAACCACTTTAGGTCACAATGACTTTGTCACACACTAACAAAATGTTCCTTTTGTCAAGACACAAAGGATGATATTTCATATAGATGGGGGTTTTTTGGCATATGAACAAAACTACACAAAATTTGGTGCAAATTCTAAAGAATACAGTTGCAATTGTGAGTGTGACATTTCATTAAGTTTGGATCACTACATTACAAGATGAATCAGAAAATACATGCCAAACAGAAAGTGCACAACTTGATGGACTGTAGATGATTCATGATAAATTTCAAGCAATTTGGATGAACGACCTTGGAGGAGCTTATTTTTGTCATATTCAGGTGGGCGCGCACTCCCCCTCCCTTCCTGCCAAGATTTTCCCTGGCTCCACAGGCAATCACTGCACCTGCATGATAAGACGCACCTGCTACCTCTTCCCTGCCAGCACTTATAAGGACCAATTCTTCAATACTTCAGCGCTGGCCTCATTGGGTATACTGCCTTTAAACAAGCAAGTATCTGTTTATTCACTCTCTGTAGAATTACTACACAGAGTTACAGAAAATAATTTTTTTGTAAATTATCTGGTGTTTTTTCAACTGATTTAAGCCAATTTTGCACCGCTGAATCCAAAAATGACATTCATTTCTCTCAATCAGGTGCTAAGTAAAAACCTATACAGTGATCCCTCGCTACTTCGCGCTTCACCTTTCGCGCCCTCAGTGCATCGCGGATTTTTCAAAAATATTCATCAAAAATTCAAAATTGAGAAATAATGGGCGGGCGCTAGCAGAAGGCAGGGAGACTACATTAGACCATCAGGTAATCAACACGGAGAGCCGCACAGCTCAAAAAATCCACCTCTCTGTTCGCTGTTCTCGTGTTGGCTCGGAAATATCGCAAGCTGATTGGCCAAGATGTTTCACCCCGCAAGCTGATTGGCCGAGACGTTTCACCCACCTCCTCTCCCTGCCGAGCGCCCATGAAGGAAGGAAGACCGCATTCATTGCTCTTTATCGCTCGTGTTACTTTTAGTCTCGCCGCATGGAACTTTTTGCTGTTCTCTTGTGCCATTTTGTGCGAAATAGTCTTCCCGTCAAGCCACTACGCCGCCTCCTGCAGCTGCCCTCGACGATCCTGCGCCTCCAGCACCTGACGATGAGGCGTCACCTGAGGAGCAGTAAAGCTCTCATTAACCTGTGCAGTAAATCATTTTCATCTTGAGTTACGTATCTTGTTATAAGAATAAAAGAGTTCTAAAAACATATTTATGTACACTTTATTTACATCTACGAATGTATGTACACGTACACACACACACACACGTATCATATGAGAGAGAGAGAGTGAGCGAATGAACGTACGTATTATTTATGGATGACGTCATTAGGGGTGACGCTACTTCGCGGTTTTTCACTTTTCGCGGTCGGTTCTGGAACCCATTAACCGCGATAAGTGAGGGATCACTGTACTTACTTAGTACTGTGCATGTACTTACCTTTATATAAAGGTAAGTGCATGTAAATTGAATGTTACGTCATCATTGTTCAAAATTCAGAGAATTTCAAGACATAAAAAAGAATTTTGCATCATATAAAGCAAAAATACCCGTACATGTAAACAAAAACGTATAAAACAACATGTGGCCATAATTCAAAACGTTGACCTGATTGAGCAAAACCGATGTGATTTTTGGATTCAGCACATTAAAATTGTCCTAAATCAGCTAAAAAAAAATTAGACAATAAATTTGGTGTTGACCAGTGTTATTAAATTCCTTTCGCTTCTCCTCCTCTTCCAGGTTGCTGCCATCCTCATGGTGTGTCTCCAGGGTTCGCTGTGCACTCACCTGCCCCATCATCATCATCACCACTTCAACTGCCTCATTCCACCCGGTCAGACACCTCACCCAGCTCTACTCCTGTTACAATTCGCTCTCGCCTGTCTCCCGCTTCAGCTGCGCGCACACCTGTGCCTCATCAATCTCGGGCTATATAGCCCGCTCCGCCTGGAGCCTCGGTCTGGAGCTGTCTGCTCTTCTACGCTCATCTCTCCAGCACACGCCAACTCCCTGACGGCCTGCGCTCCTTGGATAATTCCTCTTCTAGCACGTAAGCTAATCATCCACTCACCTTCTCTCCAGTCTCTCCCCTGTGCACAGGTGGATCCTCTGGTGGTGGATTATCCTCCCTCATCCTCGCCATCTCTCTCCTCACCGCGCCGAGCGCGCTCAAGGACACTGTCTTCCAGGCAGGAGACCTGCGGCTTAAGCCAACGCCAGCCACATTACCACCTGCAAGGTTGCCTGGCTGTACGGCGCTCCGCTTCGCCCTCGACGCATCCCGTCCTCCAGCAACACATTATACCCCACACACACGCACTCATACACCTGTTGTTGGCACAATAAAACTATTGAATCACACTCGAGCCTGTGTGCATGTTCCCTGGGTCCGACCTTATGTCAGTACGGCTCCAGCAGAGCGGCCCGGCGAACAGCAGGCTCGCACACTGACTTAACACTCTCAAGGCTCGAGTGGATCAAATCACTCACCAGCAGCAGGTAATCCTTAACCAATTAACTCAGATTAACCGCCGGCTGGACCGTCTGGATCCCCAGCAGGCGTTCCCTCCAGCTCAGCGAGCCAGCTCCCGTTGGTCTCCCAGCTAGCCAGGCTCACCCGGGGCCGCCCACCCGGCTCACTCCTATTCCTACGCCCACACGCTTCAGTGGGAAGCTCGGTGAAGCTTGGGGGTTTCTCCTCCAATGTGAGTTGGTGATCCAGCGCGTCCCTGGGGACTTCCCGACTGATCACAGCCGAATCGGGTACGTGGCGAACCTTTTGGAAGGGCGAGCGCTAGCTTGGGCCTACGCCGTGACGGCGAGGCCCAGCTACGTGAACCTCACCTATGCCCAGTTCATGCACGACTTTAATGAAGTTTTTGATCATTCGGACCGTGACAGTGTACTAACCACCTGGCTGCTAAACCTATGCCAGGGTAGTCGGTCGGCGGCCGATTACGCTGTCGACTTCCGGGTGGTAGCAGCGGAAGTTGGGTGGGGGGATGCTGCCCTCTGCAGCATTTTCGCCCATAGTCTGAGCCCTAGCCTCCGGGATGAGCTGGCCTACCGGGATCTGCCGAAACGGCTCTCCGAATTAATTTCTCTAGCTGTCAGTCTCGATAACAGATTGAGAGAGTGGGCCGCCAAGCGGAAGTCGTTCAGCTGCTCGAGCAGAGCGTCCTCCCGCACCTCTCAACCTCGCCCCCTGGCGTTGCCCGTGCCAGAGTCCGCCGACGAGCCGGAGGCGATGTTGATTGGGTGGGCCAAGCTTCCGCTGGCGGAGAAACAGCGCTGCCGGGAGCTGGGCTTCTGCATGTACTGCGGAGTCGACCAGCACCCCGTGGAATCTTGCCCGATTAAGCCAAAAGGGGGAGTCCGCGAGTCGCTGTAGGGGGCCTCGCGGACTCATCCCAGTCTAACTCCCTATCAAAGTGTCTTCTGCCAATCAGGTTCTGTCACACCCCCACTGAACACCTCACTCACGCACTGGTGGACTTGGGGGCGGAACAGAGCTTTATTTCAAAGAGCCCGGCAACCCGCCTGGGCATCCCCTGCCAAGCTTTGCCGATTCCTCTCAATCTCGTCACCCTCTCTAAGACACCCCTGGAGAGGGTTACACACCGGACAGTCCCAGTCCCTGTCATCATTTCCGGGAATCACCGAGAGGACCTCAGCCTATTCGTACTGCCCACCTCGGCTGCCCCCGTCATTCTGGGTTACCCCTGGCTGCGCCTCCACAACCCGGCCTTCGACTGGCGATCTTGAAGTGTCCTCTCCTGGAGCTCCTTTTGTTTGGGCGCCTGTCTCTAGTCCGCTGCCTGTGCCCCTTCGCTTCCTCTCTCCTCCTCCAATTCCCCCCCTCCAGACCTCTCCAAGGTGCCTCCGGAGTTCCACGATCTCGGGACTGTCTTTAGCAAGTCCAAAGCGCTGTTCCCCCCCCCCCCCACTGCCCATATGACTGCACCAAACCTCCGCCCGGGGGCGCCCTTACCATCTAGTCGCCTGTACAGCTTGTCTGCTCCAGAGCGGGAGGTCATGGACACCTACATAAAGGAATCGCTCAGCGCTGGCATCATTCGTCCCTCCTCGTCCCCAGTCGGAGCAGGGGTTTTTTTCGTCGATAAGAAGTATGGGTCCCTTCGGCCATGCATTGACTTTCGGGCCTTAAATGACATCCCGATCAAGGACAAATACACACTATCACTGATGGACTCCGCCTTCGACTCGCTCCAGGGGGCTTCCTGGATTACAAAGCTGGACCTCCGCAGCGCATACCACCTCGTTCAGATCCGGGAGGGCGATGAGTGGAAGACGGGGTTCCAGACGCCCAGCCGCCATTTTGAGTATCTTGTCATGCCATTTGGGCTCACCAACGCTCCGGCCATCTTCCAGCGACTAATTAACGACGTCCTTCGTGACTTCCTGGGGGTTTTCGTCTTCATCTACCTGGACGACATCCTGATCTTCTCCCGGTCTCGGGAGGAGCATCAGGTCCACGTGAGGCGGGTCCTCCAATGTCTCCTGGAGAACAGACTCTACGTGAAGGCAGAGAAGTGCGAATTTTATGCTGACAAGACCTCCTTCTTGGGCTTTATTGTTTCTCACAATCAGATCATCCCTGATCCTGCCAAGGTCAAGGCGGTAGTAGAGTGCCCCCCCCTTCATCCAGGAAACAGGTCCAGCAGTTCCTGGGGTTTGCCAACTTCTACCGCCGCTTCGTCCCCAAATACAGCTCCATCGCTTCTCCCCTGACCCGCCTCACCTACCCCAATGTGCCGTTCCGGTGGACAGAGGAGGCTGCATCGGCCTTCGCAGAGCTGAAGACGGAGTTCTCCTCCTCCCGCATCCTGACTCAGGTGGACACCGCGCTACAGTGCCTCGCCGACATGGACGCCTCTGACACAGGGGTGGGGGCGGTGCTGTCTCAGCGCTCTCCGGTGGACGGGGTGGTCTGCCCCTGCACCTTCTTCTCCCGGCGCCTGTCTGCTGCGGGGAGGAATTACGACGTCAGCGACAGAGAACTCCTAGCGGTAAAACTCGCACTGCAGGAGTGGCGTCACTGGCTGGAGGGGGCAGCACAACCTTTTGTGGTCTGGACAGATCACAAGAACCTGGAGTACCTGAGGACGGCCAAGCGCCTGAATGCCCGCCAGGCGCGCTGGTCCCTGTTCTTTGGCCGCTTCAGGTTCACCATCACCTACAACCCCGGCTCTAAGAACGCCAAGCCGGATGCGCTGTCCAGGCAGTTTGCCCCAGAGGCCCCCGAAGAACAGGAACACACCATCTTGCCGGCCTCATGCATCGTGGGCGCCGTCTCTTGGTCTATCAAGGACAAGGTCCGTAGGGCGCAGGAGGCCGAACCGGACCCCGGCGGCGGCCCAGCGGGGAAGTTGTTTGTGCCATCATCTGTCCGGGGTGACGTCATCCATTGGGCTCACACCTCTAAGCTCGCCTGTCACCCTGGGATCTCCCGGCTGGTGGAGCTCCTCCAGAGGTCTTTCTGGTGGCCGGGCCTCCGGGACGACGTCGCCAATTATGTCCACGCCTGCCCCCAGTGTGCTACTGGTAAGACTTTGACCTCTCCTCCAGGGGGGCTCCTCCATCCCCTGCTGGTCCCCGGAAGGCCCTGGTCCCACGTAGCCTTGGATTTTGTCACCGGTCTCCCGACGTCTAGCTCCTTCGACACCATCCTGACCATTGTGGACCGGTTCTCGAAGGCTGCCCACTCCGTGCCACTCCACGGCCTCCCTACAGCGCGGGAGATGGCAGATTTGTTGGTCCAGCACGTCGTAAGGTTACATGGGATTCCGGTGGATATCGTCTCTGACCGGGGGCCACAGTTCGTGTCCAGGGTCTGGAGGTGCTTCTGCAACGCCTTGGGGGCTACGGTGAGCTTGTTGTCCGGTCACCATCCCCAGCCCAACGGGCAGTGCGAACGCACTAATCAGGAGCTGGAAGCCGCACTGCGCTGCGTCACCGCCTCCAGTCCTTCCTCCTGGAGCACCCATCTGCCCTGGATAGAATACGCCCGTAATTCAACCCTGTCATTGGCCATCGGGATGTCTCCCTTCCGGGTGTCTCTGGGCTACGACCCTCTGCTGTTCCCTGAAGAGGAGGGTGAGGTGGCAGTACCATCTATTCAGGCTCATCTAAGGTGCTGCCGGCGCCTTTGGACCGCGATTCGCCAAGCGCTTTTATGCACGGTGGCGCGCAACTCCAAAACAGCGAATCGTCGCAGGAGAGCCGCTCCCCACAATCAAGTGGGCCAACAGGTATGGTTGTCCGCGCAGCACATCAACCTGAAGGCCGAAAAGAAGAAGCTGGCCCAGCGCTTCATTGGACCTTTTCCCATCATCAAGGTAATTAATCCGGCGGCTGTGCGTCTGGCTCTCCCCCCCTCCCTCCGTGTCTGTCCAACGTTCCACGTCTCCCAGATTAAACCCCTGGTGACTAACCCACTCTGTCCTCCTCCTAGGGCTCCACCCCCTCCTGTGATGATCGATGGCAATCCGGCGTGAAGAGTCAATTCCATCCTGGACTCCCGCCACCAGGGTCGCGGCCTGGAAAATCTGGTGGACTGGGAGGGGTATGGCCCTGAGTGGAGATCCTGGGTGCGCCCGTCGTTTGTACTGGACAAACGCCTCATCACGGAGTTCCACCGGGTGTACCCAGGTAAGCCAGCGCTGGGAGGCGCTGCTCGGGGGGGAGAGTACTGTTACAACTCGCTCTCGCCTGTCTCCCGCTTCAGCTGCGCGCACACCTGTGCCTCATCAATCTCGGAATATATAGCCCGTTCCGCCTGGAGCCTCGGTCTGGAGCTGTCTGCTCTTCTACGCTCATCTCTCCAGCGCACGCCAACTCCCCGACGGCCTGCGCTCCTTGGATAATTCCTCTTCTAGCACGTAAGCTAATCATCCACTCACCTTTCTCTCCAGTCTCTCCCCTGTGCACAGGTGGATCCTCCTGGTGGCGGATTATCATCCCTCATCCATTGCCATCTCTCTCCTCACCGCGCCGAGCGCGTATCAAGGACACTACCTGCGGCTTAAGCCAACGCCAGGCCCACATTACCACCTGCAAGGTTGCCTGGTTGTACGGCGCTCCGCTTTGCCCTCAACGCATCCCGTCTCCTGCAAACATTATATCTGCACACACGCACTCATCCACCTGTTGTTGGCACAATAAAAACTATTGAATCACACTCGGCCTGTGTGCGTGTTCCCTGGGTCGACCTTATGTCAACCTCTTGCCCACCCAGTATCCTCGCCTGGTTCGCAGTTTCATGCTGATGTTC
The DNA here is from genome assembly GCA_020510985.1 of Pholidichthys leucotaenia. Classification (NCBI taxonomy): domain Eukaryota; kingdom Metazoa; phylum Chordata; class Actinopteri; order Cichliformes; family Pholidichthyidae; genus Pholidichthys; species Pholidichthys leucotaenia. The sequence continues at coordinate 442,953,613 of CM035840.1, forward strand.
CAACTGCCGGGTTTTCAGCTCATCCCACGTGAGTGCTGTCCTATTTTCCCTTTACCTGTCTTCCTCCTGTTCTAACTCGCTCTCATCTACCCTTACAGACTGAGTCCTCCTCTGGCGAGTGGCGTCTTTCTTTAATGAAGCTCCCTTTTTGAATCAATAAATTGTGAAAACTAGTTTGTCTGTGTGCTTTGTGTGTTTACTCTGGTGTCGTTCCCTGCACGTGAGCTGTTTAATCTTGCCAATCATGACAATTTTACCTTCACGTGCACATTTTTGAAAATATGGTGCAGAAAACTTCGCTTTTTGACCATAAGACCAGTGGAGAAAAGTTTTGGAAGATTTCAGAGATTAAAATAATGAAAGAATTTTGAGTGTAGGCCCAGACGTTCTTTAGATATTTGCAAAAACATGGAGCTGATCATTATAGCATGATATGGATTTTTTTAAATACGTTTCTTTCTGTTGTTGCTCACCCAGGTTGAGGCGGCTGCAGTTTGCAGAGTTTCTAGAGTCCAGTGGACATCTGTATACATCACCGGTCTGCTGCTTCCCTGTGGAATGGAAGGGGGCTCCAACCAGCAACCTGGGAACCAACACAGCATGGAAAAGCTTGGATGACTTGTAATTTCCTGCTATTAAATTCAGATAAGACTGAAGTCATTCTAGTTGGTACAAAAAACCTTAGAAATACCTTTCCAAATCAAACTTTTAGTTTGGATGCAGTTACTCTTTCTCTGAATAGTTCTGTGAGGAACCTTGGAGTTATTTTTGATCAAGATCTGTTTTTCAATTCACATATTAAACTTGTTTCAAAGACTGCCTTCTATCATTTGCGTAAATTGCCAAGATTAGGAGCATCTTGTTCAGTGATGTGAGAAACACTAATCCACACTTTTGTTAGCTCTAGATTAGATTATTGTAACCTCTTTATTATCAGGTTGTCCTAAAACATCTTTAAAAAGTCTTCAGCCTGATCCAAAATGCTGCAGCAAGAGTTTTAACAGGTACTAGAAAGAGAGATCACATCTCTCGGTTCTGACCTCCCTTCATTGGCTTCCCATAGAGTTAGAGAATTAGTTTAAAATCCTTCTTCTCACCTTACAAAGCTTCTAACAATCAGGCCCCTTTTTATTTAAAAGATCTGATACTACTCTATTATCCTAACAGAGCACTACGCTCCCAAAATGCAGGATTACTTGAAATACCGAGAATCTCCAAAAGCACAATGGGAGGCAGAGCCTTCAGTTATCAAGCTCCTCTCCTGTGGAACCAGCTGCCAATCTGGATTCGGGAGTCAGACTCAATCTCTGTTTTCAAGAATAGGGTTAAAACCTTCCTTTTCGATATACCCTGTAGTTAGAGAGGGATCATGTGCCTCTGAACCCTCCCTTAGTTATGCTGCTAATAGGTTTAGACACGCCGGGGGACCTCCAACAATGCACTGGGCTTCACTCCTTTCTTCACTCTCAATGAAATATTTTTGCTGGTCATTAACATCTGTTTGTTCTCTCCCATAGATTGAGTCCTGTTATGTCCATAACTGATATTAAATGAGCACACTGTTGTTTGCAGTTTAACGGAGCCTTATTACATATATAGTCAATATATATAAAGAGGCTTACGGCATCCACCCTGCTGACCAGGTGGCTCCCTGATGAAAGAGGCAGAGCCTCTTCCGCCCACACCTTTATACCAGGGGCGGCGTCACCACCGGAAACTGGCAGTAGCCACCCCGGTCTAACTCATGACCAACCTGGCCGCCACCTTACTGATACAGCCGGTTTATATACACAACATTTCTCCCCCTTCAAAAAATGCCAAGTACACAGATAGATCCCCCCAAAAAAATGTGTTTCCCAACTCACGCACTAAAATACAATAATCACAAAACACATAAACGATCTATCCATGCACATAACTAACTGGGGGGCCGGGTAGACTACTGGCACCTCCACGGCTAGGCGGATTATTCTGCCGCCGAACACAAAACTGAGCCGTGTACCTAATAGAATAAAACAAAATAAAACCAAAATAACCCCAGAACAGCTCCACATATATCACACAAACATAAGACAAAGACTAGCTACTGCCCCCTCCTCAACACACCCTCACACACTGGGTACTATATAACCGTTGGGTATGTAAACCAATTAACAGGGTCAGATATACCCCCACCACCCCAAATCGGGTACATAAACAATAGCCTAACAAAATTTCTAATCATAAAATCAGCACATAATTTACTCAAATAAATTTAAGATAAGATAAGATAAGATAAGCCTTTATTAGTCCCACAACGGGGAAATTCCAGGATTGCAACAGCACAGGGATAGCAACACTCAGAGCAACAATCAGAAGGCAAGAAAAAACAAGCAAGCAAGAGCAGCTAATATACATATGTACATATTACTATAAAATATATATATACACACACACACACACAGACACACAGTGCAGAGCATTGTAGCTGGATGGAATAAATATATGAATATATGAACACACAGTGCAGAACATTGTAGCTAGATGGAATAAATATGTAAATATATAAACACCCACAGTATGGAGCATTGCAGCTAGGTGGAATAAATATGCAAGTATATTAAACACACACAGTGCGGAGCAATGTAGCTAGATGGAATAATATGTAGATATATAAAAACACAGTGCGGAGCATTGTAGCTAGATGGAATAAATATGTAAATAATAAACACACACAGTGCAGAGCATTGTTGCTAGGTGGGATGAAACAGCATAACCGTCTATTTAGTTCTCCTACATGGTATGATTATGTGCCCATACATATTCTCACCCTCCATAGCGACCGTATGTTCCTAGTTGTATGCCGGAGAGGACCATTGTGTAAGTCTATTGCATCTTTTGCATTCAAAAAAAAAACTATTAGTTTGTTACGTCTTTTGCTATCTCTGCGAGCAGCCCTGCTTAGGTTGTACAGTCTGACAGCCGTTGGTAGGAAGGACCTACGAAACCTCTCGGTTGTGCACCTGGGATGATGTAGTCTGCTGCTAATGAGCTCCTCAGTGCATCCAGTATGTTCCTGCATAGGGTGGAACTCGGACTCCAGCAGAGATGACAGTTTTAGCCACCGTCCTTCTCTCTCCTATCTCCTCCATCGGATCAAGGCGTTGCCCAGGACAGAGCTAGCTTTCTAATCAGTTTGTTCAGTCTCTTCCTATCGGCTGCAGTAATGCCACTGCCCCAGCAGACCACTCCAAAAGTGATGGCTGATGCCACCACCGTGTCATAGAATGACTTCAGCAGCGCCCCTTGTACACCAAAAGACCTGAGTCTCCTCAGCAGGAACAGCCTGCGCTGTCCCTTCTTGTAGGGTGCGTCAGTATTGTGTGACCAGTCTAGTTTATTGTTCAGATGAATACCCAGGTACTTGTAGGATGTCACCATCTCGATGTCTGTTCCCTGTATATTTACTGGTGCTGTGAGGGGCTGCAGATGAATACAGATGAATACAGATGAATTTACACGGATGAGCCCCACTGGTCAAAATCACATAAATAAGAACCATAATTACAATCAAACAATTTACCATACCAAGAGCTTATATTTCCCAAATTCCCATAATGTTCATACTCTCACATTTTTTGAATTTCAGCAGGGTACCAACCAGTAACAGACAAACAAAAACTGGGAAAAGAAAATAACCTGACTGAGCAGAAAAGACACAGACAAATAAAATAAAATAATTCTCTCAGTCCTCCGGTGGGTCCTTTCCCTGACGCCTCCGTCTCTTGACCTCCGGGCTTCCCCCGCGTCGTCCCATCTCCTCCACCTTGCACAGTTCACAGTGCCTACAGGTCTGGTCAGACAAGTGCAGAAACCCGTCGCTCTGTACGGCCTCCACTTGAAGCCACCTCCTCCCGTTGCGCTGCTCTCACAAACCTTTTTCTCCTCTCATCTGGGCCTCAACCCTCGGTTGCACCAGATCGCCGACCTGCAGCGAGGCCCGTGACTTCTTCCTCCGATGACAATGGGTATGACTGGTCTCCACCAATGGTCCGGTCGACTCTTGGGCCCAGTCCGTGTTATCCATGTGTCACAGAGGTGTGTGTCAGCCCCGAGTGCACACACTTGTTAACTGTACTTGGCCAGCCGTATCCCACCGGGAGATTCGAACTCACGCCTCCCGCTCCGGAGTCCCGCTCTCTACCTGTGTCGCCAATAGGGTCAACCCCCTTGGCAAGCCAAGTAGGGTGCTTTTATATTGACTCTACTACACATTCCCCTCTGATTTTTGACATCGTCCCCTGATGTCAAAGTGCTGCATTACAGCTTGGGAACTGATACGCTGCCAGTACATCCCGGACGAGCCCCCAAATGTCACAGAGGTGTGTGTCAGCCCCGAGTGCACACACTTGTTAACTGTACTTGGCCAGCCGTATCCCACCGGGAGATTCGAACTCACGCCTCCCGCTCCGGAGTCCCGCTCTCTACCTGTGTCGCCAATAGGGTCAACCCCCTTGGCAAGCCAAGTAGGGTGTTTTTATATTGACTCTGCTACACATGGTTGACCAATCTCCCGAGCAATGAAACAAACCGCTCACTCGTCCTACTCTTCCTGGATCCAGCATGGGGGCCTCGTCCTCACAGGCTGCCTGTGAGGTCCCATCGTGCCAGTCCGCGCCCCCAGTTTGACCATCAGATAGACCGGCATTGGGTCCTACCCACGGCATCCTCGCGTAGCGCCAAATGTGCTCTCCTACTTGACACATGTCCAACCAGTCCGATTCCCTCATCTCCACGTCGTCCGTCGGCGAAGTCGGCCGGTTCCACAGTCCGCAGCCCGACCATTCCTCACCCGACACATTGGCAACCGAAAAACCCATCCATCCATCCATCCATCCATCCATCCATCCATCTTCTACCGCTTTTCCGGCGGTCCGGGTCGTGGAGGCAGCAGTTCAAGCAGAGAAGCCCAGACTTCCCTCTCCCCAGCCACCTGCTCCAGCTCTTCAGAGAGGATACCAAGGCATTCCCAGACCAGCTGGGAGACATAGTCTCTCCAGCGAGTCCAGGGTCTGCCCCGGGGTCTCCTCCCAGTAGGACGTGCCCAAAACACCTCAAGTGGGAGGCGTCCAGGAGCATCCTAATCAGATGCCCATACCACCTCAACTGACTCCTTTCAATGTGGAGGGGCAGCGGTTCTACTCTGAGCCTCTCCCGGATGACTGAGCTCTTCACCCTATCTCTGAGGGTGAGTCCAGCAATCCTACGGAGAAAGCTCATTTCAGCTGCTTGTATCCGCGATCTCGTTCTTTCGGTCATTATCCAAAGCTCGTGACCATAGGTGAGAGTAGGAACGTAGACTGACTGGTAAATCGACAGCTTTGCCTTAGAACTAAGCTCCCTCTTCACCACAACAGACTGGTACAATATCCGCATCACTGCAAATGCTGCTCCAATCCATCTGTCAATCTCTCGCTCCATTTTCCCCTCACTCGTGAATAAGACCCTGAGATACTTAAACTCCTCCACTTGGGGCAGGAGCCTATCCCCAACCCAGAGAGGACAATCCACCTTTTTCCGGTTGAGGAGCATGGACTCAGACTTGGAGGCGCTGATTCTCATCCCAGCCACTTCATACTCAGCGGCAAACTGCCCCAGCAAGAGCTGTAGGTCATTGCTGGATGAAGCCAACAGGACATCATCTGCAAACAACAGAGATGAGATCCTGTGGTCACCAAGCATGACACCCTCCATTCCCTGGCTGCGCCTAGAAATCCTGTCCATAAAAATTATGAACAGGATCGGTGACAAAGGGCAGCCCTGGCGGAGTCCAACTCTCACTGGGAATGAGTCCGACCGAGTGTTGGCAATACGAACCAAACGCTCACAACGGTCATACAGAGACCCAATAGCTCGTAGCAACAAGCCTGATACCCCATACTCCCGAAGCCCCCCCCACAAAAAACCACGAGGGGCGCGGTCAAATGCCTTCTCCAAGTCCACAAAACACATGTAAACTGGTTGGGCAAACTCTCACGAACCCTTGAGAATTCTCGAGAGGGTAAAGAGCTGGTCCAATGTGCCACGGTCAGGACGAAAACCACATTGCTCCTCCCGAATCCGAGGTTCGACCAACGGCCGGACTCTCCTCTCCAGTACCTTGGCATAGACCTTCCCAGGGAGGCTGAGGAGTGTGATCCCTCTAAAGTTGGAGCACACCCTCCGGTCCCCTTTTTTGAAGAGAGGAACCACCACCCCGGTTTGCCATGCCAAAGGCACTGCCCCCGACCTCCACGCAATGTTGCAGAGGCGTGTCAACCATGACAGCCCAACAACATCCAGGGCCTTGAGGTACTCAGGGCAAATCTCGTCCACCCCCGGGGCCCGGCCACCAAAGAGATTTTTAACTACCTTGGCGACCTCAGCCCCTGTGATAGGCGAGTCATCCCCCTCGTCCACAAACCCTGCTTCCTCTGTGGAAGGTGTATCAGTGGGATTGAGGAGATCCTCGAAGTATTCCTTCCACCGCCCGACGATATCCCCAGTCGAAGTCAGCAGCGCCCCATCCGCACCATACACAGTGTGGACAGGGAGCTGCTTTCCCCTCCTGAGCTGCCGGACAGTTTGCCAGAATCTCTTCGAGGCCGACCGAAAGTCTTGTTCCATGGCCTCACCGAACTCCTCCCATACCTAGGTTTTTGCTTCAGCAACCACCCGAGCTGCACTCCGCTTGGCCTGCCGGTACACCTCAGCTGCTTTGGGAGTCCCACAAGCCAACCAAGCTTGATAGGACTCCTTCTTCAACCGAAAAACCCAGGCTATAAAATAGGTTACACCCCATAATGTTGACGCCTGCAGCGGTGACATGAAAGCGGGCTTGGGGAACCACGACAGACCCGTAACGGGCTTGTACCTCCATAAAGCCCATCACAGCCAGTCTATCCAGTCCATAGCCGTAATAGTCTCTCTCTGGTGGATAAATGGCACAATGAGGAAACAGACTGTTCACGGTCGTCATGTTCAACACTGAGATGACAGCACCAGTGTCAATCAACAGCGGAACCACGACACCGTCGAGCATGACATCACTACCGATCCTACCCGTGGTCGCTGGGGAGACTGTATGCACGATGGTGGGAGACTTCTTCGCAGCACCCGGGTATCTCCTACGGCTCCTGCGTACAAAGTTGTTGCACATCCTGGCGAGTGGTCACGCAGACCGCACTTGCCACACCACCTTCCTGCCGCGGGCACACACTGGCTTTATAGCGATGAGCAGGGGATCCACACCCATAACAATGGGGCGTGCCAGGGTCAGACCATATCTTCACTACTGTGGCGTACGAGTCACCTCCAGCGTCACTGCTGTTAGGGTCCCAACGTGGCACCTTTGCACGAGCATCATCTTCGCTCCGAAGAGCCTCATCAGGCAGGCCCCTCGCGATGATCTCCGCTGCCTCAAAACGGTGGGTGAGCTCAACAGCCGTGGTCAACGTCAACTCTCCTGGGAACTTCGACAACCTGGACCAGAGCGCTTCACTGTGAACGTGTTCCGCTAACTGGTCCTGAATCATTTCTTCATCTAGGTGTCCAAACTCACATCCCTCTCCAGCCTGCGGACCCCTGCCACGAACTTTGGTACCGGCTCCCCCAGATGCTGGCAGTGCTGTTGAAAATGGATGCGTTGGACCGTGACACTATCACCAGTGCGAAAATGGCACGCCATTAATTCCACCACACTGTCGAAACTGTAGGCCCCACCCAGACTGTCCAAAACTTTCTGCCCCTCGGTGCCCAACATATGGATTAACACTGACCTCGCATGGAGCCTCTCACGCTCACCGAGGTCCAAGACCACGAGGTAGTTGGTAAAAGACGAGAACCAGCGAGGCCATGGCACGGGTGGCGTGACCGGGGCCTCCATAAATGGCCAAAGTTCAGCACAAACGATATCCATTCCTGCTTTTACCTCGTCGCCAAATGCTATGTCCATAACTGATATTAAATGAGCACACTGTTGTTTGCAGTTTAATGGAGCTTTATTACATATATAGTCAATGTATATAAAGAGGCTTACGGCATCCACCCTGCTGACCAGGTGGCTCCCTGACGAAAGAGGCAGAGCCTCTTCCGCCAACGCCTGTATACCAGGGGCGGCGTCACCACCGGAAACCGGCAGTAGCCACCCCAGTCTAACTCATGACCAACCCGGCCACCATCTTACTGATACAGCCGGTTTATATACACAACAAGTCCCTGTCATGCTGTTTGCTCTCTACATGTCTGTTCTTTTCATCTTCTCTATCCCGTCACCCCCCAGCCAGTCGCAGCAGATGACTGCCCCTCCCTAAGCCTGGTTCTGCTGGAGGTTTCTTCCTGTTAAAAGGGCGTTTTTCCTCGCCACCTTGCTCACAGGGGATCGCCTGATTGCTGGGGTCTTTCTGCAATTGTGTGGGTTTCCCCTACAGTTGAAAGTGCTATGAGATGACTGCTGTGAAATGGTGCTATATAAATAAAGTTGAATTGAAATGAATTCTGTACGTCGCACTCCTTTTATGGACATAGCATTTGAAGAGGGTAGACATCACTGAGTAACCTACATCTCGCTTCATTCCCAGACACAGTGTCTGTAGAGGATAGACGTTGCAGCGCAACTTTCACCAGCTGACTTTTCTAACTTCTGTAATGCCCTGTTTTTTCATATAACATTCAAGGAGTGTTATTGCTCCCGTATTCCAATGCTATCAAGGGTATGTAAAGCATGAATAAATGTAAAGCATTAAACATTTAAAAGATTTTATTACTTTAACTTAGCAGAGCTAAGCGATGTTGCTGCTACATCTTCCCAATGAGGAAATTACGGCCACGCAACGTAGCACCTCCATGCCGCCGCTTTCCAAATTCAGAGGAGCTACGTAGGTGCAACATTGCTGTGCTGTCTGGGCAGTTGAATGCACAGTGGCCTAGGATAATGATTTAAACTGCGTTGGTCCTTAAAAGCAGTTTAATAGTAAAACACTTCTTAATTTGGGTCATGTTTTCAAAGCAGCTAGTGGCTAACTTCACTTAGGCCAGAGAGTTTCGATTGGCTCAACACTACTCACATGCTGGCAACTGTATATATCTACATCACCAAAATTGCAAAATTTCAACTCACCTTTTTTGAGGGGGTGGGGCTTGGGTCAAAGTTCAAAGCAAAAAAACAGACAATGACACATTTGAGTGATTTCACTCTTGATATGTCTTATAAGTCATAAAAAAACATGTTTCAGACATGTTAACAAGAAAAAAAAATTAATTTTTGGCAGATCACTTTAAGATCTGACTGTGATGTGAAAGCTAAGCTAGCGCTAGCATGCTCATCAGTTACCTTCTCCCCAAGGCAGCAGATAACTTGACCACAGCAGCCTAGCCAAGATGCTAGCAGGCTAATATGCTGGCCTGTTACGTCAAAATATAACAAAACAGGCCAAAATGACAAGATATATTGTTGACTGTGGATTACGGAACCAGTTGGGAACAGGAATGTTTAATGGAGTAACTAGAATGTCAAGAAAATAGCAAAATAAACCATTGTCACCATGCTAACTCTGTAGCATGCTAGCAGTCATAGAAGCACTGTCGTGCGGGTTTGGCCGTTCACAGGGATCCTCCCCCAGTCGCTAAAATGGATGGCGATGAATCTGGGAGGGTGGTATCATTCCAGAGAACTCCGGTTCGTAAGCTACAGCCGGAGAAAGGTCAACACCGCTCCTTTAGAGAGAGGTACTGAAACAAAGGTTAATGCTAACAAAGTGACGGGTGTGTTTTTCTGAGTTTTTTATTTTTTTTTGAGACAAATAGATGCACCCAACCACTGAAAAAGAAAATCTCACCATACATCCCCTTTAAATTCTGATATACTTTACACCGTGTTCCATATTATTATTCAAATTATATTTGTCTCTGATTTCCCTAAATAGTCAATGCAAATGACAGTCAGTATAATTTTCAAGTCATCAACCATTACAGTATAATTCAAATTTTATGGAAGAAACCTCCCAATGTTAACTTTTTTTTTTTTGCAAAAATAAAAAAACTCAAAATGCACTGGTCCAAATTATTATGCACAACAGAGTTTCAAAACATTTTATTGGTTGTAAAGAACTGAAAATGGTCATTTGTTGAATTTGCAGCATTAGGAGGTCATATTTACTGAAATCAAAAGCTATTTTAGTCAAAAACATCTTAACAGACAAAGTTACATGTTAACGCAGGACCCTTCTTTGATATAACCTTCACAATTCTTGCATCCATTGAACTTATGAGTTTTTTGAGAGTTTCTGCTTGAGTTTCTTTGCAAGATGTAAGAATAGCCTCCCACAGCTGCTGTTTTGATGTGAACTGCCTCTCACCCTCATAGATCTTTTGCTTGAGGATGCTCCAAAGGTTCTCAATTGGGTTGAGGTCAGGGGAGGATGGGGGCCACACCATGAGTTTCTCTCCCTTTATGCCCATAGCAGCCAATAACACAGAGGTATTCTTTACAGCATGAGATGGTGCATTGTCATGCAAGAAGATAATTTTGCTACGGAAGGCACGGTTCTTCTTTTTGTACCATGGAAGAAAGTGGTCAGTCAGAAACTCTATATATTTTGCCGAGGTCATTTTCACACCTTCACGTGGGTGAAAGGGGCCTACCAGCTCTCTCCCCATGATTCCGGCCAAAATACCATCCATGAGTTTAATTGAAAAGCAAAAAATTGAATGTTTATGACACTAAAACCCTATTTGCATAATAATTTGGAACACGGTGTAAACCTCTTTGTGGGAAAAATAACCAACTGGTATGAGAGAAAGGTGAAAGTAAATAATGGAAAATAGGTCTGCAAAACATCTTTGAAATGGTAATCTAAATATGGTGGGCTAGGAAAAATAATCTATATTGCCTTTAAAATATAAGGTGGCACTTTAGAGTTTTTCTTGGTTTTGTCCTGCCATAATATCTTGAAACTGAGAGCATGATTTAAGGTAAGCTTTATTTTTATAAGACGTTCAGCTGTATCCTAATAAACGTTCCTCTCCTGGACTCAGAGGTTATTCCTGTGTCAGCACTGATAAACTCAGATCTCGCTGCTCCAGTGTCACACAGCAGGCGTCTTATTAGTGCTAACGGAGTAAACGGCACCACATGTGTCCTGGACGGCGGTTCTGGGAAGAGGATTGACTCACATACCAGAGGAGCCAGTGCAGCCTGGTGCTAACCCTTAATCTGCTAATTCGTCTCCTGTCCACATCAAACAGGCACGAAGCGGGGCGGACAAACCACATCCCAGAGAGAAGACAAGCCGTTAACATCCCACAGCCTGCAGCGGCAGACACAAGCTGACATCATCCGTCACAATAATTGTTTCCTGAATGCAGGTTTACCTGAATCTGCTACTGATTAGTCATTTTGTTGATGAGCTCCTGCCTGCTAACAGTAGTCTGAATCTGAATTTACCACATGCTACTGCTCAAATGCTTGAAGTTCACAAGAAAAGCAAACACTCTTCCTGTATGTAGAAACTAATCTCCAGCAGTGCTCAGGTGGGAGTTTGCCCCATTCTTCTAAACAGACTGACTTTAAATCCTGAAGATCCTGGGATCCCTCTTCTGAAGTCTGATGTTAAGGTCTTTCCACAAATTTTGAAATGAAGTCAAGTGACTGACTGGACAATCCTAAGAACTTGACTTTCTTTGCTACAAACTAATTGTGAGTTTCATTCACGGTGTGTTTGGGATCAACGTCCAGATGGTAGCTCCACCCCTATCTCCTCATCATCATCCTGGTGGATGGCAACAGACTTTCAAGAATAATTCAGGACAGTGATCCATTCATTGTTCCTTATCTTTATGAAGACTACCAGTGATGCTTCCACCTCCAAACTTCACTGTTGGAGTAGTGTTTTATGGGTGATGTGCAATGCCATTTCTCCCATGGTATGGGGGCCAGAGACTTCTATTTTTGTCTCATCTTACCACACTATGTTCTCCCAGTATTTCATAGGCTTGTCTAAATGCTGTTTAGCAAACTTTAAAGGTTAAACATGCCTTTTCTTTAATAATGGAGTCTTGTCAGGTGAGCATGCATGAAGCCCATGGCGGTGGAGCACATACCTATTGTTTTCTTTGTCACAATTTCACCTGCTGCCTCCAAGTCTTTCTGGAGCTCTTCCCTTGGCTCTTGGGTTACTCTCCTGACTACCCGTCTGACTTTCTGGTCAGATATCTTGTGAGGAGTTCCTGTGCATTTCTGGTTGATGGCAGAGTGACATTCCTTCTACTTATCGAGATGGTGACATCCTATAAGTACCTGGGTGTTCATCTGAACAATAAACTAGACTGGTCACACAATACTGACGCACCCTACAAGAAGGGACAGCGCAGGCTGTTCCTGCTGAGGAGACTCAGGTCTTTTGGTGTACAAGGGGCGCTGCTGAAGACATTCTATGACACGGTGGTGGCATCAGCCATCACTTTTGGAGTGGTCTGCTGGGGCAGTGGCATTACAGCAGCCGATAGGAAGAGACTGAACAAACTGATTAAGAAAGCTAGCTCTGTCCTGGGGCAGCGCCTTGATCCGGTGGAGGAGATAGGAGAGAGAAGGACGGTGGCTAAACTGTCATCTCTGCTGGAGTCCGAGTTCCACCCTATGCAGGACATACTGAATGCACTGAGGAGCTCATTTAGCAGCAGACTACATCATCCCAGGTGCACAACCGAGAGGTTTCGTAGGTCCTTCCTACCAACGGCTGTCAGACTGTACAACCTAAGCAGGGCTGCTCGCAGAGATAGCAAAAAGACGTAACAAACTAATAGTTTTTTGAATGCAAAAGATGCAATAGACTTACACAATGGTCCCCTCCGGCATACAACTAGGAAAATACCGGTCACTATGGAGGGTGAGAATATGTATGGGCACATAATCATACCATGTAGGATAACTAAGTAGACGGTTATGCTGTTTCATCCCACCTAGCAACAATGCTCTGCACTGTGTGTGTTTATATATTTACATATTTATTCCATCTAGCTACAATGCTCAGCACTGGGTGTTTATATATTTACATATTTATTCCATCTAGCTACAATGCTCAGCACTGGGTGTGTTTATATTTATATATCTATATATTTATTCCATCTAGCTACAATGCTCCGCACTGTGTTTTTATATATCTACATATTATTCCATCTAGCTACATTGCTCCGCACTGTGTTTATATACTTGCATATTTATTCCACCTAGCTGCAATGCTCCGTACTGTGGGTGTTTATATATTTACATATTTATTCCATCTAGCTACAATGCTCTGCACTGTGTGTTTATATATTCATATATTTATTCCATCCAGCTACAATGCTCTGCACTGTGTGTCTGTGTGTGTGTGTGTGTGTATATATATATTTTATAGTAATATGTACATATGTATATTAGCTGCTCTTGCTTGCTTGTTTTTTTCTTGCCTTCTGATTGTTGCTCTGAGTGTTGCTATCCCTGTGCTGTTGCAATCCTGGAATTTCCCCGTTGTGGGACTAATAAAGGCTTATCTTATCTTATCTTATCTTATCTTATGGATAACAGCCCCAGTAGTGCTTACTGGAAGATTCAGAAATTCTGATATATATCTGTAGCCAAATCCCTCAATGTGTTTTGTAACAATCAGATTGTGAAGGTCTCGGGAGAGCTCTTGGCTTTAACCCACCATGAGATGTTTCCTGTATGACACCTTGGAAACAACAGAACTTTTTATAGCCACCCTACCCTACCTAGCTGATATTAATACCAAAGTATGGTGAAAATTTCACGTGCATAGCCTCATTGGAAATATCCTGCATGTACTAAAGAGAAGCCGATGTGTTCAATACTTATTTCCTCCATTGTATGGGCTAGTAAAATAAAATATTTCAAAGGTACCACATTAGACAGGATAAGACTTTGGTTTCAGGGGCGGCCATGATGGACAGTGTAGGTCACCATGCTTGCTTTCAAATCAGTGAAGAGAAAGGCACACAAACCCGACCACACATACACACTCACTCACCAACAATCGACTTGGATCTACAAACACGCACCACGGCAGGTCTGACCTCAGATTTAACTGAGGTCACCACAGGCCAGCGGGTCTGACTAACAGCCACACATCGGACCGGTCCATCTGTCAAACTCCCATCCATCAAGACTCTTCTTAAACCCAAACTATCCCGAACCTAACAGTCAACAGCAGCCACTAACAACACAAAGGCTTAAGAGAAAATATTCAAACGGACCACACAGTTCACAGTTTGAGTCATGTCAGATTCATTCCCTCCCCTTGCTCCTCAAAAATGTGTCATCATGCTATAATCTGCTGCTTTGATGGGACAAAATAGTAACTTTTCCTTTGAAACATAACGACAAATCTGCAGGGCTATGGGAAGTTTACCACAAAAAGTCAGAAATAGATGAGAAAAAAGTCACAAATTTAAAAGACAAGTCAAATATGAACGGACAAAGGACAAATCTGAAAAAGCGAGGCCACAAATTGAAAAAAAAACCCTCAAAATTATGAGAAAAAAGTTTCAAATTTATCATAAAACAGTTGCAGATTTTTGAGGAAAAAGTAACAAGACTAGGTATTTAAAAAAGCTCAAATTTGTAAGAAAAAATCACAAGTGTGATTAAAAATTGTTGAAAGTTTTTACAGAAAATTGAAAATTTATGAGAAAAAACATCAACAGAAGTCCAAGAAAATTTCAAAATGTAAGGGAATAAATTCAGAACTCTACATGAATAAAGTTGCAGATGTATGACTTTAAAAAAATCACAAATTTATGAGACCAGATCTTGCAAACATACGAGAAACAGACGGCGGCTCATTAAAGATTACTAGTGCAGTGCTCGGTCACATGATCATATAAGGAGTTGTTCAGTTCCTGCTGAATTGAACAATTCTGGAGGCCGGTGGAATAAAATGTTAAAAATTTGGGTCTGGTTTGAGCTCTGGATGTCTGTGTTCTTAACTCCTTACAAGGAGTTCTTATAATTCCTTATATAACTCCTTATATTCGACCAGGACACGAATTCAACTAGGAGGAATGGAGGTGGGAAGTGAAGAAGAGTAAGTTTGGAGCACAGTAGAGTCTACAAGAAACAAACGTAGACGTCAAGAAACTCAATCAAGACCGTTATCAAGTGCTGAGGAATCAGAGAATGAATAATCCCGGAATGAACAGGCGTGGAAAGTAATCATTAAACTTACTCAGGAAGGGGCATCGTTTAATGAGTGGAACCCAATTAAGCTCACACATGCAATTAATGGGTTACTTGGAGAAGTTTTAAATGCAAGGGTTCTTTGTAGTGGTTTGTTGCTGGTTGCATGTAAAGATAGTGTTCAACAAGGAAAAGCAATCAGAGTCACTCAGATGGAGGGAAATACAGTGGGGGGAAAAAAGTATTTAGTCAGCCACCAATTGTGCAGGTTCTCCCACTTAAAAGATGAGAGAGGTCTCCAATTTTTATCATAGGTATACCTCAACTATGAGAGACAAAATGAGAAAAAAAAAATCCAGAAAATCACATTGAAGGATTTTTAATGAATTAATTGGTAAATTCCTCGGTAAAATAAGTATTCGGTCACCTACAAACAAGCAAGATTTCTGGCTCTCACAGACCTGTAACTTCTTCTTTAAGACTCTCCTCTGTCCTCCACTCATTACCTGTATTAATGGCACCTGTTTGAACTCGTTATCAGTATAAAAGACACCTGTCCACAACCTCAAACAGTCAGACTCCAAACTCCACTATGGCCAAGACCAAAGAGCTGTCAAAGGACACCAGAAACAAAATTGTAGACCTGCACCAGGTTGGGAAGACTGAATCTGCAATAGGTAAGCAGCTTGGTGTGAAGAAATCAACTGTGGGAGTAATTATTAGAAAATGGAAGCCATACAAGACCACTGATAATCTCCCTCGATCTGGGGCTCCACACAAGAGCTCACCCTGTGGGGTCAAAATGATCATGAGAACGGTGAGCAAAAATCCCAGAACCACACAGGGGGACCTAGTGAAAGACCTGCAGAGAGCTGGGACCAAAGTAACAAAGGCTACCATCAGTAACACACTACGCCGCCAGGGACTCAAATCCTGCAGTGCCAGACGTGTCCCCCTGCTTAAGCCAGTACATGTCCAGGCCCGTCTGAAGTTTGCTAGAGAGCATTTGGATGATCCAGAAGAGGATTGGGAGAAAGTCATATGGTCAGATGAAACCAAAATAGAACTTTTTGGTAAAAACTCAACTTGTCGTGTTTGGAGGAGAAAGAACACCATACCTACTGTGAAGCATGGGGGTGGAAAGATCATGTTTGGGGCTGTTTTTCTGCAAAGGGACCAGGACGACTGATCCGTGTACAGGAAAGAATGAATGGGGCCATGTATCATGAGATTTTGAGTGAAAACCTCCTTCCATCAGCAAGGGCATTGAAGATGAAACGTGGCTGGGTCTTTCAGCATGACAATGATCCCAAACATACCACCCGGGCAACGAAGGAGTGGCTTCGTAAGAAGCATTTCAAGGTCCTGGAGTGGCCTAGCCAGTCTCCAGATCTCAACCCCATAGAAAATCTTTGGAGGGAGTTGAAAGTCCGTGTTGCCCAGCGACAGCCCCAAAACATCATTGCTCTAGAGGAGATCTGCATGGAAGAATGGGCCAAAATACCAGCAACAGTGTGTGAAAACCTTGTGAAGACTTACAGAAAACGTTTGACCTCTGTCATTGCCAACAAAGGGTATATAACAAAGTATTGAGATGAACTTTTGTTATTCACCAAATACTTATTTTACCGAGGAATTTACCAATTAATTCATTAAAAATCCTTCAATGTGATTTTCTGGATTTTTTTTTTTTCTCATTTTGTCTCTCATAGTTGATGTATACCTATGATGAAAATTGGAGACCTCTCTCATCTTTTAAGTGGGAGAACTTGCACAATTGGTGGCTGACTAAATACTTTTTTGCCCCACTGTATGTGCAGTGTTCAGTATTGGAAGGAAATAAGGCAATGAGAGGAGTGATATTGAGCATTTCAACGGCTGTCTCAGCTGATGAAATAATGAGGAACTTAACTGGAGCAAAAGCAACAGAGGTACGGAGATCGAAAGCTAATAGAAATGGTGAAAAATGTGATAGTCTGTCGGTAATGTTAAAATTTGACGAAACAAGACTGCCAAGTAAGGTGTATATTGGCTACATGAGCTATGCAGTCAGACTTTACGTTCCTCCTCCACTCAGATGTTTCAAATGTTAAAAGTTTGGTCATGTAGCAGCGATATGCAAAGGTAGACAACGATGTACCAGATGCTCCGGGGAACATGAATATGGCAAGTGTGAAAGAGGAGCCAAATTAAAGTGCTGTAACTGTGGTGGTGAACATACACACATGGACAAAATTGTTGGTGCCCCTCTGTTAATGAAAGAAAAATCCACAATGGTCACAGAAATAACTTGAATCTGACAAAAGTGGTTATAAATAAAAATTCTATGAAAATTAACCAACGAAAATCAGACAGTGCTTTTGAATTGTGGTTCAACAGAATTACTTTAAAAAACAAACTCATAAAACAGGCCTGGACAAAAAATGATGGTACCCCTAGAAAAGATTGAAAATAATGTGACCATAGGGACATGTTCAACCAAGATGTGTCCTCTAATTAACATCACAGGTGTCTACAAACTTGTAATCAGTCAGTCGGCCTATTTAAAGGGTGACAAGTAGTCACTGTGCTGTTTGGTGACATGGTGTGTACCACACTAAACATGGACCAGAGGAAGCAAAGAAGAGAGTTGTCTCAGGAGATTAGAAAGAAAATTATAGACAAGCATGTTAAAGGTAAAGGCTATAAGACCATCTCCAAGCAGCTTGATGTTCCTGTGACTACAGCTGCACATATTATTCAGAAATTTAAGATCCACGGGACTGTAGCCAACCTCCCTGGACGTAGCCGCAGGAGGAAACTTGATGAAAAATGGAAGAGACGGATAGCATGAATGGTAACAAAAGAGCCCAGAACAACCTCTAAACACATTCATGGTGAACTCCAAGGTCAAGGTACATCAGTGTCAGATCGCACCATCCGTCATTGCTTGAGCCAAAGTGGACTTCATGGGAGACAACCAAGGAGGACACCACTGTTGAAAACAAATCATAAAAAAGCCAGACTGGAATTTGCCAAATTGCATGTTGACAAGCCACAAAGCTTCTGGGAGAATGTCCTATGGACAGACGAGACAAAACTGGAACCTTTTGGCAAGGCACATCAGCTCTATGTTCACAGACGCAAAAATGAAGCATACCAAGAAAAGAACACTGTCCCTACTGTGAAACACGGAGGAGGTTCTGTTATGTTCTGGGGCTGCTTTGCTGCATCTGGCACAGTGTGACTTGAATGTGTGCAGAGTACAATGAAATCTTCAGACTATCAAGGTATTCTAGAGAGAAATGTGCTGCCCAGTGTCAGACAGCTTGGTCTCAGTCGCAGGTCATGGGTCTTGCAACAGGATAATGACCCAAAACACACAGCTAAAAACACCCAAGAATGGCTAAGAGCGAAACACTGGACTATTCTAAAGTGGCCTTCTATGAACCCTGATCTAAATCCTACTGAACATCTGTGGAAGGAGCTGAAACATGCCGTCTGGAGAAGGCACCCTTCCAACCTGAGACAACTGGAGCAGTTTGCTCATGAGGAGTGGGCCAAAATACCTGCTGAGAGGTGCAGAAGTCTCATTGACAGTTACAGAAATCGTTTGATTGCAGTGATTGCCTCAAAATGTTGTGCAACAAAATATTAAGTTAAGGGTACCATCATTTTTGTCCAGGCCTGTTTCATGAGTTTGTTTTTTAACATAATTCTGTTGAACCACAATTCAAAAACATTGTGTGATTTTCATTGGTTAATTTTCATAGAATTTTTATTTATTACCACTTTTGTCAGATTCAAATTATTTCTGTGACCATTGTGGCTTTTTCTTTCAGCAACAGAGGGGTACCAACAATTTTGTCCACGTCTGTAGCTCTGCATATCAAGGTTGTGAAGCCAGCAAAAGAGCAGCAGAAATTCAGCAGATGAGTCTCCCAGGGACTAACATATGCAGAAGCTGCAAAAAAGGTGCCAGCCAAAAAAAATTGGGAGCGGACTCGAACAGGGAAAGTGTGCAGACTTGCAATGCATGCAGTAGAATCAAGGAAGATACTCTGGTTTTGAAGGAAAATAATTTTGTCTTATTTGTGGTAGCTGTGATAAACTGCACTGCGCAGACTTCCAAGAAAACAGAAAAAATCAAAATCATTGTGAAAGCAGCAGAAAAAAAATCTTGGCATTAAGGGGCTACAGTGGGAAGCAGTTGAAGAGTTGTTAAGTGGGGGATCTTTAAGTTTAAAGACATCACGGGCTGGTGGATCAACCGCCAATCAAGTCTAAAAGAAGAAGAAGAATAGTGAGATGAGAAGCAGATACAAGATTAAAAAAAAAGAACATCACAAAGCTAGGAGGAAAACGTCACAGTTATGAGGAAAAACAGACACACAGAAAGACAGACATACTGTATATGGAGTGTGTGGCGGTAATGCACCTGTAGGCTGGTTGCCAACTGCCAATCAAATCTAAAAGAGGAAGACACACAGACAGACAGACATATATAGTGTGTGTGGCGGTATAGGCTCCTGACAGGGAAGAGAGTTGAGTTTCGATTGGACACAGCAATGATGATAGGACAACAGCTCCTGACCAGATAGAGTGAAGTACGTAGTGGTAATGCACTTGTAAACTGGTTGCCAACCGCCAATCAAATCTAAAAGAAGAAGATCTCTCTCTACTGTTTATAGAGATCAAAGGACTCTCTATGACATCCCAGATGCACAGATGTGATCATAGATGAAAGAACTAAGTTTAAAGGTGTTGTTCAGTTCAGAACAACATCATAGACGCACAGATGTGCATCTATGATGTCATAGCAATGAATGCCCATAGCACCATAGAATTTAGGGGTCAGGCTCAAATGACATAATTACACACTCTTATACAGTAGGTGGCGGTATGCACCTTTCAGTTGTTTGCTATCCACCAGTAACCGAGAGAAGAAGAAGAAGAAGAATGCCTATAGCATCCCTATGGACGTTCATTAAAGATTTCCCCTCCTAAACTTCCACATATCCAGAGAGGCTGAAATTCAGGGATGCACACCCTCGTAACCTCAGCAAAGCATGTATAAAATCTGAGGCCAGTCTGACGAACGGTTCAAGAGATATGCGCGGAACACACACACACAGAGACACACACACAGACAGAGATTTATTGTATTTATAGATAGACTGGTTATTGTAGGAGGCTGAAATGCCACATGTATAATAATCCATATCTCTGGTCACGTGACGTGCAGCGCTGAACTCCTAAGAGTTTCTCTTTTACAGGCGCTAAGGTGGAGTAAGGTGTGACCTCCACCGCTTTCCAACCATGAAGTCATTTTTGAAGAGCAAGCACTTCCAAGACGATGAAATACTGATTTCTGAGGTCAAGTCATGGCTTCTAACGCAGCCTGCAGACTTCTACAGGTGAGGTCTCCACAGCTGCATAAAGTGACGGGAGAAGTGTATGACCCTTGGTGGTACCTATGTATTCAAGGAGTTTTATTGTCATTCTTGTCCACGAAGGACAAAAAGTGACTGTACAGGGCGGGTGGAGTCCATCATGATGCAGGCGGCCCTCTTTCTGCATTGAGTGACATAAATATCTGTGGTTGTGGGGAGGCTGCTCCCAACAACCTTCTGTCAGCCTTCACTACCCTGTGGAGGCCATTCCTCTTTGCAGCAAAGCAGCTACCGTGCCACACAGTGATGCAGGAGCTGTTACATGTGGCCCTCGCGAGCCACACAATGAGAGCCAAGGGCGAGCCGGTGAGTTGCGATGTTTTATTAAGGTAAGGGAACAGGGGAAAAGGAACACGGCCTCGTAGGGCCAACAAGCACAAATACACATATAGTGAAACACTCACATACACTGCAGAATGAAGGGCAGGAGGCTAACGCCAGGCGAAGGGGTTTCAGCCTATGGTGAGCGAAGTCGCAGCCCCGAATGATCAGAGCTGCTCCTTTTTAAACCCATCAGCAGCGTCTCAGCTGATGAGGGATAATTGGGCTCCAGCCGTCCCGTGACACTGACAGCTGGGAGCCCGCTGAGACGCTGTCAAGGAGAGGACTGGGTAGAGGAGGGATATGGTCTGAGCGCCGAATAATACGGCGTCTCATCCCATGGTGACAGGAGCAGAGGACACTCTCCACCACACATCTGTAAAAGGAGGGCAAGAGTGAGCCTCAAAGTCCAGCCTTTCACAGTCTCCTGAGGAAGTATAGGCCTTCCTAACCAGACAGAAAGACTAATAACTGTGGCAAGTTTGGTTCCTCTCAGCCCGTGGGAAATGAGTCAGTTGAAATCTTTAAAGAGCAGCCCATTGTATTTACAAATTTGAAGAAAAAAAATTCAAATTCATTGAAGAAAGAGTCACTGTTGCTATGAACACGGCCACAAATCTGTGCAGAAAAAAAAATTATCCTTGAAAGGAAAAGCACTTATTATTAATGTTTACAAATAAGCTCATTTTTATTCAGTTTGTTTTTTACGGATCCATGTCAGATTTTTTGCTCCAACTAGTAGAATGAAAATTCTTCAGTTGAATCACATTTTATTTTATGAGCCACTCAGATGTCACAAACCTCAACATTTACTGGAATTTAAACAATAACAAAAAAATCTCCATGCACTTTCTGTCCAAATGAGAGTAGCACGAAGGAAGAAAGACAAAGGAGGAGGATTGCTCCTGTGTGTGAGTCTGTCTGCATAATCAGCCAGCCAGCTGAAATGTCACCAGCCTGTGCAGGAAAACACAAGAGTGTGATTGTGATTGTCTTCTCACAGGGAGGCTGGCCAATTAGAAAACCCACAACACATAGTTTCCAGATCTGGAGGTCTGCCTGGAGATGGCGGGAGAAGACAAATGCAAATTCTTTCCACTTGTTTACCTGAGACTTCTAAGGCTGGCCGCCAGATTGTGTAATCCTGGATGACTGAAAGGAATTCGTTATGCCTGGGAGGAGTCCAGATAAAAGGTGGAAAAAACAAACAAAACCAAGAAAATTACAAGTGGGGGAAAAAAAAAGATAAACTTGCACAATCTCACCTGCAAGTGATGAGAGAAGAAAGCAGAGAAGAAAGTGAACTCAGCTAATGATTTTACCATGGATCACCATGGTAACTGATGGTGTCTGACCCAGTCTGGTTTTAGTTTTACAGGAAGATATACTGCTCTTTTCCCGCATGTTGACATGTCTTTACGACGTCAGCTTCTGAGCTCTGTGCTTGAGGCTAATGTTAGCTGGCTAGCAGAAGTTATTGGACGCACCCTGACCTACGGAAAACTGGCTGAATGTGAGACGATAAAAGCTCAAGTAAATCATCTGTGAGTGAGTGTGATGAAACAGGACCGGTCCATGGTCTATACTAAGACCCCGGATGAGTAATAACTGCTGCTGGCAGTAGGTGATTTGAAGGGGGATGTCCCTTCAAACCATCCCTAAACAGATACATAAATTTGTGATGTTTTTGAAAGTTTGTGACTTTTTTCTCATAAATTTGAATTTTTTTCTAAAAAATTAGCTATTTTTTTTTCTCAAAAACATGTAACTATTTTCCTCATAAATTTGCAACTTTTTTCTCACACATTTGTAGCTTTTCTTGCTCAACAATTTGCAACAACCCAGAAGGAACAATCTTGTTTTCCTCGGTCCACAAAATGATGCAGCATTTGTCATTACTTTGCAACTTAAGGAGGACTTTAGGAACCTTTGAGATGTTTTACTCATGGATTAATGACTTTTTTTTCCCCACATTTGGGCTCTTTTCTCTTAAAGTTGACCCTTTTCTTGCATTTGTTTACAATTTTCCTCATTGATTTGCAAGTTTTTCTAGAAAAAATAGTATTTTTTTCTTGTGGTGTCGGACGATTAAAATTTTTAATTGCGATTAATCTTTTGGAATGTTGAGTTAATCACGATTAATAACGCATTAATCACATTTTTTTTCATTCAGATACAGTTTACCTTAAGTTGGTCATTTTTCAAGTTTCTCATACTGTTATAAACATGGGAGTGGACAAATATGTTTGCTTTCTTCACCTTCAGGTTTATTAAAGCTCTCAACATATCCAAAATGACAAAAAATCAACAATATTCTCCTGAAAATTCTCTAACGTACTACTGCATGTGCAAACAACAGAATACCAGGGCTTAGTAATGTCACTGAGCAACAACCAGCCAGCAGCCTCTTTCTCCCATAGCAAACACCCACCGCTTTTAAGCAGCTCAACACAAAACAATGGACCTCATGTGTCACAACAGACACAATTTCCCTTTTAGAAGAAAGACTGTAATAACATAAACAACTATCTCGCCCGTGACGTCACCCACCACGCCGCAACAACAGGGCGTGGGAGTGAGTGGACATTACAAACACAGCTTGAGAATTTTAGATGCTACTCACCTGCCGACAGTTGGACCCAAAGCAATTAGTGATGAAACAGGCGGCGTATCTGTCTGTATTAGCTGCTGGCTGTGAGCTACAACTGTAGCACATAGCCATTTATACTGCTAGCCGGCTAGCTGGCTTCCAAACCGACATCCAGGCGAAGTTTTGGAGGAGGCTGTGACAATTATCCAGGTGAGAGCTCCAACAGATTAAGTTGTAAACTTAAACATGACAGCGTTTTGGGGATTTCCATGGCTATGATCTAGCTTGCTTGACTTCACAGTGTCTGTATGCTATGGCCAGTGCCTAAGGCTGTAGGGCAGCTAGGCCAAAAAAGTACTGTTTGCGCTACACTGTCAAATCGCCCTATTTGAAATGTCAAATAGGTGTCCCACAAGGCTCTATACTCGGACCAATATTATTCTCCCTATACATAAATGATTTACCAAATGCATGCAGAAACATTCATATGCAAATGTATGCAGATGACAGGGTAATATTCATACCTGCAAAAAACACACAAGAAACCACCTGTATTCTTACAACAGCGATGACCCAAATCCATGACTGGCTGAATAATTCATGTTGCCTACTAAACACTAAAACACTGTTTGCATGTTTACCAAATAATGATCAAATATTACAAATTCAAATATCTTCTTAAAAGGGGAGGCGCTGCAACTAGTCAAGGAATTTAAGTACCTTGGCATGATTTTAGACTCCTCATTAACCTTTAAAAAACACATCAAAAAAATCTCAGACATAATCAAATTCACGTACCAAAAGCCAGTTTAGAAAGCTTGGGATCAGTCCGCCAAGGTCTCCGCCTTTGACTGCCACCTAATCCACATAGCACCGGACCCCCATGATCCCTCCTGCAGGTGGTAAGCCCACTGGAGGGCGGACCCATGTAACTCCCTCGGGCTGAGCCTGGCCGGGTCCCATGGGTGGAAAGCCGGAAAAAGGTGGATTGTCCTCTCTGGGTTGGGGATAGGCTCCTGCCCCAAGTGGAGGAGTTTAAGTATCTTGGGGTCTTGTTCACGAGTGAGGGGAAAATGGAGCGAGAGATTGACAGACGGATTGGAGCAGCATCTGCAGTGATGCGGACGTTGTACCGGTCTGTTGTGGTGAAGAGGGAGCTTAGTTCTAAGACAAAGCTGTCGATTTACCAGTCAATCTACGTTCCTACTCTCACCTATGGTCACGAGCTTTGGGTAATGACCGAAAGAACAAGATCACGGATACAAGCGGCTGAAATGAGCTTTCTCCGTAGGATTGCTGGACTCACCCTCAGAGATAGGGTGAGGAGCTCAGTCATCCGGGAGAGGCTCAGAGTAGAACCGCTGCTCCTCCACATTGAAAGGAGTCAGTTGAGGTGGTATGGGCATCTGATTAGGATGCCTCCTGGACGCCTCCCACTTGAGGTGTTTCGGACACGTCCCACTGGGAGGAGACCCCGAGGCAGACCCAGGACTCGGTGGAAAGACTATGTCTCCCAGCTGGTCTTGGAACGCCTTGGTATCCTCTCTGAAGAGCTGGAGCAGGTGGCTGGGGAGAGGGAAGTCTGGGCTTCTCTGCTTGAATTGCTGCCTCCGCGACCCAGACCTCCGGAAAAGCAGTAGAAGATGGATGGATGGATGGATAATCAAATTCAATTTAAGAAATTTTAAACAAATTAGACCATTGCTGACATTTAGCGTGGCCAAAATGTTTCTCCATGCAATGATCTTCTCACACATTGATTACTGTTTTACCAACTGGTCACTCACTGGTGTAACCATAATCAACCCCATTGAATCTTTATGCCTTAAAAGGCATAAAAATCTTTGATAAGAAAGATCCCACATATCATTGCTGTCACATCTACAAGAAATACAATCTTCTGTCTTTTGAAAATTATAAAACTCTCAAATTTGCCTGTTCAGTTTATAAAACATTAAATGGCTATGCACCACCCCCCTTCCTGGGAGAATGTGTTAAACTGAGAACTGTCACCAGTACAACCACCAGAACAATCACTAGAGGAGACTGTGAGGTCCCCCACAGACACACCACATTTGCTCAATCTGTGCTATCAATGAGGGGCACTAAGATCTGGAACAATATACCACCTGCAATCAGAGAATGTACCACACTAAACACTTTTAAGATGCATTGTAAAAATTGGCTTTTAAACAACCAAAACTGTACCCATAACTAGTGGTTGCTCTGCGGCATATGCATATATGTGCCCGTGTGTCACCCACATATGCCCTGTCTCTTGTTTGTTGCTGTCTGTTGTTGCTGTGAGGTGCTTGGGTGCATGTGTGTGTGTATGAATACACAGTACTTCACTCATGTGACATTTGAATGTTTTGTTTCGTAACACCTTAACTCTTGCACTTTATCATACAGTTTGTACAGTTTCACTGCAGTTGTTCTGCTCGTGTATGATTGTTTCTTTGTGTGTTTTGTGACCTGCCGGGGGACTATAAATGCAAATTAGCAGTATTGCTAAATGTGGCATACTGACATTTGTATTAATGTTCATTAGCACTAGTACATACCCGTGCATACCCATCCATGCCCGTAGAAACCAAGTATAAGCAAGTATTTCTGCATGCAAACAATCTGAACCTGTTTTTTTAATAGGTTTGACCAACCGCTCTCCCCCCCCGACTGCAAAACAACCACTGCTGCCTCTGAAGGCATCAAGTCCTGCTGCCCACACCCCACTCCACCAACACCCCCCCCACTCCCAACACACAGCCCCCCAACATGACCCTCACTAAGACCCAGGTGAGGACGGCGCTGAGGAAGATCAAGGCGAGGAAGGCCTCGGGACCGGACGGCATCAGCGCAAAGCTCCTCAAGTCCTGTGCAGACCAGCTGTGTGGGATTGTGGAGCTCATCTTCAACCTGAGCCTGAAGCTGGGGAGGGTACCACAGTTGTGGAAAACATCTTGTGTGGTACCTGTACCAAAGACTTCCCACCCCAAAGATCTGAACAGCTACAGACCAGTGGCCCTGACGTCCCACATGATGAAGACCCTGGAGAGACTGCTCCTTGCTCACCTCCGCCCCCTGGTGGGACCAGCGATGGATCCACTCCAGTTCGCCTACCAGCATGGCATTGGGGTGGAGGATGCGGTGATCTTCCTCCTTCACCGTTCTCTGTCCCAGCTGGAGAAGCCCGGGAATGCGGTGAGGATCATGTTCTTTGACTTCTCCAGTGCTTTCAACAACATCCAACCGATGATCCTGAAGGACAAGCTGCTGTGCGCAGGGGTGGACCAGGACTTGTCATCATGGATCCTGGACTACCTCACTAACTGGCCACAGTTTGTGAGAACCCGGGACTGTGTGTCCAACACGATCATCGGTAGCACGGGGGCCCCCAGGGAACGGTTTTGGCTCCCTTCCTGTTCACCCTTTATACTGCGGACTTCTCACACAACACACTGCCATCTACAGAAGTTCTCTGACGACTCTGCAAACGTTGGCCTCATCTCCAACAGAGATGAAGCTGAGTACAGAGGACTTATCCAGGACTTCGTGGACTGGTGCCATCGGAACTGCCTCCAGATCAACGCGAGGAAAACTAAGGAGCTGGTGGTGGACTGCCACAGGCAAGGACAACCCCTCACAGCACCAGTAAACATACAGGGAACAGACATCGAGATGGTGACATCCTACAAGTACCTGGGTATTCATCTGAACAATAAACTAGACTGGTCACACAATACTGACGCACTCTACAAGAAGGGAGAGCGCAGGCTGTTCCTACTGAGGAGACTCAGGTCTTTTGGTGTACAAGGGGCGCTGCTGAAGACATTCTACAACACGGTGGTAGCATCAGCCATCACTTTTGGAGTGGTCTGCTGGGGCAGTGGCATTACAGCAGCCGATAGGAAGAGACTGAACAAATTGATCAAGAAAGCTAGCTCTGTCCTGGGGAAACGCCTTGACCCAGTGGAGGAGATGGGAGAGAGAAGGATGGTAGCTAAACTGTCATCTCTGCTGGAGTCCGAGTCCCACCCTATGCAGGACATACTGAACGCACTGAGGAGCTCATTTTGCAATAGACTACATCATCCTAGGTGCGCAACCGAGAGGTTTTGCAGGTCCTTCCTACCTACGGCTGTCAGACTGTATAACCTAAGCAGGGCTGCTCGTAGAGATAGCAAAAAAACATGACAACCTAATAGTATTGAATGCAAAAGATGCAATAGACTTACACAATGGTCCCCTCCGATATACAACTAGGACAATACCGGTCGCTATGGAGGGTGACAATATGTATGGGTACATAATCATACCATGTAGGATAACTAAGTAGACGGTTATGCTGTTCATTCCATCTAGCTACAATGCTCCGCACTGTCTGTGTTTATATATTTATATATTTATTCCATCTAGCTACAATGCTCCGCACTGTGTGTTTATATATTTATATGTACATATGTATATTCAGAATCAGAATCAGAATCAGGTTTATTGCCATTGTTCATGTAGTACACAAACTAGGAATTTGTCTCGGTACAATGCTGCAACATTAAACATGATAAGATAAGAGAAATAAACTATACATGTAATAAAGTGTAGGATAAGATTAAGTGATACTGGTCAACAGTTAAAATATATATTAGCCAGCAGCAGATACTGTGGAGAACTATATAGTGCAGTCGGTAATGCAGGAAGAAAACAGTGATGATTGACATGAGTCTGGTTGAGCTGCTGTACATGGTGCACGAGAGTCACTTAGTGTTCAGCAGTCTAATGGCAGAGGGGAAGAAGCTGTTCATGTGACGGGAGGTTTTAGTCTGGATGGACCGAAGTCTTCTACCAGAGGGGAGGGGGGCAAACAGTACGTGACCAGGGTGTGAGGGATCGGCTATGATCCGGCCAGCACGCCTCCGGGTCCTGGAGATGTACAGATCCTGGAGAGATGGGAGCTTGCAGCCGATCACCTTCTCAGCAGTGCGCACGACGCGCTGCAGCCTTAGTCTGTCCCTGGCAGTGGCTCCTGCGTACCACACGGTTATGGAGGTGGTGAGGATGGACTCGATGATGGCTGTGTAGAACTGCACTAACATCTTGGTGGGTAGCTTGAGCTTCCTCAGCTGCCGCAGGAAGAACATCCTCTGCTGGGCTTTTTTGATGAGTGAGCTGATGGTCAGCTCCCATTTGAGGTCCCTGGTGATGGTAGTGCCTAGGAAGCGGAAGGAATCAGCAGTGGTGATGGGAGAGCCTGAGAGGGTGAGGGGGGGCAGAGGAGTAGTGACTTTCCTGAAGTCTACAATCATCTCCACTGTCTTCAGAGCGTTCAGCTGCAGGTTGTTATTGCTGCACCAGGACGCCAGCTGGGCCACCTCTCTCCTGTAGGCGGACTCGTCGCCGTTGGAGATGAGCCCGATGAGGGTGGTGTCGTCCGCAAACTTGATCAACTTGACAGACTGGTGGCTGGAGGTGCAGGAGTTGGTGTAAAGGGAGAAGAGTAGGGGGGAAAGTACACAGCCCTGGGGTGATCCGGTGCTGATGCTAGTATAGTCTGAGACGGTCTTTCCCAGCCGCACATGCTGCCTCCGGTCCGTCAGGAAGTCGATGATCCACCTGCAGAGGGAGTCAGGCACGTTGAGCAGGGACAGCTTGTCCCGGAGCAGAGCGGGGCGGATGGTGTTGAATGCGGAGCTGAAGTCCACAAACAGGATCCTGGCGTAGGTTCCCGGGGAGTCCAGGTGCTGCAGGATGGAGTGGAGGGCCAGGTTGACTGCATCGTCTACAGACCTGTTGGCTCGGTAGGCAAACTGCAGCGGGTCCAGGAGAGGGGTGGTGATGGACTTGAGGTGGGACAGGACCAGGCGCTCAAAGGACTTCATGACTACAGAGGTGAGCGCTACAGGTCTGTAGTCATTAAGTCCAGTGATCCGTGGCTTCTTGGGGACAGGGATGATGGTGGAGGATTTGAGGCAGGATGGCACGTGGCATAACTTAAGGGAGGTGTTAAAAATGTCTGTGAATACAGGAGCCAGCTGTTTCGCACAGAGTCTCAGGGTGGAGGGAGACACGCCGTCTGGGCCGGGGGCCTTGCGCGGGTTCAGTCTGGAGAACTGTTTGAGCACATCCTGCTCACTGATGATAAGGGGAGGGGGGGAGGAGGGGGGGGGGGTGCCTTAAATGAAGTAGGGAATGTGGAGGCTGTGGAGCTGGAGGGAGGGGGGGAGTTGGACACAGATGACGAGGTGTCAAAACGGGCATAGTGTTGGGACAGTCTCTGACAAAGGGCTTTGTCATCCTGACCTTTAGGAGCCTGAGGCCGATAGTTGGTGATCTGCCTCAGTCCTCTCCACACGGAAGCCGAATCATTAGCAGTGAACTGCTGCTGGAGTCTCTCTGAGTACACAGATTTAGCCCTCTTCAGCTCTCTGTTAAACCGGTATTTAACCTCCCTGTAGCAGTCCCTGTCTCCACTTTTCAGCGCTGCTTCCTTCTCCTTCCTGATCTGTCTGAGCTTAGCTGTGAACCAGGGTTTGTCATTAGAGTAACTCACCCTGGTGCGTGATGGAAGAATGTTCTCTTCACAAAAGTGGATATATGAGTTCACAGTGTCCGTGTACTCATCCAGATCATGCGTGGCTCCTTTAAACATGCCCCAGTCAGATATTTCCATGCACGTTTCCAGCTTCTCCTCAGCATCACTGGTCCGTATCTTCGTAGTGCTCACAACAGGTTTAGTGAGCTTCAATCTCTGTCTGTATGTGGGAATGAGGTGAACCATCACGTGATCAGATAATCCCAGCGCAGCTCGAGGGACAGCGCGATATGCGTCTTTCACTGTGGTGTAACAGTGATCCAGTGTGTTTAATCCTCTGGTGGGGCATTTAATAAACTGTTTGTAGCGGGGGAGATCGTGGCTCAGATTGCACTGATTAAAGTCGCCAGCCACAATAATCAGCGAGTCTGGAAAACTCCGCTCTGTGTGTTGAATGTGATCCGCGAGCACGCGCTGAGCTTCGCGCGTGTCCGCGTCGGGAGGGGCGTACACAGCGATCATTATAAAAGAAGCAAACTCCCGCGGGGAATAGAAGGGCTTGCAATTGATAACAAGAAATTCCAAGGCAGGAGAACAGTGTTTGGAAATTACCGTTACATCAGAGCACCAGATGCAGTTGATGTAGAAGCAGACTCCGCCTCCTGTGGTCTTGCCGGAAAGCTCTGTGTCACGATCAGCACGGAAGAGCTGGAAGCCGTCGAGGCGCAGCGCGCTGTCCGGTATATTTTCCCGGAGCCAGGTCTCAGTAAAGCAGAGGACAGCTGAGGAGGCGAGGTCCTTAAAACGCATCAGCAGTCTCAGTTCATCCACCTTGTTAGAGAGAGAATTGGTATTGGACAGAAATATGCCAGGCAGCGCCGTTCGCGAGCCTCTCCTGCGAAGTCGCACGAGAGCGCCCGCTCGTCTTCCTCTCTTCCGCCGTCTCACTTTCCGAGCCAAACAATAAACCAGATCGGCGGCAGGGGCTAGAAAAACTGGGAGGAGGTCCGTGGGGGTGAAAGTCCTGATATTTAAAAGTTCTTCACGGGTATAAGTGCAAGCAGACACACAATTGACAAACAAAAACAAACAAAGAGCGCAGCGAAGCACCATGTCGACCGCTGTGGGCGCCATCTTGGATCGCCATATTCGCTGCTCTTGTTTTTTCTTGTCTTCTTGATTGTTGCTCTGAGTGTTGCTATCCCTGTGCTGTTGCAATCCTGGAATTTCCCCATTGTGGGACTAATAAAGGCTTATCTTATCTTATCTTATCTTACCTTATGCCCGTTGCTGAAGGGTCTCCTCCTGTCTCAGATGGCTGTGTTGTTCACAGTCATGCCTGCGGTGTACTGCTGGAACCTGAGGTGTTTCATGTTCACAGCATCCTTTCTGACGTGCAGCAGTTCTCATTCTATTGCTTTCCATCTGGTGGGTCTTCTTCTTCTTCGTTCAGACCACTGG
This sequence comes from Pholidichthys leucotaenia, assembly GCA_020510985.1. Taxonomy (NCBI): domain Eukaryota; kingdom Metazoa; phylum Chordata; class Actinopteri; order Cichliformes; family Pholidichthyidae; genus Pholidichthys; species Pholidichthys leucotaenia. Next base: position 442,985,136 of record CM035840.1, read on the forward strand.
TTGAGGGATAGGTGTGTCGTAATTCTAGTTCATGGGCAGGATCATGAAAATAGATCTGAGCAAAAAGTGGCTTTCGACCCCATTCAGGAAGGCCCATGCATGCCCGTAGAAACCAAGAAATTGGAGCACCCGGAGAAAATCAGTGTTTTGCATGGCATTTTACACATTTGTAGTGTAGACTGGCATTCTTCAAGGTTACACATTTTTACTGTGTCAGCACCTCTTTAAAAACGACATTGCTGAGAAAGTGACGCTTTTGCTTAGTTTCTTCATCTTGAGTAACATTACGAAGACTGCTTGATCTGGCAACTCTGCTCGCGGCAACGTAGAATTGGCCATGGCCGCAGAAATCAGTTGTGCAGAAAACACGAACGCGCTGTAAAGATTGGCCCTGTGACTTATTCACCTTGCCAATTTTGAGCCATTTGACATCATAAAGACACATTAGTCCAGGCATCATGAGTGATGGTCTATATGACATCATAAAGACACATTTGTGACATGAGCCATGTACTAAACAATGAATATGTGCGGCTGCCCTCAGGGAGGAGATACAGAGTCCCCAAGTGCAGGTTCAATAGATACAAGAACTCATTTATCCCGACGTCAGTAAAACTTTTAAACTCATATAAATAGGTCAGGGACACTTATAACTCCTGTTCTTAATGACTGCTGTTATATATTTATGTATGTATGTACTTGTATTATTTATTGGGTTTTATTTCATTCATTATGTACTACATGCATTGTGTATGTGTGGATTGTGTGGGTGCAGCACGGGTGACAAGCCCAAGACAAATTTCCCCTTGAGCGACAATAAAGTTTATCTTATCTTGTCTATGTGCCGTCATATAGACATATCTTCATGACAGCATCGCAAGTTCTATGATGTCCTATAAACGTGACAGACACACACACAGAGATTTCTTGCTTTAACAGAGTGATGTAATTTCTCTTTCAAATAAACATTAAACTAAACTTTCTGCTATTAACCGCGATCACAAAATTTGTCACTGTTAATGGGGTGAAGCGTTAACTGGCAATTAACGCAATAATGCCAACACCACAAATTTTTTCATTTTTTCACTTGTGTTTAGTTTATTTCCTTTTTTTTTTTTTTGCAAAGCTTTTAGAAGACCTGGATGTGGCCTCCCAGCTGCAGGTTGCAGACCCTTGAATGATGGGAACAAAAACATGGAGCTGGAACTGGGTAAAATATATTGATTTTTCAGGAGTTTCACTGAAGGCTGAAAGACTGATGGAGTGCCAAGGACAGGCCGTACAAGAAGGCGAGTGATGTCACGAAATCAGTGCATCACTGCATTATGAACTCCACATTCACAGCAGGAACAACAATAAATAAAGAAGTTTTCCACACATCAGACTCGGTATAACTCACTGAGGCACAGCACAGGGAGGGCTGAATGAAAAAATGGGACATTCCTGGAAAAATGTCTAGATTGAACAGTTTTCAGGTTTGACTTTCCAGGACGTGGAACAGTGAATCCTAAAATCCATCAGTTCATACACCAGACAGATATTATCTAACCTGTCTTCACCTGAACACTCCCCCAACGAGATGAGAAACGTTTCCCCAAACTCCTGGCCAGGACTGAAGTCCTTTTTTAAACTTTAAAGGTCCCCTAGTGTTTCAGCCGGTCCTTCACATTCAGTTCTGTTTTGTTCCACACTTCTCTTACCTAATTGGCTAGACGTCAGCCAACATGCCTCTCCCCACCCTGGAAAAGACAATTGCCCCCTCCCTCCACATTCATCATAAACCTTTTTATATCATGTTACATGACAGAATAAAATACATCTGAAGCACCAATTTTAAATCTGCAACTATTTTCTCGTAAATTTGCAACTTTATTTTAAATCTGCATATTTTCCATCAAAAATTTGCAACTTTTTTCTTGTAATTTTGCAGCTCATACATTTTCATACATTTAAGATAAGATGAGCCTATATTAGTCCCACAGTGGGGAAATTCCAGGATTGCAGCAGCAAAGGGATAGCAGCACTCAGAGCAATAGTAAATAAGATAATAAGAATTGGTTAGCCAAAGTAGTAAATGAGTAAACATATGTACACAGACAAACAATTTTTTCATGAATTTGCAGTGTTTTTATTGTAAATTTGCTAAATTTTTCTTTTAAATCTACAACTATTTTCTTGTAAATTTGCTTCTTTTTTCATGTAAATCTCCAGTTTTTGCTCAAAAATGTGCAGCTTTTTTCCTTTAATTTGAAACTTTTTTCATAAATTTGTAGTTTTGTAAATTTGCAACTTTTTTCTTTTAAATATGTATTTTTTCTCAGAAATTTTCAATTTTTTTCTTGTATATCTGCAACTTTTTTCATCCTAAATTTGTAACTTTTTTCTTCTAAATTTGCAACTTTCTTTCAAATCTGCAACTTTTTTCTAGTAAATCTGCAACCTTTTTCTCAGAATTTCTCCAATTTTTTTCTTGTAAATCTGCAACTTTGTTCATCATAAATTTTCAACTTTTTTCTTGTAAATTTTCAACTTTTTTCTCATACATTTAAAACTTTTTTTCATAAATGTGCAGTGGTCTTATTGTAAATTTGCAACATTTTTCTTTTAAATGAACTTTTTTTCTTGTAAATTTGTAACTTTTTTCTCAAAAATTTTCCAGTTTTTTCTTGTAAATTTGCAGATTTTTTTCTTTTAAATCAGCAACATTTTCTTGTATATTTTCTGCTTTTTTCCCCTCATGAATTTGCTATTTTTCTTCATAAATTCACTACTTTTCTGTCATAAATCTGCAACTTTTTCTTGTAAATTTGTGCCTTTTTCTCCTAAATTTGCAACATTCATATGGATGGTGGTTTAATTTTTATTCTGTGTCAAACAGTGAACTGAATTATCTGCTAATGCGATCATCGTATAGTGTATATTAAATTAAACTGGGAGTTTTTTGCTTTAATTCCAGCTTCTCTCACCACTGGCGTCCTCCGGCCTCATGCTGCTGGACCGTGTATCCAAATTGGGTTTCTTTAGAGCCGGAGAAGATCTTGAAGTTCTTTGTGTCAAAGTTGAAGCAGAGATGAAGATCTGAAACAAAGAGAAGAAATGGTGGGGTTTCTTTAATTCATTCTATTTTCCAGGACATCCTGACAGATCTCCGCCTGCTTGATAAAACCTGTCCACATGGACCCTGCTGTTATTTCTGGAGCCCCAGAAAATGAAAAGCAGCTGCAGCACTGACTGGATTCATCTCTCTGTGTGGAAATGATCAAAATCACACAGTTATTATCTCTTTGTCGACCTCCTCGACGGAAAAGGTTTGTCAAAATGTAAATTTGACTCACTGAAAGGTCTGAGACCACGCAGTGTAAATCATCCATTTCCCCAACTGGAAAAAGAGACAGAATTGTCCCCCCAGTATCATCATAAACCTGACTTAACCTGACATAACATGACTTTGAATGACAAATTCTGAGCAGAAATGTTTAAAACAAAGCATATATTGCAACTTTTTCTGAACAATTTGTGACTTTTTTCTCACAAATTTACTATTTTTTCCTGTTAATTTTCAGCTTTTTTTTCTCAGAAATCTGCAGTGTTTTTCTTCATAAATCTGAAACGTTTTTCCAATAAATTTGTGACTGTTTTCTCAAAAATTTGCGACTTTTTTCTCATAAGTAACTTTTTCAATAAAATTTCTACTTTTTTTCTCATAAATGTGCATTTTTTTTTCATGTTGATTTACGACTGTTTTCTCAAAAATTTGTCATCTTTTTCATAAATTTGCAACTTTTTTCTCGTAAATTTGCAACTATTTTCTTTTTAATTTGCAATTTTTTTTCTAAAGAAAATTGTTACTTTTTCCTGTAAATGTTGAACTTTTTTGTCATAAATTTGCAACATTTTTTTCATAAATACCAGAGTGGTGGCCTGGTTGATAGAGCATCTGCCCCACAACCAGGAGGTTGGGGGTTCAAGTCCCGGCCGGGTCATACCAAAGACCATATAAAAATGGTACTTCCCGCCTTCTAGCTTGGTGCTTAGCGTAACTGAGTGGGGGAAGGAGAAGTTGTTTGTGGCGGCGCCTTGCATGACAGCAACCCCTCTGATTCGAGATGTGATTAACATTGTAGACAGGAGAAATGTAATTTCGTTCTACTGTACATGATTGGCTGTATGGACTGAATGACAATGTTGTTGGCTGCTTTCTCTAATTCTGCAAATTTACTGTCATGATTTAATGTTTTTGAGGAGGCTTAAATGCTGGGCAACCACTTCAGAAGAACACTCAGACACACATGAAAAGCTACATCACTTTAATGAAAAAACCCAACCCTGATACACAGCACGCTACTTTAAGGAATAAATGCACACACCACAATTAATGAAACTCGCAACCAAGACGCCACACTACATACAGGAGAACAGCTGCACGCTGGAGCCACATGCAGCCTAGGATGGTAGACAGGAGAGGAATGATTAGTGAAGGGAATGGCACATGGGAGAATGACAACTGAGGTAATGGGTCTCACGACACTGGCAGAGAGCCCGGCAGTGAACTCCAGCGTAGGAAAGGTGAAGGGGTCTGGAGGCTGCAGGACAGGAGGAGGAAGGGCTGAAGAACCGGGATGGAGAAGCCGTTGTCTGGAAGGAGAGATGACTCAGGTGAGCGTACAAACACAGCTCCGGAGACGCACCACTGGAGGCGGCAGCAAACCTGAGTGGAGGAGAAGAGAAGGTGAGATAACTCTGAATAATTAATTTTTTACACAACAAGAACAACCGTTGTGAGGCGGCACAAACCCAACGATCCAGCAAAGAGCTTTTTACACTCTGGCCCTTAAATACGCTGGTGAATCAGGAGGCAGCAGGTGTGTAATCACGCAGGTGCGCTGATGAGCTCCGGAGCCGGGAAAACAGAAGCAGGAAGGGAGGGGGGGACACGCTCGCCTCATCATGACAGTGCCCCCCCCTCCCCCAAGGGACGCCTCCTGGCGGACACCCAGGCTTCTGCAGATGGGCAAGGTGGAATGCCCGAACCATGCCCTTGTCGTGGAAGTATGATGATGGAATCCAAGATCTCTCATCCGGACCATTACCCTTCCAGTGTACCAGATACTGTAGCCCCCGACCTCAAGAGCGCACGTCCAGAATCCGCTGGACGGTGTAGGTGGTATGTCCATCGATGATCCGGGGGGTGGAGGGGGTTCTGGAGGAGGGGACAAGGGGCTGACGGAGAGGGGTTTGATCTGAGAAATGTGGAAAGTAGGATGGATGCGTAAGGATGGGGGCAACTTCAGTCGGACGCTGACGTCATTGATGATGTGGGAGATCGGGAACAGGCCCAAAAAGCGAAGGGACAGCTTCCGAGGGTCCCCCTTCACCGGTACCTTCTCGGCAGATAACCAGACCTTCTGGCCTATGGAGTATTTGGGCAGCGCCGCCCGCCTACAGTTGGCATACAGGCGATTCCGCTCGGACGATCACTGAAGAGCTGCCCGAGTGGCCCTCCAGAGGCGGCAACAGTGACGGGCGTGGGCCTCCACAGAAGGTACCACAATCTCCCTGTACCATCATAGGCAGAAGTGGTGGCGTGTACCCCATGGTGGCTTCAAATGGTGTCAACCCCGTGGTAAAGGAGACAGCAGAGTTCAGTGTGCACTCCACCCAGGTGAGGTCGGAGCTCCAGGTAGATGGGTTGCAGGAAGCTACACACCTCAGGGTGGCCTCCAAGGACTGGTCTGCACGCTCCGCCTGACCGTTGCTCTGGGGATGATAACCAGATGTGAGGCTGACGGAGGTACCCAGGGATCAGCAGAACGCTCTCCAGATCCATGACATAAACTGTGGTCCTCGATCAGAAACGTCTATGGGGATGCCGTGGAGCCGGATGACGTGGATGGAAAGGAGGTTGGCCGTCTCGGCAGCAGAGGGAGAGGAACCAAGTGAATGTCCTTCAAAAAGCAATCAGTAATGGTGAAAATGACAGTGTTAGGTTGAGAAGGAGGGAGGCCCGAGACAAAGTCAATGGCGATATGAGATCTGGGACGGGAAGGGACGGGGAGTGGATGGAGGAGACCGACAGGTGGAGAAGAGTCCGATTTATTGGTGACACACGTGTGGCAGGCCTTCACATATTCTTTCACATCCTTCCTAAGGGAAGGCCACCAAAGCACATGGTGAATGAGTTCAGTAGTACGGGTGATGCCAGGATGGCAAACAAACTTGTGTGCCCCCACTGGATGATGTCACTGCATAAGGGAGAGGGCACATGTAGCCTGTTAGGCAGGCCCCCCTCAGGGACAGGTTCCACTGACTGGGCCTTCCGGACCCTCTGCTCAGTGTCCCAAGTGAAGGCATCCAAAATGCAGAAGGAGGGCAGGATGGTGTCCGGGAGAGAGGCAGCGGCTGCAAGAGAAGAAGCGGAGGAGGAGTCGGAGGAAAACTGGAGTGAGAGAGCATCAGGTTTAATGTTGCAGGACCCTGGGCGGTATGTGATGGAGAGATTAAATCTAAGAAAAAAGCAGGGCCCACTGAGCCTGCCGGGCATTCAAACGTCTGGCCGATCTCAGATATTCTAAATTTTTGTGATCGGTCCAGACCATCACCGGCTGATTGGCTCCCTCCAACCAGTGCCTCCACTCCTCCAGCGCCAATTTAATGGCCAGCAGTTCGCGGTCACCTACGTCATAATTTCTCTAGGCTGGGGTCAGCCGCCAAGACAAAAACGCACACGGGTGGAGCTTCTGGTCGGAGCTGGAACGCTGTGAGAGCACAGTGCCCACCTCCGAATCATAAGCATCCACCTCGACCACGAAGTGGGCTTGGGGGTCTACCTGCCCCAAAATAGGCACGGTGGTAAATTCTTCGAGTGTGGCAAAAGCCCACTCAGCGGGCTCGGACCATTTGAATGGGCTCTTGACTGAAGTGAGCTGGGTAAAGGGCAGAGCAATTTTGCTATAATCACAGATAAACCGGTGGTAGAAATTGGCAAAAGCCAGGAAGGGTTGGAGTTCCTTCCTGGTTTGGGGAGTAGGCCAGTCTACTACCTCCTGAATCTTCTCCAGGTCAGCCTTTAACGTGCCCCCGCCCACGGTAAACCCCAAGAAAGAAGTGGAGCAGGTGGAAAACTCACACTTCTCAGCTTTCACAAAAAGCTGATTCTCGAGCAGCTGCTGCAGGACAGTCCGGACGTGGACCACATGTTCCGCCAGCGTGCGAGAAAAAATTAATATGTCATCTAAGTACACAAAAACAAAATTGTTTACCATGTCCCAGAGGACGTCACTGGTTAGTCGTTGGAAGGTGGAGGGGGCGTTGGTCAGTTCAAAGAGTATGACCAAAATATTCAAAATGACCCAAATGAGTTTTAAACGCCGTCTTCCATTCATTCCCCTCACAGATACGTACCAAATGATACGAATTCCGGAGATCGAGCTTAGTATATACCCGCGCCTGTTGGAGGAGTTCAAAGGCCGAATTAATGAGTGGCAACGGGTATTTATCCTTAACGGTGATGGAATTGAGCTCACGATAATCACTGCAAGGCCGCAAAGTCCCATCCTTCTTGCCTACAAAAAAGAACCGAGCGCCGAGAGGGGTGGATGACAGGCGAATAAGACCAACGCTAAGGGAGTCTTTAATGTAGCTCTCCATCGCTTCCCTCTCCAGCCCAGATAAACTGTAGAGCCAGCTGGATGGCAGCTGCGCACCCAAAAGGAGGTCAAGAACGCAGTCATAGGACTGATGAGGTGGCAAAGATAGGACCCCCGACCTGCTAAAGACCTCCCCTAAGTCATGGTAGACCTCGGGCACGCGGCTGAGATCCGTCGACTCAGCCGAAGGGGAGGAGAGAGAGTGAGCAAGCAGCTGAACGGAGACACGACGACAAACAGAAGGAGCTCCAGGAGGAGATAGAACCCTGGGCCCAGTTAATTACTGGATTGTGTTTGTGAAGCCACGGATACCCCAAAATCATGGAGGTGGAGGATTGAGACAACACAAAAAATTGAATTGTCTCGCAATGGTTACTGGACAAAATGACCGAAATAGGCTCAGTTTGCCTGGTCACCGCCGCGAGACTACGGCCAGATAAGACGGAAACATTGACAGGTGCTGGGAGGTTTCTGGTGGGAATCTGAAACATCTGAACCAATTCAAAGTGAATGAAGTTTTGCTCTGCCCCGGAATCCACCAGAGTAGAGGTTTTGCACTCTGCTCCCAGTAACTGGACCAGAGCCAGAAGTGTAAAACAGCTGGGAGAATTTTGAGAAGAACCTTCCGCCAGACCCCCAACAGTTACTGACGGGCTGGTTCTTTTGGCCAAATTGGGCATTTGGAGATGGAATGATCTGTGGCCCCGCAATACATGCAAGTCCCTGCCTTTTCCCAGTAGTGGCGCTCCTCCGGAGTCAGATGAGCCCTTGCCAGGACCATCGGTTCCAGAGGCAGCGCCAAGGATTCTGCGCGGGGGGGGCAGGGGAACTGGCCGCGGGGCAGGCAAGGAAGCAACAGTCTTCTGCTCCCTAGCGTGCTCCCAGAACCGGTTATCTAAGGCCACAGCCTGTGTGAGCAATTCATCCAAAGAGGATGGATTCACCCAGATAGCCAGCTCGTCACAGAGACTGGCATTCAAACTCCAGGGGAAGATGCTACGTAGAGCAGCATCATTCCACTCAGAGTCTGACGCAGCGACCCGAAACTCGACAGAGTAGTCGGCTGCTGACTGACAACCCTGCTGCAGCCCCAGCAACTGGCAGGCGATGTTACCCTCACGCTCCGTGTGATCAAATGCCTGGGTGAAATCTTAAACGAAACATTCAAAAGTGTATTGGGCCCCCTCCCGGCCACCCAAGACGGACTGAGCCCACTTGAGTGCCCGGTCGCAGAGTAATAGGGTCATGAATTGGATTTTAGCTGAATTCTCCCTCCACCTGCCGGAAATACATCCGACAGTGCAGCAGAAACCCTTTACATCCCCCCACCTCCCCCCCGTCGGGGGAAGGCAAGGAAATGGTCCTGCAGAAAACGGGAGCTATCAGGGCAGCAGGGGCAGAAGGGGGAGCATCCACGCCAGGAAGCAGACACAAATGCTCCGTGACCGTGGTCAGCTGTTGAGTGATAGTTTGGAGCTGCTCAGACAAAAACATGACTTGGTGTTCCGTGGCTTCCAAACGCGAAAGCGCTGACGGTTCTCCTGAGGCAGCGCCCGCTAAGCCTCGACCCTGGCTGGATCGTTCCATCATGATTTAATGTTTTTGAGGAGACTTAAATGCTGGGCAACCACCTCAGGAGAACACTCAGACACACATGAAAAGCTACATCACTTTAATGAAAAAACACAAACCCTATACACAACACGCTACTTTAAAGAATAAATGCACACGCCACAATTAATGAAACCCGCAACCAAGACGCCACACTACATACAGGAGAACAGCTGCACGCTGGAGCCACATGCAGCCTAGGATGATAGACAGGAGAGGAATGATTAGTGAAGGGAATGGCACACGGGAGAATGACAACTGAGGTAATGGGTCTCACGACACTGGCAGAGAGCCCGGCAGTGAACTCCAGCGTAGGAAAGGTGAAGGGGTCTGGAGGCTGCAGGACAGGAGGAGGAAGGGCTGAAGAACCGGGATGGAGAAGCCGTTGTCTGGAAGGAGAGATGACTCAGGCGAGCGTACAAACACAGCTCCGGAGACGCACCACTGGAGGCGGCAGCAAACCTGAGTGGAGGAGAAGAGAAGGTGACATAACGCTGAATAATTAATTTTTTACACAACAAGAACAACCGTTGGGAGGCGGCACAAACCCAACGATCCAGCGGAGAGCTCTTCACACGCTGGCCCTTAAATACGATGGTGAATCAGGAGGCAGCAGGTGTGTAATCACGCAGGTGTGCTGATGAGATCCGGAGCCGGGAAAACAGAAGCAGGAAGGGAGGGGGGGGGCACGCTCGCCTGATCATGACATTTACAAGAAAAAAATGCAAATTTACGAGAAAAAGTCACAAATCTTTAAGAAACAAGTTGTAAATCTATAAGAAAAAAGTTGCAGATTTATAAGAAAAAAATCTGAAAATTTACTGGAAAAAATTGCAAATTTACTGGAAAAAATTGCAAATTTATGAGAAAAAAGTTGCACATTTTTAAGAAAAAAAAGTTAACCTATGAGAAAAAAGTTGCAGATTTATGAGGAAAAAAGTTGAAAATTTACAGGAAGAAGTTGCAAATTTACAAAAAAAAAATTATTTTACAAATTTATGAGGAAAAAAGTTGAAAATTTACAAGAAAAAATTGCAAATTTATGAGAAAAAAGTCAATTTTTTGAAAAAAGAAAGTGGGTCATTTCTAACATTGAAGTCTGTTTGCTCACTTTTGGAAAAAGCCTCTTGTGGACTGTAGAGGAACTGCAGGTCATGAAAAATGTCATCTATAAATGAAACAAATCTGTTTGTGCATCTATGTGTGCATGTGTGTCTGTTCCTCACATACAGTGGATATAAAAGTCTACACACCCCAGTTCAAATGCCAGGTTTTTGTGATGTAAAAAATGAGACCAAGATAAATCTTTTCAAAACTTTTTCCATCATTAATGTGACCTGTAACCCGTACAACCCAATTGAAAAACAAACTGAAATCTTCTAAGGGGAAAAATAAAAAATAAAAAAACAATAATCTGTTAGCATAAATATGCACACCCTTAAGCTAATACTTTGTTGCAGCACCTTTGGCTGTTATTACAGCACTCAATAGCAATATTTGCCCACTCTTCTTTGCAAAAACACTCCAAATCTGTCAGATTGCAAAGGCATCTCCTGTGCACAGCCCTCTTCAGATCACCCCACAGACGTTTGATCAAATTCAGGTCTGGACTCTGGCTGGGCCATTCCAAAACCTTAAACTACTTCTGGTGAAGCCATTCTTTTGCTGATTTGGATGTGTGCTTTGGGTCATTGTCGTACTGACAGATGAAGTTCCTCTTCATCTTCAGCTTTCTAGCAAAAGCCTGAAGGTTTTGTGCCAACACTGACTGGTATTTGGAACTGTTCATAATTCCCTCCACCTTGATTAAGGCCCCAGTTCCAGCTGAAGAAAAACAGCCCCAAAGCCTGATGCTGCCATCGCCATGCTTCACTGTAGGTATGGTGTTCTTTTGGTGATGAGCAGTGTTGTGTTTGCACCAAAAATACCTTTTGGAATTATGGCCAAAAAGTTCAACCTTGGTTTCATCAGACCATAACACATTTTCCCACATGCATTTGGGAGATCTCAAATGTGTTTTTGCAAAATGTAGCCGGGCTTGGATGTTTTTCTTCGCAAGATAAGGCTTCCATCTTTCCACCCTACCTCATAGCTCAGACATATGAAGAAGATGGGAGATTGTTGTCACATGTACTTAACAGCCAGTACTTGCCAGAAATTCCTACAGCTCCTTCAATTTTGCTGGTCGCCTCTTGGCAGCCTCCCTGACCAGTTTTATTGTCGTCGCTTCATCAATTTTGGAGGGCCATCCACTTCTGGGTAATGTTACTGTTGTGCCATATTTTCTCCGCTTGAAGATGACTGTCTTCACTGTGTTCCATGGTAGATTTAACATGACATAGATATGTGAACATTTCTTAATAAAGAACTGAATATTTAATGGGGTGTCCTAATTTTTTCACATGACTGTAATGCCTTGGAAATTCTTTTGTACCTTTCTCCTGACTGATACCTTGTAACAATGAGATCCCTCTGATGCTGATGAATGTGATTGGTTAATTCTGAACACAGCCACATCCCCAGTTATAACAGGGTGTGCATATTTATGCAGCCAGGTTATTGTAAGTTTTTTATTTTCCCCTTAAAAGATTTCAGTTTGTTTTTCAGTTGGGTTGTACAGATTATAGGTCACATTATGGGGGAAAAGTTTTGCTCTCGTTTTTATACATCACAAAAACCTGGCATTTGAACAGGGGTGTGTAGACTTTTTATATCCACCGTATCTCTCAAACCGTTCATCAGACTGGCCTCAGATTTTATACGTGTTTTGCTGAGGTTATGAGGGTGTGCATCCCTGAGTATGGAGTTTGGTCAGACAAAATACGTAATTTTTATCAATAAAAGTTTAGCCAATACCCCGTCTCCTCATGCTCTGGCTTCTAGAAGTGTGGGCGGGGTTTCAGATTGACTCCATACTGATTGGATAATACGTGGCCTCATGACCAGACACCAGAGTGCTCTGTAAACAAAACAAGGAAGTGAAAAGCGACAAATGTGACCAGAAAAAGAGAATACTGAAGATTTAATGCTTTAAAAAAATAATACTGTAATGTTGCTGTGATTGCGTAGCTCTAAAAGATAATTTGGCATATGTGGAGAACACGAGGTATGCGGGTGTGCCTGGGGTGGTTGGGAGCAACAGCTGGACTGCAGTCCTTTGCAGTGAGCTAACCCCAGCCTCCCCGGTTAACGGGAGTCTTGGCTGCTGCTTCACCCGTGCTTCACCCGTGTGCCACCACTGTCCTTTACGGCACCACGGATTCAACATGGCACTCCTCCCGGTGCTGGTGTGCTCGCAGGGCTATCTAAAAATTAAAAGTGAATAATAATACTGTACCACCATGATTGTGGAGCAGAATAGCCAGATCATGCATACGTATGTGTCCACATATCATATGTGGACACACATATGCATGCTTTGACTAAATGACGACCATGATCAAACACACAAAAACACCCAAATAATGAAATAAATCATTTCTTATTTACTGACAAATGGGCAACAATGATGCAATAGCTGCAGCCAAACGGGTCATTCTGCTGTGTATGATAATGTTGGGTATTTTGTACTTATTATAATATTGCTAAAATATAAAAGGATGCACTAGAATGGGTCTCAAATATTTGTAAACATGTCATGTTATAAACTTTCAAAAGGAGTTTTATTTTAAAACACTGGACTAAAAACTAATTAAAATACAAGATGTTTCAGCGTTCATCTGAACACCATCATCAGGTGTCAGACTGCAGCAGGAAGTGTCTCTGGCCAATAAATAGCCTGCAAGGAAGTCTCATGACTTGTGGGAAATGTAGTCCGTGGTATTCATCCAAAGAGGAGGAAAAAAAACCTGAATGGAGTCCATGGTGTGTGACCAGAGAGGAGAAAAGGAGAAAGAGGAAAAAAAAAAAACTAGTGCTTCTCCCTTAAACTTGAGAAATGGAGCAAGTTCATTTGTCCATAAAGTGTCGAGAAATGTTTTTTAACAGCTTACATTGCCGTGTTAGAAGAAGCCAGAGACACTTCCTGCTGCAGTCTGACAACTGATGATGGTGTTCGAATGAACACTGAAAACTCTTGTATTTTAATTAGTTTTTAGTCCAGTGTTTTTAAATAAAACTCCTTTTGAAAGTTTATCTGACACCTGGATGTTTTAATATGAATTTACATAGAGAGTCCTGTTATAGTGCTGTATGAGTTTATTGACGATAGACTATAAAGTACACAAAAAAACTAAAACAATTATAATGGTGACTGAACAACTCCCATTCCCCAAAGTGCAAGATACAACACTTATGAATATCACTCTATTAAAGCAAGAAATCTCTGTGTCTGTCTGTGTGTGTGTCTTTCATGTTTATAGGACATCATAGGACGGTCTATGATCTCTGCCTGATCATCATAGGACGTCCTATGAACTCAGGCATCATAGGACTCGCGATGCCGTCATAAAGATGTGATCTCTGTATGACGAGACAAATGTGACTTTATGATGTCATATAGACCATCACTCACAATGCCTAGACTAATGTGTCTTTATGATGTCATATGGCTCAAAATTGGCAAGGTGAATAAGTTGGTGTCTTCCTGAACAGGGTCAAAAGCCTCTTTTTGCTCAGATCTATTTTCATGATCCTGTCCATGAACTGGAATTACGACGCACAGTGGTCTCAACGAAGAAGAAGAAGAAGAAGAAGACCCACCAGATGGAGAGCAATAGAATGAGGAGAACTGCTGCACGTCAGAAAAGATGCCATGAAGATGAAACACCTGAGGTTCTAGCAGATTCCATGCAAGGCACAGAGAAGCTGAGACCAAGGAGATGAGGAATAGTCAGCTGGCTGCCAACGCTGCACGCCAGGCAACGCACAGACAAGCTGAGACCGAGGAGATGCAGAATATCACATGCACACACTGTGTTCCTATGATTTCACATGACCATATGAGGAGTTCTGAACAACAACTCCTATGATGTCATATAGACATCACAGGCACATTGTGAGGTCAGAACACTTTCTACGGGCATGCAGAACTGCTTGCTTACACTTGCTTTCGATGGGCATGCAGAAATACTTGCTTAACCATGTCAAAGATCAAAGGCAGGCATCACCATGGTTACTGTTGCCATGGTAACAGTAACTTTCGACGGGCAAGCACAAATGCTTGCTTACACCTGCTTTCGACGGGCATGCAGAAATACTTGCTTATATTTGGTTTCTACGGGCATGCATGGGTATGCACTAGTAACTCATAAAAGATCACACAAATAAGTCTGACAAACAAACAAGGGTTCCTTAAACAGTCGCTAATATTGGATGTTCCATTCATTTTCAATAACTAGTACATACCTGTGCATACCCGTCCATCCCCGTAGAAACCAAGTATAAGCAAGTATTTCTGCATGCCCGTTGCTGAAGGGTCTCGTCCTGTCTCAGATGGCTGTGTTGTTCACAGTTATGCCTGCGGCGTACTGCTGGAACCTGAGGTGTTTCATGTTCACGGCATCCTTTTTGACGTGCAGCAGTTCTCTTCATTCTATTGCTCTCCATCTGGTGGGTCTTCTTCTTCTTCGTTCAGACCACTGGTTGAGGGATAGGTGTGTCGTAATTCCAGTTCATGGGCAGGATCATGAAAATAGATCTGAGCAAAAAGTGGCTTTCGACCCTGTTCAGGAAGGCCCGTGCATGCCCGTAGAAACCAAGAAACCAGAGCACCCGGAGAAAATCAGCGCTTTGTTTGGCATTTTACACATTTGTAGTGTAGACTGGCATTCTTCAAGGTTACACATTTTTACTGTGTCAGCACCTCTTTAAAAATAACACTGCTGAGAAAGTGACGCTTTTGCTTAGTTTCTTCATCTTGAGCAACAATACGAAGACTGCTTGATCTGGCAACTCTGCTCGCGGCAACATAGAATTGGCCCTGGCTGCAGAAATGTGTTGTGCAGAAAACACAAACATGCTGTAAAGACTGGCCCTGTGACTAATTCACCTTGCCAATTTTGAGCCATATGACATCATAAAGACATACTAGTCTAGGCGTCGTGAGTGATGATCCATATGACATCATGAAGACACATTTGTCTATATGACGGCATCGTGAGTGCTATGTTGTCTGATATCATTGGATCATCATAGGACATCATGCAGACATCACAGGGCGTTGTATGATGTGCTATGTCTATATGACGTCATATAGACATCAAATCTTTTAGGGTCATTGTAGGACATCATGCATCATAGGACATCACGCAGACATCATAGGCCATCCTATGATGTGCTCTGTCTATGTGCCGTCATATAGACATCATGTCTTTATGAAGGCATCACAAATATCTTTATGACGGCATTGTGAGTGTTATGATGCCTGAGATCATAGGACGGCCTATGATGCATCATAGGACATCAGGCAGCCATCATAGGCCGTCCTATGATGTGCTCTGTCTATGTGCCGCCATATAGACATCATACCTTTATGACAGCATCACGAATATCTTTATGACGGCATTGCGCGTCCTATGACGCCTGAGATCATAGGATGGCCTATGATGCATCATAGGATATCAGGCAGACATCATAGGCCATCCTATGATGTCCTATAAACGTGACAGACACACACACAGACACAGAGATTTCTTGAATTCACACAATCAAATAAATCTGATTGTTCAGTCCCTTTCATATATGTCAAAGTCGAACATGTGTGATTGCCTACATATAGGCTACACCTCTTTGTATTCCTCTTTCAAACACAGCCTACATTTGGGCCTGTAAAGCCTAATTGGCCAACCTGTTTTCAGACAAGAATACTTGCTTTCTATGGGCATGCACTAGTCCATAAGAAAAACCAGACAGATGAGGCACTTCTGCTCACGTCCCTGCAGCAGTGGCAGACTTGGCTGGTCAGGACCAAAATAAAAAAACACTGAAAACCAGAGAAGAGAGGAGTTTGAACGGTTGCGCCAATGGGGCGATACTTCCTGGCAGCCAGCTTTGTCACTTATTTGTGTCTTATTTTCCACACGTGTCTGAGCTGCTCTGATGATTAAAAACAGGTGAACGAGAAGCTGCAGAGGAGAGAATGTTTTAGACATAGCGGCAGGAAAGAAATAATCAGGTCAAATATGGGAGTGATTTGATGCTTATTTAATTTCCTGCACAGGCACCAAAACCTTTACTGTCCTCATAACAGATTTAAAGATTCAAAAGATTTCATTTGTCAGTACTACTATACTGTACGTACAGGACATACGGGAGAAATGAAATGGTGTTTCTCTCTCTCTTCAGTGGTGTGCGCAATCACTTCATCACTCTATTAAAGCAAGAAATCTCTGTGTGTCTGTGCGTGTGTGTGTATGTCTGTGTGTCTGTCACGATTATAGGACATCACAGGACAGCCTATGGTCTCTGCCTGATCATCACAGGATGTCCTATGAACTCAGGCATCATAGGACTCGTGATGTCGTCATAAAGATTTGATGTCTATATGACAGCACATAGACAAATGTGTCTTTATGATGTCATATAGACCATCACTCACGATGCCTAGACCTAGACTAATGTGTCTTTTTGATGTTATTGTTGCTCAAGATGAAGAAACTAAGAAAAAGTGTCACTTTCTCAGCAATGTTGTTTTTAAAGAGGTGCTGACACAGTAAAAATGTGTAACCTTGAAGAATGCCAGTCAACACTACAAATGTGTAAAATACCAAGCAAAGCGCTGGCATGACTGTGAACAACACAGCCGTCTGAGACAGGAGGAGACCCTTCAGCAGCGGGCATGCAGAAATACTTGTTTATAGTTTGTTTCTACGGACATGAATGGGTATGCACGGGTATGTATTAGTATAAAAAAAGAAAAAGTAATAAGGCTGGAAAAACAACAACAGCAGTCTATGTACAGTAACACTACCCATAGCGCAAGTGGCGACAAAAGATAGCCCTAAACATTCCATAGTGCAAATGAAGTTAAACAATGAAACCCAGCAATCCTATATACAGAAAAGCAGAGCAATAATACTCGTAGTTGCAAGTTTGATGCGGTAGTGTAGGTGCAGACAGATTGGACTGCACATCATCAATATTGCAATAACAGACAGCAGCAGATATGGCATTTGTGCAAATGGTTGCAGTAAAGTGCAGAGTCATACAGCAGCAGATGCATTACTGCTGGTGTGCCAGTCTTTCTGTGCCAACAGCTGAGGTAGTTATTGTGCGGGTGAGTGCATTATGGTCTGGGTGGTGGTGGGGGGTGGGGGTGGACAGAGTTCAGGGTCCTGATGGCCTGATGAACAAAGCTATTTAGCAGTCTTATGGAGCATGCCCAGAGGCTCTGGTACCTTTTCCCGGAGGGCAGGGGGCTGAAGAGGGAGTGTGAGGGGTGGGAGGTGTCGCCTGCAATGTTGATGGCTCTGTGGGTGAGGTAGATGTCCGAAAGGAGGGACAGAGGGGCACCGATGATCTTGCTGGCTGCTTTCACTGTGCGCTGTAGTGTCTTCTGGCAGGAAGCAGTGCAGCTTCCATACCACACAGTGATGCAGCTGGTGAGGATGCTCTCAATGGTGCCTGGGTAGAATGAACACATGATGGGGGGGTGGGACTCGTTTGCAGAGGAAATGGAGGCCAGTTTGAGCCTTCTTGGCCAATGATCTGGTGTTGTTAGACCAGGAGAGGTCATTGGAGATGTGCACCCCCAGGAACTTGGTGCTGCTCACCCTCTCCACAGCTGCACCATCAATGATCAGAGGGGGGTGCTGTGTGTGTCCCCTCCCGAAGTCAACCACAATCTCCTTGGTTTTTCCCACATTCAGGAAGAGACTATTGTCTTTACACCACTGGACCAGTTGGCTCACCTCATTTCTGTAGTTGGCTTCTCGTTGTTGGTGATGAGGCCCACCACCGTCGTGTCGTCCGCAAACTTGATGATGTGGTTGGTGATGTAAGCTGGTACACAGTCATGGGTCAGCAGGGTGAAAAGCAGCGGGCTGAGCAGGCACTGTGCTCAGATAGTCTTGGAGGCAGGGTTTCCTCTGGTAACATTTCCCGGTGGCAGCCCACCGTGCTTGTAAATTTCCCGCCACTCTATCAGGACTATAAATTTAAGAAAAAAATATTAAGGAATTATGGCATTTTCCGTTATGGCGGTCACAGTTCCCCCCATACAGTGTTTGTGTGTACGTTTTCAGATTCCTTGGCCGTGAAAACATATGACTAGCAATTGGATTGACAATGACAGGATTAGTGGTTCAGTAGTTATTCACGAAAATGGCATTTTCCGTAATGGCGGTTTTCTTCTGGATGGTGATCCGGATCACCACCAAAATGCAATCATCTGTAGGATACCCCATTTCTGACAATCTGTGAAAATTTCATGAAAATCTGTCTATAAGTTTTTTGAGTTATCGTGCTAACAAACAAACAGACAAACAGACAGACAGACAAACCAACGCCGATGATCACATATCCTCCTTGGCGGAGGTAAAAATAGACAAAAATTAGCCATAAAATAATCCACAAACTTATAATAAAGTCTCAAATGTACAAGAAAAGTCAAATTTGCAAGAGGAAATTACAAATTTGAGGAAAATGGTTTCAAATTCAGATAAATTTACAGAGAAAAGCAGAAAACTACAAGAAAATTGTTATAAATTCTGGAGAAAAACCTCAAGCCTTCAAGATTGAAGTTATTACTCAAGTTTTTAAGTGGGTGCTCTTTGTACCCTTAACTCAATTAGGAAATTTTTGGTTTACTTTTAATTAATTTCAAAGCACTGCTTTTACATGAGTAGAATTTCTGGCTACTATACCCACCTGATCATAGGACAAGATGACAAGAGGACAAGCTGCTGTGCGCAGGGGTGGACCAGCACCTGTCATCTTGGATCCTGGACTACCTCACTAACCGGCCACAGTTTGTGAGAACCTGAGATTGTGTGTCTGACATGATCATCGGTAGCACGGGGGCCCCCAGGGAACGGTTTTGGCTCCCTTCCTGTTCACCCTTTATACTGCGGACTTCTCACACAACACAACACACTGCCATCTACAGAAGTTCTCTGACGACTCTGCGATCGTTGGCCTCATCTCCAACGGAGATGAGGCTGAGTACAGAGGACTTATCCAGGACTTCGTGGACTGGTGCAATCGGAACTGCCTCCAAATCAACGCGAGGAAAACTAAGGAGCTGGTGGTGGACTACCGCAGGCAAGGACAACCCCTCACAGCACCAGTAAACATACAGGGAACAGACATTGAGATGGTGACATCCTACAAGTACCTTGGTGTTCATCTGAACAATAAACTAGACTGGTCACACAATACCGACGCACTCTACAAGAAGGGACAGCGCAGGCTGTTCCTACTGAGGAGGCTCAGGTCTTTTGGTGTACAAGGGGCGCTGCTGAAGACATTCTACGACACAGTGGTGGCATCAGCCATCACTTTTGGAGTGGTCTGCTGGGGCAACGGCATTACAGCAGCCGATAGGAAGAGACTGAACAAACTGATCAAGAAAGCGAGATCTGTCCTGGGGCAACGCCTTGATCCAGTGGAGGAGATAGGAGAGAGAAGGATGGTGGCTAAACTGTCATCTCTGCTGGAGTCCGAGTCCCACCCTATGCAGGACATATTGAACGCACTGAGGAGCTCATTTAGCAGCAGACTACATCACCCTAGGTGCGCAACCGAGAGGTTTCGCAGGTCCTTCCTACCTACGGCTGTCAGACTGTATAACCTAAGCAGGGCTGCTCGCAGAGATAGCAAAAAAACGTGATGACCTAGTAGTATTGAATGCAAAAAGACGCAACAGACTTACACATATTGTCCTCTCCAGTATACAACTAGGACAATATCAGTCGCTACGGAGGGTGACAATATGTATGGGTACATATTCATACTATGTAGGATAACTAAGTAGACGGTGATGCTGTTTATTCCATCTAGCTACAATGCTCCGCACTTTGTATATATATTTATATATTTATGTGTACGTATGTATATTCGCTGCTCTTATTTATATTTTTCGTATCTTCTTAATTATTGCTCTGAGTGTTGCTATCCCTGTGCTGTTGCAATCCTGGAATTTCCCCATTGTGGGACTAATAAAGGCTTATCTTATCTTATCTTATTACTATTATGAATGTTTTTTCCCTTCCCTACCGTCTCAAAGGAAAAAAAAGGAAACACTAGAATAAAAACACAAAAAATACACATTTTTGTCATTTATGTAAACCATGACAAAAAAATCCTGCAGGACAAAACATGGCACTTGATATTCTCTAACCTGTTTGTATACCACCATAGACAGAGAGAGAAGCTGAATTAGACAGAGCTCAGAGAGGGCAAGATGAGACAGAAGGGAGGAGCCAAGGAGAGGGAAGTGTTCAGGCAGAGGGTCCAGGAGAGGGTGAGAGTAGAGGGAGGAGAGAAGGATGACACCAGTAAAAAGTCCAAACACAGGACGTCTGGGTTGGATCCCAACCGGCCCAATATTCCAACACTCAAGCCTCGGTGGTACAATACTTCAAATGGTAAGTTCCATATCATGTGCTGCACGGTGGCGCAGTGGTTAGCACTGCGGCAGCACAGTTTACCCTTGGCCGGGGGATTGTGGGGATCGTGGGATCGTGGGTTCGATCCCAGCCCCCGACCAACAGTGATCTGTGTGGAGTTTGCATGTTCTCCCCGTGTTGCGTGGGTTTACTCCGGGATTTCTCCGGTTTCCTCCCACATGCCAAAAACATGCATGTTAGGTTAATTGGCTGTTCTAAATTGTCCCTAGATATCTGTTTCCTGTAGGCCCTTAGAATAGAGGGTTAGTATTAATGAAAGCGCTTTGAGTGGTCTTTTGACTAGAAAAGCGCTATATATAAGTGCAGGTTAGTTAGTTAGTTAGATATGCAAAGTTACTGTGCAAAATTAAAAAAAGAAATAAATAGTATAAAATTAACATATTCCGGTTACAATGGTGTGATGTGTTTTCTGCCACCACCACCACCACCACCACCCGGAAAAATATGTTGCCACCACGCCAAGGTCTTTAAGCCAGAGGAAACACTGTGGAGGTGTTGCTGCCAACCCGTACGTTCTGTGGCCTCCCTGTGAGAAAGTCCAGCACCCAGTTACAGAGAGAGGTTTTGAGTCTCAAGTGTCTGAGTTTTTGTATCAGGTGCTGGGGGATGATAGTGCTGAATGCTGAACTGAAGTCCAAGAACAGCATTCACACGTAGGAGTTCTTTGAGTCCAGGTGGATGAGGCGGGATGGAGAGCAGCAGCGATGGCATCTTCTGTGGATCTGTTTGGCCTGTATGCAAACTGAGATGGGTCGTGGGAGGGAGGGAGGATGGACTTGATGTTCTGCATGGCCAGCTGCTCGAAGCACTTCATGATAATGGGGGTCAGTGCTACGGGCCGGTAATCATTGTAGCTGCATGGGATGGGCTTCTTTGGGACTGGTATTATGGTGGCAGTTTTGAACCATGTGGGGACAACAGCTTGAGTCAGGGAGATGTTGAAGATGTCGACCAGGACATTCTTGTGCTCCTCTGCACAGTCCTTCAGAACACGACCCAGTATGTTGTCTGAACCAGCTCCCTTGCGTGGGTTGATTCTGCAGACAGTCTTCTTCATGCTAGCTGGATCCAGACTCATGGCCTGCTCGTCTAGAGGAGGAGTGGTCTTATGTGCTGATGTGCTGTTTTGTGCTTCAAAGTGTCCAAAGAAGTCACTTAGGTCTTAGGTGGAGGTTTGTAGTTGGTGAGGGTCTGTAGGCCACGCCAGAGGGAACGTGCATCTCTGGTGTTGCGGAAGTGGCCGGATATTTTCTTGCTGTACTGTTGTTTTGCCTCCTTGATGCCACAGAACAAGTTGGCTCTAGCTGTTGTTAGTCCTGCAGTGTCGCCATCCCTGATGGCTGCGTCCTGAGCCCTGAGGAGCCTGTGCTGTCATCCATGGCTTTTGGTTGGCACGAACAGTGATGGTTTTGCAGTGAGTGACATCGTCAATGCATTTAGTTATGTATGCTACGACAACCTCAGTGTACTCTTCTAGGTTTGTGCGTCCATTGTGAGTGGCTGCGTGCTTGAAAGTGTCCCAGTCTGTAGTGCTGAAGCAGTCTTTCAGAGCATCAGAGGCCCCCTGTGGCCACACACGTACCTGCTTTTTGTTGGTCTGATTGTTTTCACTCTGGGTTTGTATACTGGCCTTAACAAGATGGTGATGTGATCAGAGAGACCCAGGTGGGGAAGGGGGGAGGCTCTGTATGCTTTCCTGTGAGTTCAGGTCTAACAAATTGTCTCCTCTTGTTGGGAAGTCTACATGTTGGTGTAGGTTTGGTAGGAGAGCCTTTAAATCTGCATAGTTGAAGTCTCCTGCTGTGATGAGGAATCTGTCTGGATGCGCTGTTTGTGTCTCATTGATGGCCTGATAGAGTTTGTTTAGTACTTTACTCCTCTCGCCGATGGCAGTGGCCAGGGCATACATGGCGACTAGTAGGACAGATGAAAATTCTCTTGGAATGTAAAAGGGTTGGCACTTGATGATCATAAACTCCACCAAAGGAAAACAGTGTTTATGCACAACAATTATATCATGGCACCAAATGTCACTGATGTAGACACAGACTCCTCCACCTCGCATTTTCCCTCCTTCCTTGAACATTATGTCAGCACGATAGCATGTTAGCCCTGTTAACTGAATGGCAGAGTCCAGTATATTGTCATTTAACCACGTTTCCATAAAGATAAAAACACAGCAGTTCTGCGCATCATGTTGTGTAGTTCTCAGCAGCTGTATGTGGTCGATTTTGTTGTCAAGTGAGTGTCCATTGGCCAGAATGAGGGAAGGAATCGGGAGTTGCGAGATTCCCGAGCGGTGAAGAGGTGGGCGGAGAGGAATGGAGCGGTGGTCAGAGAGGTGGATTTTGAGTTGTGCGGGATCTCCGCCCACCTCTTCACCACTCGGGAATCTCGCAAGCTGATTGGCCGAGACATTTTACCTCGCAAGCTGATTGGCCGAGACGTTTTACCCAGCTTCTTTCTCTGCAGAGCGCCCAGACCCAGCGAAGGAAGACCGCGTTCATTGTTCTTTATCGCTCGTGTTGCTTAGTGGCACTTTTCGCTGTTCTCTTGTGCCTTTTTGTGCAAAATAGTGCTTGTGACGCCCTTGGGGGGGGGGGGGGGACGCTACTTCGCGGTTTTTCACTTTTCGCTGTCGGTTCTGGTCCCCATTAAACGCGATAAGTGAGGGATCACTGTAATAAGTTGGAAAAATGCTGATGGTTTTTTTTTCCTTTCTTTTTTATTGTTAATTTTCCTTATCCTGACACCCCAAACATGCCAAAGTAAAGACTCACCATTCTGTATTCAATAAGCGACTCTCCTCCCCATCACTGCTGCGGTCTGAGTCGGTGCCGGAATCCCCCGAAAATTCTGGCTCTAATCTGTACGGATCGATGCCTCCCTCACTCTCTTCCTGTTTACTTGACACTCCTACATCCTCCTCTGTCTCGTCACCGATCCTGAATGCCTCTTCACTCTGAAAACTCTGGTTTTCTTGACTGCTGGAACTGCTATCATCTGCCATTGTTGTTTTGGTTAGGGATCACACTCGTGACGTCACGCAGCGTTGTCTGCACGACTTCCGGTTTGTTTGGCACTGCCAGCCAGAGGCAAAAGTTTATCGGCTTATAGCTTGGCCATCGCACGGCCTAAAAATTTCTTTTATGTGTTGAAAAATACAATAGGTAACAAGGAATTAATCTGCTATTCTACTTTTTGCGCCAAAAGGTTGGTTCAGTTCTACTTTAAGAGAAAAAAATTCTGAGAAAAAGTTGCCCATTTTATAAGAAAAAAGTCACAAATTTATAAAAACAAAAAGTTGCCGATTAATGAGAACAAAGTCACAAATCTATGAGAAAAAAGTTGCAAATTTACAGGAAAAAGTTGCAAATTTACAAGAAAAAAGTTGCAAATTTGAAAGAAAAAAAAAGTTGACAAAAAAGTTGACAAAAAAGTCACAAATTTTTGAGAAAAGCATTGCAAGTTGCAAATTTACAAGCAAAAATTCCAAATTCATGAGAAAAAAGTCACAAATTTATAAGAAAAAAGTTGCAGATTTAAGAGAAAAAAAAAATTTCCAAGGAAAGGGTTGCAGATTTATGAGAAAAAAGTTGCAAATTTACAAGAAAAAGTCACACATTTATAAGAAAATTTGCACATTAATGAGAACAAAGTCAGAAATTTACAAGAAAAAAGTTGTAAATTTGAGAAAAAAGTTACCAATTCCTGAGAAAAAAGTTGCAAATTTATGACAAAACACAAATTTTTGAGAAGTGTTGCAAATTTACAAGAAAAAAGTTTCAAATTTGAGAAAAAAGTCACAAATTTTTTTAAAAAAAACTTTGCAAATTTTCAGGAAAACATTGCAAATTTATGAGAAAAAATTTTCCAATCTACAAGAAAAAAGTCACAAATTTATAAGAAAAAAGTTGCAAATTAATGAGAACAAAGTCAGAAATTTACAAGAAAAAAGTTGCAAATTTGAGAAAAAAGTTTGATTTATGAGAAAAAAGCTGCAAATTTATGACAAAAATTTTTGAGAAAAAGTGTTGCAAATTTACAAGAAAAAAGTTACAAATTTATGAAAGAAGTTTCAAATTAGAGAAAAAAGTCTTTTTTTTTTAGAAAAACATTGCAAATTTACAGGAAAAGGTTGCGAATTTGAAAAAAGTTGCAAATTTATGATAAAAAAGTCAAGTTTTTGAGAAAGTTTCAAAATTATGAGAAAAAGTCACAAATTTTTTAGAAAAACATTGCAAATTTACAGGAAAACGTTGCAAATTTATGAGAAAAAAATTGCCAATTTACAAGAAAAGTCACAAATTGATGAGAAAAAAGTCACAAATTTACAAGAAAAAAGTTGCAAATTTACAGGAAAATGTTGCTAATTCATTAGGAAAAAGTTGCAAACCAATGGAAAAAAGTTTCAGCTTTATGAGGAAAAACGCTGAGAATTTACAGGAAAATATTTGCAAATTTCTGAGAAAACTTTTTTTTTTCTTTTTCAAAAAAAAAAAAAGCTCAAAGTTATGAGAAAAAACTTGGAAATATACCAGAAATTTACAAGAAAAACAATTGCAAATTGATCAGTAAGTCACAAATTTTTGAGAAAAAAAATTGCAAATCTATGAGAAAAAGTTGAAAATGTCAAAGATTTTCATTATTATGATTACATTTCTGCTTAGAATTGGTGCTTCAAAGTCATCTTATTCAGTTGCGTAAGATGATCTGGAAACTTTTCTGATGGTGTGGGGGAGACGACTCCCTTTCTTCCAGGTTGGAGGGGCGATGCCCCCCATCCTCCTCTTGATTCACACCGATGAACGGGGACGGGGGGGTGGCAGGTCAAGGCGGGGGAGGGACGCTGGGTCATTTTGCTAGCATTCCCCCTCCTATCAGCTGCTGCTCTAGATGGCCAAAGACACAGCGCAGCTCCTTCCCACCTTCTCTCTACTTCTCCATCAGCTCATGTTAAACCCAGCTGTTCAGCCACTGCTGGCTGCAGAAGCCATCATCCTCTTTGTAGTTATATAAACCTTTTTTTCATGCATCAGACACATTTCAGACATGAAATGAAACCAGCAGGCATGACTGTGGTCAGGTTTAAGAGGCGCCAAACCAGCAGCAGCAGTAGCAAGTTGTGTTCTGGTCGGTTCTCCCCACGTGGGTTAAGCTTGCTGGACTCCAGAGGTCACTTTCACCTGTTCGGGACGTTAATCCTGGAAGTCAGAAGTGGACGGCGCCGCTCATGTGTCTGATGCCTTCCTGTACACAAACCGCAAAGCCACAAGCGGTAACAGCACTAAAAGCCGCAGCATCCTGGAGAGAAGCTCCGGGGAAGCGTCCCGAGCTTCCACTGCACGGGGCCAAATTCAATAGAGGGACCGGTGGGAAGCGAATCATCCAGCTAAAATATGTAGAAACACAATTTAATCAGAGGAAAACAGGAAAATGCTCTCTGGGTTCATCCGCTGGGACCAAGTCTGTGAAATTACAGCGTTTCCAAACGCTCTGATGGCAGCGGCAGCATGGAGGAGGAGGCGCTGCTCAATGCGACTGAGGCTTTCACTCAGGGAAAAACGCATTTCAGCGCTTTACTCGCATCAGCCGCTTTCACTGGACTCTCTTTTCCTCACAAATATGACCCTTTTCTTCCAGCAAATTTTCACCTTTTTTTCTCATAGCTATGCAACTTTTTTCAAAATTTTGTGGCTTTTTTTCCCATAAATTTAATTTTTTTCTTGTAAATTTGCAACTTTTTTTTTCAAAAAATTGTGCCTTTTTTCTCATAAATTTGTAAAAGAAAAATTTCTTGTAAATTTGCAACTTTTTTGTCATAGATTTGCAGTTTTTTGAAATTGTGAATTTTTCTCATAAATTTGAAGTTTTTTTTCTTGTAAATTTTCAACATTTTTCTCAAAAATTTTCAATTTTTTTTCTCAAAAAATTGAGACTTTTTTTTCCTCAAAATTTTGCAGCTTTTTTCTCACGAATTTGCAACTTTTTTCAAAAAAATTGCAACTTTTTTCTCATTAAATTTGTAAAAGAAATTCTTGTAAATTTCCAACTTTTTTCTCAAAAATTTGCAGTTTTTTCTCAAAAATGTGCAACTTTTTTCTCATAGATTTGTAACTTTTTTCTAAAAAAGTGAGTTTTTTTCTCACAAATTTGTAAAAGAAATTCTTGTAAATTTCCAGCTTTTTTCTCATAGATTTGCAACTTTTTTTTCTAAAAAATTAGACTTTTTTCTCATAAATTTGCATTTTTTTTCTCAAAATTTTGCAGCTTTTTTCCTCACAGATTTGCAACTTTTTTCAAAAATATTACTTTTTTTCTCATAAATTTGTAAAAAAAAAAATTCTTGTAAATTTGCAACTTTTTCTCAAAAATTTGCAACTTTTTCTCATAGATTTGCAATTTTTTTTTTAAAAAAATTGTGATTTCTCTCATAAATTAGTAAAAAAAAATTCTTGTAAATTTTGTAACTTCAGATTTGCAACTTTTTCTAAAAAAATTGTGACTTTTTTCTCATAGATTTGTAATTTTTTTCTTGTAAATTTGCAACTTTTTCTCAAAATTTTGCAACTTTTTTCACAGATGTGTAGCTTTTTTCTAAAAAAAATGTGACTTTTTCTCATAAATTTCCAACTTTTATCTTAAAGACCTTCACATGAAAACATTTTAAAAATCTTCTCTTCACAGACAAAATCAATATGTTGCATGTTTTTGAGAAGCGAGTGTTTTAATATTTGTCAATAATCATGTGACCACAAGACACGTTTCAGAAGCTTAAACCCTACATAAACTATTTGTTTTCAGTGAATGGGACATTAACAAAAAACACATGAAAAGCCTCAAATTTATGAGAAAAGATAGAAATTTAATAAAACAAAACACTAAATTTGCAGGAAAATGTACAAATTTATGAGAACTACTAAAATAATTGCAACAAAAATATCACAGAAGAAGAAATAGAAGCAAATTTGTGAAAATTATTAACAAACTTAAGTTGAAAAATCTAAATTGTCAAGAAAAATTTTCCAAAATTTTACATAAAAAAGCTTCAATTTACAAGAAAAAGTCTTATATTTATAATGAAACTTCTTCAGAAAAAAAGGAATTAAAAGAATATTTTCAGTTAAAAAATACAAATTTACTTGCAAAAAATTCCAAAAATATCCTGCAATAATAAATTTATGAAGAAAAAGTTGCAAATTTATAGGAAAAAAAAGTTGCATATTTACAAAAAAAATTTTTTTACAAATTTATGAGAAAAAGGGCACATTTTCTTTAAAAAGTTGCAAATCTATGAGAAAAAAGTTGCAGATTTATGAGGAAAACAGCTGAAATTTTACAGGGGAAAAAATGCAAATGTACAAGACTTTTTTTTTTTTTTTACAAATTTATGAGAAAAAAATTCAAAACTTGAGGAAAAAAAATGCCATAAATCAATGAGAAAAAAGCTGAAATTTTTGAGGAAAAAAGTCCCCAAAGTCATGAGGAAAAGGTTGAAAATCTACAGGAAAAAGTTGAAATTTACAAGAAAAAAATTACAAATTTGTGTGAAAAAGTTGCACATCTTTAAGAAAAAAGCTGTAAACATGAAAAAAAATTGGCAGATTTATGAGGAAAAAAGTTGAAAATTTACAGGATGAAACTGCAAATTTACAAGAAAATGGTTTTACAAATTTACGAGAAAAAAAGGTTACGTTTTTGAAGAAAAAAGCCCCAAATTCATGAGAAAAAAATTGAAAATTTACAAGAAAAAAATTTCCAAATTCATGAGAAAACAAAGTCCGAAATTTTAGAGGAAAAAAAGTTGCAAATCTGTGAAAAAAAATGTAGAAAACTTATGGGGAAAAAATGGAAATTTATGAGAAAAAAAATCAAAATTTATGAGAAAAAAAGTTGCAAATTTACAAGAAAAAAAGTCCGTTTTTTGAAAAAAAGTTGTAAATCTATGAGAAAAAAGTTGCAGATTTATGAGGAAAAAAGCTGAAAATTTAAAGGAAAAATGCTATTTTGCAAGAAAAGATCTGCAAATTTATGAGAAAAAAGTTACAAAGGGTCACAAAGTGAATTAGTTCAAGTTAATGAATTAAAGTTAGTTGAAATAAACTTGATCTCTCTCCCTCTCTCTCTCCACGCTGAGTGGTGCTCGCTCGCTCACCTGGCAGCAGACTGCAGGTCCACAGCAGCAGAAGTTGCTGAGAATGATCCATGATGGGGGAGTTTGTGTGGTGGGGAGACCTTCACTGACTCTCCTCTCTGCTGCTGCTCTCACGTATGAAGACCAGCCAGGAGGAGGAGGAAAAGAAGGGGGAGGAGACACACCTCCTCCTGCCTCATGTGTCTCTCCTGTTTTGTTTTGTTTTAACTTCACCTTCCATACTTTTTTTTTTTTTTTTTGAAGGATTGAGACCCTTAAATGTCTCCTACGGTAGCTGCACAAACAGGAAATGCCTCCATTTGTGTCTGTGACTCCAGATGTGAACATCTGCCAGATGTCAAGGAGGAGCGGGAGGAGGTCCAGATGAAAGGAGCAGAGGAGGTTTCTTCATTGCTGAGAAAATACTGTCACCTGGGGGAAGTGGGGATTAGAGCCTAGACACTGGTTTTGGTGACGCCTGCTGGACACTGAATCCCACAGCTGATTCTGGTTGGTCCCCAGCCATGGAGGACCAACAGCCTGCAGATCTTCTCCTCCATCCGGTCTGTCCAGCAGGTGTCTTCACTGATCAGTGTGAAGACGGCCGGTGAAGTCACCTGCTGAACGGCGGTGATGGTCCTCCAGGCCACATGGCGGTGGACCACTGAAGTAGAGCAGCAAAGCCGATGGCACCCACCCCCCACCCCCCAGCCACTAGGGGGACCCCAAGATACAAGTTCACCTTTGTTCACACTTTTAGGGGGTAGAATAAAATTGCCTTGAACCTTTTTGTCTTGAATATATGCAACTTTTTTCTCATAAATTTGAAGTGTTCTCTTTAAAAAAAAAAATCCAGCTGCTTTTTGCATAAATTTGAGACTTTTTTCTTATAAATGTGCAACTTCTTTCATAAATGTGTAATGTTTTCATGTAAATGTGCAACTTTTTTCTCAAATTCAAAGCATTCTCTTTTTAAAAATAATGAATGAATAAATGAATGAATGAATCTTTATTTTGGATAGATTAAAAGTAAAGATTAAAAAGAAACAGAATAATATAACAAAGGGGGAAAAATCCAACAAGGTCAAATTAGACAATAATGTAGAGGATGCCTTTCACAAACGAGACTGAGTTTATTTCTCACGGTTGGTTTATTGAGAGGTCACATCGTCCAACAAGCACAGAATCCCAGAAAAGAGACAGAACAATCGTCCTTCACAGTTCTTATACCCTCCAAAGACACAAAACCCCCAACATCAAATAACACACCCCCAACCCACAGTCCTTTAGTAAACATACAGCCCCCGAGGCTCCTTGGCGTCTCCATTGTCTCTCATCCTTCTAGCCTCCGGGGCTCCTGCTGAGACATTCTCTCCAACTTCCCGTCTCCTACAAGACCAACTTCACACCTCCCGTAGGTCTCTGCAGGGTCAGGTCCTCTTTGGCCATTAAGACGTGAAGCTTCCAGAATATGCACCGTCATGCCTACTAGGTATATGTGGGGGAATATGAATACCATATATGCGCCCTAAATATGCGCCATAATAACTCCTCTGATTATACAGTTCAACATAAGTTATCAGAAATGGGTGATGGCTGAAGCCGCAGCTTATATTGCCCACTCATATTCCATCCAAGAATTCAAAAGAAAAACAAAACAAGAGCGATTACAATTCAGAACAAAGCTAAGACAAAATGTGACAAAAAAAAACTAAGCAAGAACACAACACAGACTGGATATAACAATCCTTATGTGATTTTATATGTCATCTTATATATATGTTTGGAGTATTTCTTCCTTTAGTTTTTGTTTAAATTGTCCAAGCGTTGTACATGATTTTAATTCAGGTCCAAATCGTTCCATAATCTGACTCCCTGCACTGAAACACAGTGTTGCTTGGTGGTAGTTCTCACTGGAGGTTTTTGAAATATACATGTTCCTCTGAAATGATATTGTTTCTCCCTTATTTGGAACAACTTTTGGATTTTTGCGGGCAGTGATAGATTTTTCACTTTAAACATTATTACTGCAGTTTTAAAGTCAACCAGATCTTTCAACTTGAGAGCTTTTAATTTAAGAAAAAGTGGGTTTGTTGGTTCCCTGTAAGCTGCTTTGTTTATTATTCTAATAGCTCTCTTCTGAAGCATAAAGACTGGATATATGTTTGTTTTATATGTATTTCCCCATACTTCAGTACAATATGTCATGTATGGGAGTATTAATGAATGATACAAAGTATATAGTGTGGGTTGATTCAGCAAATATTTCGCTCTGTGTAGTATTGCGATTGATTTGGATATTTTACCTTTAATATAATTAATATGTGACTTCCAACACAGTTTATTATCAATTACTACTCCAAGAAATTTAGTTTCAGATACCCTTTCTATCTCTACACCATTTACACTGAGTTTAGGTACTAAGTTGTTGTGATGGTTGTTAAAAACTATAAATTCTGTCTTACTTAACCTCTTGCACTCCGGTGTACCGCGGACGGGCAGGTCTCTGCGTCCTACAGCGCACGAGGGTGCTCTCGTGCGCTCTAGGACGCACGAGGGCGCTGCGTCCTAAGAGCGCACTGGAAAAAAAAAGCTGCATTTCCGTTCTCCCACTACAGACACAGCCGCGAACAGATCGGATATGATTGACCTCTCATTCGACTAATAAGAGCCTTGAATTGGGTTTCTGAAACCTTGAAGAACCAATGACTGAAAACCTAGCAAGAAGGACCCGCCTACCAACGCTGTGAATGCAGCGAGTCAATTGAAGCACAGAAGTTGGCAAGCTGTTTTGTGTAAGGCTGGGTGAAGAGAGACTGACTGCTGCAGCAGATGAAAAAAGGACCCGCAGGAAGAACCCCACAGACCCAGCAGCACGGAGACCATCCACAAGTGCGACCTGTGTGACAGGGACTGCCATTCACGCATCGGCCTGTTCAGCCACAGACGGTGCTTTTTTTGCTTTTATTCCAGCAGAGTAGACGTTTAGGATTCTCTTTCATGGTCATCATAGACCGACAGAGGCCGACGACGAAGGCTGAGTGACACACACGCGTTCGCCAGTCTTTTTTTAATTACTACTGTTATTTGTTTTGAAAAATCGTCTGCCAAAACCGCAATCATGGAAGCGCAAAACCGAAATAATGGAATTATGTTTTGATCGGGTCGCGAGACCAGCGTCGCGTTCGTCTGACAATGAGGAAGAAGTTCGCCAGCTCCGCTTCTGCTGTGAAGAGGTAAGTGTTATAAGCTAAATTATTCTTTATCCCTGAAAATTGTAATCAAAATGACTTTTGACTGATCGGTAAATTACAGCTGTGCGTCATCGCTGCATGACGGACCACAGCGCAACGGGCGATGTCCGTCCTCTGTAGCGAGGGGGGGGGGACAACCCCCCCCACACACACACACACAGCCCTGAGTGTCACCTTTCATTAGAGCCCAAGATGAAGCTTCTATATTGAATCATTCAAAAGTTACAGACGTTTTTCCAAACTGTGCCATTTGGCACAATTTGGCACAGTTCAAAAACGCCTGGGAACTACCTGAGGAAAAAGCTGTGTAAAATATTCATTTTTTGTGGTATTGTTACAAAATTTGGACCTCAGCTGGATAACACTTGGTTCTACATTTCTGTTGCATTTTCCAGCCCGGATCTGAAGCTGTGTGTTATTTGCAAGCATTTGTATCCAAAAAAACACCCAGGCGAAATTTATTTTCTTCAAGTTCACTATGTTTAGATGACTGTAACTCAGTGGCCGGAGCACTTAGAGAGATTATGACTGTTTTGCCAAAATATTCAAAGTGTTTTCTTTTAAATGAGACCAACCCCATGAAGATGCTGCAAAGGGTTGAAGAACAGCTTTCGATTTACTTTGGGCACATTATTTTTTGGCGTTTTTAGGGAAATTGACCGGAGTGCAAGGGGTTAAATTGAGCGTTAATTTGTTTGAATCAAACCACAGTTTAAGCTTTCCTAATTCCTTTCCGAGTGTATCCAAAAGTTGTTCCAAATTGCTTCCACTGCATAATAGATTAGTGTCATCGGCAAACAATATTAAATCCAGTTTTTCCGAGACTTTACATATATCATTTATATACATATTGAATAACAATGGCCCCAAAACTGAACCCTGTGGGACTCCACAAGTAACCTTCAGTAACTGTGAGTTTTTGTTACCAACACATACATACTGATATCTATTCTTTAAGTAACTACTTAACCAGGACAGTGCTACCCCCCTAATACCACAATTTTGTAGTTTCTTTAATAATAAATTGTGATCCACTGTATCAAATGCTTTTTTAAGATCCAGGAATACTCCAACTGAATACTCTTTATTTTCAACAGCAGTTGATATTTTTTCTATAAATTCCATGAGAGCAAATGCAGTTGTCCTCTTGTGTCTGAACCCATATTGCTGCTCACACAATAAATTATTCTTCATTATGAAGTTGTCAATTCTCTCACAGAATATTTTTTCAAGTATCTTGGAAAATTGCGGAAATGGTGAAATTGGTCTATAGTTTGAAAGTTCCCCTCTGTCACCCGTCTTGTATATCGGAATTACTTTAGCTATTTTCATTGCATTGGGAAATATACCTGTTTGGAGAGACAGGTTACAGATATACGTCAGTGGTTTCACTAAGCATTCAATAATAGTTTTGACTAAGAGCATGTCAATACCATCACAGTCCGTAGATGTTTTACTTTTAAACGATTTAACAATTTCAATGACCTCTCTCTCGTCTGTGTTCTTTATGAAAATGGAGTCTTTTATAGCAGTGTTTTTGCTTATTGTATCACCTGTAGGTGCCGTAATGGGTATTTCTCAAGCCAAATTAGGGCCAATGTTAACAAAAAAGTTATTAAATTCATCTGCAGGTGAAACTGCATTCACACTCTGAGTCGTTTTATTATTTTTTTGAAAAATTGGTTGGGTAGCTTGTATTTCTGTTTTTATTTCCAAGAATACTGTTAAGTATTGTCCATGTATTTTTAATATTGTCTCTGTTTTTCTCCAGTTCTTTACTGTAATAGTCTCTTTTACTACATCTCATTATATATGTCAACTTATTTTTGTATGTTTTATACTGCTGCTCTGCTTCTTTTGTCCTTTTCTTTAGGAAAGCTTTATATTATAAATTTTTCTTTTTACACTCCTTTTGTAATCCTTTGGTTAACCATGGCTTATCGACAAATTTATGTTTAAGCTTTTTCTTTACTAATGGACAATTTTTTTCATAAAGAGTGGTTACAATGTTCATAAATGTGTCATAGGCTTCATTTACATCTGATACATAGACTTTTGTCCAGTCTTGCTTCAGCAAGTTCTCTTTAAAAGAACTGATTGCATTTTGTGATTTGTATCTGAACGATTTTAAAATTTTTTCTGTATTGGCCCCCGTGTGGCCATGGATAAGTGCAAAGGTTGGCAAATGGTCACTTATGTCATGTATCAATAATCCACTTTCTATTTTCTTATCAATAATATTAACAAACAGGTTGTCAATAAGTGTAGCAGTGTGGACTGGGATTCTACTGGGATGTGTTATTGTGGGATATAGACTCAGACTGTACATAGAATTCATGAACTCTGTAATTACATTTTGTTGATATGGATTTAGTAGATCAATATTGAAATCTCCACAAATTACTATCATTTTCTTACTAGTAATATTATTGTACAGCTCGACTAATTTATCTCTGAATGTCTCAATGCAAGTTCCCAGCGTTCTACTGTATATATACAGCTTATAATTAGATTTTTTGTTTTATCTTGGTCGATCTCAACAGTAACACATTCTAAAATCCCTGGTAGTGCAAAGGACATTCCATTTACAAGCTTACACCTATACAGATCATCAATATACAGTGCAACATCACCACCCTTTTTTTGAGATCTGTTAATATGAAACATCTGATATCCCTCTATTGCCACCAGGGGAGCCTGCTCTTCATTAAGCCAAGTTTCAGAGACTGCGATAGCTGTAAATTTTCTGTCTAGCTGTTTTAAACAGTCCTGAATCTGTGGAAAGTTTTTGTTAAGACTTCTGCTGTTGAAGTGTATTATTGATAGTTTACCATCTAGTTGCACTTGACTTTTGAATTGCTTTTCAGTGTAATATTCACAATGATTATGAATATTATTGAAAAAATGGTTATCAGGATCAATATCATTCTCCATCTCTTGTAGTTTATGTTTGGCATAATGGCATATTTTCAGAGTTTGAATTTCCTCACTCTGTGTCAAATGACTTCCTCCAACTGGAGATAATTGATGTCTACTCAAGTCAGTCATAAGTTTTTTTTTTTGTTTTTTTTGTTTTTTTACGTACATTGATATGGTATGTCACAGAGCTATTCTTGCTGTGTATGTGGATATGGATTATCATAGTCTCTTAATTTTCTTAATCAGTGTTCATCTATATTTATTTAAGTCAGTAAGATCTCTGATTATTATACTCTTTGCTTCCTCAGGTGTTCCATTTAGTTTGATCCAAACTCTACAATTTCTTGTCCATGTTGCCTGTATCTTACTCTGTCCTTTCAGCATTCGTGCTTGCCGTGCTATTTCAGCATTAGTTTTTGTTAGATGTTCATTTAGGTAAACTTCTGTTCCCCGTAGCTTTCTGGCCTGCCTCAGTATGTCATTCTTTACCCTTCTGTTCACAAAACGCATCACAATTGATTTCTTTGTTTTATTATCCTTTCTGGGTAAAGCATGACAGGCTGAAATTGCATTTGCTTCGACCTTTATATTTCTACTATCAAGGAACTGAAGCACCTGGTTTTCCAGGGAGACTGATTCACTCAGGGGAGCATCCTCACCTCTCAATCCTGCTGTAGCATGAGCATATGATTGATATTTAATGTCTAGTCCACTTATAATTAGATCATCCATACGAGAATATTGTTCAAGATCCTCGACACGTCGCTCCAAGTCTGCAATTTTTTTGTCTTTTTCCTTAATTGTTAATTTTAATTCTCGGACTTCTTCTATTAGCCCTAATATTTTAGCCTGCTGACTAGCCACTTTGGTCAGTTCTTCTGACAAGAAGTTCAGAGATTTTTTGATCTCTTCCATTTCCTCCTTCTTTGGTGGCATTTTTACTGACCTGTGGATAGTAAAACAATCTCTGCTGGTGTCGCCGGTATCCGATCCGACCAACCTCGAATCCAGCTGGGCCTCAGCTAGCCCCCTCCGCTGCTAGTCCCGCTGCTTACCGCTGCCGTAACCGAGCTCCTGTCCAGCCGGGGTACCGGCAGCTACTCCACCGAGTCCCGCCGCCCACCGCCGCTGTAGCCAAGCTCCGATCCTGCTCCTGTCCAGCTGGGGTCCTGGTAGCTCCTCCGCCGAGCCCCGCCGCTGCAACTGGGCTCCGACTCTGGCTCTTATCCGGCTGGGGTCCCGGTGGTCCTCCACTGGTCCCCGTCTCCCACCACCGCTGCACTTGAACCCCAATCCGGCTCCCGTCCAACTGCTGCCTCGGCTAGTTCCTCCGGCGAGCCCTAATCACCGGGGACAGAGTCGCTTCTCCATGTCGGTGCTAGGTGCTACGACTAGCTATGGCGTTAGCTACAGCGATAGCGTTAGCCTAGCAAACGCTTCAGGTAAAGCGTAGCAGCGAACCATGAAAAGAAACGCCAATCAGTTCACTCACGAATGAGAGCAGTCCCAAAAGTCCAATTCTCACAGCGAGCGCAAAACAACTCTTCAAAACAGAGATCGAGTCTGACCCCCGAATCCAGACCGGCTGAACCACAACTAAAAAAAATTTATTTAAGCTGAGCCTGCAAGACTGAGACCATAATAAAAAATTCCATCTGCTCTTTGCATAAATTTGTGACTTTTTCTTATAAATACGCAACTTCTTTTTTCATATGTGAATTTTTCATGTAAATTTGCAATTTTTTCTCATAAATTTCAAACTTTCCATTTGTTAATTTCCAGCTTCTTTTTCCATGTTATTTTTCATAAATATGCAACTTTTTTTTATAACTCTGTGACTTTCTTCATGTAAATCTGTACATTTTTCTCATAAATTTAAAGCTTCTTTTGAAACGTTTTCATATTGACGTAACAACCTAATAGTTTTCTGAATGCAAAAGATGCAATAGACTTACACAATGGTCCCCTCCGGCATACAACTAGGAAAATACCGGTCGCTATGGAGGGTGAGAATATGTATGGGCACATAATCATACCATGTAGGATAACTAAGTAGACGGTTGTGCTGTTTCATCCCATCTAGCAACAATGCTCTGCACTGTGTGTGTTTATGTATTTACATATTTATTCCATCTAGCTACAATGCTCCGCACTGGGTGTGTTTATATTTATATATCTATATATTTATTCCATCTAGCTACAATGCGCCGCACTGCGTGTTTATATATCTACATATTATTCCATCTAGCTACATTGCTCCGCACTGTGTGTGTTTATATATTTACATATTTATTCCACCTAGCTGCAATGCTCCGTACTGGGGGTGTTTATATATCTACATATTTATTCCATCTAGCTACAATGCTCTGCACTGTGTGTCTGTGTGTATATATATATATATATATATATATATATATATATATATATATATATATATATATATATACTGTATATATATATGTATATATATATATATATATATATATATATATATAGTAAGATGTATATATGTATATTAGCTGCTCTTGCTTTTTTTTCTGCCTTCTGATTGTTGCTCTGAGTGTTGCTATCCCTGTGCTGTTGCAATCCTGGAATTTCCCCGTTGTGGGACTAATAAAGGCTTATCTTATCTTATCTTATATTGCTAAGCTAGCCATGCTAACAGTCCCACACACCTCATGCTGTTAAAATAAAACAAAAACAGGCCAGAATGTGGTGGGATATATTATCAACTGCAGATTAATAAAGGAGCTGGGACTACAGATGTTTAGAAGTTACTAGAATTCATAGAGAAGGGCTCTAAAAACCACGGTGAGGTCCGCTACCTACCTCACTAGCTAAGCTAGCTACACGGTAGCTATGCTGAGGCTCAGCTGTCAACTTCCTGTTCTCCTCAAGAAGAGGTTGTAACATCTAGTGTTAGCAGCTCTCACTCTCATGAACTGAGTCTCACTCATTTTGCCCTCTCTGTCGCACTACAAATCTTATTTGTCCTCCAAAATGAGAGAAGTGCTGCCAATATCGATGACTTCCTTCAGATTTTTACACAACACCCCAACAGCACACAGATGATCAGCCAAGGTACCACCAGAGGTCGTTTGCACGTTGGCAAGAGGCTGGGATGCCATCTCCCCCTCATCATCTCTTCCGGTTCCGGCGCCACACGAGTTGGCTGCCTTTTGCAACAGCGGCTCAATTCTGAGTCTTTTTATCTTCCTTCTTCTTTCTGATCCGGTGATAACTTTCTGATCCAGCACACCTTTCACTCTATATATATCATGGACACACAGATCGCCCCAAAGGTCTCCCGAGTCGGCGGACGGAGCCTCTGTTTACAGCAGGAGACGATACAGCAGGGAAGAGCTAGCTAGCACTCAACCGCCACCCGGTGCTAACGGAGAAACTCGACATACCGGGGAACTGAAGTGAAAACGACACGGGTGCTGGGCTGGAGTTTAGGCGGCGTGCAAGAAATATAAGACAGAATAATAAAGAGCGATGGCAAGAACCAAGCAGATCACCCGTAAATCTACTGGAGGAAAAGCCCCCAGAAGCAGCTGGCCACCAAGGCTGCTCGGAAAAGCGCTCCGGCCACCTGCGGAGTGAAGAAGCCTCACCGTTACAGGCCTGGTACCGTGGCTCTGAGAGAGATCTGTCGCTACCAGAAATCCACGGAGCTGCTCATCCGTAAGCTGCCCTTCCAACGCCTGGTGAGGGAGATCGTTCAGGACTTCAAGACCGACCTGCGCTTCCAGAGCTCCGCCGTCATGGCTCTGCAGGAGGCCAGCGAGGCCTACCTGGTGGGTCTCTTCGAGGACACCAACCTGTGTGCCATCCACGCCAAGAGGGTCACCATCATGCCCAAAGACATCCAGCTGGCCCGCCGCATCCGCGGAGAGAGAGCTTAGACTTTCTGCTGCACATCCACCAACCACAATGCTCCGCACTGTGTGTCTATATATATATATATACTGTATATATTTATAGTAATATGTACATATGTATACTAGCTGCTCTTGTTTTTTTCTTGCCTTCTGATTGTTGCTCTGAGTGTTGCTATCCCTGTGCTGTTGCAATCCTGGAAGTTCCCCATTGTGGGACTAATAAAGGCTTATCTTATCTTATCTTATCTTATCTTATCTTATCTTATCCCCATTCAGATCACCTACTGGCCATAATGACCTCACAGAAGAGAACAGTGAATCCAGACCAGGCGTTTCAGACACCTCTGTAAATCAAGGATCAGCAGCCTCTAAATGCACATGGAGCCACAAAATATCTGAGCCTGGAAACGGTTATATGGGGGTTTATTATGAAGTGCGGTGTGCTGATACCGCCTTCCTGTTGCATCATCACACCGCCCTATATTAAGGGGCATCCACCATGAGTGCTTCCTCTTGCCCTGGATGACTCCGCTACAGTGCCTCGTATGCTGTGTGTTCTCTACCCTCAATAAAGCAGTGTTCAGTGCTACATCTCTGTCAGCCTCCTTTTATCACCAGGTTTGTGGACATAGCATTTGGCGACTGAGGATTAATGGATGGAGGCGTACGTTACGCTACTCAGGCTCTTGCTGGAGCTTCCCGGCGAGCCGCCAGTGCCATGGCCTTGCTGGGTAGAGGCTGTCCAAACGTACATCACGGCGCTGGACCTCAGGAAGCTGGATAAGGTGAGGGCACTGTTGTGTGTAGAATGTGTGTGTGTGGCCCGTGGGGCTTGCCATACCCGCTCTGTGTGGTGACGTCAGGTGGGCTACGGCCAGACTGTATATAGTTGTGTGTTTCTGATAATAAAGGGGAGTTCGCTGCATGGCATAAGACAGGCTCCAGAACTCTGATTACCGACATAACATTTTGGTGACGAGAATAAACCTTGGAGGCATATGGACTACCTCCACCTCTGCTGTTGTTTCTGGAGGGTCCGGGAGAGCCAGCGATCCTGTGGCCAGACTGGATGGCCATGTTTGGGGGATACATCGCTGGGCTGGGCCTGAGTTGACTCGATGGAGACCGAGGACGGGCACTCCTGGTCCGTCATCTCGGCATGGAGGGTCGGTGAATTCTCCGCATGTTGGGAGAGACGGAGGCTTTTGCGAATGCTGTCAGGTGGCTGGCTGAAGATTTTGCTGAATGTGCGAGGGACAAGAAGCTGTGGCTGTGGGTAGTGAAACTGTTGGCACCAAGAGGAGCTAAGCTAGTTAGCTTGGAGGAGCTAACAGCTCAGTCTGTGGCAACGGTAAGGTTAGCCACGAAGCTAGGTCCGTGCCAAAACCAAGCTACAAGCTACCAGCTGGGTATCCAGGGGGGACTGGAGCCCTTGGTCACCGAGGACGGCAAGCCACCCGAGGAGCTCAGCACGGTGCGTGACCGTAGCGCTGGTGGTGATGACGGTGCAGTGAGCAGCGGCAGCAGGAAGGGAGAGCAGTGACCGGACTCAACTGAGTCTTCCCTGCACCTGGAGTCCGGGCAGTGGGAGAGCGGGAGCAAGCAAGCTGAAGGCCCCGGGAAGCAGCAGTGCACAGCCGGGAGCAGAGGCAGCACTGCGGAGCACCTCGGATGGCAGAGAGGAGGTGCTGGGCAGGGTGCTGGGCATTACAGCGAGGTGCCAGAGTCAACGGGTGACGCTGAGAAACGAGCTTCGGTTTTCCCCAGAGCTCGGCCATAGGGGGCCGGAGTGTCTGGGGCTACAATGGTGGCAGCTGCAGCAGTTTTGAAGGTGGTCAGGGGGCGGACCGACAGGCATGGAGGGACTGTGTGCCGGGCAGCAGCACTGCGGGTCCAAACGAGAGAAGCGGTCGAGGGTGAGGAGAAGAGACATTCTCGCCAGGGAGGTCAGCTTCGACCCTGGGGGCAGGTGGCTTCCAGGGGCGCACATGCCATGGGGCTGCCCTGGGCCCCCGAGTCGGCTTTATCTTTGGCTGCCCGTGGACTGTGGTATAACCTGAAGATGTTGATATGGTGTAAATAACAGTTTACTGTATATGGTTGCATGTGTGTATGTTGTGGTACGGGATTATTTTGGTATAGAGACACAGTCCTATCTTAGTTATTTTTTCGTGTGTGTGTGACTGTGTTAGGCCATTACAGTTAATTGTTCCCTGTTGTTTTCTTAGTGCATGATTCGGGTCCTAAATTGGGGTGGATCTGGATTGTGTGTATGTGTTTTGCACTTTTGTAAGGGGGAGGGGAATGTTGTGTGTAGAATGTGTGTGTGTGGTCCATGGGGCTTGCTGTATCCGCCCTGTGTGGTGACGTCAGGCGGGCTACAGCCAGACTGTATATAGTTCTGTGTTTCTGATAATAAAGGGGAGTTTGCTGCATGGCATAAGAAGACTCCAGACTCTGATTACTGACATACAGGCACGTGTGTTCCTTGTCCACAACCTGGGTATTGAGGGCCAGAGCATTCATGCAGCTGCTGGCACGTCCTACTCGTATGAGGACGTCATGGAGCTGCTGGCTAACCATTTCACCACCCTGGGAAGCGTGATGGTACGGAGAATTCGCTTTCCCCAGAGACACCAAGGAGTCAGTCAGCCAATTCACCAGTACGTTGCTGACCTCAGGCAGCTGAATGAATGAATGAATGAATTTTATTTATTTCGGATAGTACATTACAGGTTAAAAGAAACTGTATAATATAACAACAAGGTCAAATTAGACAAAGACTCCTTCTACTATACAATTCCACGTGAGTTATCCGAAATGGGTGATGGCTGAAGCCGCAGCTTATATTGCCCACCCATATTCCATCCAAGAATTCAAAGGAGAAAAAAGAGAAAACAAGACAAGAGCGATTACAATTTAAAACAAGGCTAAGACAAAATGTGACTGAGAGAAAAAGAAAACTGAGCTAGTCTAAGTTAAGCGGTTACTATTCAAAAATAAATCTAAGACATAGTGTCACAGAGAAAAAAAGAAAAAAAGAAAAACTAAGCTACAACACAACACAGGCTGGAAATGTCAATCCTTATGTGAGTTTACATGTCGTCTTGTAAATATGTTTGGAGTATTTCTTCCTTTAGTTTTTGTTTAAATTGTCCAAGCT
The DNA here is from genome assembly GCA_020510985.1 of Pholidichthys leucotaenia. Classification (NCBI taxonomy): domain Eukaryota; kingdom Metazoa; phylum Chordata; class Actinopteri; order Cichliformes; family Pholidichthyidae; genus Pholidichthys; species Pholidichthys leucotaenia. The sequence continues at coordinate 443,027,314 of CM035840.1, forward strand.
TTGTACATGATTTTAATTCAGGTCCAAAATCGTTCCATAATCTGACTCCTTGCACTGAAATACAGTGTTGCTTGGTGGTTGTTCTCACTGTAGGCTTTTGAAATATACATGTTCCTCTGAAGTGATATCGTTTCTCCCTTGTTTGGAACAACTTTTGGATATTTGCGGGCAGTGATAGATTCTTCACTTTGAACATTATTATTGCGGTATCTTCAAGATCTTTCAACTTGAGAGTTTTTTGTTTAAGAAAAAGTGGGTTTGTTGGTTCCCTGTAAGCTGCTTTGTTGATTATACTAATAGCTCTCTTTTGAAGCATAAAGAGTGGATATATGTTTGTTTTATATGTATTTCCCCATACTTCATTACAATATGTCATGTATGGGAGTATTAATGAATGGTACAAGGTGTATAGTGTGGGTTGATTCAGCAAATTTTTCACTCTGTGTAATATTGCAATTGATTTGGATATTTTACCTTTTATATAATTAATATGTGGCTTCCAACACAGTTTGTTATCAATTATTACTCCAAGGAATTTAGTTTCGGATACCCTTTCAATCTCTACACCATTTACACTGAGTTTGGGTACTGGGTAGTTGTGATGGTTGTTAAAGACTATAAATTTTGTCTTGCTTAAATTGAGCGTTAATTTGTTTGAATCAAACCACAGTTTCAGCTTTCCTAATTCCTTTCTGAGTGTATCCAGAAGTTGTTCCAAATTGTTTCCACTGCATAGCAGATTAGTGTCATCAGCAAACAATATTAAGTCCATTTTTTCTGAAACTTTACATATATCATTTATATACATATTGAATAATAATGGTCCCAAAACTGAACCCTGTGGGACTCCACAGGTGACCTTCAGTAACTCTGAGTTATTGCTGTTAACACATGCAAACTGATATCTATTCTTTAAGTAACTACTTAACCAGGACTGTGCTACCCCTCTAATACCACAATTTTGTAGTTTCTTTAATAATAGATTGTGATCTACTGTATCAAATGCTTTTTTAAGATCCAGGAATACTCCAACTGAATACTCTTTATTTTCAATGGCTGTTGATATTTTTTCTGTAAATTCCATTAAGGCATATGCAGTTGTCCTTTTGTGTCTGAACCCATATTGCTGCTCACACAATAAATCATTCTTCAGTATGAAGTTGTCAATTCTCTCATAGAATATTTTTTCAAGTATCTTGGAAAATTGTGGTAATAGTGAAATTGGTCTGTAGTTGGAGAGTTCCCCTCTGTCGCCTGTCTTGTAAATCGGAATTACTTTAGCTATTTTCATTGCATTGGGAAATATACCTGATTGGAGAGACAGGTTACAGATATACGTCAGTGGTTTCACTATGCATTCGATAACAGTTTTGACTAGTAGCATGTCAATACCATCGCAGTCAGTAGATGTTTTACTTTTGAACGATTTAACAATTTCAATGACCTCTCTTTCGTCTGTGTTCTTTATGAAGATGGTGTCTTTTACAGCAGTGTTATTGCATATTGTATCACCTGTAGGCGCCGTAGTGGGTATTTCTCGGGCCAGTTTAGGTCCAATGTTAACAAAAAAATTATTAAATTCATCTGCAGGTGAAGCTATATTCACATTCGGAGTCGATTTATTATTTTTTGGAATATTAGTTGGGTAGCTAGTATTTCTGCTTTTATTTCCAAGGATACTGTTGATTATTGTCCATGTATTTTTAATATTGTCTTTGTTTTTTTCCAGTTCTTTACTGTAATAGTCTCTTTTACTGCATCTTATTATATATGTTAACTTATTTTTGTATGTTTTATACCGTTGCTCTGCTTCTTTTGTCCTTTTCTTTATGAAAGCTTTATATAATAAATTTTTCTTTTTACACGCCTTTTGTAGTCCTTTGGTTAAGCATGGTTTGTCAGCAAATTTGTGTTTAAGCTTTTTTTTAACTAATGGGCAGTTTTTTTCATAAAGAGTGGTTACAATGTTTATAAATGTGCCATAGGCTTCATTTACATCTGATACATAGACTTCTGTCCAGTCTTGCTTCAGCAAGTCCTCTTTAAAAGAACTGATTGCGTTTGGTGATTTGTGTCTGAACGATTTTGAGATTTTTTCTGGGTTGGGCCCCGTGTGGCCATGGATAAGTGCAAAGATTGGCAAGTGGTCGCTTATATCATTTATCAATAATCCACTTTCTATTTTCTTATCGAGAACATTGACAAACAGGTTGTCAATAAGTGTAGCAGAGTGAGCTGTGATTCTACTGGGATGTGTTATTGTGGGATATAGACTCATGCTGTACATAGAGTTCATGAACTCTGTAACTAAATTTTGTTGATGTGGATTAAGTAGGTCAATATTGAAATCTCCACAAATTGCTACCATTTTCTTACTAGTAATATTATTGTACAGCTCGACTAATTTATCTCTGAATGTCTCAATGCAAGTTCCCGGCGTTCTGTATATGCAGCTTATGATTAGATTTTTTGTTTTGTCTAGGTCAATCTCAACAGTAACACATTCCAAAATCCCTGGTAGTGCTGAGGACATTTCATTTACAAGCTTACATCTATATAGGTCATCAATATACGTACAGTGCAACACCACCACCCTTTTTTTGAGATCTGTTAATGTTAAACATCTGATATCCCTCTATTGCCATCAGGGGAGCCTGGTCTTCATTAAGCCAGGTTTCCGAGACTGCAATAGCTGTGAATTTTCTGTTTAGCTGTTTTAAATAGTCCTGAATCTGTGAGAAGTTTTTGTTAAGACTTCTGCTATTGAAGTGTATTATTGACAGTTTACCATCTAATTGCACTTGACTTTTGAATTGCTTTTCAGTGTAATATTCACAGTGGTTATGAATATTATTGAAAAAGTGGTTATCAGGATCAATATCATTCTCCATCTCTTGTGGTTTATGTTCAGCATAGTGGCATATTTTTAGAGTTTGAGTTTCCTCACTCTGTGTTTCATAGTCAGTGTTCATCTGTATTTATCTAAGTCAGTAGCATCTCTGATCATTATACTTTTTGCTTGCTCAGGTGTTCCATTTAGTTTAATCCAAATTCTACAATTTCTTGTCCAGGTTGACTGTATCTTATTTTGTTTTTTTAGCATCCGTGCCTGCCGTGCTAATTCAGCGTTTTTTTTTTGTCAGGTGTTCATTTAGGTAAACTTGAGTTTCCTTTAGTTTTTTTGGCCTGCCTCAGTATGTCATTTTTCACCCTCCTGTTCACAAAGCGCATCACAATTGATTTCTTTGTTTTGTTATCTTTCTTCGGTAAAGCATAACAGGCTGAGATCGCATTGGCTTCTACCTTAATGTCTTTATCATTAAGGAACTGAAGCACTTGGTTTTCTAGGGACATTGATTCACTTATGGAAGCATGTTCACCATTCAGTCCTGTTGCGGCATGGGCGTAGGACTGATATCTGATGTCTAGTCCACTTATAACTAGGTCATCAATGCGAGAACCTTGTTCAAGATCCTCGACGCGTTGCTCCAAAAGACGCCCGTGTTGCTCCAGGTCCATAATTTTTTTGTCTTTTTCTTTTATTATTGAATGTAGGGCTTGTACCTCTTCTATTAGGTTTAATATTTTGGCCTGTTGGTTAGTCATTTTGGCCAATTCTTCTAACACAAAGTTCAGAGATTTTTTAATTTCTTCCATTTCCTCTTTTTTGGGTGGCATTTTACTGACCTGTGGATAGAAATAAACAGAGAATCCGGCTAGGCTATCGCCGGCGCCTGCCTTCGTCTACCTGGCCAGTTATCTCGCACACCGCCGGTGCAGCCGGAATCTACCGATCACAGCCACTCGTCGCCATCTGGCTGGGTGGCTCCTCTGCTGGGCCCCGTCACCGCCAGTTATGTCGCACTCCGCCGGCGTAGCTCTAATCCACCAATCACCTCCGCCGATCGGTGGCCGATCACCGTCGCTCACTGTCGTCTGGCTGGGTGGCTCTTCCGCTAGGCCCCGTCACCGACCGCCGTCAGTCTGGTAGTTCCTCAGCTGGGCCTCGCAAATTGGGCTCCGATTCAGGCCACTGTCCTGCTGAATCCAGGTGGCCCCCGTCTCTCACCAACGCCGCGCCCGAGCTCCCAATCGCCGCCTCGGTTGGTTCGTCCGGTAAGCCCTCACCAGGGACTGAGCCGCCTCGGTTGGTTCCTCCGGTAAGCCCTCACCGGGGACTGAGCCGCTTCGTGTCGGAGTTAGGTGACGCACAGGGGCTAGTGTTAAGCTAGCCAGTATTAGCTTGGCAGAAGCTTCAGATAGAGCGCAGCGGTTCTACCCGATTAAAGGGGCATTCCGACGGGATTCTGACGGGGGTGGAAATTCAGCCCGTGGGGTCCGTCACGAGCGCCGATCGCTGTTGATTAGGTTCTTTTAATGGGAAGAAATCAGCGACTTTGTCTCAGCGTTGAAAAAGTGTGACCATCCCGGTCGCCATCTTGAAAAAAAAAAAAAAAAAGCTGGGACCTCATTTCTGATGGCTGACCCCATGGGGCCCCTTCTGGACCAAAATGAAGAAGAAGCTCTTTCTCCCTCCTTCTCTCTAGAGGGGAAGGCACCAGCTTCGCCCTCCCTCTCTTTGTCCTCCTACACATCCTCCCTGTCCCCTTATCAGACCATGTCCTTCTCCCCGCTCTCCTCCTCTACCCCACCAGCCTCACCTCCATATTGCACCAATTCCTCCTCGTACCTGGGAACCAAGACCAGAGCAGATGACTTCTCCCTATTCTGGCTGAATGCCAACAACCTGCCCGATGCCCATGTGGGAGCAGACGTTGGCAAAAATGATTCTTTAGTCGACATGGACTGGATGGTGGAGAAAATCGACCTGAGTGAATTCGACCTGGATTCCCTCATCGGCTCCTGCTCGTCCGATGAGTCTCCCAGTTCCCCCGAGGATCTCCTAGCCTCCCTCGATTCCCACATGGATCTGGACCTAGATTCCTTCGACACCACCATCCCCATCCAGAACAACAGCCTAGAGGTGAATCTGTCGCTGCCCAACGTCCCTTCCCTCTCGCTGGAGACCCCTCTCCCCTCTCCCCGGCACTTGCTAGCTAGCTAGCAAGTGCCGTTTTGGGCCACTGGAAGACGAGATAGTGCGAGACCAATTGACTGAGCACACAAGGAATACGTGCTAGGCTATTAATCGAGCCTAATGACTTGATGTTAGCTAGGGCTGTCAAACTAGCTCCCCAGTTGGAGGCCGCCGATAAGCTAGCTTTGGAGCTAAACTGGTGCCAGTCACAGAAGCTGCTGGAGCCACCCGCGTCAGCAAATGTTGTGGACCCTGAGGATGAAGATGGCATGGACGAAGACTACAAGACTAATGCTACTAGCCAAAGGTCTGCCCCGGGAAACCCCGTTTGCGGGGGTTGTGGGTCCTTGACACAGCGTTTCAAAGCAAGAGTGTGCCTGGCAAGAGGGAAATGATGCAGCAAGTGTGGGCGCTTTAATCATTTCACCACGGTGTGCCGTTTATCAGAGCCGGGGAGCCCACTGAAGAAATCTCCCTGCCTGCCTGCAACAACCATCCACTTGGTGAGTCCCAACACCAATGGGTATTCGTATTGTATGGTGGAATTGGATGGTGTTGAGGTACCATTACTGCTTGACATGGCGGCGGTGCGGTCGATGCTAAATTGGGCCACGGTGAAGAAGTTTTTCCCCTACCACAGGATTAGGAGTAACCCAGCGCCATTGTACGGCTACGGCGGTAACAGACCGTGCAATGTCAGGACTGTGGAGTTGACTGTTCACCACAAGTCTGAAGTGGTGCACGACTTCACGTTCCAAGTGGCGGCGCCCAGTGATAACATCATGGGGTGTGACCTATTCTAAGAACTGGGTTTTGCCATCAGAGACAGTGCTGGGAACAAATGGTCTGGTTGTGGTTGCTGGGGCTCGCAGGCTCCGGTGATTGATGACATTATGGTTTGGGATGAAGAACTGACGAGCAGCCCTGCCATGCCTGCTCAGTGTCAGAACGGGACAGTTTCAGTGCCCGTGCTCGGCGGGAGGTAGAAAAGGGGGCCGAGCATGAGGGTGGAGCGCCCATTCCAACGAATGACACCAAGGGGGCACCGGACGCCTTCAGTATTTGGCTGCAGTTGGGTGAGGGGTCTGCTGCCATGACAGTGACCGCTGCATCGCTAGCAGAAGAAGACGGGGCAAGACCACATAGGAGCATGGTGTTATCGCATGATCAGCAGCACATCAGGCCAAGTAAGGTTCCACTTCAGGTCATGGACTGGGTTTGGGTTTGGGTTTGGGCTGATGAAAGACCAAGGCGAAGTTGGACCAGACAGCAGCTGGCGAAATATTAAGAGCCGCTAAGGATAGTGGCGAAGTTAAGAACGGTGTGCTTCCAGCTGTCAGATGGTTCGATGAGGCATGCTAACCAGCGGCATGCCATTGAGATCGCGGTGATGCTACATTTACCTCTGTCGCTATCATGTTGATCACAGACTCTTCACCCAATGCTACCGCAGCAGTCTCTGGAGGCCAAAGCTGGTCATGGGTACTGTAGGTGTCCGGCGCCTTTCCTGCATCGTTTACCGTCGCAGACTCTTCACCCATCGGTTCAGCCATGGCTCCCGTAGGCTGGCGCTGAGCAAGGATACTGAAGCAGTCCAGTTCCTCTTCTACCTTGCCTGCTGTATGTGATTGTGCTGTGTCCACATCATCATGACATAACGTTCGGCTCAGGAGACGCACACACACAGGCTCAGAGTAGTTCAAACTGTTTATTAACAACAGGGATGTTTGGGTGCGTGTCTGCGGAATGTTAATGTGTTGGTGGTGGCGTCTGCTTCGGACCCAGAGGCAGGAGACCGTTCAGCCGGCAACCCTATGGGAGAAATCAGACACAGGGTGATGAGCACACACCAACACGGGAGGAGAATAGGCGAGGGAGAGAAGCTTACTTGTTTGGGCAGATGACTGGCGCTTCAAGGATGGAAGCCCGGGAGACAGCCACCTGCAGGGCTCGGTGCAGCAGCGAGGAGAGACGAGGGACGGGATTGTCCGCCGCCGAGGAATCCACCTGTGCACAGGGGAGCAGACTGGAGAGATGAGGTAAGTGAACTTCTTACCGGAGATGAGGATGCTGAAGAGAATGTGGTAGAAGTCCATACAAGGAAATGAAGTCTACGGCTTCAGGCCGACGCTCAGGGCGAGGCGGCTTTTATCCTTCGCCGCTGACGAGTAGCAGGTGCGTGAGCAGGTGGCGCCGCTGATGAATGGCGCGGCGTGACAGTACTCCCCCCTCTAGCAGCGCCTCCTGGCGATGGCTTATCCGGGTGCGCTCGGTGGAAGTCCGCGATGAGCGATGGGTCCAACACAAACGACGGGGGCACCCACTGTCGATGCTCGGGCCCATAGCCCTCCCAGTCCACCAAGTATTGCAACCCACGACCCCGGCGCCGGGAGTCCAGGATGGAGGAGGCGGACCAGGCCGGATGGCCACCAATCATCCGGGGCGCGGGTTGCGCTGCAGGAGGAGGGCAAAGGGGGTCAGTAACCGCCAGTTTCACCTTCGACACGTGGAAAGTAGGATGAACGCGGAGGGAGGGGGGAATAGCCACGCGCACAGCCACCGGGTTGATGATCCGGGTGATGGGGTAGGGACCCATGAAGCGCCGTGCCAGCTTTCTCCTCTCGCCTTTTAGAGTGACGTCCTGGGTGGAAATGTAAACAAGCTGCCCAACTCTGTACGCCGGGGCAGGTCTCCTACGCCGGTCCGCCACAGTCCTGTTGCGCTCCGCTGTGCGCAATAGCGCATGGCGCGCGGCAGCCCAGGTGGAGCGGAACTGCCTGAGATGGGCCCTAACTGACGGGACAGTTACCTCACTCTCCTGCTCCGGAAACAGCGGGGGGTCGTAACCCAGGGACGCTTTGAAGGGGGACATCCCTGTAGCAGAAGAGCGAGCGGTGTTGTGGGCATATTCAACCCAGGCAAGATGGTTGCTCCAGGACGCGGGTTTGGATCTGGACACACAGCGGAGCGCAGCCTCCAGCTCCTGGTTGGTCCTCTCACACTGCCCGTTGGATTGGGGGTGATGGCCGGAGGAGAGGCTCACCTTGGCTCCGATGGTGTTGCAGAAAGACCTCCAAACCTCAGATGAAAACTGGGGGCCCCGGTCCGAGACCACGTCCACCGGAATCCCATGCAGCCTGACCACGTGTTGGACGAGGAGGTCCGCCGTCTCCAGGGCAGTAGGGAGGCCTCGCAGGGGGACGAAGTGCACGGCCTTGGAGAAGCGGTCCACGATGGTCAGGATGGTGTCATAGGAGTTGGAGATGGGGAGTCCGGTGACGAAATCCAGAGCGATGTGCGACCAGGGCCTGCCAGGGACGGGCAGGGGCTGGAGCAGACCCGCTGGAGGGGCATTTCCCGACTTGCAGGTGGCACAGATTGGGCAAGCCCGGGCGTAGCGGGCTGCATCCCTCCGCAGGCCTGGCCACCAAAAGGACCGTTGGAGGAGATCTATCATCCGGGAGGTGCCAGGGTGACAGGTGAGCTTGGAGGTGTGGAGCCAGTGGATGACCTCTCCTCGGACCGCGGATGGCACGAACAGCCTCCCCTCCGGTCCGCCGCCAGGGTCAGGTTCCACCTCCTGTGCCTTCCGGATCTTGCTCTCAATGTCCCACGAGACGGCTCCCACGACGCACGACCTGGGCAGGATGGAGTGGGGCGCCTCCTCCGACTCCACGGGGGCGAACTGCCTGGAGAGGGCGTCAGGCAGGACGTTCTTAGAGCCAGGCCTGAAGGTGATGGAAAATTGGAACCTGGCGAAGAACAGAGACCAGCGCGCCTGGCGGGCGTTCAGGCGCTTGGCAGACCGTAAGTATTCCAGGTTCCTGTGGTCCGTGAGGACCACAAACGGCAGGCTTGCCCCCTCCAACCAGTGGCGCCACTCCTGCAGGGCGAGCTTGATGGCCAAGAGCTCTCTGTCCCCCACATCGTAGTTTCTCTCCGCCGGGGACAAGCGCCGGGAGAAGAAAGCGCACGGTCGCTTGGCGCCATCGTCCGGTGACCGCTGGGACAGCACTGCTCCCACTCCCGTGTCCGAGGCGTCTACCTCTACAATGCACTGCAGCGCGGGGTCGACCTGGCGAAGGACCCGGGAGGAGGAGAATTCCGCCTTCAGCGCCTCAAAGGCGGCAGCGACCTCTTCGGTCCACCGGAACGGGACCTTCGGGGACGTGAGGCGGGTCAGTGGTCCCACGATGGCACTGAAGTTGGGGACAAAGCGGCGGTAGAAATTGGCGAAGCCAACAAATTGCTGCACCTGTTTCCGAGATGCAGGTGTGGGCCATTCCACCACCGCCTTTACCTTCTCTGGGTCGGGGAGCACCTTATCGTGGGCGATGATGAACCCCAGGAAGGATGTGCTCCTGGCGTAAAATTCACACTTTTCCGCCTTAACGTACAGACGATTCTCCAGCAGCCTTTGGAGGACCCGCCTCACGTGGACCTGGTGCTCATCCCTGGACTTGGAGAAGATGAGAATATCGTCCAGGTAGACGAACACGAAAAGGCCAATGAAGTCCCGGAGGACGTCATTAATGAGGCGCTGGAAGACTGCAGGAGCGTTGGTCAACCCGAACGGCATCACCAGATATTCAAAGTGGCCGTTCGGGGTACGGAAGGCCGTTTTCCACTCATCTCCCTCCCGGATCCGGACGAGGTGGTAAGCGCTGCGTAGGTCCAGCTTGGTGAACCAGGTCGCCCCCTGGAGGGAGTGGAAGGCAGTGTCCATGAGAGGCAGGGTGTAACGGTCCCTCTCCGTGATATTGTTGAGGGCCCGGTAGTCGATACAAGGGCGGAGGGACCCATCCTTTTTCCCCACGAAGAAGAACCCTGCCCCCACGGGTGACGATGATGGGCGGATAATCCCAGCACTCAATGATTCCTTCAGGTAGGCGTTCATCGTCTCCTTCTCCGGCGCAGACAGGCTGTAAAGGCGACCAGAGGGTAAGGGAGCCCCCTGGCGGAGGTCGATGGCGCAGTCATAGGGCCGATGAGGGGGAAGAGACATAGCTTTCGCTTTGCTGAACACTATACCCAGGTCGTGAAATTCTGGGGGCACCAGAGACAGGTCCGGGGGTGCAGCGTCCGTAGCAGGGGGAGGAGCGGACGGAGAGCAGGCAGCGGACTGAAGGCAGGTGCCCATACAGAACGTACTCCATGCCGAGATCCCAGCTGATTTCCAATCCAGGACCGGATTGTGAAGGCGGAGCCAGGGATACCCCAGGATGACGGGCGACACAGAGTTGGGAAGGACGTAAAAGGTCATTTCCTCCCGGTGGTTTCCCGAGATGATGACCGGTAGGGGAACAGTTTGATGTGTCACTCTCCCGAGGGTGGCACGGGAGAAGTGGATTAGGGAGATGGGAGTGTTGAGTGCCTGGCAGCGGATGCCCAATCGGGTTGCCAGGCTTTGTGAAATGAAGCTGCCTTCTGCGCCCGAATCCACCAGTGCGTGGGTGAGGTGCCCAGTAGGGTTATGGCAGAAACGGATGGGCAGCTTCAATTGAGAAGGTGATCCTAACCGATTGACATCTGCGAGGCTTCCAAGAGTGACTCGCGGACCCCACCGACTGGCTTTCCGTGGACAACGCTCCACGGTGTGTTGGTCGCCTCCGCAATACATGCAGAGGCCCAACTCACGGCGGCGTTGTTTCTCCACAGGGGAAAGTTTAGTCCAGCCCGTCACCATCGGCTCCGACTCCTCGGGGCGCGATGCTGGCGGCGCCGCCAGGGGGCGAGCTTGGAACAGGTGCGGCGAGGCTCCACGAGGGCGAGAAGAAGAAGACCTCCGCCCCGAGGAGCGCTCGCGCAGCCTGTTATCCAAACTTATCGCTAAGGACGTCAGCTCCGCTAGCGTCCCAGGGAAATCCCGACCAGCCAGTTCATCCCTCAGATCACTATTGAGGCTGCGGAGGAACAGGCCACAGAGGGAGCGTTCCTCCCAGCCCAATTCCTCCGCCGCTACCCGGAAGTCGACCGAGTGGTCCGCTGCCGACCGGCTTCCCTGCTGGAGAGCGAGAAGCCGATCGACCTGGACCGTTTCGGTTTGTGAGTGGTCAAAGACCTCCAGAAAGCGCCTCACGAATTGGTCATAGGTGAGGGTGGCATAACTGGGCCTCGCCATTACGGCGTAGGTCCAGGTTAACGCACGCCCCTCCAGAAGATTCCCTATGTAACCAATTCGGCTGTGATCCGAGGGAAAATCTCCGGGCACACGGTGGAACACGGACTCACACTGCATAATAAACCCCCGCGCTCCGCCGAGCTTACCGCTAAAGCGGGCGGGGGTCGGAATCGGCGTGAGCCGAACCGGTGCCACTGGAGCCGGCTGGACGGCCGCTGGAACAGCAGGAGCCGCGCCACCCTGGTGAGTCGGGAGGAACGGCTGTTGGGGGTCCAAGCGGTTCAATCGGTTAGTCAGCTCTAATAATTGATGAAGAACCACCTGTTGCTGATAAACAATCTGATCCACCCGAGCCTCGAGGATGGTAAACCGGTGTGCGAGCCCGCCGTCCGCCGAGCCGCTCTGCTGAAGCCGTACTGACATAACGTTCGGCTCAGGAGACGCACACACACAGGCTCAGAGTAGTTCAAACTGTTTATTAACAACAGGGATGTTTGGGTGCGTGTCTGCGGAATGTTAATGTGTTGGTGGTGGCGTCTGCTTCGGACCCAGAGGCAGGAGACCGTTCAGCCGGCAACCCTATGGGAGAAATCAGACACAGGGTGATGAGCACACACCAACACGGGAGGAGAATAGGCGAGGGAGAGAAGCTTACTTGTTTGGGCAGATGACTGGCGCTTCAAGGATGGAAGCCCGGGAGACAGCCACCTGCAGGGCTCGGTGCAGCAGCGAGGAGAGACGAGGGACGGGATTGTCCGCCGCCGAGGAATCCACCTGTGCACAGGGGAGCAGACTGGAGAGATGAGGTAAGTGAACTTCTTACCGGAGATGAGGATGCTGAAGAGAATGTGGTAGAAGTCCATACAAGGAAATGAAGTCTACGGCTTCAGGCCGACGCTCAGGGCGAGGCGGCTTTTATCCTTCGCCGCTGACGAGTAGCAGGTGCGTGAGCAGGTGGCGCCGCTGATGAATGGCGCGGCGTGACACATCATAGATAACATCCATACCTGGTCGTTGTGTCTCAGTGTTCTCTATGTGTGTGGGCTCCCTCCCTGCAACTCCGCAGCAGCTCCCGCAGACTCCTGCTGGGTGAGGAGCTGAGGTGAGTCCAGCCGCCACCCCCCTTCTGGCCAGTGCTCCTCCTGTGCACACAGGACGGTTGGCTCCTCATTGGCGTCACCCTTTTCAATCTCATCCCACACCACATCATCGTCATCAATGTCAGTTATGTCCCAATTACCGTAGCCAAACAAGTTGAATCCGTTGCTGTCACAGATGGTGAAACCCAATCGGTAGAAGAGGTCACATCCCAGTATGTTGTCATCATGGGTAGCCACTTGAAACTCGAAGTCATAGACAATCGACTTGTAGCAGACTGTTAGCATGATGGTCCCTACGTTGCTAACTCTGTGACCACCATAACCATACAGCGCCACTGGGTTCTTTCTTAGCAGGTGGTAGGGAAAAAATTTCTTTACCATTTCCCGGTTTAGCATCAGCCTCACTGCAGCGGTGTCGAGCAACAGCAGTATAGCAACGTTGTCTAACTCTACCATCCTGTATGTATACGATGTGAGTTCAGGGCTCACCGTGTGGATGGTGGTCATGGGCGGGCGGCTTTGCTTGCCTGGTGAGCTCCACAGCATCGGAGACCAGCAAACCTTGGTGAAATGATTAAATCTTCCACACTTCTTACAACGTTGTCCTCTTGCCGGACAAAAACGTGCTGTCTCATGGTTTGTCAGGGAACCACAGTTACCACATGCGGGGCCTCTCGAAGCGGTCCTCTGGTCCACGGCATTGGTCTTGAACTCCTCTGCCGTGTCACTGTGTTCCTCCATGCCCACTGCATTGGTTAGCGGTGTCTGTCCTGGCTGTCGTTGCTGTTGACGCACACCTAGTTCCGATGCTAACTTATCTGCTGACTCAAGCTGGAACGCTAGCTCAATAGTGATAGCAAGCTTCATGTCATTTGGCGCCGTTAGCATCTTCGCCCACAGCCGTGGATTGTTCATCTGCTCGGCCAATTGGTCTGGCACCATTTCGTCTTCTAAAAGCCCAAATCTGCACATGCTAGCCAGATGTTGTAGGTCTGCGATGAATTGTTGGATGGACTTACCAATTCCCTGTCGCCGTTGGCGGAATCTGATGCCTCGCACCAACACGTTGTCCAGTGTAGTAAAGTAGCTAGCTAACAGTTCCACAGCATCACCGAACGAGTCCACTGGTCCAAGAGTATGAAAAATTCTCTGACCTTCTATGCCTAGGTTTTGGACCAGTAGTGCCCGTTTCTGTCCTTTGTCTAACTTGCCCAAATGTGCACATGCTAGCCAGATGTCATACGTCTGTGACGAATTGTTGGATGGACTCACCAATTCCCTGTCGCTGTTGGCGGAATCTGATGTGCTGCACCAACACGTTGTCCGGTGTAGTAAAGTAGCTAGCTAACAGTTCCACAGCATCACCGAACGAGTCCACTGGTCCAAGCGTATGAAAAATTCTTTGACCTTCTATGCCCAGGTTGTGGACCGGTAGTGCCCGTTTCCGTCCTTTGTCCAACTTGCCCAAATCTAATGCTGCTACATACGTTTTGAACGCGTCAAGCCAACGTGGCCATGGAACAGGTGGTTCACCGGGGTATTCCAGAAACGGTCTCAGTGGCCTCAGGGACGCCTCCTTGGTTTTTCTCTCGTCGCCAAATGTTATGTCCACAAACCTGGGAATGACCACAGATGAGTGAGCTGTGCTGGAGCTGAACTTTATTATACATAAACTCTCAATAATACAGTACACATGAAAGGGCACTCAGCTCCTAGCTATTGCCTATGGTGAGAGAGCCAGCAAAGAGCCCATAAGATGGCCGACTCTTCTCTTATATAGGTCTGTGTGATGACGGCACCAGCCAGCTGCGTCATCACGCCACTATTTGTGATTAACCCCTTATATCACACTGACACCATTAATGTCAACAGCTTTTCATGAAATTATAACTTTTTTCCAAAATTTGTGAGTTTTTTGGCATAAATTTTCTGGTTTTCTATAAAATTTGCTATATTTATATTTAGAAATGTGTTGCTTTTTCAGGTCAATTTGCAGCTTCTTTCCACATAAATTTGTGACATTTTTTTTAAAGCCAATGTTTCCAGTAAATGTTTTGTTTTTTCCTGAAGTTTTGTGATTTTTTTTTTAATTGCAAATTTGCAACAGTGTTTTTCTCATAAGACTGCAACTTTTTCCTCTAAATTTATCATATTTCTGGCATAAAATTTCTGCTTTCTAGTAAATTTGTCTTATTCTCCCTTGTAAATTTATTATCTTTTTCAGGTAGATTTGCAGCACTTTTCTACAGTGGCCCAGAGGGCTCACTAACATACAAAAGACTCGACACAAATAAAAAAGCATGTTAATGTTAGTGTCAATGCTAACATTAGTGTTAGCATCAATGCTAGTGTTACTGCTAACATTGGCATGCTAAAAAGTCATAAATTTATGAGAAAAAAGTAAAAACATTTATGAGAAAAAAGTTTTAAAAAATTACATTGAAAAAGTTGCAAATTTACAAAAAAATGCAAATTTATGAGAAAAAAGTCACACATTTATGAGAAAAAGTAAGAACAATTTACAAGAAAAAAGTTGAAAATTTATGAGAAGTAAAAACAATTACAAAAAAGTCACAAATTTAGGATAATTTTTTTTAATTTATGAGAAAAAAATCTTTAAAATTTTACAGGAAAAAAGCATGCTAATGTTAGCTAAAATGCTAGCTTATACTGTATGCTAACATTAGCAGGCTAACATTACTATGCAGCTGTTTCATAAGTTAGTACTGCTGCTAATGTTAGCATGCTTTTGTATTTGTGTCGTGGCTTTTGCGTTTTGGTGAGCTCTCTGCATCACCATATTTTTAACATAAATTGTAATATTAATCTCAAAAAAGTCGCAACTTTTAAAGTAAATTTTTTTTGGGGGGGCGCAAATATTTGGTGACTATTTCTCCCCATATTTGATGTTTTGAAAATTTTTGGCCTATTTTTCCAGCTTTTCTTATAAATGAATTTTTTTCTTGTAAATTTTTTACCGTAAGTTTTGAATTTATTGTCAAGGCCTTAAGGAGCCACTGGCTATGGATGGCCCAAAGAGTCACTTGTGGTCCCAGAGCTGCAGGTTGCAGACCCCTGTCCTCGATTCTGTGGGAGAGGAGAACTCCTGTGCAGGAGGATTTGGGCCCAGTTGACTTTACAGACCAGATAATGTGACAGAAATTCTACAGCACGCTCAAGAATAAAGGTGAAGCCCTCTTTCATTTCAAATGTAAAGGTAAAGGCCGCATCATTGACGTGACTCTAAGGTGTCACTGTGTTTTCATTTCTAGAGTTTTATTCGCTCTCTGGCCCTCCCTGTCACTAAAATAACTGTGGCGCTGCTGGAGAAAATAAGTGGAAACTGGGAGTCAAAGCAGCAGAATTAAAGTGAAACAGATGGAGGAGGTTTTAAATCAGTCTGAGGGTCACGCAGAGAACAAAGACGCTGATTTACTCTCCAGCAGTCAACAAGGGCGATCGGAATGTGTTCACCAGTTAAGCATGAGGTACAAAGGTAAATTAGGGAGAAATATGCAAGCATAAAGGTGCAAAAATATGATTTTAAAAATCTCAATTTAAAAATTAAAAAAATCCTAAATTACAATTCAGTTACACAGAATAAAAATGTAACCAGTATCCAGATGAGCGCTGCAAATTTATGAGGAGAAAAGACCAAAATTTTAGAGAAAAGTTGCTTATCTACAAGAAAAAAATTTAGAAAAGTTACTGAAAAAAAGGCTAATTTAAAAGAAAAAAATGCAAATTTATGAGAAAAAGAGTTGAGAATTTGAGAAATATGTTTTTAAATTACAAGAAAAAAGTTGCAAATTTATGAGAAAAAAAGAAAAAATACAAGAAAAAAAGTTGCAAATTTATGAGAAAAAAAGTCACAAATTTTTGAGAAGGGTGTAAATCTATGAGAAAAGAGCTGAAAATTAGCAATATTTATTTATTTATTTTTGCATTTCTGCTTATAATTGGTGGTTCAAAGTTAAAAAAAAAAAAGTTATTCAGTTCAGTAACATGATATAAAACAGGGGACAGTTCTCTCTTTTTTCCAGGTTATCATCTGTTGATTTCCCCCCTTTTCTTAATTTTTGCTCACCATTTACTTTATTTTATATTTGACCAGATTTGATTTTTTTTTTAACAATTAAAAAGCTTCTTGCACCTTTTTCTGCTAATATCGCTGACATCATATTTGCATTATGGATGAAACTGTCAGTTTTTCAGGATCAGACTCGTGTGCTTTATTCTTATTGTTCGACTGTGACAGACGTTTCTCCAGGAAATTAAAGTGCTGCTGTACCGCCTCAGCGGCGCGTTTATGGTCTGTGGTTTGGTTATTTGCTCTGTGGCTCAGATGATTTCAGCTGTTTATTCTCCTGGCTGTGAAGTTTTACTGTTTCACTTTGTTTTAATCCTGCTTCTGTCTGCTTGTGTTTGTTTCGTTTCTCCTTTTTAATCTTTGTTTTCATTTGTCTGAGTCTGTCATGAATCACCCTTTTTAAGGGCTGTAGAAGGACACCAAACGCACACTGTGAGTTTGCACATTTAATGGAAAGACAAACATTACATAAAATACTAAACTTACATACAGGTACATCTAAAAAAATTAGAATATCATGAAAAAGTTCAATATTTTTTGTCACTCATTTCAGAAAGTGAAACCCATATATTATATAGAGTCATTACACAGAGAGTGATATATTTCAAGTGTTTATTTATTTTAATTTTGATGATTATGGCTTACAGCCCATGAAAACCCCAAATTCAGTTTCTCAAAAAATTAGAATATTACATAAAATTAATTTTAAAAAACAGTTTTTTTAATACAAATGTGGACCGATTAGGAAGTACAGTATGTCCATGTACACATTCAATATTTGGTCAGGGCTCCTTTTGGATTAATTACTGTATCAGTGTGGCATGGCATGGAGGTGATCAGCCTGTGGTTCTGCTGAGGTGTTCGGAAGGTCCAGGTTGCTTTGATAGTGACCTTCAGCTCGTCTGCATTGTTGGGTCTGGTGTCTCTCATCATCCTCTTGACAATCCTCCATAGATTCTCTATGGGGTTCAGGTCAGGAGAGTTTGCTGGCCAATCAAACACAGTGATGCCATGGTCATTAAACCAGGTTCTGATACTTTTGGCAGTGTGTGTGTGTGTTGGGGGGGGGGGGGGTGCAAAGTCCTGCTGGAGAGTGAAATCAGCTTCTCCATAAAACTTGTCAGCAGAGGGAAGCATGAAGTGCTCTAAAATTTCCTGGTAGACGACTGTGCTGACTTTGGTCTTGGTAAAACACGGTGGACCAACACTTGTCCATGATTTGTGACTTTTTTTCCAAAAATTTGGCAATTTTTTGCTCATAAATTTGCTATTTTTTTCTTATAAATTTGTATTTTTCCCCTCAACATTTATGACTTTTTTTCTCAGAAATTTGTCTTTTTTCTCAAAAGTCTGAAATTCTTTCTCAGAAATTTGCCTTTTTCCTTGTAAATTTAAAACTTTTTCCTGTAAATTTTCAACTTTTTTGTCATAAATCTGAAACTTTTTCTCCAAAATTAGTGACTTATTTGTCATAAATTCGCATTTTTCCCCTGTAAATCTGTAACATTTTCCTCATAATTTTTTTTTTTGTTTTTTTTTGGGGGGGGGGGGGTCAAAAAATTGCAACATTTTTCTCATAAATTTTCAGTTTTTTCCTGTAAATCTGCATTTTTTTCCCCCTGTATATTTTCAGCTTTTTTCTAAAAAAAAAAAAAAAAAAAAAAAAAAAATTGTGGCTTTTTTTATCTTAAATTTACAATTTTTTTTCTCATAAATTAGTGACTTTTTTCCCTAAAAGCTTGGATTTTTTCTCATGAATTTGCTTTTTTCTTATAAAGTTGCAACTTTTTTCCTGTACTTTTTCTCAAAATATTGCATTTTTCTCACAAATTTGCATTTTTTCTCATAAATTTCCATTTTTCTTGTACATTTGCATTTTTCCCTGTACATTCTCAATTTTTTTTCCTCACAAATTTGTGACTTTTTCCTTATAAATTTGTAACAAACTTTTCTTGTAAATCTGCAACTTTTCCCTCATAAATTAATGACTTTTTCTCAAAAGTTTAAAATTTTTTCTCTTAAATTTGCCATTTTTTCTTGTAAATTTGCAATTTTTCCCTGTAACTTTTCAACTTTTTTTCAAAAATGAGCACTTTCTTTCTATAAATTTTCAATTTTTTTCTCATAAATTTGCAACAGTTCATCTGGATGCTGGTTCAAGTTTTATTCTGTGTGATTAAACTATAATTTGGGACTTTATTTTTTTTTAAATTGGCATCTTTTATCATATCTTTGCACCTGTATTCTTGCAAATTTATACCTAATTTACATTCATACATTTGTACCTTAAGATAAAGCTTTTTTCACTTATGTAAGTATGTAAGTATGTACAAGTACACTGTATATTTTCTCATCAATTTGGAATTTCTCTCATAAATTACCTTTTTTTATCTCCTGCAGTTTTTCCCTATACATTTACAAGATTTCTGTTTCAGATTAGCAAGTTTTGTCTTACAAATTTACCCCAGCAATGTATTTTTTAAAAATATTTATTATTTAGTCAAAACCACTGGTTATGGTCTCAGGACCCACATGCAGCTCTGGGGCCACATGTTGCTTCATCGTTAACATGGTTATATAGAAAAATGCTACACAGACAGAAAGCTATTCTTATTTATACTGTAATAACTCGTTATAACCAGAAGTGACTGCACTTTCAGTCTAGTGACTTTAGAATTTTACTTCATTCCAAATGTCGGAGCCATTTTCAGTGTTTATTTTTTGTTATTACTTCTAGCCACTAGGTGGCACACTTTTGATTGGTTGAAGGTCATTTGTTAATTAAGGAACTGCTGAAGCAGAGACAGGTGCTGCTAATTGTGGAAACGACATTTTATTGGCCGTGAACAAGTGAGAGTAAAGGGAATTGGAAACTGATGTTGGTTCGTATTTTGGTTATTTTATTGGAGAGTTGACTTTAAACTTGGCCCCCGTGTGGCCATGGATAAGTGCAAAGGTTGGCAAATGGTCACTTATATCATTTATCAATAATCCACTTTCTATTTTTTTTATCAATAATATTAACAAACAGGTTGTCAATAAGTGTAGCAGTGTGGACTGTGATTCTACTGGGATGTGTTATTGTGGGATATAGACTCATGCTGTACATAGAATTCATGAACTCTGTAATTACATTTTGTTGATATGGATTTAGTAAATCAATATTGAAATCTCCACAAATTACTATCATTTTCTTACTAGTAATATTATTGTACAGCTCGACTAATTTATCTCTGAATGTCTCAATGCAAGTTCCCTGCGTTCTATATATACAGCTTATAATTAGATTTTTTGTTTTATCCTGGTCGATCTCAACAGTAACACATTCTAAAATCCCTGGTAGTGCAAAGGACATTCCATTTACAAGCTTACACCTATACAGGTCATCAATATACAGTGCAACACCACCACCCTTTTTTTGAGATCTGTTAATATGAAACATCTGATATCCCTCTATTGCCATCAGAGGAGCCTGCTCTTCATTAAGCCAAGTTGCATGGCTGTAACTTGATGATGTGTTAACAATAACACATCCCAGTAGAATCACAGTCCACACTGCTACACTTATTGACAACCTGTTTGTTAATATTATTGATACGAAAATAGAAAGTGGATTATTGATAAATGATATAAGTGACCATTTGCCCTCATCCATGGCCACACGGAGGCCAATACAGAAAAAATTTTAAAATCGTTCAGATACAAATCACAAAATGCAATCAGTTCTTTTAAAGAGGACTTGCTGAAGCAAGACTGGACAGAAGTCTATGTATCAGATGTAAATGAAGCCTATGACACATTTATGAACATTGTAACCACTCTTTATGAAAAAAATTGTCCATTAGTAAAGAAAAAGCTTAAACATAAATTTGTCGATAAGCCATGGTTAACCAAAGGATTACAAAAGGCGTGTAAAAAGAAAAATTTATAATATAAAGCTTTCCTAAAGAAAAGGACAAAAGAAGCAGAGCAGCAGTATAAAACATACAAAAATAAGTTAACATACAGTATATAATGAGATGTAGTAAAAGAGACTATTACAGTAAAGAACTAGAGAAAAACAGAGACAATATTAAAAACACATGGACAATACTTAGCAATATTCTTGGAAATAAAAACAGAAATACAAGCTACCCAACCAATTTTTCAAAAAATAATAAAACGACTCAGAGTGTGAATGCAGTTTCACCTGCAGATGAATTTAATAACTTTTTTGTTAACATTGGTCCTAATTTGGCTCGAGAAATACCCATTACGGCACCTGCAGGTGATACAATAAGCAAAAACACTGCTATAAAAGATTCCATTTTCATAAAGAACACAGACGAGAGAGAGGTCATTCATCCATCCATCCATCCATCTTCTACCGCTTTTCCGGAGGTCCGGGTCGCGGAGGCAGCAGTTCAAGCAGAGAAGCCCAGACTTCCCTCTCCCCAGCCACCTGCTCCAGCTCTTCAGAGGGGATACCAAGGCGTTCCCAGACCAGCTGGGAGACATAGTCTCTCCACCGAGTCCTGGGTCTGCCCCGGGGTCTCCTCCCAGTGGGACGTACCTGAAACACCTCAAGTGGGAGGCGTCCAGGAGGCATCCTAATCAGATGCCCATACCACCTCAACTGACTCCTTTCAATGTGGAGGAGCAGCGGTTCTACTCTGAGCCTCTCCCGGATGACTGAGCTCCTCACCCTATCTCTGAGGGTGAGTCCAGCAATCCTACGGAGAAAGCTCATTTCAGCCGCTTGTATCCGCGATCTCGTTCTTTCGGTCATTACCCAAAGATCGTGACCATAGGTGAGAGTAGGAACGTAGATTGACTGGTAAATCGACAGCTTTGCCTTAGAACTAAGCTCCCTCTTCACCACAACAGACCGGTACAACGTCCGCATCACTGCAGATGCTGCTCCAATCCATCTGTCGAACTCTCGCTCCATTTTCCCCTCACTCGTGAACAAGACCCCAAGATACTTAAACTCCTCCACTTGGGGCAGGAGCCTGTCCCCAACCCGGAGAGGACAATCCACCTTTTTCCGGCTGAGGACCATGGACTCGGACTTGGAGGTGCTGATTCTCATCCCAGCCGCTTCACACTCAGCGGCAAACCGTCCCAGCAAGAGCTGTAGGTTATTGCTGGATGAAGCCAACAGGCCTCCCTGGGAAGGTCTATGCCAAGGTACTGGAGAGGAGAGTCCGGCCGTTGGTCAAACCTCGGATTCAGGAGGAGCAATGTGGTTTTCGTCCTGGCCGTGGCACATCGGACCAGCTCTTTACCCTCTCGAGAATTCTTGAGGGTTCGTGGGAGATTGCCCAACCAGTTTACATGTGTTTTGTGGACTTGGAGAAGGCATTTGACCGCGTCCCTCGTGGATTTTTGTGGGGGGTGCTTCGGGAGTATGGGGTATCGGGCTTGTTGTTACGAGCTATTCGGTCTCTGTACGACCGTTGTGAGAGTTTGGTTCGTATTGCCAACACTCGGTCGGAGTCATTCCCAGTGAGAGTTGGACTCCGCCAGGGCTGCCCTTTGTCACCGATCCTGTTCATAATTTTTATGGACAGGATTTCTAGGCGCAGCCAGAGAGAGAGGCCATTGAAATTGTTAAATCCTTTAAAAGTAAAACATCTACGGATTGTGATGGTATTGATATGCTCTTAGTCAAAACTATTATTGAATGCTTAGTGAAACCACTGACGTATATCTGTAACCTGTCTCTCCAAACAGGTATATTTCCCAATGCAACGAAAATAGCTAAAGTAATTCCGATATACAAGACGGGTGACAGAGGGGAATTCTCAAACTATAGACCAATTTCACTATTGCCGCAATTTTCCAAGATACTTGAAAAAATATTCTATGAGAGAATTGACAACTTCATACTGAAGAATAATTTATTGTGTGAGCAGCAATATGGGTTCAGACACAAGAGGACAACTGCATTTGCTCTAATGGAATTTATAGAAAAAATATCAACTGCCGTTGAAAATAAAGAGTATTCAGTTGGGGTATTCCTGGATCTTAAAAAAGCATCTGATACAGTGGATCATAATTTATTATTAAAGAAACTACAAAACTGTGGTATTGGGGGTAGCACTGTCCTGGTTATGTAGTTACTTAAAGAATAGATATCAGTATGTATGTGTTGGTAACAAAAACTCACAGTTACTGAAGGTTACTTGTGGAGTTCCACAGGGTTCAGTTTTGGGGCCATTGTTATTCAATATGTATATAAATATATATGTCAAGTTTTGGAAAAACTGGATTTAATATTGTTTGCTGATGACACTAATTTATTATGCAGTGGAAGATAAGATAAGATAAGATAAGATAAGATAAGATAAGATAAGATAAGATAAGCCTTTATTAGTCCCACAATGGGGAAATTCCAGGATTGCAACAGCACAGGGATAGCAACACTCAGAGCAACAATCAGAAGGCAAGAAAAAACAAGAGCAGCTAGTATACATGTGTACATATTAATATAAATGTATATATAGAGAGAGACGCAATTTGGAACAACTTTTGGATACACTCGGAAAGGAATTAGGAAAGCTTAAACTGTGGTTTGATTCAAACAAATTAACGCTCAATTTAAGTAAGACAGAATTTATAGTTTTTAACAACCATCACAACAACTTAGTACCTAAACTCAGTGTAAATGGTGTAGAGATTAAAAGGGTATCCGAAACTAAATTTCTTGGCGTAATAATTGATAATAAACTGTGTTGGAAGTCACATATTAATTATATTAAAGATAAAATATCTAAATCAATTGCAATACTACACAGAGTGAAATATTTGCTGAATCAACCCACATCAAACCCACTGCTTTGTATCATTCATTAATACTCCCATACATGACATATTGTACTGAAGTATGGGGAAATACATTTAAAACAAACATATATCCAGTCTTTATGCTTCAGAAGAGAGCTATTAGAATAATAAACAAAGCTGCTTACAGGGAACCAACAAACCCACTTTTTCTTAAATTAAAAGCTCTCAAGTTGAAAGATCTGGTTGACTTTAAAACTGCAGTAATAATGTTTAAAGTGAAGAATCTGTCACTGCCCGCAAATATCCAAAAGTTGTTCCAAATAAGGGAGAAACAATATCATTTCAGAGGAACATGTATATTTCAAAAACCTTCAGTGAGAACAACCACCAAGCAATACTGTGTTTCAGTGCAAGGAGTCAGATTATGGAACGATTTTGGACCTGAATTAAAATCATGTACAACGCTTGGACAATTTAAACAAAAACTAAAGGAAGAAATACTCCAAACATATATACAAGATGACATGTAAAATCACATAAGGATTGTCATATCCAGTCTGTGTTGTGTTGTAGCTTAGTTTTTGTCACATTTTGTCTTAGCTTTGTTCTGAATTGTAATCGCTCTTCTTTTGTTTTTCTTTTGAATTCTTGGATGGAATATAGGTGGGCAATATAAGCTGCAGCTTCAGCCATCACCCATTTCGGATAACTTATGTTGAACTGTATAATCAGAGGAGTTATTGTCTAATTTGACCTTGTTGGATTTTCTTTCCCCTTTTGTTATATTATTCTGTTTCTTTTTTTAATCTTTACTTTTAATCTATCCGAAATAAAGATTCATTCATTCATTCATTCATTCATTTAATAACTGGACGCTGGGTTTTGGCTGTCATGCTGTTACGCATCCAGATGTGCCTTTAGTGTGGACTGGCTAAATGGAAACTACAAAAAAATCTTACTTACAGTCATGTGAAAAATTAGGACACCCCATTAACTATTCAGTCCTTTATTAAGAAATGTTCGCATATTGATGTCTCATCTTGTTTTTATTTCTCTCTGGAAAAGAAGGTGATTTAATTGCAGGTAAATAACAAAAATTAACCTTGTTTTACTCATTAAACAAAAGATATCAACAAAAACGCGTATTCTAACTGAGGAAAAAGTTAGGACACCCTACCACCCAATAGCTAGTGTTACCCCCTTTGGCTGAAATAACTTCAGTGAGACGTTTCTTGCAGCCATCTACCAGTCTCTGACATCGGTCTGAGGAGAGTTTGTCCCACTCCTCAACGCAGAATTCTTTCAGCTGTGAGATGTTTGAGGGGTTCCTTGCATGTACAGCCCGTTTCAAGTCACCCCACAGCATCTCAGTGGGATTAAGATCTGGGCTTTGACTCTGCCATTCCAGGACTCTCCATTTCTTAGTTTTTAGCCAGTCCTTGGTGGATTTACTGGTATGTTTTGGGTCATTGTCATGTTGCAGGGTCCAGCTCCGCTTTAGCTTTAAATTTTTTACAGATGGTCTCACATGGTCCTCAAGCACCCTCTGATACACGGTAGAATTCATGGTGGATTCCATGATGGTAAGTTGGCCAGGTCCTGCTGCAGCAAAACATCCCCAAACCATGTCACTTCCACCTCCATGCTTCACAGTTGGTATGAGGTTCTTTTCCTGGAAGGCTGTATTTGGTCTACGCCAAACATGTCCTCTGTTCTGGTGTCCAAATAATTCAATTTTAGACTCATCTGTCCAAAGAACAATATTCCAGAAGTCCTGGTCTTTGTCTGCGTTCTCTCTGGCAAATTTCAGTCTGGCCTTCATGTTTCTCTTTGAGGGCAAAGGCTTTCTCCTTGCACGCCTCTCCTGCAAGTTAAACTTGTGCAGTCTCTTTCTGATTGTCAAGGCATGCACTTTCACATCAACAGTAGCAAGAGCCTGCTGTAGGTCCTGTGATGACATTTTAGGGGTTTTGGAGACTTCTTTTAGAAGTCAGTTCATGCTAAAAGTTCCATTTACTGCACTTTCCCCCCACATGTTGGCAGCTCTTAATGAATTTATAACTTTTTTCTCAAAAAAAATGCATTTTTTCCTCATAAATTTGCTCTTTTTTTCTTGTAAATGTGCAATTTTTTCTCTGTACATTTTCAACTTTTTTTCTCAAAAATTTGTGATTTTTCTCTCATACATTTGCAACTATTTTCTTGCAAATGGTCAACCTTTTTTCATACATTTGTGACTTTTTTCTCAAAAAATTGCATTTTTTCTCATAAATTTTTAAATTTTTCAGAAAGTTGCAAATTTACAAGAAAAATGATGCAAAAAATTAATGGGAAAAAGTCACAAATTTATAAGAAAATAGCAAAATTACGAGGAAAAAAGTAAATTTATGAGAAAAAGATGCGACATAAAAACGTGGCAAATTGAGGAGAAAGTTCCAAAATTACAAGAAAAAGTTTGCAAATTTGCAAGAAAAAAGTCACAATTTTACAAGAAAAACTAACAAATTTGAGAAAGACATTTTCAAATCTACAGTGAAAAAAAGCTGCAAATTTATGAGAAAATTTCAAATTTTCAAGAACCGTGTTTCAAACTGAAGGGAAAAGTCACAAGTAAGTTAGAAGTAGGTAACCTGGTAAAGTGCATGTGGGCAAACACAGATGGGGCCCATAAAACAGCCCACATTTAACATTTGGTGGGGCCCACATGAACATGCTGGCTGGGTTGTCGCACATTTTTGAGAAAATAAAATAATTAGCTAGCACCAGTGCTCTCATCCGCAGTGACCTAAGCATTCATTGATGGTAAAAGAATCCAAAAAGGAGTAATCAAGCCCTGTATATATGTATGAAAATATGTATATGTTAAAATATTCAAAACGTACCTGTAATTATAATTTGAGTATTTACAAACTACAGTTATGATGTCATACCAATGAATTACAGATACATAATGATTTTTCTTCATGATCAGGCTGTTCCTTCTTGCAGTATCACCATTTTCCCAGTAGGGGGAAGTCTTCTTCTTCTTCTTCTTCTTCTTCTTCGTCTTCTTCTTCTTCTTCTTCTTCTTCTTCTTCTTCTCTCGGTTACTGGCGGATAGCAAGCAACTGAAAGGTGCATACCGCCACCTACTGTACAAGAGTGTGTAACGTTATGTCGTCTGAGCCCGACCTCTAAATTCTATGACTCAATCCTGTGTTATTTAAAAAAGAGAAAAGAGCCATTCTTGTGATTCTTATTGCCTCTCCATCTCCATCTGTTCCCAGAATCCCAGTTAAATCCCATTCCCTACCGGCGTCTCAAACTTTCATTCATTCATCTTCTTCTACTTAATCCTTTTCGGGTCGCGGGGGGGCTGGAGCCTATCCCAGCGTCTTTGGGCGAGAGGCAGGGTCCACCCTGGACAGATCGCCAGTCCATCGCAGGGCCAACACAGAGAGACAGACAACCATTCACTCTCACAGTCATACCTAAGGACAATTTAGAATCCCCAGTTTTGATGCCAGTTAACCTAACTTGCATGTTTTTGGCATGTGGGAGGAAACCGGAGAAATCCCGGAGTAAACCCACACAGACACGGGGAGAACATACAAACTCCACACAGATCACTGTTGGTCAGGGCTGGGATCGAACCCAGGGTCCCCCGGCCAAGGATGAGTTGCTGTGCTGCCGCAGTGCTAACCACTCTCCCACCGCGCTGCCCCCTCTTGAACTTCATTTTCCATTATCTGTCTTTCATTTCCGTGTTTGTGACAGTGTAATAAGATGTGCTCGACATTTTCTTTTACTTCACATTCTCTACATTTGTCACTTTTGCTTTTCCCCATGGTGAATAAAGTGCCGTGTAAACCTGTGTGATCCAGTCTGAGTCTTGCCATAATGATGTCTTCCCTCCTTTTGGTTGTTATGAAAATCTTTATTGCAATAGATTTTTGTATGTTGTAATACGATCCACCTTTATGATCTTCATCCCATCTTTTTTGACATAGCTCAATTCCTTTTTTTCTTGATTACTGTTTTCCCTTCACCTTTTCCAAGAGACAATGGTATAGTTATCTCTTTTCCAAGAGCACTTTTTGCTAATTTGTCTGTACATTCATTCCCTTTCAACCCTTCATGTGCAGGAACCCAACAAAACTGAACTTCTCCACCACCCTTGTGTACCCTAAATAAACTGTGATATAACTCAATCACCAAGTCTTCCCTTGTAGATTTTAGTGTCTGTATGGTTTTTAAAGCTGCAAGTAAGTCTGTGCACACCACCACCCGAACTGGTCTGACATCCTCCACCCACTGCAAAGCAATAAACTGCAGCAGTCACGTGAATACGGGCCTGGGGCACAACAACAGATTTATACCGGGCCTCCATCTCCACAAATCCCAAGACTGCCAGTGTGTTCCATCCATAGCCATAATAGTCTCTTTCCTGCTGTCTTATCTGTCGGTGGGATAACAAACTTTTCATGGCCGCCAGGTTTAAAGCAGAGATAACTGCTCCATTGTCCACCAGCAGTGGAACCTTGACGCCATTGAGCATGACATCGCATCCGATCCTCCCCGTAGTTTCCGGGGAAACCGTGTGCACTATTGTTGGAGTCTTCGACGCAACACCTGGTTCTCCCCTACGGTCCCTGCGTTTGAAGTTTGCGCACGCCCTGAAAAAATGGTTCAGAAAGACCACACTTGCCACAATACTTTCCTTTCTCCGGGCACACACTGGACTTATAGCGGTGAACAGGGGACCCACAACCATAACAACGTGGCGTACCTGGGGCGGACCTTACTTTAACTATGGAGGCATACTTGTCCTCTCTGTCATCACCTGACATAATGCACGGCTCAGGAGACACACACGCAGGCTCAGGGTAGATTTAATAGCTTTATTAACAACAAGTGTGTATGAGTGTGTGTATGCGAGATGTATATGTGTTGGTGGTGGCGTCTGCGTCAGGCACGGAGGCAGGAGGCCGTTCAGCCGGACAACCCTATGGGAGAAGCAGAGGGAGAAGGGTAACGGGCACCACACCAACACAGGAGATATGACAATGATCGTAGGCTTACTTGGTTTGGGCAGGTGGCTGGCACAGCAAGGGCGTAGCCCGGTAGACAGCGACCTGGAGCGCCTGATGCAGCAGCGAGGAGGCGGTGGCTGTAGGAAGTAGTCCGCCGCCGGGAAATCCACCTGTGCACAGGGGAGGAGACTGGAAGGAGAAGGTAAGAGATTCTTACTTGTAATCTTGCTCGTAGAAGGGGATTCCTTGCAGCAAGGGAAGCCAACGAAGACAGACGGCTTCAGGCCGAAGCCCAGGGCGAGACGGCTTAAAACCCTCGCCGCTGACGAGGCGCAGGTGTGCGTGCAGCTGGCGCCGCTGATGAGCGGCGAGGCGTGACAGTACTACCCCCTCTAGCAGCGCCTCCTGGTGATGGTTTCTCCGGGTGCACTCGGTGGAACTCAGTAATGAGAGATGGATCCAACACAAACAACGAGGGTACCCATTGCCGATGTTCGGGTCCATAGCCCTCCCAGTCCACCAAGTACTGCAACCCGCGACCCCGGCACCGGGAGTCCAGGATGGAAGAGACGGGCCAGGCCGGATGACCACCAATCATCAGGGGCGCGGGCTGTGCAGCAGGGGGAGGGCAAAGGGGGTCGGAGACTGCCAGCTTCACCTT
Source organism: Pholidichthys leucotaenia (assembly GCA_020510985.1). NCBI lineage: Eukaryota > Metazoa > Chordata > Actinopteri > Cichliformes > Pholidichthyidae > Pholidichthys > Pholidichthys leucotaenia. The sequence goes on from CM035840.1 coordinate 443,056,104, forward strand.
GGAAACGTGGAAGGTGGGATGAATGCGGAGGGAGGGGGGAATAGCCACACGCACAGCCACCGGGTTTATAATCCTGGTTATGGGGTATGGGCCCATGAAACCCTGTGCCAGCTTCCTCCTCTCACCCTTTAAAACGACGTCCTGGGTAGACACGTAGACACGTTGGCCTACCTGGTAGACTGGGGCAGGTCTTCTGTGCCGGTCCGCCGTAGATTTGTTGCGCTCCGCCGTGCGTAAAAGTGCATTGCGCGCCGACGTCCAAATGGAGCGGCACCGCCTGAGGTGCGCCCGAACTGAGGGGACAGTTACCTCACTCTCCTGCGTAGGGAACAGAGGGGGGTCGTAGCCCAGGGACGCCTTAAATGGGAACATCCCCGTGGCAGAAGAGCGGGCGGTGTTATGGGCGTACTCAACCCAGGCGAGATGGTTGCTCCAGGATGCAGGCTTGGATGTAGTGACGCAGCGGAGCGCAGCCTCCAGCTCCTGATTGGTCCGCTCACACTGCCCGTTGGTTTGGGGGTGATGGCTGGAGGAGAGGCTTACCTTGGCTCCCAGGGCGTTACAGAAGGACCTCCAAACCTCTGAGGAAAACTGGGGACCCCGGTCCGAGACCACGTCCACCGGAATCCCGTGCAGCCTGACCACGTGCTGGATAAGGAGGTCCGCCGTCTCCAAGGCAGATGGAAGCCCTCGTAATGGGATAAAGTGAGCAGCCTTGGAGAAACGATCAACGATGATCAGGACTGTGTCGAAGGTGTTAGAGGCCGGGAGACCGGTGACGAAATCCAGGGCGATATGCGACCAGGGCCTGCCAGGGACGGGCAGAGGCTGGAGCAAACCCGCTGGAGGGGCATTACCTGATTTACTGGTGGCGCAGACGGGGCAGGCCCGGGCGTAGCGGGCAGCGTCCTTCCGCAGGCCCAGCCACCAGAAGGATCGTTGAAGTAAATCGATCATCCGGGAGGAACCAGGGTGGCAGGTGAGCTTTGATGTGTGCAGCCAGTGGATGACCTCCCCCCGGACCGTGGACGGCACAAAAAGCCTCCCCTCCGGTCCGCCGCCAGGATCTGGTTCCGACTCCTGCGCCTTCCGGATCTTACTTTCGATGTCCCAAGTGACGGCTCCCACGATGCATGACCTGGGCAAGATGGTGTGAACGGCGTCCTCAGATGCCTCAGGGGCAAATTGCCTAGAGGGGGCGTCAGGCAGGCCGTTCTTGGAGCCAGGCCTAAAGGTGATGTTAAAGCGGAACCTGGCGAAGAACAAGGACCAACGCGCCTGGCGGGCGTTCAGACGCTTGGCAGATCTCAAATATTCCAAGTTCTTGTGATCAGTTAGAACCACGAACAGCAGGTCCGCCCCCTCTAGCCAGTGACGCCACTCCTGCAGCGCGAGCTTGATGGCGAGGAGCTCTCTGTCCCCCACGTCGTAATTTCGCTCCGCCGGGGACAAGCGCCGGGAGAAGAGGGCGCAGGGCCGTTTGACCCCGTCGTCGGGTGACCGCTGAGATAGAACCGCCCCCACCCCCGTGTCCGAAGCGTCCACCTCCACGATGCATTGCAGCGAGGGATCGACTTGGCTGAGGACCAGGGAGGAGGAGAACTCCGCCTTCAGCGCCTGGAAAGCAGCTGCGGCTTCTTCAGTCCACCGGAACGGGACCTTAGGGGACGTGAGGCGGGTCAGAGGGCTGACGATGGTACCAAAGTTCGGGACAAAGTGGCGGTAGAAGTTGGCAAACCCAATAAACTGTTGCACCTGTTTCCTTGATGTAGGAGTGGGCCATTCCACCACCGCTTTCACCTTCGCTGGATCCGGAAGCACCTGGTCGTGGGAGATGACGAACCCGAGGAAGGACGTAGTCTTAGCGTAAAATTCACATTTCTCAGCCTTGACATATAACCGGTTCTCCAGCAGCCTTTGGAGGACCCGCCTCACATGGACCCGGTGCTCGTCCCTGGATCTGGAGAAGATGAGGATGTCATCCAGGTAGACGAACACAAACAGGCCGATGAAATCCCAGAGGACGTCATTTATAAGGCGCTGAAAGACGGCTGGAGCATTGGTCAACCCGAACGGCATAACCAGGTACTCGAAGTGGCCGTTTGGGGTACGGAAGGCTGTCTTCCACTCGTCTCCCTCCCGGATCCGGACAAGGTGGTATGCGCTGCGAAGATCCAGCTTGGTGAACTAAGTCGCCCCCTGGAGGGAGTGGAAGGCGGTGGCCATTAGGGGCAAGGTGTAGCGATCCTTCTCCGTGATGTCATTCAGGGCGCGGTAGTCAATACAAGGACGGAGGGAGCCGTCCTTCTTGCCCACGAAGAAGAATCCAGCGCCTAATGGTAATGACGAGGGACGGATGATTCCAGCACTCAGCGATTCCTTGAGATAAGAGTTCATGGCCTCCTTCTCCGGCGCAGACAGGCTGTAGAGTCGCCCTGAGGATAAGGGTGCCCCGTGGCGGATGTTTATCGCACAGTCGTAAGGCCTGTGCGGAGGAAGAGACATCGCCTTGGACTTGCTGAATACCATACCCAGGTCGTGAAACTCCGATGGCACCAGGGTGAGATCCGGAGGCGCGGCGTCCTTGGGAGTAGGAGGAGAGGACGGGGAGCAGGTAGCGGATTGAAGGCAGGTGCTCATACAAAAGGAACTCCAGGCGGATACTCTGGCGGACTTCCAGTCCAGGACAGGATTGTGGAGGCGGAGCCATGGGCATCCCAGAATGATGGGTGACACAAAGCTAGGTAGGACGTAGAAGGAGGTGTCCTCCCGGTGGTTCCCAGAGATGATCACAGGGACAGGGACGGTCTGATGTGTAACTTTCCCCAGGGACACATGGGAGAGGTTGACCAGGGCGAGAGGAGACTTAAGGGCTTGGCAACGGATGCCCAGTCGGGTTGCCAGGCTTTGTGAAATAAAGCTGCCCTCCGCGTCCGAATCCACCAGTGCGTGGGTGAGGTGCCCTGTAGGGTTGTGACAAAATCGGATGGGCAGCTTCAATTGAGAGAGGGGAGTTAACCGATTAGCGTCCGCGAGGGCCCCTACAGTGACTTGCGGACCTCCCCGTTTGGCTTCTGTGGACAAAGCTCCACCGTGTGTTGGCTGTCTCCGCAATACATACAGAGACCCAACTCAAGGCGGCGTTGTTTCTCCGCTGGGGGGAGCTTTGTCCAGCCTGTCACCATCGGCTCCGACTCCTCGGAGCACCCCGGTGACGGCAACGCCAGGGGGCGAGCTTGGGACAGGCAAGACGAGGCACCTCGAGGGCGAGAAGAAGACGACTTCCGCTCCGAGGCACGCTCGCGCAACCTGTTGTCCAAGCTGATGGCTAGGGAAGTTAGCTCTGCTAAAGTCTCCGGGATGTCCCGTCCAGCCAATTCGTCCCTCAGACCAGCGCTGAGACTGCGAAGGAAGATGCCGCAGAGAGAACGTGGTCCCCAGCCAACCTCCTCCGCCGCTACCCAGAAGTCGATCGCGTAGTCAGCTGCCGACCGGCTTCCCTGCTGAAGGCTGAGAAGCCGATCGACCTGAACGCTCTCTGTACGCGAATGATCAAATACTTCCAGAAACAGTCTCACGAATTGGCCATAGGTGAGGGTGGCGTAACTGGGCTTCGCCATAACGGCGTAAGCCCAGGTAAGCGCTCGCCCCTCCAAGAGGTTCCCTATGTAGCCAATCCGGCTATGGTCTGAGGGAAAGTCTCCGGGCACACGGTGAAACACGGACTCACACTGCATGATAAACCCCCGCGCTCCACCGAGCTTACCGCTAAAGCGGGCGGGGGTCGGAATGAGTGTGAGCCGAGTCGGTGCCGCCGGAGCAGGCTGGACGGCCGCTGGAGCAGCAGGAGCCACACCGCCCCGACGGGCCGGGGGGAACGGCTGTTGGGGGTCCAAGTGGTCCAATCGGTTAGTGATTATGGTTAACTGATTTAAAATCACCTGTTGTTGGTGGGCTATTAGATCCACCCGAGCCTCGAGGGTGGAAAGACGGCGTGCGAGCCCGCTGTCTGCCGAGCCGCTCTGCTGAAGCCGTACTGACATAATGCACGGCTCAGGAGACACACACGCAGGCTCAGGGTAGATTTAATAGCTTTATTAACAACAAGTGTGTATGAGTGTGTGTATGCGAGATGTATATGTGTTGGTGGTGGCGTCTGCGTCAGGCACGGAGGCAGGAGGCCGTTCAGCCGGACAACCCTATGGGAGAAGCAGAGGGAGAAGGGTAACGGACACCACACCAACACAGGAGATATGACAATGATCGTAGGCTTACTTGGTTTGGGCAGGTGGCTGGCACAGCAAGGGCGTAGCCCGGTAGACAGCGACCTGGAGCGCCTGATGCAGCAGCGAGGAGGCGGTGGCTGTAGGAAGTAATCCGCCACCGGGAAATCCACCTGTGCACAGGGGAGGAGACTGGAAGAAGAAGGTAAGAGATTCTTACTTGTAATCTTGCTCGTAGAAGGGGATTCCTTGCAGCAAGGGAAGCCAACGAAGACAGACGGCTTCAGGCCGAAGCCCAGGGCGAGACGGCTTAAATCCCTCGCCGCTGACGAGGCGCAGGTGTGCGTGCAGCTGGCGCCGCTGATGAGTGGCAAGGTGTGACATCACCATCACCAGGGTCCAAAAACAGTGCCTTAGTGCAAGACTCACCCTCGTCCAGAGAAGCCCCTTCAGTAAGGCCTCTCGCGATGGTCTCTGCTGCCTCGAACTGTTGGGCAAGCTTGATAGCTGTGGCCAGTGTCAACCTTCCTGGGTATGCTAGAAGTCTGGACCAGGCCACCGTGCAGCGGATGTGCTCTACCAGCTGGTCCCGAATCATCTCATCTTCCAGGTGTCCTAATCCACATCCCTTCGCCAACTCCAGGAGATGAATTTCTTCACCAGCTCTCCCAACCGCTGGCGGCGCTGTCAAAACTGGATGCGCCAGACCATGACACTTTCCAGCACGCAAAAGTAGCGCGGCATTAACTCCACAACGCCATCAAAGCAATCAGGCCCCCAAGGTTCTCCAGTATTCTCTGCCCCTCAGTGCCCAAATTATGGACCAACACAGCCCTTGCGCAAAGCCTCTCATGCTTGCCGAGGTTCAAAACTATAAGGTATTTGGTAAAAGTAGCAAACCAGTGAGGCCACGGCACAGGCGGCCTGCCTGGGGCCTCCAAAAACGGCCGAAAACTGGTGACAGATCTTTCCATTACCGCTTTTACCTCGTCGCCAAATATTACATCCATAATTGGGCAATGACGAATGCACAACTGAATCAATTAACAGAGCTTTATTAGAATACTAACTAACTACTAACTAACCTGCACTTATATAGCGCTTTTCTAGTCACAAAGACCACTCAAAGCGCTTTCATTAATACTAACCCTCTATTCTAAGGGCCTATAGGAAACAGATATCTAGGGACAATTTAGAACAGCCAATTAACCTAACATGCATGTTTTTGGCATGTGGGAGGAAACCGGAGAAATCCCGGAGTAAACCCACGCAACACGGGGAGAACATGCAAACTCCACACAGATCACTGTTGGTCGGGGGCTGGGATCGAACCCACGATCCCACGATCCCCACAATCCCCCGGCCAAGGGTAAACTGTGCTGCTGCAGTGCTAACCACTGCGCCACCGTGCAGCCCAATACTTATCACATACATACAGTATATAGGCTTATGGCACTTGCCTGCAGGCCAGGTGGCTCCCATGACAAAAGAAGATTTGCCTCTTCCGCCCACCTCCTTTATACTAGGGGTGGCATCACCACCGGAAACCAGTAGTTAACCAACCCAGTCTATCCCATGTCCAACCCGGCCGCCATCTTACTACTACAGCCTATTTACATACACAACACCATCTTGAAAAACATCTTCCCTCTTGTATACATACTTCAGTTTTAATGACTGTAAGTATTGGGAAGTGATCACTTCCCATAGTTGTCCTGTTCATAGATGGATCCATGATGGCGCCCACAGTGGTCGACATGGTGCTTCGCTGCGCTCTTTGTTTGTTTTTGTTTGTCAATTGTGTGTCTGCTTGCACTTATACCCGTGAAGAACTTTTAAATATCAGGACTTTCACCCCCACGGACCTCCTCCCAGTTTTTCTAGCCCCTGCCGCCGATCTGGTTTATTGTTTGGCTCGGAAAGTGAGACGGCGGAAGAGAGGAAGACGAGCGGGCGCTCTCGTACGACTTCGCAGGAGAGGCTCGCGAACGGCGCTGCCTGGCATATTTCTGTCCAATACCAACTCTCTCTCTAACAAGGTAGATGAACTGAGACTGCTGATGCGTTTTAAGGACCTCTCCTCCTCAGCTGTCCTCTGCTTTACTGAGACCTGGCTCCGGGAAAATATACCGGACAGCGCGCTGCGCCTCGACGGCTTTCAGCTCTTCCGTGCTGATCGTGACACAGAGCTTTCCGGCAAGACCACAGGAGGCGGAGTCTGCTTCTACATCAACTGCAGCTGGTGCTCTGATGTAACGGAAATTTCCAAACACTGTTCTCCTGCCTTGGAATTTCTTGTTATCAATTGCAAGCCCTTCTATTCCCCGTGGGAGTTTGCTTCTTTCATAATGATCGCTGTGTACGCCCCTCCCGACGCGGACACGCGCGAAGCTCAGCGCGTGCTCGCAGATCACATTCAACACACAGAGCGGAGTTTCCCAGACTCGCTGATTATTGTGGCTGGCGACTTTAATCAGTGCAATCTGAGCCACGATCTCCCCCGCTACAAACAGTTTATTAAATGCCCCACCAGAGGATTAAACACACTGGATCACTGTTACACCACAGTGAAAGACGCATATCGCGCTGTCCCTCGAGCTGCGCTGGGATTATCTGATCACGTGATGGTTCACCTCATTCCCACATACAGACAGAGATTGAAGCTCACTAAACCTGTTGTGAGCACTACGAAGATACGGACCAGTGATGCTGAGGAGAAGCTGGAAACGTGCATGGAAATATCTGACTGGGGCATGCTTAAAGGAGCCACGCATGATCTGGATGAGTACACGGACACTGTGAACTCATATATCCACTTTTGTGAAGAGAACATTCTTCCATCACGCACCAGGGTGAGTTACTCTAATGACAAACCCTGGTTCACAGCTAAGCTCAGACAGATCAGGAAGGAGAAGGAAGCAGCGCTGAAAAGTGGAGACAGGGACTGCTACAGGGAGGTCAAATACCGGTTTAACAGAGAGCTGAAGAGGGCTAAATCTCTATACTCAGAGAGACTCCAGCAGCAGTTCACTGCTAATGATTCGGCTTCCGTGTGGAGAGGACTGAGGCAAATCACCAACTATCGACCTAAGGCTCCTAAAGGTCAGGATGACAAAGCCCTTTGTCAAAGACTGTCCCAACACTATGCCCGTTTTGACACCTCGTCATCTGTGTCCAACTCCCCCCCTCCCTCCAGCTCCACAGCCTCCACATTCCCTACTTCATTTAAAGCACCCCCCCTCCTCCCCCCCTCCCCTTATCATCAGTGAGCAGGATGTGCTCAAACAGTTCTCCAGACTGAACCCGCGCAAGGCCCCCGGCCCAGACGACGTGTCTCCCTCCACCCTGAGACTCTGTGCGAAACAGCTGGCTCCTGTATTCACAGACATTTTTAACACCTCCCTTAAGTTATGCCACGTGCCGTCCTGCCTCAAATCCTCCACCATCATCCCTGTCCCCAAGAAGCCACGGATCACTGGACTTAATGACTACAGACCTGTAGCGCTCACCTCTGTAGTCATGAAGTCCTTTGAGCGCCTGGTCCTGTCCCACCTCAAGTCCATCACCACCCCTCTCCTGGACCCGCTGCAGTTTGCCTATCGAGCCAACAGGTCTGTAGACGATGCAGTCAACCTGGCCCTCCACTCCATCCTGCAGCACCTGGACTCCCCGGGAACCTACGCCAGGATCCTGTTTGTGGACTTCAGCTCCGCATTCAACACCATCCGCCCCGCTCTGCTCCGGGACAAGCTGTCCCTGCTCAACGTGCCTGACTCCCTCTGCAGGTGGATCATCGACTTCCTGACGGACCAGAGGCAGCATGTGCGGCTGGGAAAGACTGTCTCAGACTATACTAGCATCAGCACCGGATCACCCCAGGGCTGTGTACTTTCCCCCCTACTCTTCTCCCTTTACACCAACTCCTGCACCTCCAGCCACCAGTCTGTCAAGTTGATCAAGTTTGCGGACGACACCACCCTCATCGGGCTCATCTCCAACGGCGACGAGTCCGCCTACAGGAGAGAGGTGGCCCAGCTGGCGTCCTGGTGCAGCAATAACAACCTGCAGCTGAACGCTCTGAAGACAGTGGAGATGATTGTAGACTTCAGGAAAGTCACTACTCCTCTGCCCCCCCTCACCCTCTCAGGCTCTCCCATCACCACTGCTGATTCCTTCCGCTTCCTAGGCACTACCATCACCAGGGACCTCAAATGGGAGCTGACCATCAGCTCACTCATCAAAAAAGCCCAGTAGAGGATGTTCTTCCTGCGGCAGCTGAGGAAGCTCAAGCTACCCACCAAGATGTTAGTGCAGTTCTACACAGCCATCATCGAGTCCATCCTCACCACCTCCATAACCGTGTGGTATGCAGGAGCCACTGCCAGGGACAGACTAAGGCTGCAGCGCGTCGTGCGCACTGCTGAGAAGGTGATCGGCTGCAAGCTCCCATCTCTCCAGGATCTGTACATCTCCAGGACCCGGAGGCGTGCTGGCCGGATCATAGCCGATCTCTCACACCCTGGTCACGTACTGTTTGCCCCCCTCCCCTCTGGTAGAAGACTTCGGTCCATCCAGACTAAAACCTCCCGTCACATGAACAGCTTCTTCCCCTCTGCCATTAGACTGCTGAACACTAAGTGACTTATTGACTCTCGTGCACCATGTACAGCAGCTCAACCAGACTCATGTCAATCATCACTGTTTTCTTCCTGCATTACCGACTGCACTATATAGTTCTCCACAGTATCTGCTGCTGGCTAATATATATTTTAACTGTTGACCAGTATCACTTAATCTTATCCTACACTTTATTACATGTATAGTTTATTTCTCTTATCTTATCATGTTTAATGTTGCAGCATTGCACCGAGACAAATTCCTAGTTTGTGTACTACATGAACAATGGCAATAAACCTGATTCTGATTCTGATTCTGATTCTGATTCATAACCGTCCATTCACAGGTGCTCACTAAAGAATCAGATACCAGAGTCAGGTCAGTACATGATAATGTGCCCCTATGCACATCCACCCTGGTACCTTCACCACTGTTGAGACAAATTAACGATCTTTCATCTAACATGTCTTCCACAACATTTCCATTGTTATCTGTATCTGTGCTTCCCCACAAGCTATTATGGGCATTAAAGTCTCCACACCACCATACCTCTTTCATACGCTCTTCCCCTGCCATAACACTGAAAATATCTGCTGTTGAGTCGTGACTCACTTTTATGCACAATGCTACCACCTGGTGTTGAAAGTTGGGACTACTTCAAAGTTACACGGTAGCTCTTTTCTCACGTCTTCTTCGATAAGGTGCCGACCTCTGCAAAATCGTTTCAAATCTTTGTTTTCATTCATCAGCTTAATCATAAAACGGTGTAAGTGATCAGGATTAAAATTTTTTTATTTATTTCAGGTTCTGTTTTGTCTCATGGTTGCTGCTGCTCCTGGAATCTTCACCGATGACGTCACTGGCTGCAAACGTCACCGTTCTGTCGGTCCTCTGCACAGACAGAAAATGGCAAGGATCACATCGGCGGTTATAAAAGGAGAACGTTTCTGAGAAACAAGTCGCGAATTTACAGACAAAAAATAACAATTTAAAAGTTGTAAATATACAAGAAAAGAAATGTACACGAGGAAAAAGTTGCACATTTTTCAGGAAAAAGTCAAAAAATTATAAGGAAAAAGAATTTTGCAGTAAAAAATTGCAAATTTGAAAGAAAAAGTTCAATTTTATGAAAAAAGATGCAAATTTTTGAGAAAAAAGTTGATACTATATAGGAAAAAAGTTGGAAGTTTACAAAAAAAAAATTGCAAATTTATGGCAAAAAGTCTAAAATTTATTAATTTTTTTGCATTTCTGCTGAGAATTTTATGAGAAAAAACGTTGCAAATTGAAAAAAGTCACAAGTTTCTAAGAAAAAAAACTGCAAATTGATGAGGGAAAAAAGGTGAAAAATTACCCAGAAAAAAAGTTGCAGATATATGATAAAAAGTTGAAAATTTACAAGAAAAAAGTCACAAATTTATGAGAAAAGTGAAAATTTAGGAGAAAAAAGTTGCAAATTTACAAGAAACAAAATTTTACAGATTTACAAGAAAAATTTAGCAAATTTACAAGAAAAATGTCACAAATTCATGAGAAAAAAATTTGAAAAAAGTTGCAAATTAACAAAAAAGTATCAAATGTATGAGTAAATAAGGGTTGGTTGTGGTTATTGTTGCCTGAAAAGATGGAAATTTATGTGAAACAAGTCGTGAATTTACACACAAAAAAGGGGGAAAATTTAAAGGGAAAAAGCTGTACATTTACAAGAAAAAAGCTATAAATTTCTGAGGAAAAAGTAGTAAATTAACAAGAAAAGGGTTCTGTTTGCAAAAAAAAATTTTTTTGAGGGAAAAAAAAGCTGTAAATTTATGATTTAAAAAGTCTGCAAATTTACAGAAAAAGGCAATTAAAAATATGAGGGGGAAAAAAACAGAAGATCAGAAAAAAAAATTCCCCAAACTCAACAGGAGAAAAAAATAAGGTAGAAAAAAAAAATCATGAAAACTAACATGTAATAAAAATGTAGAACATTTAATTATTGTTGTTGTTCAGTGCACCTGTTTGTCTCCAGGTCTTCTGGGGTATTTAGAAATGTCGTTCAGTCGCCGCTCCGTCCTCTCCCAGTCATCCAACCACAGCTGCCGACGGTACTCGGACTGGCGGGACGTGATTCGCTGGTGGATGTTCAGATTCTGCTGAGTGACCAACATCAGCTCCTGCCTCCTCTTGTTGGCGTTTAGACTGAAGAAAAATAAGGACAAAAGAGATTATGCAATTTTTTTTTCACATGCTGTATTGACACGGCTCTCAGAGATATTAATGAAACGTCTGTGACATGATTTGATCAAAACACCCCAGGGTTTAATTACTGCAATACCATTTTACACACGGAGAAGGAGCGCGCCTGAAAACAGGCTGTTTTAAACAGTAATGACTCCAGTTAGCCCCACCCTCCTGCTTTGATCATTTTCTGAGAATTTTTGCTTTATGATGATACAAAGCATTGCTGCAGGCAGTGGTGTGTGGTTGGCAACCAGCCTACAGGTGCATTACCGCCACATACTTCACTCTAAATCATCACTCTATATTCTTCTTTCAAGCTGGATTCATCATCACTCTATTACAGCAACCTACCGGACTATGTTGTATCACTCTATATCAGTCCTTCTCAAATAGTGGGGCGCGATGCGATGCCAGGGGGGGCGCGTATGACCCCGGGGAACAGGCTTTGCTTTTGCCATGTAAAGTGTAATTGCACATCTACGGCAGCAGGTGGTGCAGTGGTGCTCTCATTGTCAAAGTCTGTGCGGGAGTTTAAAACTTTTTAAATTGCTGTCAACAAACCCCTCGAGAGACACCATGGAGAAATATTTAACAGCAACGAAAAGAAAGGTGGAGAGAGACAGAGGTAAAGAGACAAATGAAAGTCTCCCAAAAGCTAAGACGAGGAAATATGACGAAGCTTATCTAGCGCTTGGCTTCACTGTGACTACGGTGGGAGACGAGGAAAGACCGGTGTGTTTACTGTGTCTGAAAATGTTGGCAGCGGACAGCATGAAGCCAAATAAATTAAGACGTCACCTACAGACATTACATCCTCAACACGTTGATAAGCCGCTTGATTTTTTTCAGCGAAAACGTGCGGAGTACGGCCAACAATCATCCCACTTTGTGAACGCTACATCAGTAAACCAGCGAGCACTTTTAGCATCATTTAAAGTGGCGCACCAAATTGCACAGTGAAAAACCCCCACACAATTGCAGAGGAGTTGATACTGCCTGCAGCAGTAGACATGGTTTCTGTTATGCTAAAATGTTAAATATATTGGTGCTCCTGTGTTAATGTTCCAGATCAATTTACATTTAATATTATTTATTGATTGAATTATTTTTCTCAGCATCAAATGGTTCAGTTGGTCAAAAATGTTTCTAGTTTAAATAAGGATTGACATATTTTTTATTTCAGGTACTTTGATGCACTTTAAGTTTTGTTTTTTTTCTGTTTTAGACTATAACAGGGTTTCTGTGTGGCAAAATAAAGTTAATATTTGTTGAAAGTTGATTTATATTGCTTTTTTCTTTTGTTAATGTTAAAAAGGATACAATTTTAAGATAAGATAAGATAAGATAAGATAAGCCTTTATTAGTCCCACAACGGGGAAATTCCAGGATTGCAACAGCACAGGGATAGCAACACTCAGAGCAACAATCAGAAGGCAAAAAAAAGGCAAGCAAGAGCAGCTAATATACATATGTACATATTACTATAAAATATATATATACACACACACACACACAGACACACAGTGCAGAGCATTGTAGCTGGATGGAATAGATATATGAATATATGAACACACAGTGCAGAGCATTGTAGCTAGATGGAATAAATATGTAAATATATAAACACCCACAGTATGGAGCATTGCAGCTAGGTGGAATAAATATGCAAGTATATAAACACACACAGTGCGGAGCAATGTAGCTAGATGGAATAATATGTAGATATATAAAAACACAGTGCGGAGCATTGTAGCTAGATGGAATAAATATATAGATATATAAATATAAACATATTTTAGGTATACTTATACAATTTTTATAGATAATGATCTTATTTATTGTCACTGCGGCGAGTGGGGGGGGGGGGCGCGAAATATTTTCTCTTTCCTAGGGGGGGCTTTGCAAAAAATAATTGAGAAGCACTGCTCTATATCAACTCGGTGAGGTGTGGTTCTTCTTCTCCCTTTAGATTTTATTGGTGGTTGGCAACCAGCTTACAGATGCACTACTGCCACTGACTTGATTATCATCACTCTACACCCCTGCACAAGGAGCTCTTACAAGGAGTTCTGAACAACTCCTTATGTGTCGGTGAGGTGTGGTATTCAGCGAGTCTGCTTAAAAGTGTCCTCCTCCTCTTCTTCTTCTTTTAGATTTGATTGGTGGTTGGCAACCAGCTTACAGGTGCATTACCGCCACTGACTTGATTATCATGATCACAACTGTGTTCATTTGCTGCCCACATATAAAACTGCTCTCAGAAGAGGCAAGGTGGAGACCAGAGACATTGATGTGTGGACAGAGGATTCAGAGCACAGCCTCCAGGAATGCTTTGACTGTACAGACTGGAAGATGTTCATAATGGCCTGGATGGCGGGGATGATTTGGACTCTCTGGCTGAGCTCACATGCTCATACATGGCTTACTGTCAAAATAAGTTTGTTCCACGTAAACATGTCAAAATATATCCCAACAACAAACCATGGGTTACTAAATCAGTTAAATCCTGCTTACAGAGGAAAGCTCTTGCCTTTAAACAAGGGTCTGTTTCTGCGCTACAGGTTGCCACCAAGGAGCTGAAGGCCGAAATTTTAAGAGCAAAACAGAATTATAAATCAGAATTGGAAAGCAAGATGGCAGCAAATAAACTTGGTTCGGCCTGGGCCAGTATGAAAACTATTGCAGGCCTTCAGAGCACAGAGCGCAGTAATCGTGTGTTTTTAGATGGTTTTAGTTCAGACACAGAGCTGGCTAATGCTCTTAATTGTTTTTATGGTCGTTTTGACTCCTTTGATTTTAGCACAGAAATCCAAGATTTGAAACAGAAACTCAAAGACAATCAGCACTTTAATATTGAGATGCAGGATGTTAAAAGGGAGTTCCGCGCTGTAAAAGTGAACAAAAGTCAGGGCCCTGATAATATATGTGGACGCCTGGTAAAGTCCTGTGCACATGAACTGAGTCCTATATTTCATTATATTTTCAATAAGTCCTTACTGACACAACATGTGCCTAAGATCTGGAAAGAAGCCGTGGTTGTTCCCGTTCCAAAATCCAGCTGTCCTAAAACGGTAAACGACTTTAGACCAGTTGCTTTGACTTCAATTTTAATGAAAATTTTTGAAAAACTGGTCAGACGTGAGGTCCTAAGGCAGACTGAACATGCATTGGATCCTCTGCAGTTTGCCTATAGGCCTCACAGAGGAGTGGAGGATGCCACTGTCACTCTGTTTGACATGCTTTTTAAACATCTGGATTTTAATGGGACACATGCCAGGCTTTTATTTGTGGACTTTTCTTCTGCCTTTAATACAATCCAACCTCATATTTTAGTTGAAAGGCTCCTGCAACAATTTGATTTAAGCAATAATCTGGTGGGTTGGATTCTGGATTTCTTAACCAACAGGACGCAGAGAGTAAGGGTCAATGGCACATTGTCTGACCTAAAGTGCTCTTCTACTGGCTCTCCTCAGGGGTGTGTGTTGTCACCACTACTCTTCATCCTGTACACAAACATGTGTCGGAGTAGACATGACAACAGACACATTATAAAGTATGCTGATGACTCAGTCATTGTCAGTCTCCTCCAGGATGGTGAGAGTGGCCACGGCCCAGTAGTTGATGACTTTGTTCACTGGTGTGAGGATTCCTACCTGCAGCTGAATAAAACAAAAACGAAAGATATGATTATTGACTTTAGGAGGAAAACTCCCAGGCACAAAGTCACCATACTAAAAGGCCAGACCACCGAATGTGTACAATCGTACAAATATCTTGGGACAATTATTGATAGTGGATTGAACTTTGAGGTGAACTGTGAAAGGGTGTGCAAAAAGGGTCAGCAAAATTTGCATTGTTTGAGGAAACTTGCACGCTTCCAAATTGACCGAACCATAATGACTATGTTCTATCGGGCTTTTATTGAATCTGTTTTATCCTTTTCTTTAATGTCATGGTTTGGTCAGATAAAACTGAAACAGAGGAAATCCTTGGATCAGGTAGTCAGATGGTCCAGTCGTTTGCTTGGTGAGTCACAGCTGAGCCTGACATCCCTGTACACCAGACAAGTACAGAGGATGGCTGACTCGATTTTAAATGATGACTCCCACCCTTTGCACTGCAACTTTCAGCTTCTTCCCTCCAGACGGAGGTTTGCTGTCCCAAAAAGTAGAACCCAGCGCTACAAAAACAGCTTTGTCCCTGCTGCTGTCAAAGAGTTGAACAAGCTATAAAAATTATATTGTACATATTTTATATTTACCTATTTTGTAAGATGTGTGCCTGTGTTTGTGTCTATGTTGAATGTAATTAGTGGCTTGTAAATATGGATGTCACCAACTGCAAAACAAATCTACCTACGGGTACAAATAAAGTAACCTGAACCTGAACCTGAACCTAAGGAGTTCTGAACAACTCTTTATGTGTGAAAAAATTATGCGTCCTTGGACTGTGTCTGAGGTGCAGCCGTCTGGTGCTGACATCCTGTTCTTCTTCTTCTTCCGATTGGCGGCTGGCAACCAGCCCACAGGTGCACCATCGCCACTGACTTGATTATCATCACTCTATATCTTCTTCTTCTTCTTCTTCTTTAAGATCTAATTGGTGGTTGGCAACCAGCTTACAGGTGCATTACTGCCACGTACTTCACTCTATATCATCAGTCTATCTGGTCAGCAGCTGTAGTCCTTCTATCGTCATTGCTGTGTCCAACCAAACCTCAACTCTTATCTTCAGACATCACTCTTCTTCGTCTCCTCATACTTTATATCATCACTTCACTCTATATCATCACTCTACAGATCTTGGCCGTGGCAACTGCCTCCCAGGTCAGTCTACTGCCACCAACCTTTAGATTTGATTGGCAGTTGGCAACCAGCTTCCTCTATATATCTTATCCGTGGCAACTGCCACCAACATCACTCCACTCTATATGCTGAATTATCACTCTATACCATCACATACTTCACGCTACATCATCACTCTATGTCTCCAGGAGTCACTCTATCCCATAGGGGAGCTATGGACATTCATAGCTCCATCACTCTATATCTTCTTCTTCTTCTTCTTTTTTTTATATTTGATTGGTGGTTGACAACCAGCTTACAGGTGCATTACCACCACGTACTTCACTCTCTATCATCACTCTGACTGGTCAGGAGCTGTAGTCCTTCTATCATCATTGCTGTGTCCAATCGAACCTCAACTCTGTCTTCAGACACTACTCTTCTTTGTCTCCTCGTACTTTACTCTATATCATTACTTCACTCAATATCATCACTCTACACATCTTGCCACGGCCAAGATGTCGGCCACCTAGGCTGGTCTATCACATACTCGCGTCACCACTCTATATCGTCTTCTTCTTTTAAATTTGATTGGCGGTTGGCAACCAGCTTACAGGTGCATTACCACCACGTACTTCACTCTATATCATCACTCTGACTGGTCAGGAGCTGTAGTCCTTCTATCATCATTGCTGTGTCCAATCAAACCTCAACTCTGTCTTCAGACACTACTCTTCTTCGTCTCCTCGTACTTTACTCTATATCATTACTTCACTCAATATCATCACTCTACACATCTTGCCACGGCCAAGATGTTGGCCACCCAGGCTGGTCTATCACATACTCGCGTCACCACTCTATATCTTCTTCTTCTTTTAAATTTGATTGGCGGTTGGCAACCAGCTTACAGGTGCATTACCGCCACTGACTTGATTATCATCACCCTATATCTTTGTATAAGGAGTTCTGAACAACTTCTTCTTCCAGACCTGGTTGGCAACCAGCCCAAACGGGCCCACAGGTGCACCACCGCCACACACCCCATATATGTCTGTCTTTCTGTGTGTCTGTTTTTCCTCATAACTTTGTGACATTTTCCTCAGAGCTTTGTGACGTTCTTTTTCCTTTTTTAATCTCGTATCTG
Organism: Pholidichthys leucotaenia; assembly: GCA_020510985.1. NCBI lineage: Eukaryota > Metazoa > Chordata > Actinopteri > Cichliformes > Pholidichthyidae > Pholidichthys > Pholidichthys leucotaenia. The sequence goes on from CM035840.1 coordinate 443,073,092, forward strand.
CATCTCATCTCATTATTCTTCTTCTTCTTTTAAGCTTGATTGGCGGTTGATCCACCAGCCCATGATGTCTTTGAACTTAAAGATCCCCCACTTAACAAGTCTTCAGCTGCTTCCAACTATCACGTTGTGACCAAGCTAGCGGATTCCTCTCAAAGTCTCTCAGGAATCATGGCTGTTCCGGCTCATACCAGCCAGCGTAAGTAGCTAAATCTACCCTGGTGTCACGGCCAAAATATAACAAAACAAACCAGAATGATACAAGATATTTATATATAATCCACTGTAGAGTCATGAATAAGCTCATATAATGACCACAATTTACAAAAAATAGCCATAAAATCCTTGCGCTGATTTGCATGGCTGACCTTGCCATCCTTATGTTCCCACTAAAATAACAAAATCAGCTTGAATGATGTGAGATTTATTATCGACTGTGGATTGATGAACAAGCTGGGACCACAGATGTCTCGTGTCGACTAGAAGAGCTCTGAAAACCAGCTATGCCACTCGCTAGTTCACTTGCTAAGCTAGCTGCACTGTAGCTATGTGAGCTCAGGAAGGGGGGGTCAGTGGGCGAACTTCCTGTAGAGGATGTACCAGACCAGTCAGGAGGCTGGTCTGTATCAGGTCTGCTAAGTTGTGATGTGATGACCTCACATGAGAGAACCGCCGATCCAAACGAGGCGTTTCAGACAGCTGTCATCATTCTGTGGGCGAGGAGAACTCCTGTACAGGAGGACTTTGGCCTCTTTGACTTTGCAAATCCTACAATACACTAAAATAAAGGGGAACCCCCCCCCCAAAAAAAGGCATGATGATGAGCATGTGAATAAAAATCCTGGATCCACATTACCTCCTCAGGTGGTACTGGTTCCTGTGGTCCACCTGTCCTTTGGAAGAGATGATGTTGTCCAGTTTGGAGGCCAAGAGACGATTGTCCCTGTCGATGGATGACAGACGCTCGTCCTGCAGCTGAAACGCCAAAAACACCAGAAGAAATGTGCAGATTTCACACGGCATGAGATGGAAATCAAACCCAGTTTGATTTTCATTGGTCACATGACAAAAACAGAAGCTAATAAACCTACAATAATAACAATAATGATCATGATGACTGTTATTTTAACGTATTTGTGCATCAGATAATATTGTGGAAGTATTGTAAATTTACAAGAAAAAACACAAATAAATCATAAATCTATGAAACAAAATGCTCACATTTCTGAGGGGAAACCCACTGAAATTCAGCGTGAAAATCCTGCAGCTCATTTTGAACGGCCATGTCCTTCTCACCTGAAGTTTCTTCAGCTTTAACTGGATGTGAGCTGGAGTCCTGAATCCTTTGGTGTCCACTACAGGCAGAGCAGAGGTCACCTTAACAGATAGACGGATGGATGGATAAATAAAGAGGCCGCCGACCTGGTCCATGTGGGTCCTACCAAAGGTTAAAATCTGGGTTGTCTTATAGGTCCATGTGGGTTTGTCTGCAGGTTCCATGTTGGTCCCATCTGTGTTTGCCCACATGGACTTTACCTGTTTCCCTATTTTCAACTGATTTTCTCATAAATTTGCTATTTTCTTGCACATTGGTGACTTTTCCCCCTAATTTGATTCATTTTTCTTAAAAGTTTGAAACTTTCTCATAAATTTGCAACTTTTTTTCTCATAAATGTTTAGTTTTTTCTGTAAAATTGTGACTTTTCTTGTAAATTTGCTTTTTCTTGTAACTTTGTCCTAAATTTGCCACTTTTACTGTAATCGTGCAACTTTTTCTCATAAATTTGATAACTTTTTTCCTTGAAAATTTGAGTTTTTCCAATAAATGTGCAACATTTTTCTTGTAAATTTGGAACTTTTCCCAAAATTTTAAACTTCTTTTTATTGCAAACTTACAGCTTTTCCTCATAAATTTGGGACTTTTTTCCTCAAATTTTTGATTTAGTTACTCATACATTTGCTACTTTTTTTTGTTAATCTGCAACTTTTCCTAATTGTTTTCCTCATAAATTTGTGACTTTTTTTATTGTAAATTTGCTAAATTTTTCTTGTAAGTTTGCAACTTTTCAAGTAATTTCACAATTTTTTTCTTGTAAATTTGCAACTTTTTTTTCGAATAAAGTTTTCACTTTTTTCTTATAAATTACTAATTTCTTATAAATTAGTAAATTAATCTCATAAAATAGCAAATTTCTTGTTGTAAATCACCCTTTCAGGGTAGGAAGAATCCCCAAACACTGGAGCTGTGAGTTGCTGACATTTAATAACAAAAGCACAAAAAATACAGCAAGACACAAACTTACATAATTGGCTGGAAAACAGAGAAGTAACGGCGTGTGGAAACACCAGGAGAACGGGGCTCACATCAGGAGATAAGAGGGAGGGCAGCCTGGACGGGACCAGGCTGGAGCGTATGGAAACAGCAGGAAAAAGAGCAAAAAGATGATGGAGCAAACCCGTTAAAACACTGAGAGAATGGGCAGCACAACTTAGACCCATAATTTGCTGGTGTAATCCTTCATATACTGCCCAGTGGAAGAGTAGTGAAGAGGGAATGAGCCCCACTCCTATACAAGCAACAATAGCTGATGGTAATCTGCAAGACATTATCAAAAACATAGAAAATCCATGGGTTAAGTGGACTCTTAAAATGTGGAGAAAAGTAGTATCAAAATATAATTTAGAAGAGAACATAGTAATTTTAAAGCAGTGCGCATATGACTCACATTTCACTCCAAATAAGTCCGACACAAGATTTAAAGTTTGGGCAGACAGAGGGATAACAGCCATATGTAAGATAATGAAAGATGACGCACTACTTAGTTTTGAAACACTTAAAGGGAAGCATCATTTGGAATCACAAGACTTCTATCGCTACTTACAGATGAGACACTTTGTAAATAACAGGTTAAAATGTATAGCAGAATCATGTAAAACATTGCTAAATTTATTTAAAAGGGCATATAATTCAAATAAAGATAAAAGCTTAATTTCAGGTTTATATAAAGGTCTTATAAACCTGAAAAGACACTCAACTCTATATGTTAAAACAAAATGGGAAAAAGAAGGAGGAATAGAAATATCGGAAGAGGAATGGACAATAATATGGTCAAATCAATGGAAATGCAGTAGTTCACAGAGCTTTATGTGAAGCACACCTGCAAGGTCATGCTGTTCTCCTTTCAGGCCAATGTTTGCATATTCCTGTTATGACTGTATATGGTATTATGGCATTCAGCAGATGTTCTCTTGTGATTGTATGACTGACGATGTATAAAAGCCTCTAGATTGTTGTCCATCTTTAGTGCTGAAATTCTGTTAAAGGTATGCACTCCTGCAGTAAAGGCTCATATCAGAACTAATACTCTGTGTCATGAATCTTTATTGAGGTAACAAACTGACATACGATCACTCTGAGTTTTCAGATTATGACAGAAATTCATAAAGCTATACAAGATATTTTTGGATGTCAGTTACCATTGGAAAGCAAAACTTTATCCTTTGGGCTTGTGCCCACAGATTGGTCAAAGAGGGACAAATATTTATTATGTATTCTACTGATTGCAAGCAGAAAGGCAATTACAAAAAAATGGCTTTCACAGGAGAGCCCATCTCTTGATTTGTGGATGGACATTACAATGGACATTTATAAGATGGAGAAAATAACAGCTTATGTCAATTACAAAAAGGATTTGTTTATGTCACAATGGGAAAAATGGACTAAATATGTATCACCACTCAGGCCGGACTTTCAATTTGCAGAACTGATATAGCAGACTTTGTTAATATATATACAAGAGTGTGAACATCAACACTTACTCCCTATATGCAGATGTTTATGCTGACCCTCCCTTTCTTTTTTTCCTCCTTTTTTTTCTCTTATTTCTTTTTCATTTAAAAAAAAAGGGACAGTCAAATGTAATTATCAAATGAAATGATGGCTTAAACCTACTTTTTAAAGAATGTCAATAAAGAGAAAATTACAAAAAAAAAAAAAAACACTGAGAGAAATAGAGGGGATTAGAGATGTGAAACTTATGTCTGGCCTTGAGAAGACTGCTGCAACGGGCTGCGGTGCCACGGTCTTTAAATAGGGAACAGGAATAAACACATGATAAGCAGGTGTGGGTACAGGAGCGAGGATAATTAGACAAACTAATGACAGCTGGGATAGACCACAGACTTGAACTAAAATAGGAAGTAAACACGTCACGCTGTCAAAATCAGAGCACAGAGGAATATGGCACAAGAAGCCAGCTATGAATATGAAACAATATAAAATGAGAAACAGACCGGATGATACAAAAAGAGACCCAAGGTGAGAACAAGATAAAGACAAACGCCAAGAGATGCAAATAATACAACTATCAAAGATACAAAAAGAGGACTAGAGGAAAAGGTGAGGGTGGCTCATGTCAAAACAGGTAGATAATAATAATACAAAACTAGATGATCATGGATGCATAAGATAAATAACAAAGTAGCAATGCTAAGAACAAAAACTTTCATAACAGAAACAACTGACAAACTAAAATCACATAATACATCCAAAACCATCATGAAGTCAATAATAACCCAGAAATGAGGAAATACAGGAAATAATCAGAAATGAACTGAAAGCATGAGCACGTGTCACCGTGCTCAGCACCATGATATTTCTAGTAAATTTGTGACTTTTCTCTCATAAATTTGCTACCTTTTCTTTTTGTAAATGTGTCACTTTTTCTCATAAATTTGTGACTTTTTTTTTTTGCACAATTTTACCGATGGCGCCAGTGTTACTGAAACCTGCTCACCCATTTAAACCCATGTGGGTTCCAGGTTACCTGCTCACCTGTAACACAGGTAAAGTCCATGTGGGCAAACACATATGGGGCTGTTATGTCGATAATGGAAGCCAAGGACGAGACTGAGCGTTGAACTGGACACAGATTTATTTATGACTCACTCTCACAATACATGCACATCCGTCAGGCGGAGAGGAGGCCAAGAGACTGCCCCTCTCCTTCACAGCCCTCTTGTACCCCAGGTGGCGGCGGAACCGGAAAGGTGGAGCCACCACCCGTGTCACACAATAACATGTCCCCAATCCCAACACAACACCCCCCCCCCCCCCACTTCAAAAAAATTGTCCAAAACACACACACACAATCAAAACCCTCCCCAAACTGGAACCTGAATCATGCACTAAAACTACACAAAAATGCCTAAACAATCTATCACATTCACTCAAAACAACTAAAACTAGGGGGGAACAGGTGGACCACCGTCCCACCCCCACACAGCAAGACAG